>CM076579.1:882175175-883375175 GCA_034641835.2 Pinus albicaulis | reverse complement strand
AATATCGTGATCCAACAACTGAATGTTTAGAGCAATCTTACCTGGCAAGGTTCATCACAAATAACAATTTTCGATCTTTACTGATGTTTTCTAAAACTGAAAACATAAATGAATGTACTTCTGCAAGAAACCTTCAATGTTTGTATGATTTAAGAAACAAGGAAAATCTTGAAACTACTTGAAGCTAGTTATCATGGAACATATTTCCATTGATAAGCAAGACCTTTGATTCATTGTGCAAGTTTCTTAAGTTTTTTTTTTTCTCTTGCACGATGCTTTATATTGATTTTAATTTCTTTTATATCTATGATTGCAGGTTGAGAGAGGTTAAGGTGGCTACATTGAAAATATCATTGCAATTAGAAATAACCTTCTGGCCCATTAGGTTAAGAGTAGGTTAGGTGCATTTATCTCTCCAATTGCATTGCATGACCCTCCATTTCATCCCTGCATTTTTCTCTTATCTACTCATTTTCATTTGTTTGTTTGCTTCGTTTATTTCCCATGTTGCGTTACGCTCAAGGTTTACTTTTGTTATATTTTACTTTTATCTTTCTTTTATGCATTGTCTTGTATTTATTTCTTTTTCTTAGTAAAATTTTCATGAAAATGCTCTTTCTTGGCTCAAAATACAATGTGGAAAAACTTGAAAAGGTAAATTGTGATGATGAACAATGCTTGGATTATCTCTTATCCTCTTCTATTTATTGGGTTTACTTATCTTTAAATTCAATGATGACTAAATGGAAAATACGATCCATTCAAATGGAAATCCTTTGGTTGAACTATAAGTCTCGTATCTATTATAGGATATTCAATCCTTGACTCGATGTTGTAACTAAATGGTGTTCTTATCACTGATCCTATCAAGTAGAAGAAGTGAAAGGAGGAAACCAATAGAAATTAAACCAACATCAGTAGTATATATAAACTCCTTTGAGGAAACCACCTCTTCTGCTCTCAAATAAGCTGGTATACCTCTTCCACTCCAGTGAAATAAATAAGTTCCTAAGCACAATCCTATAAATAAATAAATAAAGGGCTAAAGTAGAAAAATGATTCCCGCACAAAGAGGTGAATCAAATAACTTCACCGAGGTACTGTTTAGGATTGTTGGAAGTGAAGCAATGCTTGTGTTCCTGTAGGTATTCTGCCAGGATACTATCTTGGCCTGGTGGAAAAAAAACAACACCAAATATGACAACTCAGGTTCTAATCATCTTAAGCTCACAATATTATATTACCCTTCTCCTGAATTGAAACAATTGTGATTTGGAAATATTTTTTAATGTTTTTAGCCGAGAAAATGAATAGAGGATACTATTTATTTAACAGGTTCAAATGGGGAAGCCAAGGTAATCCATGCAATGAATAAATACTTCTTGAAATATTGATACCTTGCACTTAAGAATAAAACCTAAAAAAAGAAGCTAGATTTTTACCAGTATGTGGCCACGTGTTAACGTTGCGAACAACATCCTCCAAAATTTTTCCTACACAAGAATTTTTGATCCTACTAAGGATCTAATGATATATCATTCCATAGTCACTTCTTGATTGATGAATGTTATGCTATCTATTTAAGTGTTCTTCTCGGTTTCTAAGTTTCAAAGTCACTTGAATACACATGTTTAATTCGTAAAAAGTTCATGAGTGCATTATTTTACACAAAATTGAATAAGCATAGCATGATCCATCAAGTCAGTTCTTGTGTAATGTTCAAAATATGTTGACAATTAGTGTGCACTTTCGATTTACAGTCTCCGACTTTTGCTTGTGATTGTACTTCTATTTTGGTGAGTTTTTCCAATTGTCTCTTTTGCGCACTTTCTCTTTCATAAGTGTCACTTTCATGTTTATTACTGCTGATTTTTTTTTCACTTTAATAAGTATCATTTTCATTTTATCATCTCTTTGACATGTGTCTCTTTCAATATCTTTCACATTTGCAAATTTTCATTTGCACTTTTTTCTTACTATCGCAAGTGTCATTTTTTGGCATGGAAAGTGTCTCATAATGTGAAAGAAGATTTGTGTTTCATTATGAGAGGAAAATTTGGTACCAATTGGTCCTATCTATCATATAGACATGCATTAGGCCCACTCCCAAAATTTCGTGCATTATTTCAATGGTGTTGTCATTCTCGTCACAAAGTGTATCTAAGTGTCGCACCTAGTTGAAGGAAGTCCATTGTAATTATTAAAAGGATATTTTGATGCATTCTACTACACTAATTTTTCTTATTCATCATAAGGAAATGCATCAAGAATATTTCCCAAGTATTGAGCACTATCGTACAAGTGTCATCATTTTCATCGCAAAGTGTACCCTAAGTGTTGCAATTGGAGGAGGTTGTTTTATTGTCATCGCATTGAGGGGATCATGTTTTTATTGTTTAATGAGTGTTCAATGTTGTGTCATTAATTTTTATGAGTGTATTTGATCATTAATAAGTTCAATATTTGTCTCACTTCTACCTTACTTATCTCGCACTTAGCCAAATCCTAAAAAGATTTCTGCCCCACCAACTTGACACATTTTAGTTTCCTTGAACTACGTATAGCACAGTAGCAAGGCTCAAGCTCCCAAATTTCCTCCTATAAATACACAATGTGTAGTTACTACCTCTAATAAGTGTGCATTGCACAACTATAATTCTCAATAATATCCTCCCTGCCCTAAAAAACTGTGCAATCTGGCCTCCTAACTAGTTTCTTGGTGCACATTGCGCAGTCTCTATAATCTAGTTGTTTCCTTCAATCCTTTAACTATGAAAATATGCAATCCACTAATCAGTCTCCCTCCAAAACTATGCATTTTACAATCTCAAAGCTCAAGACTCCCTCCTTGACCTCCACAACTGTGCAGTTTACCCTTCTAGTGAGTCTCCTTTTGTACATTGCGTAGTGGCAAGCCTCAAAATATCTCTCTGCCTCCATGAGATGTGCAATTGCGCAACTCATAGGCCTCTCTCTCTCATGTATTGCACATTGGGAACTTCCAGGCTTAATACTACCTCACTAAGCTCATCAATTGCACAATCTCCCTAGTGAGGCCTCTAGAACTACGCATTGCGCAGTCTCAAGCTTTAGTCCATCACTACTTTCCCATGGAACTACGCATTGCATAATACCTGAGTCTTCCTGAAATTTAACAATCAAATATTTATTGAAACATAGACCAATATTGTAGATAATTGGTCTAGTTAAACTTTTCCCAAAAAATATTACTCATATCAATATATGTGTTGCTAGAATAATTAGTTATTTGGCTATAGAATATGTCATGCATGGCCCAATGACAAATACACCATATTTCTATAGTGTTGGAGTATTTGTGATTGAAATTTTTAGTGGAAAAAACAACAAAGCCTCAATTTGGCTAGTAGAACAACATTTTATTTTAGAAATGACTTTGAAACTAAATGATGTAGAATAGTGGCAAGATTGTAGAAAGTCACTAACAAGAACAATACATCTAGCACCCTCAAATGACACATTACACATTGATGTTGGCACTGCAATGCAAAAATTCTCAACCTCAACAGTTCAAAAGCAAATTTGGAGTTTTGATGAGAATCATCAAGGAGTATTAGGATTAACAAATTTTCTTCATGTATTCAATGAATTATTTGTGGTGACAAAACATCACTTGGATATATTTGATGAGATGAAAATAGATATACATGTTGATATTGTAAGAATTTACTTGATGCTACCGTAGTTCATAGAGAGGTGGTAGATCACGAAAATTGATAAAATTGACAAAAACTTGAAGTTGCATATGAACCTACCCTAGTTGATTAAGCTCACCTTAAATTTGAAGAAGAACAAAAATTGTACATGGAAAAGAGAGAGCAAGAAGATATGCTACAACAAGTTAGGTAATAAGAAGAATACTTTGAGAATGTGAAGGAATTATGTAATGCAAGAGAATCACCACCAATGAATTCATTTTGACCGTAATGGTCATAAATTTAAATTACTATAAGAAGTGGGTTTCCTAAATTTAGTTAATTATTTGTAATACTTAGGAGAATTAGTAGTTAGTTGAATTATTGTGTATTTGTCATAAAATGGGAATTTGTTTTAGCAGATTTCCTAGAGATATTTGTAACTAGTTTTTAATAAATTAGATATCTTCTAGATTTAGGAATCAAATCCACATTAGTGGATCTCAACAGTTTGTTTATTTTGTACTTAAATAAAACCTGTAACTCAATAAAATGGTTCAGAGAGTTCTGAGAGTGTGAGAGGTTTGGAGGTTCTGAGTTTATTTCTTTCTTATTTTTATATACATTTATATTTTGTCCAACATGGGTTCTATTATGTTGTTTTTTTTTTCTAAGTAAGAGTAAGATCTATTAATAAAACATGTGTTACAAGGAGGATCTGGCCTCAGTAGTTCAAGCCTGTATCAGTGGCATATTTTCAACAAAACAGCAAAAATAGAGTTGCCCACGAGGGGAAACCAGCCCATATAGAGTTTGAAGCGCTGCCTCGAGTGAGGAAACCAACGACATATAGACAGAAGTAATTGTACCAAACATAGAAGTAAGCATTTAGAAAAACTAATAAGCTAGAATCCTTAAACTGAAAAAGACCTGAGATTCTAAGCGTCATAAAAATTTGGAGGTGGTTCTTCAACAATAAGACATCTGTACTCATCATCTTCTGCAAACTGGGGGCCAAGTGCAGCCTGGTGAGGCGCCACGGCATCATCACCTATTCCTCTGTCCTGCATACGCTTCTCCTTGTAGTATCCTGAGCTGCCACTGTTGTTCAAGCTTGAATTGTGCCCTGTAGGGACCTGTTGAGTTTTCACATCTTCAGAGGGACCGGGATCACTGCACGGACGCATAGGTGGAATGGGCTGACTAAGTCCAGGGCCATCACTAGTTACCTTGTAGAAAGAGACAGAGATGGTAGCAACGACGAGGGGGCAGTCAGAGGTACATTGAAAATGAAAATGGGCGATGGCGGGGGACTGCGAAGAGGTAGAGGAGTTCATTTGAGGCGGAGGAAGCATCGTAGGCTCAGAGGCGGGGTGTTGAGTAGAGGAATAGAATAGAGAGCCATGACCACTGCGAGTGTCGGGGTATCTGCCCCAAGAGTGCTCGAGGGAGGAGGACGAAGAGCTGGACAAGGAGGAGGGGAGCAGATGAGAGGCTCAACCCCTGTTGCTGCCCCACCGACATCGCATGCAATGTCTTAGACATTGCATGTTGGCACAGTAGGGGTGAAGGGTGCAATGAGCAGAGGAAGAGGCAGGGCTGACAGGGGATAACAGGGATGCGGAGGAATAATTAAGGCCGAAGGAAGCTGAGAAATGCAACTGGCAAAGGAGACTCTGAGAGTGATGGTAGCCTAGGAGAAACTCAATGCAACTTCTGAGACTGCAATGCCGCCCAGTTGATGTGCGAGTGCTTGGATCCACAGCCTCAGGGGAGCATCCACTACACAAGGGGGAGAACTGAAGCATCATAGAATCAACAGGAGGGAGGTGGAGCTTCGCAGAGGGACAAAATGCATAACCAGAGGGCCGAGGAGTATAACTAGGGAGTGGCATTTCGTTGCGATAGAGGCCGCCTCATCAAATGCATCAGAATAAATGTCGCTCGAGGTGACGGCGAAGATTCACAAATGTGTTTGGGTGCTAGAGGTGTGGCTTGTGGGTGGCCATGTGGCCTTGCCACGTGCCGTCCCACAAACCATACTCTGTATAATCAATCTTAAACACCTGCATCCGGGGGGTTATATTATGTTGTTACTTTTATTTACGTATGAAATTTTCTTCTAAAATTGTATAATATAAGAATTATATAGATATCTTTCACTTTGTAATAAAAGTTGACATGTTTTATAAATGTCACTTTCAATTTGAATTTTTGGCAAATAATATAGTTTTATTGTAAATCAAATATAATATATTTGATTTCCGCCAGCGCTAAGTGACATTTTCACATGTTTCAATGGTTGAGATGCTATCTGTTGTGATCAATGGTCAACAACGCATTGCAAGACCCCCCACGCTCTCGATGTTTAACGAAGGGGAGGGCGGGGGGGTTTGTAATCATTGGTTTTCAAAACTGCTCAAGGCTTCGTGTCAGGCACTCATCCATTTCGCACCCCCCATCCTACTAAAACCACTTACCATCGACACCCCCACCTCGAAAACCACTCTCTCACCTAGCCAATACACCCTGTAACTTATCCCTCTGCTATCATTTTTTCTAACTAGCTTCCAAAGTAGTTATGACTATTTCCTTCGATATCTATCATCACATAATCACCAACTCATTGATTTAACTCCCACCAACATTTAAAAAATCAATTAAACATTCCAATCATTAATTTCCAACATATATAACATCCCTTGCTAAAACCAAATTTGTTTTGCATTTGCTAGATATATTCACTCAAAATCATAGTGTTGCATGGCACACAAAAAGTTTTCAAATTCACATAGTTTCTTGTTCATAACTACACCATTATTGGGTATCCAAATTATCTTCTCGTTTTCCAATTGATTCAAAATGATTTCTTCTAGAAAAAGTAAGCTACAAATTGAAAACCCTATGCTTCCCCTAGTCCTAAATATGGATGAATTGCCATTAGTATATGTTGGTTTCAAAATTTCATATACCAAATGTAAATTTGACTTGTATTAATTACACAATTGGCCTTCCAAAATTTGGAAGAATCCAACAATGAGTTTAGTTTTTAGGAATCTCTGTTGCCTCCATTTGTCTTCCCTAAAACCTATCATTTTCCTGAATTTGTCTCCTGTTGTGAAAACCCTTATTTTACCAATCAGAGAGCAATAGTAGAAATAAATGGTGAAACCCTATTTTGTATAACACCAAAATAGGTCTCCATGCTTTCCAGATTAATCCTCCAAGCTCTCTTCATACTTTTTTAGTTGATTCATTAATGGAAATTTATCAGAAGCTTACATTTCAACAAAAAGCCAATTTTTTTTTAGTCATTTTTTCTAGAAGGTTATGGATTTCCCCATTATAATCCACCTTATTCCTCAACAGCATTTCCAATAATCTTTAGACAAAACATTTATATGGTTTGATATCTTCTAGGAGATCAAAGTGGTGAATGGGTAGATGAAGTTATCCTAGGATTTATATCTGTCTTTTCATCTGGGAAAAAGTCTTATGCCTTTTCAATTATGGCCAATTTATTTTAGATATCATTAATGAGAAATCCTTGATGTTAAAAGCAGAGAGGGCCTTTAAACATCAATATGTATTGGCATATTTGTTTTTATATAATTAAGTGGAGAGGTTTAAGAAGCCACTTCAAAAGCTATATTCACAGGGAAGGGGAGGCCATAGTATATTATTCATTGGACTTCATTGGTCAGAAATAATTCAAAATATTATTCCTTTAGTGACTTTGTAGATAATTTTTTATATTTATCATTATTTCTTCTTAACACTTATGCAGTTCCAAGCATATAAATAGAGATCAAGAGAATTTTACATCTGACTGAGAAGTCAAAGGTGGGTGTCTGGTAAAGATAATACTCAAGTTGTTCCATTCATAACAAACACCAGAGCATCTAATAAAGAGGTAGATAATTTTTTAAATAAAATGAAGTTCAAAATGATTTTTAGTTTCCCTTATGACCCTTTGGGAGTGATTTCATCTATTAGATTTGAGCATAAGTCTGCTCCTTATATTCATTCTTCCAGACCAGATGTTGAAAAATATGTTAATCACGATGTTTGGGAAGAGAATACTTTGGATGAAGTTGAATAGTAGGTTTCTAGTCAAACAACCTTGGAAAATCCTAGACCTAAAGAGAAGGAATTAAAAATAAAAAGTGAGAGAATTTCTCTTGTTGTTTTAGGTTCTAAATCGATAGAATTCATAGTTTTCAAAAGGAGAAAGACAAGGGATACACAAGAAGAATCATATGAAGCCAAAAATAGAGAGGTGTATACTACATTAATGGTGTCAAGTGAACTTGTTTTCACTTTACAAAAAATGGATGAAACTATCCCCTAAGCATTTTCTTCCCCTTCTTCTAGTGGAAAAAATATATTTTCTATATTCATATAAATGAAGAAGGAAAATGAAATACTTAAATCTACCACCTACTCTCAATTCTGGAAACAAACTTCTTCCACCCAAAACATATTATTGTTAGCACTAGATCTTGACAAAGAAAATTTTCAGTTGCAATTTATTGAGCCAAAATTTCTAGTTGTGAAATCTACAGAGGATTACAAGACCTTGTTGTTCTCTTTTGACACAAAACAAATCCATCATATAGATCAAATAGAAATACATAAACAAGCTAGTGAAATGATATACTCTTCTCTAACATGTTCTGCTATGGTTGCTTCAAAACTACAAAATTCCCTGCATAACATTCATTCTCAGCTAAATTTGGAAAGGATGCCATCATTGGAAAAATATACAAGGATACAATATTTAGAGGATATTGTTCTAAAATTAGGATTGGATCCTAGTAATGTTGATGCAACTCAAGAAATAGTCAAGAAAAACAAAATGCAGATATTCAAGCATTGAGGAAAATATTGAAGTTTCAAACTATAGAGTATTCTCAAGCTTAGGAGGTAGGAGATTTAGAAAAGGAAAAGGAAAATATGATATGTATGATTTCCAAGCAAAACCTTCAGATAAAAAAAATGGAATTAGAAATGGAGAAACTTCTGAAGGAGAAAGAACAACAAACTAGTGTAGCGACTTTAGATGTGGAGATATCACCGACCAACCAAGATTTAATAGGGCAGTTATCAAAACCCTAGCTTGATTGAAATTGTTGTAATGATCTAACTTTGATGAATTTTTCTAGAGTTTACCGAAGTAAGTATTGATATGAGTTTCTAGTACATGATAATGAAACCCTAGATATGCATAGGCTAGTATGATAACTTGATTATTGAAGTATCTAGGGTATATAAAAAACCCTAGTAAAGTATGTTATGAAGTCCTAAATGCATGTTGTTGAAGCTCTAGATGTATAGTATTATTATTGAATTGTTGAAATATCTCAAAGATGAAGTCTAGGGTTTATGACAAAACCCTAGCAAGAAGTTGAAGTCTAGTATATAAGAGGATGGTATCTTGCGGTTTATGATCCTAAATAGATTTAGGAACTTTATGTCTAAATATTGAATTTTTTTAATGCTTCCATTATGATGACATGATGCTTTTGTACTTACTGCTAAAGTGTTGTAGGTACATAGTATTCAATATGCTCATAATTAAAGATAAATGGTGAGCATGATGAATAAAGGAAGTTGTAAGAATTATGATGATCAAGATGATGAGCATGATGAATAAAGGAAGTTGTAAGAATGATGATGATCAAGATGACATTGATGATGTAAGAATGAGTGGAGACATGAAAGGTTCTTTTATATTATAGAAGAAGGAAGTAGTTTATCTCCCTAATTTCAAAGGGAGCTTGAATAGAAGAAAGGGCATGTCTCCCTAGTTGAGAGGGAGGGCATATTATGACAGTGAATACTTTGAAGTAAGAAAAAGTACTATCAATATATGTTCATGAAGTTGCAAAAAAAAATACTTGAGAATATTTGAAGATGTATTTGGTGCTACTGAAGAAATGAAAGAAGAAAGCTTCTAAAAAATTGTATATGGATAACTGGATGATGAAAGTAGCATCAAAATGATTGAGGACCCCGAAGGTTTATGTTTACTTATATTTGAAAGTTTATTACTGATTGGGGTTGTGTTTGTGCAAGTAAATGTCTCCATAAGAAGAATGAATGCTTTGGAAACATGCTTGGACGAATGGATATATTTGATTTAATTATCAAGGAGAGAGGAAGCATCTAATGGCAATATTCTTGGGATGACATCTATTCGGCCTATGTCTTGATGTCTAGATCCTGAAGAGGGAGGGTGGTGTTTTCATGGAGCTCTGACCTTGGATACGCACCTAGATCCCTGGGTTGGTGGTAGAGCTTAAAATCCTAATGGTACCTAGAGTTGGCTAAAGCTTGAGTCCCCTTAGTCCCACCTGGATATAATACTCTAGTAAGATATCTAGTCTCTAGCACTAAGCGTGCTAGAACTCTTCATATGATTAGGAGTTCATAAATTTTTCTCAAAATTCAAAGTTATAGGATTGGGTTGAAACAAGGATGGTTGCATAGATCTCGTCTTCCTGATTCTGACGCCATGAATGCTTTGAAAAACCAATGTCGTATGAGGGATATATCGTGTTTTGATCGAAATGCCAAACAGGTAAATTTTGTGACAGATTGACTAGGGTTGACTGGGATGCATAGTCAGCAAGGTGGAGGCACAGTCAAAAAAAGTGAAATATTCTTGGAATATTCTTTTTCATCGAGCCAATCATGGGTTGACATGTGTCACACTGCTATTTTTGAATGGTTTTTTGGAGGGCCAATCACAGGGTGCCATGTGGCCATCCCTAAGGCTGCCACATGTCCCTGGAATGATAGTGTAATTTTTTTTGGGAGTCCACAAGAATCGACCGCGGGACCTTTGGCAGAGCACGCACACGCCACACTGCCTAAGCTACATATTAGTTATTAACTACAATGGGCTATGTGTTATTTTTATAGTTTAATACAATGGAGTTTGAGGGTTGGGGACTGCCAACTATCCCAACCCGCCAGCGGTCCCCAATGGTGTTCACATTGTAAACAATATATGTCAATACACGACGGTTAAACGTTACAAACCATAGTTTATGTGTTACCGTCAGCTTACGGTTATGTTGTGTCACATGCAACGGTTAAAACAAAAAATCTGTGTGGTCTTTGCTAACCACAACGCTTCAACCAGAGTTTAAACTTATCACCACAGTTATTACTATGGGTTTTGCTGACCATTACGGTTAGGTCATGGGTTTGGGGTGCGCATGTGGCCACCCCAACCATAAACACTTTATGTTGCAGTTAATTCTGGCAGAGGTTTGGCCAACGCACCATTTTGGGCGGGATTGGCTATTTTAACTCCAGATAAGTGGAGTCCTCCACTTTTAGTCGAGTTTTTCTAGGTGTAACTGTGCAAAAGAGTAGGAGACTCAATTTTTTCCCATTTTGTGTGAATGAAGAGTCATTTTCGATTAACTGGAGCATTATGGAGCCATTGGTGCAGAGAAAACAACCATTGGAGTACTGTAACTACATGTATTTGCAAAATTTTGAGCATAATGAAAGATGGACATGCCATTGGGAGTTGAACCAGCAGATTTAGCCCAAGAGGGGTGAACTAATTCATCATGTCTATTGTGTAAATTTCATGTGGTGATTTATTTCTATGTTTTACACTATTTTTCAGTGTTATTTATGCTTATTTCATGCTTATAATTCACTAAAAATCATCTACATTTCATGGAAAAATACCTCAATCCTTAAGAAAACTAAAGAGACAAGTATGCAAATGTTTTTAAACTGAAACGACACTTAGTACATCAAAACTAATACAGTCATTTTAGATCATATTGGTATCAGAGCTAGAGTTTATTCTCTGGTGTTGTTTAGTGCAAAGAATTGTTTAACTGTTTGCAATTTTTTAGATGCTTACAAGGCTCAAGTTCAAAAGAGGAGAAGGTAAAGGAGAGCAAGATTTCCACAATATCCACCACCTAGTTCACCTCCTAAGGAAGCAGAAGATACATTAAGCATGCCTCAAGTGGAAGGATAAATCCATGAAGAAGTTGATCCCAAGGAGGAAGAAAGAGTGTTCAGGAAAGCATTCCTTGACATGACTGAGATGGTTATAATCCTTTATCAAGAAAGGAATGAGAGACTGGAAGTAGAAGGATCTAAGCATCACAAGGAAGGACAAGGTTCTTTAGGACGTCACAATGATGAAGATAAGTCAAAGAAGGGAAATGGAGGAAATGGAGGCAATGGAGAGCCATCATCCTCACCCTCATCATCATCATCCTCCACTTATTCTTCAGTATATTAGCCACACAAGTCAAAGAACACTAGTAAAAGTCATTTTTTAAAACTTGATGTTAAGTTTGAATTGAAAATATTTAATGGTGAAGTCAATGCAAAAAATATTGATAATTGGATTAGGCAATTGGAGGTCTATTTGAGAATCCATAACCTTCAAGATGATGAGACCAAAATCCAATTAGCTTCATTGAGAATGGAAGGTGCAACACTTGTTTGGTGGGAAGCCAAGACAAAGGAGGAGATCAAGAAACATGGTAAGATTATTCTATCATGGTCAGATTTCATTACTGCAATAAAAAATAGTTTTATCCATTATCTCATATGCATAAAGCCACAATGAACTAGTAGAACTTTAGGCAATTGAAGGGACTAAATGTGTAAGAATACACCCAAGAATTTAGGAGAAGAGCTCTCTTATTAGGGGTAAATTTGTAAAGCCAAGAGACTTTGCTCAAGTACATAGGAGGCTTACATAGCTACCTAAAACATACTATTCTCATGTTTAACCTCATCAGTCTAGATGAAGTATGTGTCCAGGCCACACATCTAGAAGCTAGATGAAAAAACATTTTTGAAGAGGGTAGAAAGAAACCTTTTAAGGGTAAAGCCAAAGAGAAGACCTCAAAAGGTAAAAACAAAATGAATGCATCTATTAAGAAAGAGGAAGAAAAATTGGTTTGTAAACATTGTTCAAAAGAAGGCCATGATGAAACTCATTGCTGGAAATTACATCCTAAAATGAGGCCAAAGAAACCCAATAACAAAGGGAAACAGAAAAGTATTGCTACAACTCAACATGATTTAGGAGATGATTCAGGTGATGAATCTAAAATTATAGACATGGGATTGAAGAACATGAATGGAAAATAAATTGAAACTAAACCCAGTACTAGTACATCAAACTATCACATAAATACTCCAAATGAAGAAGAAATAATAGAATTGTTTCATGTGAGGGTCATATCCAAGCATACTAAGATTGACACATTGTTTGAAAGTGGGCCACAAGAAAACTTAATCTCTAAATACTTGGTCAAGAAACTTAACCTTGAGACCATACCACATCCAAAACCATATCCATTAGGTTGGATTTGTAAGGATGCAAATCTACAGGTTTCAAAGAAATGTATATTGTGGTTTGCAATCACTGCAAATTTTGTTGACATAGTTGAATTAGATGTGGTTCCACTTGACATAACAGGTATTGTGTTGGGGAGTCCTTACTTGTATGACAGGAAAGTGATCTTCCATTGCCATGAGAACAAATATCATTTATTCAAAGATGGAAAGGATTTCATTGTTAGAGCACATCGCAAGAAGATAAACATTGCTATGGTAAATGTTGGACACATAAAGAGGCTGGTAAATTCAAGTAAGAATTTTTTTCTTCTAATGATTAATCCTAAAGCTAATGTTGATAATGAATCATTTGAGGGATATGATCCTAAGTTGAAATCATATTTATATGATGTAGTTAATGCACATCATGAGATGTTTCAGGAGCCAACAGGATTTCCTCCAAAAAGAGAGATTCAACATGAGATTCAGTTGCAACAAGATTGTCCTCTTCAAAACATCGGTATGTATCGCATGTCGATAAAGGAGAATGTTGAAATAAAGAGGAAAATCAAAGAGATTTTGGACAAAGGAATGATAAGGCCAAACACTTCGCCATGAGGGTTCACCCATAGTCTTTAAAAAAAACAAATATGAGACTTGGCGCATGTGTGTAGATTTCCGAGCTTTGAACAAGATTACGGTAAAGAATCATTACCCACTCCAAGAATAGATGATTTTCTTGATCAACTGAAAGAAGCAAATTTTTTCACTAAGTTAGATTTACGAAGTGGATATCATCAAGTAAGAATTATAGAAAGTGATATATGGAAAACTGAATTCAAAACCAAAGAAGGACTCTTTGAGTGGCTAGTTATGCCATTTGGTTTATGTAATGCACCAGCAACTTTCATGCGTGTTATGGATAGTTTTTTGCGTCCATTCCTTGATGACTTTGTGATTGTGTACTTAGATGACATATTTATTTTCAGAAAAACAAGAGAAGAACATGTCTTTCATGTGAATAAAGTGCTTTTATTTTGAAGAAAGAGAAATTGTTTATTAAGATGTCAAAGCGTGAGTTTGGAAAGACTTATTTGGTCTATTTGGGACATATTGTAGGAGGAGGATAGTTTAGAATCAATTATTCTAAAGTGGAAGCCATTTTGAATTGGACCACACCCAAAACAGAAACCGAGGTAAGAATTTTCTTAGGTGCAGCTCAATATTGGAGAAATTTTACTGCTAAATTTTCTTCCCTCGTAACTCATATGCATGCAGTGAAAAGTGTGAAGAAAGGCTTCCAATGGGGAGGAAAAAAATAGCAAGCTTTCGAAGCTTTGAAATATAATACCAGTTCAGCTCCAATCCTTGCATTACCAAATTTGAGACATCCATTCGAGATTCAAACCGATGCTAGTGATTATGCCATGGGCGTAGTACTTTTGCAGCATGGTAAGCCTATCACTTTTCATTGTGAAACTTGTAATGGTGTTGTGACTAATTATCCTAGATATGACAAAGAACTATATGTGTTGGTACAAAGTATCAAGAAGTGGAAACACTACTTGATGGTAAAGAGACTATTGTGCATACCGATCACCAACCATTACAGTACTTGCAGTCGCAAACAAAATTGCAGCAATCAAGACATTTCAGGTGGATGGGATTTCTTAAATAGTTTCACTTGGTTATAAGGTACAAGAAAGGTATTTTCAATAAATTTGCAGCGATTCTTTCAAGACCAATGCTTCTACTTTACTCAAAAATGATTCTGTTGTACATGAGAGTTACATAGAACAATATGCACATGACATTGATTTTCAAGATGTGTATGCTAGTTTGAATGAAGGGAATCAAGTTGAAGAAAAAGATTATCACATGCATAATGATTTTCTGTTTCATTTGGGAAATGTGTGCATACCACAAGGAGAGAGGCTAAGTGTCATGAGAGAAGCTCATTCATCTCTTATTGCTGGACACTTTGGGGTAAGCAAAACAATGGCGCATCTACAGAGGTATTTCTATTGGCCTCGCATGATCGCGTTTTATAAGAGGTTGTTCTATGTGTGCAACAAGTACGCCTAGTAATAGGAAGCTTGGGTTGTACACACCACTACCGGTACCATCAAGGCCATGAGAGTGTCTCCATGGACTTCGTTGGAGGTCTACCTATGTCAAGAAAACAACATGATTATCTTTATGTAGTTGTGGGTAGATTCAGTAAAATGTGTATACTTATGCCATGTAAGAAAACCATTACTGCACAAAAAACCACTGAAATTTATTTGCAACATGTTTGGGTTCATTTTGGATTGCCAAACTCTATTTTTAGTGACATGGATTCCAGGTTCATTGGGAATTTTTGGTCAAATCTATGGAGAATGATGGACACAAAGTTGAAAAAGAGTACCACTTTTTATCCAAAAACAAATGGACAAACTGAGGTGGTGAATAGAACCGTTGTTAATTTATTGAGAGGATATTGCAGAAAACATCCTAAGTTGTGGGATGAACAGCTACATTACATTAAGCACGCTTACAACTAGGCAAAGCACTCTTCAACACAAACATCACCCTTTGAAGTATGCTTTGGGTATTTTCCAAAATCTCCATTATACTTCATCTTTGGGAAGAATGTTGCAATTGATAGCCATAGTGATGTTGACAAGGCTCAAAATTTCATTGAGAAAATTCAGATTATCTATCAATAAGTTCAAGAACAACTTGATAAAATTCAAATCAAATACAAAGAGAGGCGTGATAAACATCGAGTTGATCACAAGTTTCAAGAGGGAGATGAGGTATGGTTGCACATTAGTAAATAAAGGATGCAAGGGGAAGGTAAAAAGCTCAAACCCATTCGCTATGGTCCATTCAATATCATAAAGCAAGTTGGTAATAATGCAGTTCAACTTGAATTGCCTTCTTATATGAAAATGTATTTAGTTGTTAATGTTGAAAACTTACGTTTGTATGAGCCACCTTTGATCGATGATCAAGGAAGTGATGTTAAACTACCTTCTATTGAATATTTCTCGCCTGAATTTTTGGAAGAGCTCGAAGAAGATACAAATCTTGACATAAGGACAAGAGCATCCAAGAGGGGAAGTGTTGACTACCTTCGAGTTGGGCTCAAAGTCACCAAAACAAGCAAGGAAAAATAGATTGAGGTTGGAAAGGTGAATGATTTGTACCCTCATCTACTGAACAGGTAATCAAGTCTTTTGGGGTCCAAAATCTTCCCAATGGGGAGGAGTGATCTGGAGTTCATAAATTTTTCTCAAAATTCAAAGTTACGGGATTGGGTTGAAACAAATATGGTTGTGTAGGTCTTGTCTTCCTGATTCTGGCACCATAAACACTTCGACAAACATATGTCGTATGAGGGAGATATCATGTTCTGATTGAAATGCCAAACAGGTAAATTTTGCGACAGTTTGACTAGGGTTGACTGGGATGGACAATCAACAGGGTGGAGGTACAGTCAGAAAAAAAAAGGAAATATTCTTGGAATATTCCTTTTCATTGGGACAATCATGGGTTGACATGTGTCAAACTTTTATTATTTGAATGGGTTTTCAGAGGGCCAATCACAGGGTGCCACATGGCCATCCCTGAGGCTGCCACGTGTCCCTGGAATGACAGTGTAAATTTTTTTGGGTGTCCTCAGGAATCGACCATGGGACCTCCGGTAGAGCACGCACATGCCACACCACCTGAGCTACACATTATTTCTTAACTACAATGGGCTACGAGTTATTGTTATAGTTTAATACAATGGAGTTTAAGGGTTGGGGACTGCCGATGGTCCCAACCCGCCAATGGTCCCCAGTGGTGTTCACATTGCAAAAAATATATGTCAATACCCGACGGTTAAATGTTACAACTCACATTTTATGCATTACCACCGGCTTACGGTTACGTTGTGTCACATGCAATGGTTAAAATGAAAACTCCGTGCGGTCTTCGCTAACCACAACACTTCAACCAGAGTTTAAAATTATCACCACAGTTATTACTATGGGTTTCGCCAACCACTATGGTTAGGTCATGGGTTTGGGGTGCGCACGTGGCCACCCCAACCACAAAAAATTTATGTTGTCGTTAATTTTGGTGAATTTTTGGCCAACACGCCATTTTTGGCAGAATTAGCTATTTTAACTCTAGATAAGTGGAGTCCTCCACTTTTAGTGGAGTTTCTCTAGGTGTAATTGGGCAAAAGAGTAGGAGTCTCAATTTTCGCCCATTCTGAGTGAATGAAGAGTCATTTTTGACTAATTGTAGCATTCTGGATCCATTAAGGGAAAAAACAACCATTAGAGCATTGTAACTACATGTATTCGTAAAATTTTGAGCATAATGAAAGATGGATATGCCATTGGGATTTGGACCAGTAGATGTAGCCCAGGAGGGGTGAATTGTTTCATCATGCCTACTGTGCAAATTTCATGTGGTAACTTATTTCTCTATTTTACATTATTGTTCAGTGTTATTTGCGCTTATTTCATGCTTCCAATTCACTAAAAATCATCTACATTTCATGGACAAATACCTCAATCCTTAAGAAAACTAAAGAGACAAGTATGCACATGTTTTTAAACTGAAAAGACACTTAGTATATCAAAACTAATACAGTCATTTTAGATCATCATAGCTCATTTCATTTTGAGATCTTTTATGTACCTTCATATGTATGTGATTATGAATACCTCCCTAGTTAATAGGGAGTGCTGAAGAATGTAACTAGTGTCAATATTCATAATTGTACTTGAGTCATGATGTAATATATTTGTCAAAATAAATTATTATTATTATTATTAATTTGACTTAATAAAGCACGCGTTTCATTCTTGAGTCAATGGTCTATAGGTCAAAGCACCCATTGAGTGCCATAGGAATTTTTGAGTCAAATTTATTATGTAAACCCTTCTCAAGATCATCTATTTTGGTCATGATGAAACCTCCATCCTTTAACAAGTCAAGTTTACCTAAAAATCTCCTAAATTGACCCTATCTACAAGTTGGCTTGTCAACTATTCATGTCATCTCAATTATAGATAGAAATAACTATAAATACCCAAGAAAACCCATCCAAATTGAAATAATTTTGATGGATTATAGAGCAGTGGAGCTACATGACTGAATTTACCCACAGTTGCAAGTTGAGGTATGCTATAGACCAAAGTTACCTTCTACTACAGGTCAAAGTTTCCATTGCAGAATGAAGACTAATGTTGCAAGCCAAGGATGAAGGCTACTGTTGCAGAACAAAGAAAAGGACTGTAACCCTATTTGGTTAGTTTGATGGATGGAGGGGTAAATTTAATGATATTGGTTATCTCATCTTGATTTGAATCTACTAAAGGAAGAGTTCTTGATTGGGTTTTCCCCTACATAGGCGTTTTGCTCTGGATGAGTTCCTAGATTTGGTGTCTCCTTGTTTTTATGGTTTTGTTAGCTATTTGATGAAAAAAGAAATAATAAATATAAGAAGAAGAAGAAGAATTTAATTACGTAATTAAAAAAATTTATCAAAAGAAAAGAGAAATCAATATAATAAATATTTGATCTCATTACCCTAGATTTCTCAACAAATATGAGGGATTGAATCTAGCCGCAAAGTGTTTCACATCTACGAAAGAGTAATTATGAGCATTGAAATGAAAAATGATGTGAAAATGGCCTATACTATGATGCAAATAACGAAACATAAACCTATCTTAAATAATATAAGGTTAGCTTTACTCCCACTCTAAGAGCTAATTATCCAATTAGGGGAAAGGATTGTTATTGCCTCTAAACAAACAATAAGGAATTATTGTTCTAACACATTTCCATTCCAATGGATTAACCTTGATTTCAACTTTATCCTATCTTGAAAAGAAATCTTTTAACATAATTACCATTCACAGAAAATAACCAAGACAAGTAATGGTACTTAAATTGGTCATTAAAACACTAATGGGCATAAAATTGAAATCAAATTAAACAAAACATTAAAGAGAAACAACAATTAATTCAAAAATATTTTACAATAATGAATAGGAAATAACTTTATTGTTATTGAATTCAAGGCCTATTAAATTCAGTATCTTAAAAAATATGAACTCTTACAGAGAATAACATTACATTAATTCAAAACGATCCCTTACAAAGCTCAAAATCTATGCCCCTACATCCAACTTCCCTTCGATTGCAATAGTGCAACAAATAAAAAACTATCTGTAGAGTCTTCCCCTTCTCCCTAGATTCCTCTCCTTGGCTATTGTGGATCCCTTTTTATATCCTCCCCCATGATATTTATCACTGGAAATTTATAATTCATTCCTCTCCCTTTCGAAGATCAAACCACATTTTATGATTTCATGACTAATTAGCTCAAAAAGGTAATTTGTTTTTTTTCAAAGAAGAAAAAACATTGAGTTTGTATTAAGATTCAAACATGTACATGATTTTGAAATTTTCAGACATAATTCACAATTCCTTTCTGACATTTCGTGTGTTCTTAAACAACCAAGAGAGGGCCTCCAAGACACACCATCACAATCAACCTCAAAAGACAACTGCTTTCCAAAAGGTACAAAGAGAGCTTCATTACCATCCAACATTGAATTACATGAACACAAAGTGTTGATATAACCAATATATACATAAACCAAAAGTACTGCAACAAATAAAAAGACTATATGTCGATGGAAAATTTTATCTACAAAAATAACAAAGCAGAGAAAGGAGATTGTGATAAACCAAAAAACAGGTCCCAAGAATCAGAAAGATCAAGGGAGATGTAAAAAATTTTCTTCCAAGAACTGTCCATCCTTGAAACGCTACCAATGAACTAGTCCAAAGTGCTCCTTAAGACCTTTATTTGAAAGGGCATCAGCCTTGGTGTTGACCTCCTGGAAGATATGTCGCAACTGAGGAGCCTAATACCACTAGTACTTGATGTGCTTAATCCAACAATGCAGGTCAGGAGGCTAAAAATTTGAAAAGCCATTAGCCCCATCAGTGACAACTTTAGAGTCCCCAAAAATGTGAGTAGCCTGATTTTCAGGTAGTATGCCACCAGAAGAAGACCCCATAAAGTCAGGATTTCTGCTCTAATGTTTGTACCTAGACCTCCATTCCAAAAAATATTGTAATGTTCTTTATAGCCCATCTTAATCCGCACACCACATCAAAAACTTCCTAATTGTTTTTCCCCATAGAAATAACCTGCGAATAGAGAAGAGGGTAGAGGAAGGAGATGTTGTGAGAGATCCTTGAGATGAGGAGAGGGAGAAGGGTTATAGTCCAGCCAGGATAGAATGGAACAATGTATACGGGTGGGTATTATGGCCTTGGACTAAAAATGAAGTGATTCCGAGCCAACAAGATTTACCACATGGAAAATAAAGAGAAGGACATGAATATCAAATCAGATATTTCCATGGAAGATATGCAGTGTATGATGTTGTGAGACTGCTAGCTCGGTTCATTGAGTGAAGTGAAACAATGCTAGATGGAAATAAATACCAGGAAAAATAAGAATAAATGAGAAACCGATTCCAAATCCTTTAAGAAAAAAGAGCACCGCCTAGGTCCATGGAACCCTCTCTTAAGTAAGTTTTTTTTTTCTTGGTAATTGAGGCTAAAATATATTAATTTGAAAATAAAACAATACATATGCTACAAGCTGAGTTGGTAAGTTGCACTTAACCGATCCCAGCCTTTTTTTCCTTCATAGTTGTGCATGTATGGGGCTACCTCCTTGGAGGAAACTAGCCCAGAAAAAACATCAAACATAAGATTAAAAAGTGTGCCATCGCACCAGTGAAAGTAGAGGTTCTGTGATAATAACTAGCATAACAAAAAACTAAGAAGAGCCAAGCTGTTGCGCAGTCATGATTTTTCTACATCATCCTCGCTATCTAGATCTTCCTCCACAATGGGACAGGTGTGCTCCTGCGCAACAGCTTCCTCTTTAGCAGTGGGTCGATGCAGAGGCCTAGAAGCAAGTGCGAAGAGGATGGTAGCAACTAGGTACTCTGCATCTGGGACTCGCGTCCAGGTGCCTTCTGAGTCCATTATCCAAACATCGGTGTCATCCCCCTTAGCCTCCTATGCCAGAAGGGGCTCGGTTTTGCGCAAGGGGTGCTCCTAGTGTGCAATGGTGTATTTCCTTGGCCCGCTTCTTCCTTTCTACATTACATGAGTGGGGGCCTCCTCTTCCTGGTCGAGCTCGGGGCCTTGGGGGGTCTCCCTAACATGAATACTCAAAGAGGAACCTTTAACGGACTCTAAGTGCTTATTTGGCCCTCGTTGGTAGCAACCAGGGAGCACACCTCTCTGGCCTCCTCTAATTGTTATTTGGCATAGTCTAGGAGCCATGGATAGATGGAGAAGAGGGTAGATGGGGGTCTGAAAGATGTGGAGGAGCAACTCTAAATAGAGACAGGAAGTGCACATCGAGGTGCTATTAGGCAAGGAGGTACACTGGTGGAAGATGTGTAGCAGGGAGGGCGAGATAATGGGAGCACACAGGCTGGTGAAACTAGCAAGGCAGGTGGAGTCGAGGTGAGGCACGCATTCAGGGGGTGCACAGCCAAGGGGATTCTACGCAACATGGCTCTGGGGGGGAGGCTGCGTGACAGACTAGGTGTGCAGGAGGGCTGGAACTAAAACAAAAAAACTAGAAGGAGAAGATTGTGAGTAGCTTTTGTTGTAGGTCCTCCCCTTTTGTAGGCCTGTGGCACATGCGAAGATGTTGAGAATTATTATGCCTCGCTCACAGCTTCATGCTGCAACTGTTTTCATGAGGAAGCATGTGCGTTGAGTTATGGACGAACGTCATATCCATCCAGGATATCATTCAAAAGATTGAAGCAGAGAGGTACCTCGGAGGGGATGTTGCTGGATTTGTGTGTCTTCATGATGCCTTGTCTCTGTCACCTCGTGTGAATTATTGCAGGAGTGTGGATCCACTTCAAGTGAAGGCTTGCACTACAGATCTTCATCATCTCGAGCATGGGAGAGATTGTTTTCATGCTTTCTTATTCTATCACCCGCATCCGGAGCTCTCTTAAGTAAGTTATCCCAGGTAAGAATTATGTTTTTCCAAGCCAACCAGAAAAATAGGATGATTTTAATAGGAATGGGCCTTTTCCAGAAATCATAAAAAATAGAAGGCACAGTGCATGGTGATCTCTGATCAATAATGCCTATATATATGTTAGCCACAACTAAGGTGGAACCAAATATTTTACCAACCCAAACCAATTGATTACCCTGGGGATGAAGACAAAGACCCATAGTTATCAACAACTTGGAGTATGCTTTCCATTCAATAACATTTTGACCCATCAGCCCCAGTTGCACTGAATATTTCCAAATGGGGAAGACTTGCTTCCAGTGTGAAATAATATAACTAAAATATATGATCTCTCTGTGCACCAACACGTGCTATAGGCTTAGATTCAATCTAGGTTCTAGAGGCATGCCTTGGAAGCCATCAATGCCCAACAAGATATCCTATCCATTCCCGAATTCCCAAATGATTATATTGGAAAATGAAGTTGTCACCCTTCTAAAAGCATGCCAAATAAAAGAGCCTATGCGCAATGGAAAAGATTTAAACTTGAAAATGTGTCGGATACCTTTCCCATTCAAATATTTGGAATGGAATAGGGTGGGCCAAATTCCCAACCCATTTAATTCCCTCCACAATGACTTGATCAAAAGAGACTGTGTGAAGGATTGAATATCAAGCAAGCCCCAACCCCCATGGGATTTGGGAATCGTTAACAACTCCAATCTGCAAAGGTGAAATTTTTTAGGACCCCGAGCCCCCGACCAAAGGAATCCAAATATGATCAATTTAATCAGAGAAATAATGTGGGCCAACAACATAAAAGGTGTGCCCACTAAACCATAAGTTGTTGAAGCACAACCTGAATGAGAATAAAGCGGCCACCAAGTGATATCCACTTATGAGACCAATTTTCCAGCCTTTTTTTGAATTTCTCCAACAGCCACAACCAGTCAGTGTTATAGTAATTGCAAGGTTTAAGCCAAAAACCTAAGTATGTAAGTCCATTGACTAGACGGGTCAGTTTTACCCAAATAGGCCAGGAATTAATTCTAGGTCCTTATTGTTTCCCGAGCTCGCCAGAAGGAGAGACTTGGTGCCATTCATAACTAAACCAAAAGTGGCTCCATAACAAAGGATTAAATAATGAAGAGAAGACTATTGAACCCATCACAAAATTCCAAAATATAGTATGTCATCAACAAAAAAAGTGTGTGTAACCTTTACACTCAGAGGGATTTGAACGCCTTAAAAAAGACTCCTGGCATTGGCTTCTTTGATATGAAGACTAAGGCCATCCATTATTAAAATAAGTAATAAGGGAGAGAGAGAACAACCTTGACAGAGACCATAACCCACTTGAAAGAAATACGAAGGAAGCCCATTTATGATAACAACGTACCAGACATGTGCTATGCAATCCATAATGCACTGAAAAGAAAGCCAAGTCAACCCAATATTATGCAATACAACGTGGACGTAATCCCAATCAAAAAAATTGTATGCTTTTTATAAATAAACCTTCATGATCATTTCTTTCAACTTATTAGTGTGAACAGTGTGCAGGACTTCCTAAGACAAAGCTATGGCATCATGAATGAGTCGGTCCTAAAGAAAGCTATATTTCTCCGGCGAAATATGAACAGCTAGGATGCCTAAGATCCTGGGGGAAATAAACTTTGATATGAGTTTGTATATCACATTACATAGTGATATAGGCCTAAAATCCCTGAAATTCCTAGGGTTGGAGGACTTAGGTATAAGTGTAAGGAAAGTAGAATTCATGTCCTTCAGAATCCTGCCAAGTAGGTTGTATTCCTCGACCACCTCCATGAGGTCCATCGCCATAGTGTCAAAAAAATGGAGGTACATTTCGGCTGGCCATCCATTGGGGCCAAGACTTTTGTCTCGAGAAAATGACTTGAGGACCCCTAGGATGTCATCCCTGGAGATAGGTTGTGCAAGGGCATTGTTTTTGGCCTCCCCAAAAAATTTTGGATAATGTTGAAGACCCCATAGGTGATCAGAGAAGTACTCACTGCCACACCTCCTATAAAAACCCGAGAAGTAGATGTATGGCTTCCTCTGTATATCCGGCGTCGACTACATTAGGGAACCACCTTGATCCTTAATCTACCAAATTTCATTCCTATTTCTCCTCTTATTTGTGTAATGTTGAAAAAAATTGGTGTTGTGATCCCACTCTCTCAACCATATGGACCTGCTCTTAAGCTTCCATGTGAGCTCTTGAACTCACATAATTTGATTCTTTCAATTTACCAAGGAATTAAGCTTACTGAGGGTCTGGATTCCATATCTCCATTTGACCATAAATTTCATCCAATTATCTTGTAATTTTCTAGAGCTCCTTAATCATTTGCTCCTTCTTAAGTATTTCCCACTGTTTCGTTCTGTAATTCAAGTTCTGAAGCTTCTGCATGAAACAATAGGATACAAAACTTCCAAAAGGAGACACATTAAGCTTTCAGAATTTCTCAAACAAAGACCAAAATTTTGGATCCTCTAGCCACACTCTATTAAATAAAGGGGAGTCTCTTTTGATCGGCCTCCATCTACTATTTAAGACATATAGCGAAGTGATCAAACAATGAAGACTTTATAACTGACAATTTAAAATTCCCAAGAGTCTCAAGGACACTTTTGTGCACCAAAGCCCCATCAAGTATTTTAGAAATTAAAGTGTCAACTGTCCTATGATTGGTCCAAGTGCGGGACAGTGGCAAGGGATTAATATCAACAAGGTGATGATCAAAAAGTATGTGATAGAGGTGATCAGAGAAAGGGTCAAGATGGTCGTGGGAACCCGAGTGTTCCGCAGAGGACAAGGTGGCATTAAAATCGTCCATTATTATAAGGTTACTAATGTTGAGAATACCAGAGGCATTGAGTCGGGTCCAGAAATAAAGGTGATTGCAGTAGGGAGCATATATGTTAATGAGATGGAAGCATTCCAAGAGACCCCTTATCTTTCCCGAGAGTATAATATCAACAAAGAAGCCATAAGCATGGAATTTAGTGAATTGAGGGTTCCACATAACTATAATACCACTAGATAAACCAATTGAGTTGACCCCAACAATGTGTGAGATTGGTCAAAAGGAAAGGAAATATGGAATAGCCTTAGCTACTAAGCACATAGTTTCTTGAAAGAAAGCAATAAAAGGAGAGGAGACTAAGAAAATATTTTTAAGATTCAGAAACTTAGTGTGGTCTCCCAAACCACAGATATTCATAGAAGTGACATGGTCCATGTCTCATTTGGTTCAAGCACGCACGCTCTAAGTGCCCGAGAGTCAAAGGAAGATAAGGCGGGAATATCACGGAGATCATCAGAATTCTCCAAGGGGAAAAAACACAGTTTCTGCCTACAACTGAAATTTCAATTTTTATTCCTGCCCTTTCCTTGACAATGGTATTTTGGGTTGAGGTGGGAGAAATGACTGGGGTCTCCCCCTGATAGTGAACTTCGTGAACGGTAAGGGCGGCTAGGTCCAGAGTAGGGTTCGAGAGCAGGAATGTTGGGCCAGAATTGTGAATTATGGATAAATCACGCATCCCTAGACAGGTGCTAGTCTAGAAAAATAGGTGAAAGACCATACAACTGTTTTTCCTATATTATAATAGATACACAGAGAGGATTGGAGGCTTACTTGATTAGTCGCTTCCAAATGGCTCCTTCTGTCGCTTCTGTTGCAGCTTCAAATTCAAGCGATTTTTTGGGTTGAATGCTTCCTGCAAGAAAGAACACTAAAACAGTAGAATATGAAATAATATAGATATCTATTCAAGATAGTTAGCTAAATCATTAAAGCATAAACCATACACATCAACCAAGATCTTGCAATATGGAAAATCAAAGCCAGTATAAATGCATATAGGGAAAAATAAGCAGTACTCTTTATTGATGATAGAAGGAGAGGTTACAACCTAGTGACTAATTTTAAGTGACATTATAGCAATGTTCCCAAGCCTCATCACAGTATAAATCTCTCCAGCAGCAGCTACACAAATCTAGCTCTCAATTGAAAATTCTCTAGCATTTCTCTACTCAAATTCTTCCTCTTCAAGAACTTAGATCTATGCTCAATTTATATATGAATTGTAGGTTTTTTTGCAATCAATGACTTTCCAATAATAGGAAATACATGTTTCCAGTCATGTAGATGTCAAATGGACACTCGTATCCAAATCTTGACACATGTGAACTCTTCTAGAAGGCACTGGCCAAGTGGAGATTCCAGAACAATGAGAATTTCACTCCCAATGCGATCAACGCACCTGTGAATGTCAGGAAGTGCTTTTCAAAGTAGACTTGCACGAGGCTACCTGCATATGCAATGCACTTAGGCCCCTTAGAGCCTGCGTTGGTGAGCTATCATATGCTATAAAATAAGCTTCAAACCTTGGAAACCTTTACTTGATGAAAGTCTTGCTTGATTTGTCTTTTTTCTTGTCTTAGGGCATGTAGCAATTGAAATGATAGGGAATGATAGACCCTTGATCATTGGTCCTGGAGATGATGTCGAATTAACCAGGCCATTGGGAATGGTGCCCAAATTGACCTATAACAATTGCCCCCTAAAGCATGAGATCCAAATAATAATAACATTTGATTGAGATGCTTTACACTGTGGTGAGCCTGGAAATGAAGCAGAGTGGTCACCTGCATCAATATTAGAATACATTACATCATGATATATCCTCTTTGATCATAATTGCTGAAGGTAGGAATTCCCATGTTCAACACATAAAAAAATCTAATAACATGTACATAATTTAGAAATTCGTCTTTATTGGAATGTTTCCCAGATGCAGACATGTCTACAGATATAGGTCCATGTTTGGATGACAATTTGTATGTAAGGTGACCGTACAGATGATGTGTACAACAATCCTGAAATCATAACCCGGATGGCTGAAACTAGATCTTGGGTCTTCTTATCTCATTCACTCGATCATTCGGGTACAAGTCTAGCCATGTAAATATATGATTTGTAGTCGAACATGGAAAGACATCATTTGATTACCAGCCAATGATGTGAGCTGTTAAAAAACGCAAGAGAACCACCATTAATTTCAATGGCCCTCAAGGTATTGCAGTACATTTTGTAAGGCGTGAATAGATGATTTGATGTCGAATGCCAAACAAAATCTTTAGGTCAAAGGTCCGAAAGCGAGGATCTTGTTGATGCTATAACAAGCCTCATGAAACTGGAATCTGATGTTTCTAAGTGAACTTCCTGGATATTGATTTGTTGTCGACAGGATGTCACCTTATTGAAAAAATGGAGTTACTATTTCGGAGACAAGGGTATGACTTGATATAGAAATTTTCAGGGATGACGGTCCAGAAAATGAAGGTTTACGAGTATTGCAGAAGGATGAGTTTTTAATCACTGGATGACTTCTCTTGAACATATCGGTGACACTGTGATGAGTTGGCAGCATTGACCCAAAATTCAAAGTGAAGGTATGATGAACCATAGGTGTGAATGAACCGTCAAGATGATTACCCAACCCAAACAGTCACAGACATGGAGTGAAATAAGTGTCATGTTCAAGAGCAACTTGCTACCAAAAAGAAACTTTGTTCACTTTTCCCAAATTTTCCCTGGTCATTTGTCGACCAGTACCTCTTTATTTTTTAACAAGCTTGAGGAGGATAGCATTTTCTTGATCTATAATTCAACCCTTCGGCCAAATAATGTATTTCTATTTAACAATTTATTGAGTATAGCAATGAATGAAACTTGATTCTTGCCATGATCAACAAGCCCATTTCTATTTTATGTTTTAACGAGCTTAACGACAGTGATAGCCCGGTCCTTTTTCATATTTAGAGAGTCCGAAAAAGAGGATGAAAGAGAACTCCAAAAGTACTTTTTCGTAAATTTGTAACTCAGACCTGAAAACGTGTAAAATAATATCTGAGAGAACCTCTTTGGTCATGTTTAACCAAGGTATTCCTTTTTCGTAAATAATCCATCTCAGTCCGGAAAAGGGTTAAACTTATACTGAGTAGATATCAATTCATTCACTTTAACGAGCTCGAAAATACAAGTGCTCGTCGATATTTTCACATTATTGGAGTCTGAAAAGAGCTAAAAGAAGACTCTAGGGGTTCCTTTTTCACTGTTATCAAAGCTCGAAAAAGAGATAAAAGTGTGCTTCAAATCCTTTTTCATTTTTAACAAAGCTCGAAAAATAAGGAGAAAAAGTATGCTTTGTGGTCAAGTCATTCTTTGACTAAATCTGCACGACTAATTTGTTTATCAGTTTTATTTCCTATTCAGAGCAACATCAAATGGATTAAAAATACATGTTTCATGATAAAAACATAATAAAACTATAGTCAAAGCAATAAATTTAACTTGAAAACAATTAAATGACTATAAAAAAGTAGTTTCACTATTCATTTTTACCATTCCATAGTTACCATTTGCATTTTGGAGCTCTAAACCTGATTTTGCCCCCAAACTTTAGTCGTTGATTGTGGTCATTTCTATGGACGGATTTCGTCACTATTTGATCCAGGTTAGTACCATGAACCTCCTCTTCCCTTTGGTACTCATTTCATTTCCATTATTTGCAGATTTTTAGGGTTTTAAGGCCCCTAGGGTAAATTCTGCCCAAAATGAGGGCAAATCACCCCTGAATGTTAAAACTTGTGTTGCATAGTAGGTACAGTGAAGGGTACTTGCATGTGCAATGCACTGTCTTAGCCCAGGGAGTGCATTGGGCGCAGTTCAAGTTTTTTATTTTCATGTTGTGCCCAAAATTTTCCTAGTTTTTTGCAATGAATGGAATCTAATGGATCTTATGGTTGAATTTAAGGTTTCCATTGGATTATAATGATGATTACATGGAGGGAAATAGAACATGAAGAACAATATATTATTTCCTTGAATGATCTAGGTACTGTAAGAGCCCTAAGAGATTGTGGACTACTTAAGTACTTTAAATTGTCGGGAATGAGGCAACAAATAGAACTCTTGGAGTTCTTATTTAGAGAATGCAATCCAGCGATAGAGGCATTTCACATTAAGAACAAAGTGATTCCAATAACGGTTGAGGACATTTATTTTATCATAGGTTTGTCGAGGAGAGGTTTGCCCATTTCTCTCACAGGGTCTGCTGTTGGAGGAGAAACGGTGAGGGATTATGTTATGCAGCATTGCTATCCAGGGGCAGAACCTAGCAAAGATGGAAAAATAAAAATCTGGGATGTCAGGGATTTTCCTTTGAGAACCATCCTTTTCACAATCGCTAAACTTGCTTGCACCGTTCCACTACATGTAGCGAACAGATCGTATATGCAGTGTGCGCTAGAGTGCTTAGAGCCAACAGTCTTCAACTGGTCTGAAGCTGTTCTATCTCAGATAAAGGAACAACTGAATAAAAAAAAGGGAGGAAGGAAGAAAATTTTCAGCTATGGTTCAATCCTTATCTCCTTCGCTTTGGAACAGATTCCACTTATGCAACCACAGCATGTAACACTAGATATATCTAGTCCTAGAGATCCTCGAATGAAGAGATGGGTAGAAATCATGGGTCGACATGCAGGCCAATCGACCGTTGTGTTCTCTACTGCACTCTTTGCCTGGTTCCAACGACAGATCATCGCCATCGATGAGTATGCATATGTAGGCATCGAATTCCGAGGAGATCCAAATTTAGTATTACCAGAAGGCGCTCAGTGGGGTGCAATAGGTAAGAATGATTTGACCATGTTTTTTATTTTTCTAAAGTTTGTACAATGTTTTTGTGTTTTTATTTCTTTAAAATACTAAACTAAATATTTGATGTAATGCAGATATTGGTCGTGTTCAACCAGTAGAGGAACCAAAGTGCGAAGCAGATGCACCAGCAGAGAGGGTTGTCGGGAGAGCAATCCTTCAAGACCTTGATATGGCTGAGACTCTGGCTAAGCTTCAACAGCAAATAGAGGGGTTGACCTTCAAGATTCCAGATTGCTGGATTGAAGAGCTTCCCATGTGACTGCAACGACACACTATTGGGGTTCCTAACCGTTGGATGCAGTTACTCCATAGGATTGCTAGATCTATAGCATGTTACCATGGGCACCACTAGTTTACTTATGACATTTTGCATACATTTTTGAGGTCAGATGACCAATGTGTCTTGGGCACAAATTTTGTAAAAACCTATAACTATCTATCTATATGATTTCAAAGTTTTTCCTATGTTTAATGCATAATCCTGTTCAATGATGTGAATTTTTTCTTTACCTATGTCGCAAATGTCTGTGTAAAACTTGATTAGCTAATGAATCAGTCAAAGTGTTCAAATTTCTAGAAATGTGTTGATATTGAACAAAATCAAAATGTCTTTCCAAAAGTCAAACTCTTAGGAACAATCTAAGAAGTGTTGGATTTCTAACAGTATAAACACTAGTAAGTTGTAATACCACAAGTTGTGAGTCTAACCTTATGATTATGTCGTTAATACCAAATGAAATGGCATCAGATAGAATTTCGATCAATGCACTATACTCAGCGATATTGTTCGTCGATCTACCAATACAAATCCCTTGAAAAATCACTAATTCATCGTTCGGAGTGAAAATGGCCCATGTTGTAGAGGATAGATTCTGCATACTACGACTAGCACCATCAGCATATCCACCAAATGGTTCCAAAGATTCAATCATCTGCGATGAAATGTAAAGCAGATTACTAACTTCAAGAAAACTCTAAAAACAAATTAAGATAGTGAATGCAAATCAACAACATATATACAATATAATACAAAAAATTACTACGCTCATGATTAAGCATAGTAACGTTTCAAATACAACCCATTTCTAGGTTGTGCCAATGGAATTCCATCATAATCAACTACCTTGTAGGCACCCTTATCAAGAACTCTTTTGAAAATATAGGGGCCATGCCACAATGGCTCGAATTTCCCTGTACCTATTACATCAGCTTCTTGATCGTAAAGAAGGACCAAGTCGCCCTCTGAGTAGATGTGAGGCTGGACATTTTTTTCATATTGTGCCTTTATACGTCTCTTATGTGCTTCGTTGGCCAATTGGGTTTCACAACACATTTCATCTAGATGGATGAGGTTAAGGTGACACACTTCTTCTTCTGAGGTGTCAGGTAACAAGTATATCACAAGTTTTAACGATGATATTTCGCCTTGGATTGGTAAGATAGCTTCCAAACCATACACCAATTGAAAAGGAGTAAATCCGGTTTCCTTTCTCACCGAGGTTCGATACGCCCACAAAGTAGAGTACAGGATCAAATTCCAGTTCCTTTTACGGACTCCTATCATTTGCTGAAGCATTTGTTTAAGAATTTTGTTAATAGCCTCAACTTGTCCATTTGATTGTGGATAATAAGGAGTAGAGTTATCATGCGATAATCCTAACTTGGTAGTCAATTTATACATCATATGGTTGCGAAAATGCTTCCCATGATCCGTAACTATAGCCTGTGGGACCCCAAACCATGCAATAAGATGGTTGAAAAAAAAAAATGCAGTTGTTTGTCATGTGTTATTAAATGTAGGCATCGCTTCGGCCCATTTGGTAAAATAGTCGATTATGACAATAATATAACCATGCCCCCCAGACAAAGGATGGTTATAGGTCATGAAGTCAATACCCCATTTTGTAAATGGTCCAGCAGAGACAACAGGATGCATTGGAGCTGGCAGTTTTCAGATTTTACGATAAAAAATCTGGCATGCATGACAAATTTTGACTGTGAGGATGCAATCTCGAAAAATAGTAGGCCAAAAGTAACCAGCGCGGAGTATGTTCTACGCAGTAGCATATCCAAACAAGCCCCATCATGACAATCATTTAACACTTTTTTGGCCTCCTCGTGAGTGAGGCACCTCCTTAAAATGGTATCGACACCACGACGATAAAGCGTATTGACGACAATCAGATAATCTTTCTCTTGGTATCGAATATGTCGTTGTTCAGAGTGAGAGATATTAGGTCAAAAATTCTAGGTTTGGAGATAAATGATGAAATCCCCATACCAAGGATCAAATGATCCGATCAGAAATAGAGACTCGTCTGGAATAGATGGTTACGACATAGTAGCAATACTATCAGAGGGAAGGTCACAGAGAAGCTCAGCCAAAACTTAAGACTTCTTTGACTTGGATTTGATGAATTCCAAATCAAATTCCTGCAAAATGACAATCCATTTTGAAAATTCCCCCCCCAGAAATTGACGTGATAAGATATAAGTCATGGGGTTGCAATCCGAAACTATTGTTGTTTTTTGGAGCAGGATATAATGGCGAAATATTTGGACAGCTTGAACAACTGCCAAGGCAATATTTTCCACGTACGATTACTTAACTTCCGCATCATTGATATTACGACTCAAATAATAGATCAAATGTTCAATTCCATCTTCTACTTGGGACCAAAACCATAGCGATGGTTGTTTCAGCCGCAACGATATATAGGAAATAATCATTTTGATAATTAGGAGGATACATTAATGATGCTCAGACAAGAGTGTCCTTGACATCATCAAAATAATCTTGCACAACTTGATCCCAATGGAAGGGAACCCCCTTTTTCAATAATTGAGTAAATCCTTTACCCATTTCGGTGTAATTTGGAATGAACCTTCAGGAAGTTAGCCTTTCCTTGAAGTTTTTGTATCTGAAGTAAGTTTGATGGTGCAGGAAAATCAAGAATGACTTGAACCTTCAATGGGTCTATTCGAATTCCTTCTTTTGAGACTACGAATCTAAACAATCAACCAGAACCAACACAAAACACACATTTATGTGGATTGAGGCATATCTTGTAGTGTCGGCAGCGTAAGAAAATGGCTCTCAAATGCATCGGGTGATCAGTCCGATTTCGTGAGAATGCACTGGTAAATCATCTAGATATGGTTGAACAATGTGCTTGATGTCATCGAAAGCATAATCCATTGCTCTCTGAAAATTTTCCCCAACTTTCTTTAAACCAAACGGTATTTTCCTATATGTGAATGTGCCCCAGGGACAGATGAATGTTGTCTTATGTTGGTCATCTGGGCAAATATTGATTTTATTGTAGCCGGAAAATCCATCCATAAACTAGAATATTTTTCATCCGGCACAATCTTCAATAATCTAGTTGATAAAGGGAGTAGGATAGTTGTCTTTTGGAAAAGCGTGAATAACATCCCAATAATTGACGCACACTCTAATGGTTCCTTGTTTTTTCATAATAGGAACGATATTGGAAACCCACTCAGTTAGCGAAACAAAGTAAATGAAACCATCACGCAAAATTTTTTCAACTTCTGCTTTAATGGCAACGAATTTCTTTGGATGAACAGGACGAAGCCATTGGCACACCATTTTGACATCAGGATACATATTAATAGTGTGTTCAACTATACTAGTATCTATGCCTAGAATTTCCTCATAATACCAAGCGAATACGTCACGAAATTCACGAAATAAAGAGCGATATGAATCAAGTTCTGATGAAGAAAAAGATACACCGACATGAATATTTTCTACAACGCCCGATTTGGTCAAAATATTGATAGAAATCGTTTCTTCGATATTTGATAAATTTCTCTCAGAGTCAATTGCATTAATCGATAAAGAATTCGAAAAGAAAGTTTTGATGGATGGTTGATATAGTTCACTGAGATTATTTTCTTCATAATCAGGAATATGGGAATGATGATGATAATCTTCCCGTGTTTCTCCTTCTGACATCATAGCTTCCAAAATATTTTCATCTGTCAAAAACTTTGAGGAAAATGGATCAGATGGAGTACCAAAATCTAAGGAACGATCAACTCAAACACTCGATGACACTGATTTCGGATTTTTCACCCAAGCCAAATAGATTGATTTATATGGCAGCTCAATAGGGTTGGGTGGTAAAACATCATCCAACGTAGAAAAATCAAAATCACCCGTACTCTCCCTTAAGCTAGATAGAGTGGAAGAGATCATGTAGCAGGTCTCTATACTTGCAATTTCTGCCAACGTCGCGGGCATAGATAATGCAAAGGTTCCCATAAGAGTGGAATCCTTTAAGAGTCCTACACCAATGTTCTAAATTTCTAGTTGGGGTAAGTGAACAAACGGAACGCTTCCAGTTACCTGTGAAGCGGAGGCAAAAAAGGATAATTGATTAATGACTGTGATTGTACCTTTATGTGGAAAGGAAATCATTCTAAGGCATGTAGAAACAATGGCAGTCATTGCATATACCCATGGTATTCCAAGTAAAATATTATAGTCAAGGGGTCCGTCAACAACCTCGACATCAATATTCATTTTTTTGCCCCCTAATTCAACATGCATGTTATTGATAATACCACAAGGTTTATATGTTCTTCTATCAAAAGCTTTCAACATCATTGATGATTGTGATAATCACGGCGAGCCAAGTGACTTCCAACAATTTAGAGACATAATGCATGTAGATGCTCCCTCATCAATAATAGTACGATGAACAAGGTGATTGAGAACATTTACTTGTATGGAGAATGCCAATTCTGCTGGTAATTGTGTCACATAGCCCATATGGTTAAAGACAACAAGATTAGAATTAGTCAGATCAATTCCGCCAATGGCCAACAATAAAGCCTGTTTCTAGGAGGGACAATTTTGTAATACCTCAAGAGCAGATATATCTGAAGGGGATTGAGCTGAATCTTCAACTATATTATAATTTTGTGTAGCTCTTGCTCAAGGATTATATGTCGATTTATGAATTACTCCCTTCAGTTGCTTAGTTTTCAATTCAGGAATAACAATAGGTGGTACTGATTCATTAGATGGATTAGTTGTCGAGGTAGTAGGTTGATCAGTGGCTGTACTACCATAGTCTTTATTCCGTTTCGACACCAAAATATCTTGTGAAGGTTTTGTGGTGGATAACATTAACACTTGGGAACTAGGAGCTGGATCCGTAGCAACCAAATTGGTGTCTGGATTTGGAAATGGATCTGTCAACATAACTGATGCATGAAAAGTCTTGATGATTTTTGAGACTTCAATACAGTGAGTACAATCCCTAAAAAAGTGTTCCTCGTTACAGATTATGCATGTATAACGAGGTTTCCGTGGTCCAGACAGTTGATCAAATGATCTTTCCTGCAGGTTAGAAGTTTTCTTTTTCTTTTATTTCCCCTTTTTCTTACTTCCTAGTTTCTTGTCACTTTTGCCTTTGTCAAATGATATGACATTAATTTTTGAAGTAGGAGCAGGATCAGATGTAGTAGCGTGGTCTATGTTTGCAATGCCTATCAAGCCGTCTCTGACATGAGAGTCCTTTATTTGAGGAGGAACATTGAAATTAGATCACGGCGCATTAGGAATTTTTTCATAGAGCGTGCCAGACTGAGTATAAATCAAGTCTAAATATTGGGCATGAGTGATAACTTGCTCTTCTGTGATGACACCACCTTTAGCCACATCCTCAGTATAGATGATAACGGGGACTTAATGAACCATTCATCAAGGAGCTGATCTGGAACAAATTTCTTAACCATTCGTCGACGGCGATGCCACTCATGAATATGAACAGAAATGTGAGGAGCATTAGTCTTTTTGAAGTTTGTGTAGAGTTATGTTCCAGTTTTGTATCTGATCGATAACTAGAAGTGGGTCAAAAATATAGTAGCTAAAGCAGTGAAATTGTCGAAAGAAGCTCTAGCTAACTCAATGTACCATTTAGAAGCCGGACCTGTGAGCGTACGCTGGAAAAGACGTAGTCGAGCAGAATCATCATTCGGGGAATTTGATGAACACCATAAATGATAAGTCATGACATGAGTCGATGGATCTTCTCCAAGGTTTCCACTGAATTTAGGAATATCAGAGGGTAATTTATGAGGTATCACTAGCCACCAAGGAGCATAATTTATAGGATCATTGGTTAATTGGTTTAAATCTGGTAATTCCAAAGTTGCAACAAAATGCAACTGTCGATTAAGGTCAGGTTGAGCATAGCTAGGGTAAGATGGAATTTCTTGGGCAACAGACCTTTGAGCACCAGCATATGGAATCTGCTGCTGGTAACCCTGATAGGGGTTGTTTTGCATAGAAAACGCTTGAGGATTCGGTTGACCAAAACCTAGATATGATACTTGTTGAAATGAAGTTTGAGGCATTTGCGCTTATGGCTACCAAGGGGTCTATCCACCAATGTTATAACCCAAATTAGAATAACTTGGATTCAGTTGATATGTATAACCAGGTTGCGTTTGTGACATCCCATAAAATGGTACACCAGCTTGTGAATAAATGATTCTTGATACAGGTTGTTCTAAATTAACCAAAGGATTTTGAGTTTGTGGACCCAACATTTGATGATATTGAGTCGAAGAACCCATCTGATAAGGTTGATGTAAAATATTTTGATTCTGTAACAGGGGTATAAATGTATTAACAAGTGGTAATGAAGTGGGTGTAACAGGTTGAACCGGTTGATACGAGCGTACAACCATATGTGGCTGGATAGGTAGAGTGCGCTGCCATTGACAAACAGTCATGTCAACATTATTTTGACCAAAAAGTGACTGAGTACTATCATATTGGGTGACCAAAGGTTTCCCCCCAGCATAATGAGGATAACAAGACGAAAAATAATTTTCTCCAAATGCTGTGAGTCCAGTTGATATGGTACTTAAAGGAATTGACCCAAAAGGACCGACTTGATATTGCCTTGATGATGTATGTAATGAATCAAGTTTTTCAGTACTAATGATAGGACTACTAGTTAAAACACTAGATGATGACATTGAAAAAGACCATGATCATGAAGATGCACCAGTGAAAGTGCCAGACAATGATTTGTAACCTGTTGGGACTGAAGGGCCACCGTGCAAATATGACTCTGGTGAGGTTGTGAACATCGACAGAGTAGTGAGGGTAGGAGCTGATGTAATTGGAACAGCAGACCCAATCGAAGATGTTGGTTCATACATGTTTGTTTGACCAAATGTATACCCTCGAAAATCAATGGGAGATTGAATGGCAACAAGATAAACAAAATCAGATGGAAACAATTGAGGAAAATACTGGTACAGGTAAAGTTCCTCCCCAAAATGGGTTGGAGTTCAAGGTGTATCGTCTTGTGGGATTTCTTCAATCGCAATTAAACCAGGAGGAAGAACTTCACCGTTAGGCCCAAAATATATTTTAGATGGTTGACTGTGTGATATAGGAGTTTCAATAGCTACAGAAGTTTGTGGGATGACCAAGGTAGGAACAACTTCCGGTTGTTCGACTTCAGGATTCAAATGTTCTAGAAAAGAGGAGACATGATCTGGATCAATTTTTGATTGAACAGCGTTGGGTCCAGGAGGTATGGTCTTAGCGATTGAATGGATCGTGACCATGGGTAGCTGTGAAGACTCTGTTTCGACAATAGTAGACGAACCAGGATGTGTGGAAACAATTTGAGCTAACTCTGGTTTAAAAGATGATTTTTCGCCAGAGGTACGAACTGTACTTGATTCGGCAAATGTGATCGCCTTCACCTACCATAAGTAACTTCTGGCAGTAAGGGTGGTTTTAAAGCTAATCTATGCGAACGAAGGGGAATAGGAGTTTGTTATTCCACGATTACTGATTTATTTTAACCAAAAAACAAATAAAAAAAAAGAGGGTAATTCTAGGCAAAAGGGTTTACCAAGAAATTGTGAACTGCAGAATACCTCCTTGCGAACCAAGAAGTACGGGCAGGTAATCTCCACGAATGTTGTGTTCGGTGTATCACAATTTCAAGGTGGCCGACTCGGTTCACTATGGATGGATAACACCTAAACTCTGTCCTCCAAAATATACCTGAAGGTACGTGGAGGCCCAAGTCCATATTAGCGTTGTCTGATGTGAAACCACACAGTGAGAGCACCCCTTATACTTATTGTATTGTAACACCGCCCGATATACCCGAAAGTACGTGGATGAGCTACGATATACTTACGTACGTGGAGTGAGGTATCACACTCGGAATGTATCGCAGATAAGTTAACGATAGCTGCTATGTTTTACGATGCCAAAACACGTCTCTAGCCTAGACCTTCTAAATGTTATTGTTAAGGTTCCAATGCATTGTTAAGTAAATTGAGATTAATTTTATGTTGATATTGCTTAACAATTTTCCTTTCAAAGGTTCACCGTGATGATGTGTATGAAATTCCTAAAATGCAAGCTAAGAATAATAAACAAACTTTCACTTTCAACTTTTTCAATGAAGAACCTAGCTACTAAGGGAAGAGAGAAAATAATTTGTGAGCAAACAAATCAATGAGAAAAAAAAATCAATGAATCACAAACTAAATGCAGATTTCCTAATGTTCCTTTTACAAAACACACATTATTCTACATGCAAATGCAAGTTTTTCTTTTCAGTTTCCTTAATGTTATGAATGAAGAAAAGAAACTAGGTGCACTAAATCAACAATTCAAATGCTTTTTACTTTCAAGAAATGAAGAATACAAACAACAATTTCTCTTTTGAAGGAAAAACGAGGATTTCAACGACAATTTCTGCTATCAAGGAAATGAAAATTTTACAACAATTTCCTATTTCGAAAGAAAATGATTCTTAATGCAACCATAAAAATTACTTTGAAATCAACTTCTCAATGACAAAGAAAAAACTTTTTAAACCAACACTGAACAAATTTTCAGTCAAAGGAGTAGAAGTATACAGAGTCACTGGTCAATTGAGGATTAAAATTTTCAGAACACAGCAGCAAACAAAACTGAAGCAAATTGCAAAGGAAAATTCAAAGGAATTTGGGTACTTTCTGGATTCAACATAGTCTCCAAGGGAAGACAGTGCTCTGCAACACAGGCTAGGAAGGGAGACAGTGCTCTGCAAAGCATTGTGTCCAGTCTAAGAGAGCATTGGGTGCAGTATAGAAAGAAAAATACTAATGTTTAACTCATTGTATTTGCAAACTAAGCTCTAAAAAGGTTTAATATTTATGTGTAACAACTACTGGGTGGATAAATAAAGAAAATCATAGGTTTAAAAACCTAGAACTAAGAGAAATTATCCCTAACGGAGTCGTCAATTTTTTGGGCCAGAATTGTGAATTATGGATAAATCACGCTTCCCTAGACAGGTGATAGCCTAGAACAATAGGTGAAAGACTATACGACTATTTTTCCTAACTCAGAATAGATACACAGAGAGAATTGGAGGCTTACTTGATCTGTCGCTTCCAAATGGATCCTTTTGTTGCTTCTGTTGCAGCTTCAAATTCAAGCGGTTTTTTGGGCTGAATGCTTCCTGCAAGAAAGAACACTGGAATAGTAGAAGATGCAATAATATAGATATCTATTCATGCTAGTTAGCTAAATCAGTAAATCATAAACCATACACATCAACCAAGATATTGCAATATGGAAAATCAAAACCAATACAAATGCATATAGGGAAAAATAAGCAGTACTCTTTATTGATGATATAAGGAGAGGTTACATCCTAGTGACTGATTTGAAGTGACCTTCCAGCAACGTTCCCAAACCTCATCACAGTATAAATCTCTCCAGCAGCAGCTACACAAATCTAGCTCTCAATTAAAAATTCTCCAACATTTCTCTACTCAAATTCTTCCTCTTCAAGCACTTATATCTGTGCTCAATTTATAGATGAACTGTAGGTTGTTTTGCAATCAATGACTTTCCAATAATAGGCAAGACATGTTTCTAGTCATGTAGATGTCAAATGGACACTTGGATCCGAAGCTTGACACATGTGAACCCTTCTAGAAGGCACTGGCCAAGTGTAGATTCCGGAACAATAATAATTTTTCTCCCAATGTGACCAATGCACCTGTGAATGTCAGGAAGTGCTTTGTAGAGTAGCCTTGCATGGGGCTACTTTCATATGAAACACACTTAGGCCCCTTAGAGTCTGCATTGGTGAGCTCTCATATGCTATATAATAAGCTTCAAACCTTGGAAACCTTTGCTTGATGAAATTATTGCTTGATTTGTCTTATTTCTTGTCTTAGGGCATGTAGCAAATGAAATGATAGGGAATGATAAACCCTTGATCATTGGTCCTGGAGATGATGTCCAATTAACCAGATCATTGGGAATGGTGCCCAAATTGACCTATAACAAGGAAGTCACAATCAATTTCAACAGAGTTCCTGGGGAAGTCAGGAGGCAGTGGGATATCATGAAAATGTTTAACAGGAGGAGATGCCAGTTCTAGAGGGGGCATGGAAGGGGACCGAGCTGTTAGGGTGGAAGGCGGGGAGAAAAAATCAGTAAAAGAGTCAAGGAGATTAATAGAAACATCTAGAGGAGAACGAGCCTTCCACATACATAGTGACCAGGAGGGAGTGATCAGATTCAAAGCCTCTTCCATCTTGGCCTTAGTCCTATCAATGGAGGAAAATCACAATGAATTTGTTCCTCAGAGGGGGGATGAGAGGTTTGATGATGACGAAAAATGGAGAGCATAAGGTTATTAGAATCTAGGGGCATACCTCTTTGGTGCGACTGTAGTCTAGTTGCATTCAGTTCTTCCTCGACCGAAGAGAGAGGATCCACCCGACCTTGAGTCTGACGATTTATATGCCTGCGTCGACTAGGACATCGCTGCGTCAAGTGACCCATTTGGTAACATAGAAGGCACCGGAAGGGAAGCCTCCAATGATCAATCCTTTGGCATTTTCAAAGACAGTCCCATTCCAAGTTGATGTTGCCAAACAACCCACGAGAGAAATTTACTTCCACCAAGATCCAAGCAATGTGCTTGTTGCTCACCCCCATACATCCAGGTTCAATAAATATAAGCTTCCCAATTGAATTTCAAATTGCATTCAAAGCCATATTTTTCCAGTACTCCAATGGAAGTCCAAAAAATTTAACCCATACAAAATTTTTCAAGGAGGGTTTTTGAGATGGGATTAAATCCGACGAACCATTCGTGTAATTGGAGGAAGCTTTTACCATGGACCCAAGTCCTGTGAAGAATATCAGTAGCATCATCCAAGTGGAGGAAGTGGATGGAGAACCAAGATTTCATTAACTGACTAATTTTTGGGGGTAGCCAACCAGAGGACCCCAAAATTTCTTAACCCATCCCAGCATCTCTTTCTCTGGCATATCAACAAACACCCATCTACCAACCAACGCCCAACATTGCAAGCTAGTCACCCGTCCCCTGAGAACATCGTACCCAAAACTAAGGAGAATCTCAGGAGCTAGGTGAAGGATTTTGTGAGCATGCTGCAGTCTGCAACTAGGACGCTTACCCGAGTCTGACAAAAATTGTGAGCCAAAGTTTAGCCTCTGTGAGATATTATTTGGAGAAAGATGGTCTGGAAGAGGCGACCGAGTTGGAGGCCCACTAGCCGAGCATGGAGGTGGACGATGATTAGCCCGCCATGTGTTGTAAGCCACCTCTGCCTCAAGCGTGGCTTGAATATATACATTGTGAGCTGATGTGTCAGTATCAAGAATGTCGAATCAACAATCCATCCTGAGGACGATTCCAAGATAACACAAACTAGGACATGCAGTCACATAAATTTGTCAACCACCCAAGATTTCGGCCTGAAAAAATTCGATATGCCAAATTAAGGAAGACATATGAGAAAAACAAGCAATTAATAAATTCCCAAATTAGATGATGGCTATGGAAAGTGGTGACATGAATATAATATAGAACCAGCTAAAGAAATCCTTGAGAAATTCAAGCTAGAGCGCAGGACAAAGAACACGATGCGTTAGTGAAGTGATGAAGGTGTCAGAGGGATAACACACAAGGTAAAGGAGCTAAGGAAACCAAGAATTAAGTTGAAGTAGGTGAGGATCACTTCCCAATTTTAGATGAGGAGATAACAACAGATGAAAGGTGGTGAAACAAAAATTTCCACCGAAGAGTGTTACACATCATTTTGTCACCATGACATTTGATTGTTCATATGGGTCTATCACCATCCATATCATGTTCCTTTAGAGGTCAAAAAAACTCATGTTCCTGAATCAATTCTTGGAAATTGGAGAAAAGATCTGTAAAACCCTTAAAAGTCTACATGTGTGGTTTTACTAGCCTTTCCCTACGCATGCATTGATGATCCTTCCATTAGTTGTGGCGATCGCCGCTCTATTTTCCACTAAAACCTGCGCACCCCCATGAAAAGAAAGTAAAAAGAAAAAGTAACTTCTAGAAGCCTAGTTGGTTGAATATTATCCCAAATAGAAGCCTCTAGACTCACACTAGTTCGAGCTTTATCCCTCCACTCATGGATTTGATCCCTTGGTCCAAGGAACTCAAATCCCTTCATGGGACGAATCCATCCATCTCTTTATGGAATTGAAACCACCTCAATATCTCTATAAGTTGAACTCAAGTTTCAGGTTCAAGAGAGGATTTTGAATGGTAGACGATGAATGATATAAACTGATCTATATAGTTTCTAAGATGAAGAGAGTTCATAGAGTGCATACTTTCTATACTAGTGAGTTGTTTCTGACACATTGAATATCACACCTTTTTGCCCGTGACTTCATGCTGGTTATTATAGAGGGTAAGGCTTATTAGACTGAAGGAGAACATTTGCTTAGACCTCGGGAGAAATCTGTACAACATCAAGGCATCTGGTTGTAAGATTGCTCTTTCTAATTTATGATAATACATATGGATCTCTTTTTCTCGTTGTCTTGTTTCTGAATTTATGGGAATGATGTTAATACTTAGGTTCCTTGATCAATAATTTGTATTAATACTTTTTTATTATTTTATACTATAGATGCTTTGATTATTTGTCTTGTCCTTGATTGCAGGTTGGAGAACTACTTTGGAGCGACGGACAAAGGGCTACATCAGACGTTTGGATTTCAAGGTAGGAGCATGTCCTCTCTACTTTACTATTATAATGATCTTAAAATAAAAATAATTTAGATAAAGAGGTATTGAAATGGATCTTTGTTTCTAGTTACTAATTGGAGTACTAGGGAGATCTCTCTTGTCCGGAAGAGGGATTAATCCTGGTAACAAATTGGCAACCATATTGGGGACTAGAGCTTAGTTTTATTTGTTTATGTTTAGTTTGAAACTTTATTTTTCTGATTTTGACTTCTCTGAGTGTGGTTGGGTAGATAACTTTTTAGAATCTCTGAAAAAGAAATATTTATTTTATTTTTTCCAACTTTTCCTTTGCCTGTGCAGTTTTCTTTGGAAGACAAAGAGGCAACCTGCACAACTTGTTAGTTCAATCTAGTGCATATGTGCACTATTGTCAATTGATAGGCTACGCACCCCTTGGAAAATTTTGAAAAAAATAAATTTTTCTCTTTCAGAGCCAGATAACCAAATTCTTGAAGTTTTCCCTGATCTATTCTAATTGTCAGATCCTGTGTGAGAACTCCTTTTCAACAATTCTGAGCCTTGTGTGATTTATCATCCTGTTTTCATTTTACAAGTTATGGTTTTCCTTGGTTCACTGCTGCTTTGTATGGAAGATACCTTTGTTTGCCTTAGCTCACTAGTTTTATGATTTTGTCTTCTTGAGCCACCAGGATTATAGCCAACCTTACTTTTATGAATATTTTTTCATTATTCATTTGCAAATCCGAAAAGTCTTCTAGATCACTGAAGCCTAATTCAACACCAAGCACTCTTGGATGATTTCATTTTTGTTGGGATAAGTAGAAACATTCTTAGTCTGATTATAAATAAGAGAATTCATCCACAAAAAATTCATAGGTATCCTAATTAGGATTCAGAATTAGAATTTTGTTTTGATTTTGAAATTTATATATTTTTAGGGTTTTTTTAAAATTGATTTATTTTTGGAATTGATTGTTTGTTGAAATTGTAGTTTTTGACTTGGTTGTCAATGGAATTTTATTTGAAAAGATAAATTGATCATATTTATAAATTTAGTTTTTAATGAAATTATCTTCTTTTCAAAAAGGATTTTGTTTATCAATGAGGAAGTTTGTATTTTAAATTCAAAAAATCTCTTAACTTTCTCCTAAATAGAATTCATTGAAAAGAAAGAATTGAATTTGTCATATTGATGCATTTAGAGTATTTTGCATTGGGTCACAACATCATTAAAGTTTCAACTCCATAACCTTTCTGTTAAATAACAACAAATCAATACAATGCCTAATAAAATCAATCTAGACATTTTTACATTTTCTAGGGCTCATTCCACCAATGCAGCTTAGGCTAGTGTTTTGGAATAGGTTTTAATAAACATTCCAAAGCAGTTAAAACAAACAAGTAGAATCTTGTGGTACAGAAATTCAATTGTTGCATTTGTACTCTGAGAAGCTCTTCTTAAAAAAGTCAAGCACAAGATCATGTCGGACCTAGTGAGGTAATCGTACCTATATCATTGGTGAAGATAGAATATGTGCATGTAATACAAACGGTAAACCTCAGATTAACCATTTTCGAGGAGACTGAGGTAACTTGTTAGAAAACCTCGGATTTACCATGTCGAGGAGATTTAAAGGGGATTGAGCTTGATACTCTGCCCTTGCGTGTATATCAGATCATAGATTTTTCCCCCAGGTGCATTTGTCTCCGTTGGTGACCTTAGTGACCATAATATTTAGGATTTTTCCCAAGTTGATGGTGGAGGGAAGGTCCCACTGTACCTGGAACAGACGTCAGCTAGACTCACTTGGACTTTCTGGAGGGTACTCTTCACTTTGAGATGGCATAGTGGAGGGACTTGCATCAGATTGTTTCATTAAGAAGGTTTTCAGGGTAACTCTTCCAACCACCAAGTTTTCCACATTAACTTATACAACGTTGGATTTCATCACCAACTAGTGTTTTAGTGTGGAAACATATTGTTTGTGTGTCGTTTGTCTCTTAGATTTTGTAGGCGTGTGTTAAAATTTCTTGTTTTATTAGCAACCTTAGCTGTATTTTGTTGAAATATTTTTTGATTTCGTGTGTTAAACATTAACCATGGCTGAATTACCGAGACACTCCTGTAGAATGCAGGGGAAACCCCCTGAATATACACCGAGTCAATTGGAAAAGCTTAAATTTGAAAGAGGTCAGCAATCAGGAACCAAGTCTACTGAACAAGGAGAAAAATCTATAATAATACATCCTGATTGAAGTTAATCAACCTCAGACAGTAGAAAGAAATCAAGAACAACCAGAAATTTCTGAAGTAATCATAGTTGAGTTTGCTACTGGTGAATTATAAAATACTCAACTCATTGAACCCGAAATATCTGAACATGAATCTGAATCTACTTCATCTAAATCAACTTTAGAGTTCATAGCTTGAACTCCTAGTCATCCTTGTTCACCCTGAGTGAAGCTTCACATTACTGAGAATATTCCTTCTGTCCTAATTAGTATCGAAGATATTACTGACATGAAAAAAGAGATCACAATTCCTTTGTGTCAAGAATCTTTAGACTAAGGTATAGTGAACCTATTTACCCATACAAACATTTTAAACCAGACCCTTGGTATCAACAATTTACCGAATTTCTACATAGCATTGGTCTCAATTATTCACCACGCCACATTCCTTTTTACTCTATACCTAGAGGTAGTTACATGGCTTCATCAAGCATTTCAGGTGAGTCATCCATGTTTTCTTGATCGCTAGAAACCTTTTTTTATGGTGGTCCATCAGTTCCTATTGGATACCCATCACTCTCTGGTAGTTTCTCACGAGCATCTCCCTCTTCTAAAAATATTACACAATTAACAGGTCTTAATGAATCTAATACCGAAAATTTGACAATGGAACAAGTATATATGATGTCCGTAAATATTCCTTTAATTGGTTCTCAAGGTGATAATTTACCGCCCAAGGGGTAGTATACTCCTCAAGGACAGCCTCTTCAAGGGCAATACCCTATTCCGGGGCCACAACCTCTTCAAGGGTAGTACCCTATTCCGAGGCCACGATCTATTCAAGGACAACAACTTCCTCAAGGGCCGCATTTTTATCAAGAAAAACCATCCTTTCAAGAAGGTCAACCTTTTAATGGAACTTATCCAGTAAATTATCAAACATACATTCCAATACCTCAAACTAGTTATGGTCAACCTTATGCATTGTAGCCTTTAATGGGAGCTCCTTACCTAGGCGTTAATACTATGTGGAACCCATCGTTTAATCAAAAAAAATTGCTACCTATTGTACAAGTACCTTATAATCAACCTATTCAACTAGCTGGACAATTTGGTTATACCCAAGTCCAGCAGCCTGTTCAGACTGCACTTCAAATTACTCCTCAGGTATCTGTACCTAGTAGTCAACAAGCTGGTCCGAGTACTCCAAGTACTCCTATCCAATATGCTATGCAAACTTCCGTTCAACAACCAAGTACACCTATCCTTGGAGTTTCTCAAGTCCCTGTTGCTACAACCCTTCGAACGACTGCATCAACTATTACACAGGAAATCCCTCAAGTCACTTCTCATCAAACTGGACCTGCAGTTCAGTCTACTATTCAAACCTCTGTAGGAAAACTTGGTGCAGCTACAGTTCAAACAAGCCAACATTTTGTAGTTCAGTTTGTGAATCAATCATTTCAAGGGTAGTTTCAATATGGACCAACATGAAAAAATCTAGTCTTCCAAGGTCAACGATACCCTGGTTATACATATCAATTACCATCTCAACCTCAGTTTGGTATGGCTAACCTTGGATACCCTGGAGGTATTCCAATTCAATTTTCTTAGGCTATTCTAGGTTATCTTGGATATCCTTCATCGGGTACTCGTATTTTTCCTAAAGGTTATCAGTTTTCTCAACAGGACCCTAACTGTTGGTTACCATTCATTGCAAATTTAGACTTACTAGATTTGTCTCGCCTTACGAATGACCCAATTTACTATCTTTTGTTATAGTTGATAATGCCAACTAAGTTTCCTAGTGATATACCTAAGTTTGAAGGAAAATCAGGAGAATGCCCCTCAAATCATGTGATGACTTACCATCTTTGGTGCGCATCCAACTCCTTAATCGATGAATCCATTCGATTGAGACTTTTTCAGAGAAAATTGATAGGCTTAGCTGCGAAGTGGTATATCGAATTACCATATGGATCTTTCAATAATTTCAACGCTTTAGCAAAAACTTTCCTAAATCAATTCCAGTTGCCAGTCTGTTATGATAATGGCACAGAACTTTTAACTTCATTAAAACATAGTACATTTACATACATTTCATATCACATACATGAATGGTGATGTAGACGACGTTTAGTGAAGGTTTTCATTCTGGATCAAATTTTGGCAGAATGGTTCATAAAATCATTACTTCCAAAGATCACTGAATACGTAGCCAAAGAATTTGTTGTTACAGAAGAACAGGTCATAGCTCAAGCGTAGTACTTAGACCTTGTATACACACAGGCTGGTACTCTATATGAGAAAATTCCTGATTTACCATGCCCAGGTCAAATTACTGCAACTCCTTCTAGTTCTCATTCTGCAAACAGTGTAATTGGTACAGTTAATACTGCAAAGAGTAAGAAAAAGTCATCTAAGCATACTTTTCCCATATTAACTCTACCAGATTCACCTAAAGGAGATTCTTCCCTTGAAACTTCTGCCAAAATTCACATTGTAGACTCATCCACGACTAAAGATAAATCTGGTAATAAGAAGAAAGGGAAGAATAAAAATAAACAAAACACATGTCCTAAAGAGAAAACAAAAAAAACCGAACCATCTGATGAAAAAAGGAAACCTCGTTATCCTTGTCTTATCTATGAAGAGGATCATTATACCAAGGAGTGTCCACATCGGTCTAACGTATCAAAATTTGTCAAAGGTTCACCCACACCTACTTTCTTGAAGGATCCTTTTCCATATCAAGATAGTAAAATGATTGGATCTTCTTCCAATTCATCGACATATATTTTAATGGTGTCTCAGGTCATGGTTGCGACACGATCTCAAGACTATGGATCTAAGAGGCCTATAACTAGTAAAGAGATTAATCATCCAGTCAAACACTAGTAACAACTCCTTCAGTTTTCGAACCAATTCAAATTGAGAAACCTAACCCTGATTTAGTGATTAAATTACATGCTAAAGGTGTACTTCGAAAATCAGCTTTCAATCCACATGCGAGAGCTGCTCAGAATTACAACATGGTTGAGGATTTGGACATTTCCCCTTTAACAATATCAGCCTTAGAAGTGCTGCAATCTTGTCTAGCACAAAGAAAATTACTATTTTCAACCATCAGAGCTATAGATCCTCAAGAATCAAACCTAATGGTCTTTGATGTCGAAAATTTGTACCTAGACTCCCACATCAAATGGCTTTTCAGATTCCAATATTAGTCAAATAAAGACGAGTTTTTCATACTGTAATTGATGAGGGGGCATTTATGTGTATAATGTCATTAAACTGTTGGAAAACCATTGGTTCTCCAGAACTCAAATAATCACCTACTATCATTAAAGCCTTTGACGGAAGAGGTTTTCATCCATATGGAATACTCTAGGATCTGCCTATAGAAGTAGAAGGAAACATTGTAAACCTAGAGGTGGAAGTTGTTGATGCCCCTCTTGATTACAACCTTATTCTGGGTTGCAGTTGGTTTACGCAATGACTATTGTTGTTTCATTAGTCTTTCGGATGATAATGTTTCCTCATAGAGGAAAGATTGTTAAAATTGATCAGTTGTCATACTTTTCTTTAGACCCTACTTCTACATAGAGTATTCAACATGTCAAAAAATTGGTTATCCCATACAAAGATGTTGTTGTAGGGATAATTAAGGATTTCATTCTCATGGGAAATTTCACTATGCTCCCAACGTACCACGAAATATTGCGAATATCAATATGATCACATCGAGCACAATGCCATTTGATGACACATGGATCGTGCCTTTATAATCTGAATTGGACTCTTATAATGGAGAGATGCCTTTAAGTCCTTTTGAATTGACATATGTAGTAGTAAAATCGTATTCTGAAACCCCATCAACTTTTACTGATTCAATGAATGTGGTCAGAGAAGAATCATCTTCTATATCAAGCTCAACTTTGACATCATTTCTGGATCCTTTTCAACATGTATTTGTTACTAATGAAAGAATTCGAGAAACCCTATCATCGGATGAATTTCCATGGGACGATCTACATCATCGAGCTTATTTTTTTATTGATCTTGATAAATTTGAAAATTATTTTTCATCTAACTTTACAATTTTTTATGTCAAGGAACCCAAAATCCCACATCGATCACACATTTGGATTTTGAGACAATTTGAGAAATTTTTCTACAAGAGTTCCTATTGACATATCAATTAAACCTGGAATTATTGAAAACATTCATATAAGTGCTTCTTGTTCAATTAAAGAAATTAAAACTTACAAAGCCCTATTTTAAGAATTTTGAGACATTTTTTCATGGTATTACGAGGAGATGCTAGATATCGATCCTAAGATTGTTATTCATGAAATCTATACATACCCGGATGCTACGCCTATTAGATAGAGATTACGTCCAATAAATCCATGAAAAGTTGTAGCAATCAAAGCTGAAGTTGAGAAACTATTACGAGAAGGATTTATTTATCCTATTCCTTTGATGGATTGGATATCTAACATAATTCCTGTAACGAAAAAATAAGGGACTATCATAGTATGTGTCGATTATCGAGATATTAACAAAGTTTGTCTGAAATACAACTATCCTACACCCTATATCGATCAAATTGTTGATGATTATGCTGGAAATGAAATATTCTCGTTTATGGATGGTTTTTCTGGCTACAATCAAATTAACATACTCCCTGCCAATCAACCTAAAATAATGTTTATATGTCCTTGGGGCACGTTTGCATATTGTAAATTACCTTTTGGACTGAAAAATGCTGGTGCAACTTTTCAAAGAGCTATGTCTTATGCATTTCACGATATCAAACATATTGTACAACCTTACTTGGATGACTTACCTGCTCATTATTTACGCAGAGAAGATCATCCTACACATTTACGTGCTATCTTCATGAGATGTAGGCATTACAAAATTCGTTTGAATCCACACAAATGTGTTTTTTGTGTACAATCAAGACGTTTACTTGGGTTCGTCATTTTGAAAGAGGGCATTCATGTTGATCCATCGAAGGTTGAGGCTATCATCAACTTACCTCCTCCTTCCACTCTTCGCTAACTCTAGAGTTTGCAGGGGAAAGAAATTTTTTTACATAGGTTTATCCCGAACTATGCAGAGTTAATAAAAGGTTTTTCCCGATTATTGAAACAAGATGTTCCATTTATTTGGGATGAGATTTCCAATAAATATTTTGTTGCACTTAAAAATGTGTTGATCCATGCACCATTATTGCATCCGCCCAATTATCACCGAGATTACTTTTTATACTTATATTCCTCAGATTCCACGATTAGAATGGTTTTGGTTCAAGAGGATGAATCTAACAATGAAAATGTGATCTATTACCTAAGTCAAAATCTCAATCCAACGGAAATCAAGTATTCACATGTGGAGAAATTGGCCTTGGCGGAAATTCAAGTTGTACAACATTTTTCGTCCTTACATATTGCTACGCAAAACCACAGTGATATCTAATTGCAACGCAATGATGTATATATTAACAAAAAAATTTCTCGGGGGAAAATACTCCAAATGGATCGTTATCCTTAAAGACTTTGATTTGGAGTTCGAGAAGTCCAAGTCTAAGAAATGACCTTTGTTTACCAAACTTATGTGTGATTTTCCCAATACTAAGTCTAAAACAATGGCAGAGAATCCTATCGCAGATGAATCTATGTTTCTAATTAGTACATTAGATCCCTGGTATGGAGATATCATTATATATCTTAAGACCCAAAACTTTCTCCCAGAGCTTTCATGATCAGATCGACGAAGAATCTGATACCAATCCCAGAAATACAATATTGTTGGACACTCTTTATCTTCGTGGTGCTGATTCTATGTTTCGACGTTGTATAACTCACGAAGAGGTTGAAAATGTTTTGAATGATTTCCACTCTGGAGCGTGTGGTGGCCATATGTCTAGGTTTTCCACAGCCCAAAATATATTGCGCGCTGGTTATTTTTGGCCGTATTTATTTAAATATTGTATTATCACGGTTTTAAAACGCCACAATTTCCAGATTTTTTATCGAAAGATGTGTGCACCTCCAGCTCCTCTTCACCCAATCATTGGTGTTGGTCCTTTTGCAAAATGGGGTGTTTATTTCATTACATGTAACCCTCACTCGGATGAGGGGCATGGGTATATTATTCTCACCATAGATTACTTTACCAAATGGGTTGAGGCAATACCTACATTCGTGGCTGATGGAAAAACTGCAACTCATATTCAATCATGTGATTGCTCGGTTCGGTGTCCTTAAATCTATCATTACGAACCATGGGAGCCATTTTTGAAATATTATGATGGCCGAAATTTTTGATCAACATGGCCTACGCCATGATAATTTTACACCATATTACCCACATGCTAATGGTCAATTTGAGGTCGTCAACAAGGTTTTAACTACCATGATTAAAGAGATTGTCAAGACTCATAAATCTAATTGGCATACCATGATTTTTTCAGCATTATGGGCATACTGTACCTCTGCAAAAACTACTACAGGGTTCACTCCTTTTCATCTTGTTTATGGTTTAGAAGCTGTGTTACCCATTGAATGTGAAATACCGTCACTCAAATTAGCCATTGAGTTGTTACCATCTACCTCTGAAGAGGAGAAACACTTTCTATTCCTAGCACAATTATATGAGACTCGTCGCACCGCTGCATTATCTTTCGAAGCACATAAAAAAAATGTTAAAGATCAGTATGATCAAAGTGTTAACCCTCTCATTTGTTTAGAAGGTGACCTAGTTTTAGTATATGATCAAGCTAACGACAAGCTAGGTGCTGGTAAATTTGAACCGATGTGGCATGGTCCCTATATTTTCAAGTGTGTGCTTGCAAAAGGAGCCTATGAATTAATTGATTATGATGGGGTCTCTTTAGATAAACCCAGAAATGGTATTTATCTCAAGATATATTATGTATGAATTTTCATGTGAAAATATCCCTTGTACAAGTTACATTTTAGAACAATGTGCCTTAGATTAGACAAGTGTACCTAGAATTAGTTATTTTTGATGTTACTACTTTCACTACTTATCTTGATTAATCTTGATATTTCAGATGTTGACATCCCTTCAAACTTACTTTGGTTTTGCTGACGGTGCCTATTGTAGTACACGAAACATCTTTTTCACGGCTTGGGTTATCTATTCACCCACTGATGAGTTAGTCTCTATTCATGGGATATGCCTTGGTCAAACAACGAATAATATTGCAGAATATAGCATAGCCATTGAGTTATTATCTGATGCCATCACATTTGGTATTCGACATTTGATCATTAGGTTAGATTCAAATCTCATTGTATTACATTTAAACGATGTTTATTCTATCATAAATCCAGTATTGTTAAGATTGTTTTTGAAGGTTCGTCTCTTGGAAAGACAATTCGATTATATCGAATATCAACACATTTAAATAAATTTAAACACATTGGCTAATGCATTAGCTAATTGAGTTTTAAATATAAATATGCAACATTAAAAAGTAAAATAAAACAACATTCAATCCATGTTGAACAAGATACTCAGAGAACGAAGGCAGTAATATCATTAGGTTAAATACTTTTGTGTCAAAAAATATTACATTGTCTATGATCATAGGTTCAAACACATTATGATCTAAAAGATATTGATACAAAAAAAATGTCAATTTACATTGACCATCAGCTATCCATGATGATGATCATGGTAACAAACTATGGCATGTGCCACCTTGCATAGAAATATCCTGATTAGACCTGGGACACCAGTCACATGTCTCTAGAGCCTGAGAGATATATCATATGTTCCTATCTTAGGAATATCAATAGTCAACCTCTCAAGGTTTTTCTCCAGCTCTGCCAGGATCTCTATTGCATCATCTTGTGGGGCTGCTCTAGGTTGTGCCTCTCGCCTATCAAAGTGATGAAGCGTTGCTGGTCATGTCGGACCGACATTTGCATTTAAAATATTTTGTCAGTATTGGACTATAAAAAATCAAATACAAATTAGATAAAAAATTCAAAATGATTCAATAACCTATCTCATCCCATTGTGCCCTTGGTGGCAGAGATGTTTCAGGATCATCTCTATATTCCATCTCTGCATAAGGAAAATCTTCAATCGTGAATATCTGATTCCTAAGGCATGAGAAATAATGAGGAGTAAAACTAACGAATGCACTGCCTTTGCCACCATGGCGAGCCATCAATGCTACACAACGCACTATATGAGGTTCCTGAGGACTTCTAGGATCCAACGGAGACTATTGAGGCACAAGGAGCGGGATCCTCTCTAGAGAAAAAGAGATAAGAATGACACCATACCTGAAGTTTTTCAACTTCCCATTTATAGCTCTAGTGAGTTGGCCCTTCATCTTTTCCAACACTCCACTCCAGTTGAATATTGTTCCTCCAAAATACTCAACTGCAGTCTGCATCTGTGCTTTGGTAGTCACATGAGGAGCTACACTCTTGCATAACCTGGTAACCGTGAATGCTATGATTTTGAGTTCCATTTGCACAATATTTTTGATGTTTATGCGACCATCCTTTATCTATGAATCTCGGATACAATATTGAGCCTTGTAAGTAGCAGTGAGAAGACCTCCTAGTCTAGTCCCAAATAATGAAATGTTCCTCCCTCTACGAGGAAATCCAGTGAGGAAGTATATGTCCTCTGGATCGATCAAAAGCTGATGGTACCCAATTATGAATCATTAATATTGCACATTACATGCATTCACAAGCCAAGTCAGCAACTCAACCTGTGCCTTCATGCCCTGAATTGTCCAAAACTTGTATAAGACACAATTTTTTAATGCACGCATGATTGTCGGATCATCCTTGGCTTCATTGTCCATGAGTTCATGCTCTCATTCCCTCCATTCCAACATGATTAAAGACCTACAAATCAACAAATTAAACATTAGAAATCAATTGGGGGAAGTTTGAGCCATTTTTATGGAGAAAATTAGGTTTTTCAAAAACTCACGACACCTTTGCAGGTTTTTTGTTTACACAATGCATTTTTGTGCACATGTCATACATAGAACCCGTGGTGGGCCAAAGATTTTTCTTTCAAAAAATCGCCGGGGTGCTTGGTTTTTGCCCAGAGAACCCGCGCACCCCGAAGGGCGGATTTTAAAACATAATCTCCCTCTAAAAAAAGCCATGAAAGCTTAAAATAAGAAATTAAATGGATGAAAACAAAGACAATTATGATGTGGATAACTTGGTTCGGACGGTTCTCAAAATGGTGATTTGGTTCTTTTGATATCATCTCTGGAAGTTTTTGGCCAAACACTCTCTCTGCTCTATTCTGAAAAGAAAAAGGTGAAAATGAATTGTTTAAACTCCTTTTTATAGTTTTAAATGAATAAAATAATATTATTTTATTTATTTTTACTTTTAAAAAGTCAAATCAAAATATTTTTACTTTTTGAGAACAAATATTGGTAATTATTCAAGTTTTTGTGCATGATACAAGATTTTGGTGAAAAGAATTATTTTGACATTGAGTACAATTTTCTCACTTTTCGGGCTATGTAAAAATATGAAAAAGCGAAACCCTGGAGTCCTCTTTTAATCCCTTTTCAGACTCTCGAAACATGAAAAGATCGTCGAGTACTTAGATATTCGAACTTGTTAAAATAAATGAACAGTCATCCATTCAGTATAAGTTTACCCCTTTTCCGGACTGAATTGGGCTAATTACGAAAAAGGTATACGTTGACTGATTATGGTCAATAGAGTTCTCTCCTGCATTATTTTATCCTTTTTTGGACTTGAAAGACTAAATTTACAAAAAAGAACAACCATGGAGTTTACTTATGTTTTACTTATGACTCCCTAAAAATGAAAAACATCGAGTTATTCCTATACTGGACTCGTTAAAACTAAACAATACAGGACCTATCGATCACAACAGGACCGAACCACTCGTTCTTAGGGTTTGATTTTAATACTAAGATGGACTCATCCGAAGGATGAGCTTACAAAACAAGAAAATTTTATCCTCCTCAAGCTTGACAAAAATAAGTAGGTACTTTCCAGTAATGGTGGGGGAAAAAGAGAGAAAAATAATCCATTTGTCATCCTTGTTTTAGAAAGTAGCATGTCGCTCTTGAACACGACACTTTGTCACACTTGTACCTGGGTTGGGAAATCCTTTGAATAACATTTAATTGAACCACATTGAAAGCCTTCATCCAGTTTCTGGGTATTATCTTTAGGTCAAATGTTGCCAAGCCATTTATAGTGTCAATATGTGTTCAAGAGAAAGTTCAATAAACCATTCATTGCAAACATTTGTCTCCATTCGCATTGACCATCCTTGAGTCGTTCCTTGCAAAACATTTATTCAAAACTTGATCTAACGGTTTCGAGTTGTAGCTTTCCTGCGATGGATCACTTTCTATTGACATCAACTCATTATCTAGAAAGTTGATCTAGAATCCTAACAATACCTTGGGATCTGCATGCCCTAATGACAGGTTTCTCGCCTTCGACGATAGGTTTTCATCATTGACCTTCGATCAAATGATTCTATGAGTGTTCAATTTCAAATCATTCATTCACACTTCATAGATTGTATTGAAGTACTTTGAGGGCCATTGTCATTATTAATGCTTTCTCCCACACTTGTTAATTGTTCTCATCATTGACCGGTAGTCAATTGGTTTCTACCATGTTGGACTCTGCCACAATCAATCGCATGGATAGATTCATACTAGTTCGAGAAGCTGAACTAAATACCCTAGATGTAGTTTCCACCATCCAAGTTACGAGGATCTTTATTATTCATGATATAGTAGACTAATTATGATAGATGGTTGCACCCATACTGTGTCTATTTTTGGATGTAATACTGAAATCATATATGTACCAAAAAATTTAGTTAGTTTTGATTTGAGTATAGGAATGCATACCTCAATGATGATATATATTTGCATTGATTTTTTTTTACAGGTTTTTGACCAATGTCTCCAATCCAATCCTTGGAATGATAAAGCACTTCACTGTTCATAAAAACTCTCAGACTTCGCACTTTAGGGGGCAATCTATTACACGTCATTTTGTCATGATGATATTTGACTATTCATATGGGTCTATCACCATCCATATCATGTTCCCTTAGAGGTCAAAAACACTCATGTTCCCGAATCAAGTCTTGGAAATTGGAGAAAAGCTCTGTAAAACTCTTAAAAGTCTACCTGCGGAGTTTTACTAGCCTTTCCTTGCGCATGCGTAGATGATCCTTCCATTAGCCATGATGATCGTTGCTCTGTTTGCCACTAAAACCGCGCACCCCCATGAAAATAAAATAAAAAGAAAAGTAACTTCTAGAAGCCTAGTTGGTCGAATATTCTCCCAACTAGAAGCCTCTAGAGTCGTGCCAATTCGAGCTTTATCCCTCCACTCATGGAGCTTATCCCTCGGTCCACGGAACTCAAATCCCTTCATGGGAGGAATCCACCCCTCTCTTTAAGGAATTGAGACCACCTCAATCTCTTTATAAATTGAACTCAAGTTTCAGGTTCAAGAGAGGATTGTGAATGGTAGATGATGAATGATAGAAACTGATCTATATAGTTTCTAAGCTGAAGAGAGTTCATAGAGTGAATACCTTTTATACTAGTGAGTTCTTGTTGACACATTTAAGATCACACCTTTGTGCCCATGACTTCATACTGGTTATTCTAGAGAGGAAGGCTTATCATACTGAAGGAGAACGATTGCTCGGACCCCGGAAGAAATCTATACAACATCAAGGCGTCCAGTTGTAAGACTGCTCTTTCTAATTTATGATAATACATATGGATCTCTTTTTCTCATTGTCTTGTTTATGAATTTATGGGAATGATGTCAATACTTAGATTCCTTGCCCACTAAGTTGGATTAGTACATTTTTATTATTATATATTGCAGATGCTTTGATTATTTTTTTTGTCCTTGATTGCAGGTTCTACTCATCATTGGTGAACTACTTTGGAGCGACGGATAAAGAGCTACATCGGACGTTTGGATTTCAAGGTAGGAGCATTTCCTCTCTACTTTATTATTATAATTATCTTAAAATACAAATAATATAGAGAAAGAGGTATTAAAATGGATCTTTGTTTCTAGTTACTCATTAGAGTACTAGGGAGATCGCTCTTGTCTGCAAGAGGGATTAATCCTGGTAACAAAAAGCTCAAAGATTAACAGTAAGGAAGTACACGGAATGATGATTGTGAATTCCAAGACAAAAGCCAGGTAGGTGAATTCAGAAAATAATGGACTAGGAATCAAATCACCATGAGAAGACCACAACTGAGAAAAGGTAGCAGACTGAAAAATCTGTCGAAAAAACTAGAGAATACGTCGTCTGGGCCGCACCGAAGGAATTGCACTAGATGTGGTAGCAACAACAACAACAACACCCCATACACCTCCACCAATGATTAAAATACTGAAAACCAAAATATTTACAAGGTCTGGATATGATAAATGAGTCCAACCATTTGTGGCATAAAAAACATAATTTGGATTGAACCAAAGAATCCGAGGAGTCAGAGTCCCTCCAAGAGCTTGAATTCTCAATAAAAGAATGATCACCCGACATGGACGCACTTATGAAGATACCACATGTGTGTATCCACTATCAAGTAGAGAGTGTGTATCCCAAGAAGAAGGACAATAATGAGAGATATAACCACCACAACACCCATTTGATAGCTATAAACTCGGGAATCTAATGAGTACTCTGCTATCAAGAAGACCCAGCCTAGGAAAAAAACTCCCCAACCCACCCGAGCTGAAACGAGTAATTATCCCATATTTCACCCAAGCCACCACCCGTTTGCTCGAGAGGAGAAAAAAGTCGCAATGAACATGCAAGGTGAAATGTAGCAACTAACTTCCCATATGGTTCCTAGCTAGTCCATACATAGAGTTTTTTAACCCAGACATAGGTAGTGATCCGAGACATACCTACATGAGGCTACCCTCCTCACCATAACCCCAACAACTCGATATCAGTCCACCACCATTTGCACCTCAGCTCAAAAAAGTAATTTTTTACTTGGATCTCTGTGAGAACTATGTTCACAAGGTTTTCATTGGAGTTTTCCACGAGTTTTGATCCAATATTTGAACAAATTCAACATCTATCCATTTGATTTTTTGCTATGGATTAATTGTAGGAGGTATTTCTACCAGAAATTCAAGCTGGAGTTTGCCAAATCTGAGTTTATGAAAAGGCCACGGTTATCAAAAGTGCACCATTGATCATTTGCATAATGTCAGGCCCAAGCGCGCCATTGATCATTTGCACAATGCCAGGCCTAAGCGCGCCATTTGGTCATTTTTCATTTGAGAAATGAAAAATGGCTTTTCATAATTGTCAGAGAGTGCTAGAATTCAACAATCAAACATATTCCACAATTGATCATTGTATAACTTTAAGGCACATCATTGAAAAATTTTGGGAAAAAAAGGAAGAAGTTTTTTGTTTCTTTATTGATTTCAGAAAAACCTTTGGAACAGTTCTTAGGGATAAGATTTGGCACATAATGGAGGAACTCATGATTCCCAAGCATTTGAGAGCAGTTGTGCATAGGTTGTATGAAGAGGTGAAATTCAAAATTAGAACTTCAGCAGACATTTCTGAAAGTTTTAGAAGCGATATCGAGGTCAAGCAAGGTTTCTCATTGTCTCCTACCCTTTTTGGTTTATGTATTGACAAGCTTGAAGAGTGGATAAATTCACAAGGGGGTGACGATATCCATTTTGGCAAGTTTGTTGTAAGGCTTATTTTGTACGTAGATGACCTTATATTGATTGCTAAATCGGCTCTTGGCTTGCAAGAGCACTTACGTTCCCTTGAGGATTTTTGTAGAAGGGTGGGGATGCAAGTCAATATTAGCAAAACGAAAGTAGTGATTTTGTCTAACAAAATAAAGCATAACCAACATAAGTTCTACTTTGAAGGCAACATTCTGGAAGAAGTTGCAGACTACAAATACCTCGTAATTGACTTCAACAGAAATTAAAGTTGGGATGGTTATAGAAAGAAAAAAACTTTGGGGGGTTGGAAAACATTTTATGCTCTTCAAAACAAGTGTAGAGAGGCAAATATGTGGGATTGGAACTTTTTTTGGACTTCTAGTGATTCCGGTGATTCTCTACAGTTGTGAACTGTGGGCCAACAACACAACCGAGATGCAGTGGAAACAAATTGAGAAAATTCATAAGCGTTTGATTACAAACAAATTCAAATTTAAAGGTACAGTTCCTTATGCTATCTTGATAAGTGAAACAGGGGTTGCTCCTATTGAAGCAATTGCTATGGTGCGAGTCATAAGGTATTTGAAAAAAACTGAGCAAATGGAAGAAGGTAGATGGCTTAAGTTTGTGTTTAATGACAAATTGTGCAAAAGAAAGAAGACTTGGATGTGGCAAAATAACAAATGGTTTAGTAAATGGGGTATTTGGTTGAGCATGTGTCCTACAAACAATAGAGAGATAAAAAAAATTGTTATGGATAAGTTCCACAAAGATACTTGGGAGAAAGAGATAGGGAGAAAGGAGGAGTACTACATTGAAGATTTTAACCCCACTCATAATCATCAGCAAAAAGTGTATATAGGGGCCAATATTTCTTGGAGATCTAAAATTCTTATTGCTCAATTAAGGACTAATTCTCATCAACTTTGTTGTGAAACAGGGTGCTGGAAAAGGCCAAAAGAAATGTGGGAGGAAAGAGTATGTAGTTTTTGCTCTTCCTAAAAAGTGGAAATAGAAAAACATTTCATTTTAGAATGCAAGGCTTTCAAAGACAACAAGGAGAATTATGCAGGTATTCTGGCAGCTAGCTCTTAGGATAATCTATTCAGCGAAGAGTTTGTCAAGAAATTGAGAGTGTTTATTGTAAAACTTCACAGGAAAAAAGCCAAATACAAGAATAAAATAGACAAACAATCTGTCTCATAAACTATTTTTAACTTCATAAACATTAAAAATACTTTCTTTCTTTGTCGTTTCAAAAATTATTAACCCCGACGGTAACTCATAATCGTGTGAATGGCTTAAATACTTTGATACTTGTATGGTGAATAGGTCGGCGACGTAGCAGGGCACACAACCAATTCAAACAAGTTTTAATATACGTTAATGGTTTCCACGTTATATGGAAAGCGCAAACCGGACATTTATTTTTTTATTGGAAATATTACGTGGCATAATATGTCATCATTAAAAATTAAGGTATCGTGTATAATGTGGACCCCGATGACGTCCAGGGCGCATAGGTCTTCGACATAATTCTGATGTAAAAGGCTATTGATTGGATTCGAGCAATTCAATGAAATGAGTATGCAATGAGTCTTGAATGCAAACTATATAATATATACAATTTTATTTATTGTTGTTTTGTTTTCAAAGTCTGTGAGAAGCACCATGCAAATGGGATAAGTGAGAATCATGTATGTGGTCAATTCAAGCGATATGCAAAATGCGGTGGTGTTATATTTATGATTTGTGCGTTATAGGCTTTGGGAAGTGTTATATAAAATAATGATATTTATGAATACATCATATTGCAATCATGGTATATTTACAATATATTATTTTTATATGTGACACAATGTATTGTATACATGCCTTGGTTTAGTTTAATTAAATAATGAATCATATTCATTACTTTTTACATTTTTACATTTTATTTTGCTATGGTTACTGGAGTTTATTTACAATTATTTATTTTAAATTATATGCATTTATGTGTTATTTTAATATTTACAATTAAATTAAATTATAAAGTTCATAACTTTATAATATATATGTTAAATTAATTAATATATATTTATTACTATTTATATTTAAAATGTATTTATAATATAGTCAGTGAATTATTGAATCTTTTATTAATGTAGGTGTCAAGTTAAGTATAAGAAATAAATAGCCAATGCAATTTAATGTGAAAAGTGAGGGGATGTGGAAACCGACGGTGCTACATTGCCTTCTCATAACTAGTGTCATTATGAAATATGAAAGGTGGCAAAGAGACACTAATCATCCAAAGCAAAGGACAATCAATCAAAAGAAGTACATAAAGATCAAACGCCAAGCAATCCACAAAAAGGAACCATCACACTATCATGCTAAGAAGGAAGGGAGTTTTCAAAAGCCAAAATGAAAGGTCCCCATGATTATTATGAAAGTAATAATGTAAAAATGGGGAGTTTTTATTTTTCCACAACAAGATGCCATCCACAAATACGGGGAAACATTTTATGCTTTTACCCACAGGGTTTTCAATGGGAAAAAATAGTAAATAACAATTCAAAAAAATTATGCTAATTAAGTTGTTTTGAAGACGAAAATTGATATATGCAAAGTGATTATAGACAAGTTAGATGAAAAAACAATAAACTTCTTACTTTATTTCTAACACACCTGAAATGCACTAACAGAGCTCCATCTCAACTGATTTGATGTGAAAATTGGGATGACAACAGATAAATTGAGAATACAAATACCTGGAAATCACATAAATTGAGTTAAAGGTAGATAATGAATCATTAAAATAATAAAATAAATTATCAAACATTTTTATGACTAAATATTAATTAAAAAGACCTGAGTGGATGAATACCTAAGTGAGCTCCTCTTGGTTTTGATAAAAAATTATCGGAGTAGTATAATCTTGGAGCAAACATCTCTCAATTTGATGAAGCAAGAGTGAAGTCAACATTAACTTTGTTATTGCTCTATTTGATCAAGGGAGGTTTGCTCGAAGATTATCCAAATCCTAATTTATTCTCTATTGAATAGGGCCAACCACATGAAGAGGTAAACTCTCTATGGCTCTCAGTATTCCAATAAAAATGTTGAAACTCTTAAGGGTCTCAACTTTAATTATCAACATAAGGTTCGTACAAACTTAAGAGTGGTTAACACTATGTGTGAAACATGAAATGCATTCCTCTTTAGTTGATCTCATGAAACTGAAGAGAAATTAAGTTATACATAGACCACTTCTACTATCTAGGCTACAAAAAATACTCAAAAACTGAAAAAACATCAATAAAACCTATTCCGATTGCAAGAAAGTAAAGGAAAACAAGTAAACCTACTCTAAGAAAGTAAATCTATTATATTTTACAGAAGAGTAAAGAACAACAAATAAACTTGGTTTAATTGTAGGAAAGGAAAGTAAATCATTACAATAAAGTTATAAAAAAACTCAAGTCTATCCTATTATGCATGGAAAACCAACTTGCAGGTGGAAGAAAATATTCAAACAACAAACCCTAATTTGCAGAAAAGAAAATAGTTTTGCTACAACTACTAGTTTAAGGATTTTAAGGGGTCTTTGATCTTCTAAATCCCTCTTCAGGGTTTGGTGTACATTTTAATGTGCTAAGCAATGATAAACATGTTTTGAGTGAAAATATGGAGGCGTTCTAATGCAATCGGTGGACTACTACAGGATGCCCCTATTGTGCTACTTGAAACAAACTTGAGAGAAATTTTATGTGTTATAAATGTGGTTTGAGGGGTGAATAAGGTGAAGAGGTGTTATATAAGGGTGAATGATTCTTTCCCAAGCTCAAGTACCTTTGATGGATCAATTCATGAAACAAGTAGGAAATTGTGGAGCTTCATATAGCTCTTCAAGACAAAATTCTATGGACTAACATATTGCAGAAATGTGTAACAATGAGTAGAAGAAGTGACGATATAAGTGAGCTAAGTGCACAAAAATAATACTAACTATACCCAAGAACTACTGTTTAAATTAAGCACTATTTTCTAACTAAAATCTCAATGCATGAATGCTTGACAAACTAGCTACTTCCATGAATTTCTAAATGAAAAGAGTATCACTACATGAAAGAAATTATTGCTAAATTCATCAGAGCAAGATCCATTAAAAAAACTTAAAGATAAGCTCATTAATTAACCTTGGAAAGACAACATTTCATAGATGAGATTTACAGAAATGCATGACTAAACTAAATACATGGAAAGTAAAAATGCAAGAAGGGGGGTTGAGCACATGGATTGGGCCCTAGCCCAAGGAGACTTAGGTCCCTTAAACAAAAATTAGTTTGGAAATGAAAGATTGATTTACATTAATAAAAAAAATTATTATACATGAAATATGACAAAACTAAAATATCAGGAAAAAAAATATCTCCACTTCTTACTATAATCTCCCAAATTTTGAATCCTAATGGGCTAATCAAGCCCCTTATTTATACAAGAAATGGTTGAGAGAAAGCCTCCCTGAAGAGAGGACTTCTTCCCTTCAAAATCCCTATAAAGTAGGATATAGTTCCTTGATAACTTCGCAACTATAGTGAGGTGATACTGACCTCAATCCAACCGAGTATTGATTATGCTTTAGCAAGGGACAAGTCCCATATTTTTCTCTTACTGGACTCCTTCATGATATGCATTGAATATTATAGACATATTGCACAATAAATGCATTAGGCACACAATATAAGGTAATAATCTCTTAAACCTCCTAGGAACATATTAAAGCCGAAAAATATAGTATTAAGTGTAGAAGCAAAGGTTAAATGTGCCTAGGAATTGTTAGATGGGCCTTAAGTTGTACCTATGTGGGAGGCCCATAAGCTGTTATGGCCCCTCCCCCCCTCACATCACTCTCAATTCCCTAGTACCCAATCTATATACTAGAAAATAGTTAGAATCAACACATTAAATTAAACAACCCTAAATATTTTATACAAACCCCTCTTATCTATTCCCCTAAACCATGTACCTTCAAAATGGTATAATATGAATAGGAAATATCCATATATCCTTTGTTGTCCTATTCTTGAAAAATATGACATTCATCCATTATAGCATCTTCACAATCCATTAGTGATTTATGTTTAAAAATAAAATGACAAACACTAATAAAACCTAGAATTTATCTTCAAAACTTAAAAAAAGGAAACAATTACCATAATATCAAGATGGAAAAGTGAAATTCTACAAACAGTTCTCAAACATAGCATCAATATTGGTTAAGACAACCAATATGTCCTCTTGTCTTCACCAGTAGCATTAGGGGCATGTACATATTCAAAACATACTCATGCATTATTATTCATTATTTAATTTTTATAATTTTTTGGAATATGTGGATGCCCCACACACTAATGGTGAAGTCAGTAGGAAATATTGGCTACCTTGACAAATACCGATCCTCTATTTGAGAATTATTTGTAAATTTTTCTTTTCTGTTTTGATATTGTTGTAGTTGTTTCTTTTTAAAAAAATTTGAAGATCATTTCCAAGTTTTATTAACATCTCTAATTTTGTTTTGAAACAAGAATCACTAATGGATTGTGGAGATACTAAAATGGTTGAATGTCGTATTTTTCAGGAAGAGGACAATAAAGGAGATATGTAGATTCCATGTGCCTATTCTACCATTTTGAAGGTAGAAGGCTTTGGGGAATATATTAGAGGGGTTTGTATAAAAGGTTTAGGAAAGAGTGTAGTCGTTTATGTTTTTAAATGCATAAAATGGGAAATTTAATAGCATTGGAAAATTAATAATTGTACATATATCCTTCAATAGATTAGGTCTCATCCAAATGACATGCACGAGAAAACCCTTTTCAAGTATCAAGCACAATATGCAATGAAAACACCACTTATATTTTATATCATTTTCAAAATCAAAATAGTAAGATCCTACCACTCAAAAAATTTAATGAGAAATGCAACTTAAGCCACTACTAAAAAGGCAATAAGGAAGTCAAAGAGTGATAAAACTATTATTTTTTTCTCTTTTTTTTTATGAATAAACCATAAATGTAACTAAAAAGGAACAAATGAAAATATGAAGGATCATTTGATCCATCATATCGCCAAGAAGAAAACTAGCAAGGAGATGTATGGTGCCTTAGGTATTGTGAAATATAATTTGAATGTATTTAGGAGGATTTTATCAAGGAAAAAGTTCACCACTAACCACACGAGAAAGACATATGTAGTAGCAAGTCATTTTTAGAAGATAGTAGAGCTAAGAAACCAACTTGGTGTAGTTATTGACAAAGCCAGAGATGATGAGTTAGGTTGAATTGCTCCAAATAACTTCAATTCATATTGGCACCACTTTTATCAAGTTATCTATGATTTGAATAAGTTACCTAACTTCACATAGTTGTGGGATGCCTTAACCAAAGAGGAGTTAGCACTACAACAAGTATCAAAAAATTTTGAGAATGAAGTGTTGTACCTAACCCTCATCAGGTTAATAAGAGTAAGAGGAAATAATGGAGGACCTTGAAGGGGTCAGAAAGCAAGGAGAGAGAATTGTATAATATGAAGAAAGGTTGGAATTTTATCAAGAGATTCAAATGAGACTAGATGAACCACTATGCATCTTAGTGGTCCTCAGAGGAAGAAATCTCGGAAGCCCTAGTAGAAAGATTTCGTAGGTAATATAGAAGCTTTGGTTGTGGATGAGCTTACTAAAATTATAGATAGTGCCTTTGAATGGTGTCATGTCTTCAATAAATAGTTTTTAGTTTCAATTTTTAAGTAAATAGTGGAACTTCAAGACACAAGACTTACAATAGAAATATTTTCAGCAGGTTTAAAGAGCAAGAGAGAAAAATACATGTGGAGTTAGGTGATGATGTTGCATATCTTATGAAGGGATTTGAATCCTAATCGAACGATTGGCCTATGCGATGTCAAAATGATGAGACACTCCCGCTCATATGCTTTTATAGTGCCTCAACTCCACCCCTATTGGAAAGGTTCTTCAGGATGAAATGCTAGTGCCATTTCAAATGGCTTCAAGTGACCTTATTGAGTTAAATGTTGTCTTATATGTGCCTCATTTAACAAAGAGGATTTCTATTTAATTCCCCTTATGGAACCATGCACCTGCACCAAGAACCTTTCAAAATTAAGAAATCCCAGATCCATATTGGATTCTTCCCTTTTTTCATGCTTTTTGGATCAAATTTGTTTCCAATATAAGAATATATGTTTCTAGAAATATAACAGTGGCATATTTGAAATTTAATTCATAATTTATCAAATTTTTGAGACATTTAACATCACACTAAAACAAATCCATATTATTGTACACAATTTCAGTTGATATTTCTATGATATGCTCACTATTGTACATGGTTTTTGCATTAATAAAAGTTAATATATTAATACAAATTGGATAAAAAATATAGATAATAATTGGGACAAACATGAGCTTCTTAGATACATAATGAACATTATCAAGCATAATTGAAAGTAACATTTTTGCACAATTTTTCACATGAATATGCTAATATGTATGGATAAATAATTTATTGTTCGGATTTTCATGATGGCCATTTAAAATGAAATATTTCCCTATAGATATGATATGTGTAGAGTTGGAAGTTAGGACATATTTATTCACCCTAAGAATTCTTTGAGATAGAATAAAGTGATTAAAAGTATAAGTGTATATATATATATATATATATATATATATATATATATATATAGGGTTGGGGTTCCAACTCCCCAATTTCCAGAGAGTGTTACACCCACATGATTTTCTTCTACTGATTTCAATTGCACCCATGCTTCATGTAACCTTGAGACACTCCATTTTTTAAAAGAACCTCCCAAGAAGATGTAGTTTCCATTGATGGGTTGATGCATGCAACATTGACTTTAGATATTAGTATCAATTAATTTGTACTCATATTGGGCTTTATAAGCTTAGTCAAAATGACCCATAAGATGTAGAATAGTTAATAACAAGGTGGTCTATTGAGGCATCCTTGTGTGTAGGTCACCAGTTCAAAACCTAGTGGATACAAAAAAATTTAGCCATGTTAAGGATTGGTGTGGCCTAGGATGAGTATGATTCTTGAGTGTGATAGATTATATGCCCCTAGGTTGTGGTTCCTTAGCCAAAACCTAGCCCTGTAAATAAAACAAACTAGTAAACAAAAAAAAAAAACTGAGTTTTAATGTCAAGTATTTATTTGCTAGATCTAATGCAATTGTCTTGTCCCTATATACATATGAGTTAATTATCACAAAAAATATAGAACAACTCATGTGGTGGTGTAGGAAGAGTTTGACCAATGAAGTTGAAAAGGAGAATAATAGAGTTTTACAAGTTGTTAATGCAATATTCCTTGTACAAAAGGTTTTCACCTTGAATATTTTGAAGAGTTAAAGTACAAACATAAGCAATGATCTAGTTCCCTATTTCATTTGGTTTGAAAGAGATAAAAAATTTAATAAAACCCCCAAAAAAGGGGACTTTTTAAATTTAGTTGGAACATTTGAAATTTGGAAAAACCATTCTCCTTAGTAAGAGGGTATGTTAGAGTTTGTATTGTTGTAAGTGTTCTCTCCATGTGCACACTTTTATGTACCTCTATAGTTGTCCAATGCTTGAATGCATGCAAGGAAGGTACAAAGGTGGGATATATAAATCTCTTTGGAATTATGTTACCAAACCCAATTATATTTTTACAAAAAGAGAGTGAATTTGGATGAAAAAAGCAAGGCCATTTATGGTTATCAACAATATATCAAACAAAAGATAAAATGTGAATGAAAAACCAAGCCTGAAATTCATTTTGGAAGAGTTATCAAACAAGACTAAATTTGTCAAACTATAGAACAAATATTAAGAGATTTTCTAATATAAAACTATGACATCCTCAACCTCCATAAGCCAACATGACCTCATCTACACAAAATAAAACTCATAAAACAACAATAAGAAAATTAAGGGATATGCTTAAGGAATGATATAATTATAAAAATTATTTTGTGTGTGTGTGTGTGCATGTGTGTGACTTGTCATTAATAATTAGGCATTTTTTTAGATAAGGTGAGTACCACTACGAATTGTGAAAAGGGTTGCAAGCATACACCATATTATATCAGATTGAGAAGGAACCACCTAAAGAGATGGGATCATTATATTTGAACTATCTCTCAATCATTATTCCAAGAAAAAAATGGTATTCCATCACCAATGATTTATTACTAAACATTAAAAAATAAGAATGAACCTTTTATCAATATGTTGGTATAAAAGTCCTAGGGGTACTGGATTTTAAGGTAGACAATTATAATTTATAAAACTAATAGAGTTGAATATATTAGGAATTGAGGAACATATTGTCAGTGTTGGAGAGGTAAATCCCCTCTGTGGACAGAGGTGATCCCTACTAGCCCAGATTGGGTCTAGCAACAACCGAGTCACGCTAAGATGCAAGTTCCTATTTGCAAAAGACCAAGATGTGACAAGATGCCTACCTTAAGTCCTACGCTGCTGTCGTTTGTGGAGAAGATGGCGCTTCCTTCCCTTGCTTTGGCAGATCACAATTCTCCCACTTGATGCGATCGAACACCTGCACGTACAAGAAACAACAAACACACAAGCGTAAAACCTAATACATGCAATTATGTATCAGTCAGAGAAGATACAACTCATAACATAAAACATAAAAATCTGAGAGGAACCATAATTGATGTCGCTTATTATTAATCAGAACAAAGAAAGATACAACCTGAGCTCTAACGTTATATCTTCCTTCGGTGGGTCGACAGAGGAGTACGTCTCGATAAAGCTTGTCGGGAAAAGGAAACGTCTCTCTCTCTTCGGCTATCTAACAATAATCTCCTTACAATTGATTCAGCTCTATTTAGGCTATGAAGGCTCTAAAGGCTACTTTTCTCAACCATTCAACCCCTTCATCAATGGAAGATGGCTATATTTATAGAGGAGAGGAGGAGGTTGGGATCCCTACAATAGTGGAAGGGAGGCCTTATCCATTGGGAGGTTCCCCATAAGGTGGAAAAAAGAGGCCAAAGGAGGAATACGACGGTTATTCAATCGAAACCACTCCTCATGACTCATCCATGAAGTTGTTGTAATCAAAACTTCGCCTCTTTTTTTAAAAAACTTTCCATAAGAAAATTGGCACGGGTACTTTAACTGGGACAGAGCGCCAACTGGCGCGGGCTCAGTGTTAATTTTCCTCATTGGCGCGAGGACATAAAATGCTACTAGAGCCAAGGAAAAAACAGGTGTTTTTAGGGGTCTGCTCATGAAATGATCAACAGAAGGAATGTTGTCCTCATGGAAAGGGATGCAATGATGGTATTTGCAAGGCATGACACTGCTTATTGGTCACAGAAACGACCCTCCAATGGGCGAGATGGGGATTGCAGGATGGTGACAAATTACTGTGTAACAGATGCCCCCTAAAGCATGAGGCCTGAGAGAGAGAGAGAGGGGTGAAATTCTTTATGAGAACGTGTCCATCTGAAAACACTGCCGTCGGAAAACCTACGTATGCAAGTACAATTGATATCTCAAATACATGATGCATGGTATGGGCGCAGCCATCCATAATAGAGTATACAATAATCAAGATCCGAGGCATGGACACAGCCATCCAGTGAGGATCGATAAATAGAATCAGGTATGGTCATAGCCATCCAATGAATGAGTCATGTAACCAATCATAATAATCCACAAAATCACAACCTGGATTCTAATAGACAAAATCTAGGGTCTTGCGCTCCATCTCGACCCGAACAAAGTACAAGTTCAAGCATGTGAATAAGTGAGCTGAAGTCGAACATGCAAGAACATCGTCTGATTACCAGGAGTTGCCAGTTTGTTGGAGAGGTAAATCCCCTCTTCGGACAGAGGCGATCCCTACTAGCCTAGATTGGGTCTAGCAACAACCGAGTCACGCTAAGACGCAAGTTCCTAATTGCAAAAGACCAAGATGCGACAAGAGGCCTACCTTAATTCCTACACTGCTATCATTTGTGGAGAAGACAACGCTTCCGTCCCTTGCTTTGGCAGATCACAATTCTCCCGCTCGATGCGATCGAACACCTGCATGTACAAGAAACAACAAACACACAAGAGTAAAACCTAATACATGCAATTATGTGTCAGTCAGAGAAGATACAACTTATAACATAAAACATAAACATCTGAGTGGAACCATAATCGAAGTCGCTTATTATTAATTAGAACAAAGAAATATACAACCTGAGCTCTGATGTTGAATCTTCCTTCGGCGGGTCGACAGAGGAGTACGTCTCGGTAAAGCTTGTTAGGAAAAGGACAAGTCTCTATATCTTTGGCTATCTGACAATAATCTCCTTACAATTGATTAAGCTCTATTCAGGCTATGAAGGCTCTAAAGGCTACTTTTCTCAACCATTCAACCCCTTCATCAATGGAAGATGGCTATATTTATAGAGGAGAGGAGGAGGTTGGGATCCCTACAATAGTGGAAGGGAGGCTTTATCCCTTGGTAGGTTCCCCATAAGGTGGAAACAAGAGGCCAAAGGAGGAAGGCCGTGGTTATTCAGTCGAAACCACTCCTCATGACTCATCCATGAAGTTGTTGTAATCAAAACTTCGCCTCTTTTTTTAAAAAACTTTCCATAAGAAAATTGGCACGGGTACTTTAACTGGGACAGAGCACCAACTAGCGCGGGCTCAGTGTTAATTTTCCTCATTGGCGCGAGGACATAAAAGGCTACTAGCGCCAAGGAAAAAACAGGTGTTTTTAGGGGTCTGCTCATGAAATGATCAACAGAAGGAATGTTGTCCTCATGGAAAGGGATGCAATGATGGTATTTGCAAGGCATGACACTGGTTATTGGTCACAGAAATGACCCTCCAATGGGCGAGATGGGGATTGCAGGATGGTGACAAATTACTGTGTAACAGATGCCCCCTAAAGCATGAGGCCTGAGAGAGAGAGAGGGGTGAAATTCTTTACGAGAACATGTCCATCTGAAAACACTGCTGTCGGAAAACCTACGTAGGCAAGTACAACTGATATCTCAAATACATGATGCGTGGTATGGGCGCAGCCATTCGTAATAGAGTATACAATAATCAAGATCCGAGGCATGGACACAGCCATCCAGTGAGGATCGATAAATAGACTCAGGTATGGTCGTAGCCATCCAATGAATGAGTCATGTAACCAATCATAATAATCCACAAAATCACAACCTGGATTCTAATAGACAAAATCTAGGGTCTTGCGCTCCATCTTGACCCGAACAAAGTACAAGTTCAAGCATGTGAATAAGTGAGATGAAGTCGAACATGCAAGAACATCGTCTGATTACTAGGAGTTGCCAGTTTGTTGGAGAGGTAAATCCCCTCTGTGGACAGAGGCGATCCCTACTAGCCTAGATTGGGTCTAGCAACAACCAAGTCACGCTAAGACGCAAGTTCCTAATTGCAAAAGACCAAGATGTGACAAGAGGCCTACCTTAAGTCCTACACTGCTATCATTTGTGGAGAAGACAACGCTTCCGTCCCTTGCTTTGGTAGATCACAATTCTCCCGCTCGATGCAATCGAACACCTGCATGTACAAGAAACAACAAACACACAAGCGTAAAACCTAATACATGCAATTATGTGTCAGTCAGAGAAGATACAACTTATAGCATAAAACATAAACATCTGAGTGGAACCATAATCGAAGTCACTTATTATTAATTAGAACAAAGAAAGATACAACCTGAGCTCTGATGTTGAATCTTCCTTCGACGGGTCGACAGAGGAGTACGTCTCGGTAAAGCTTGTCAGGAAAAGGACAAGTCTCTATCTCTTTGGCTATCTGACAATAATCTCCTTACAATTGATTCAGCTCTATTCAGGCTATGAAGGCTCTAAAGGCTACTTTTCTCAACCATTCAACCCCTTCATCAATGGAAGATGGCTATATTTATAGAGGAGAGGAGGAGGTTGGGATCCCTACAATAGTGGACGGGAGGCTTTATCCCTTGGTAGGTTCCCCATAAGGTGGAAACAAGAGGCCAAAGGAGGAGGGCTGTGGTTATTCAGTCGAAACCACTCCTCATGACTCATCCACGAAGTTGTTGTAATCGAAACTTTGCCTCTTTTTTTAAAAAACTTTCCATAAGCAGATTGGCACAGGTGCTTAACTGGGACAGAGCTCTAACTAGCGTGGGCTCAGTGTTAATTTTCCTCATTGGCACGAGGACATAACGGGCTACCATCACTAAGGCAAAAACAAGTGTTTTTAGGGGTCTGCTCAGGAAATGATCAACAGAAGGAATGTTGTCCTCATGGAAAGGGATGCAATGATGGTATTTTCAAGGCATGAAACTGCTTATTGGTCACAAAAATGGCCCTCCAATGGGCGAGATGGGGATTTCAGGGATGGTGAAAAATTACTATGTAACAGTCAGCATTACTTTTCTCACACTCATCCAAATTAGACCAACTATTTATAGTGCATTGCATCACAAGGAAGCAAGAAAAACTAACATGCAAATATTTCATGGAATGTTTACCTATATATCATATAGTATGGATATTCAAAAAATAAAACATGTTCCAACAAGAATAAAAAATTCTCAAAATGGAAACGAAATTAGACATGATTTCCAATGATTATGCCCCTACATCCTATAAGGAAAGGAAGCTTGATTTGAATGTTTTTGGGTGGAGCATATGATCATTGTATTTCAATGTGTCTTAATCTTTGACACATATGAGAAAACAGTAACTACATTCATGAATGAGAAATTGAGACAATATAAATTGTAGTATGGCTTTACACATTACTAAGAGATGATAGATCCTTTCTTCCTTTTCCCTTGTGTTTTAACCTTGATTGTGTCCTTTTCTGGCATATCAATCGGATAGGAAACATTCTACATATGTATGATTATGTCAATAATGCAATTATACAAATAGTAAATCTAGTACTCAAAGGATTATATCTTTCACAATTGACTTGATATCAAACTTGGGATGGAAACAGATAAATTGAGAATAAAAATGCTTGAAATTCACATAAATTGAGTTAAAGGTAGATAAATAATTATCAAAATAATAAAATAAATTAACAAACATTTTTATGACTAAATATTAATTAAGAATACTAAAGTGCATGAATACCTAATATATCTCCTCTTCATTCGAGAATAATTTACCTAAGTAGTCTAATATTGGAGCAAACGTCCCTCAATTTAACAGAGAAACAAAAAAGTCAACATTGACTTTGTTGTTACTATGTTGGATCTAGGGAGGTTTTATCCAAGATTATCCAAATCCTAATTTTTTCTCTACTAAATAGTGCAAGTCATGTGAAGGTGGAAGCTCTTATGCCCCCCAGCCCCCACATCACTCTCTACTAGAAAATAGTTGAAATCAACACATTAGGATTCATGCATAGACATTAGCAAAAAAAAAAAATTGTAAAGAAACATATGTTGTTTTTTAAATAAACAAACTTATATAAATCATACATTAACCTATAACATTCATTCATTCATTAATCATAGACACAAAATAATTATCTCCACAAATTTAATCACCAAAAATATGTTTTCATAATATGGTATGTGACGTTTCTAATGAAATAACTAATAAAATCATTTATTTTCTCTTTCTTATTTTTTGAAAAGAATTCATAAATGACTGCATCCGTTTCTTAGTCCCCTCCGGTTCTTATGGCCTCTATAGAGCTCATTTATTATTTGGTCATGTACTCACGATGTCGTTGAGGTTGTCATAAGAGGGGCATATCATCAACTCCAACAAGAAAGAAACGTTAAATTTATATTTTTTTGTTATTATTATTACAATTATTTCATCAATAAAAAGATCATTAGAGTGTTATTTACCTGCTTCAATAGTAGGGTTAAACGAAGTAGTTTCAAATGCGGCCATATTTTCCTCTTCTTGTGTATCCCCATCATGTACATGTTCTGGAGTTGAAACAAGAAAGGTTATAATCAATAAACCATTTTAAATTAAATATTTTTAATTGTAATACATACTACATTTTCATAACACATGAAACATGTCCATTATAGAGTTCAGATCACGTTCACTTGGTGCTACTGCATTGACACTAAGCTTTGTCTCTTCATTGTTTGACTGCTTAAAAAAATAAAAACATTAATTTATGCCCAAATATAATAATCAATAGATTGTACAAGTAATAAATTATAAGTATTCTTTGTTTATTTTATTTACCTATGTGTCAACATGAGTGAGATCACATCTTATCTGAGGAAACTCAACCTTACCATGAGGCAGCAAGATCATGTCTGAGCAGCTCGACCACATCTGTAATAAATTTTGAGGTGTTTTTGGTTCTGATGTAGTTTCACAGGGGCCTCTTTTTGAGGTGTTTTAGAAGTATCCCTGGAGGAAGAACCAACTACGACCCTCATCAGGACAACAGCAAGGTCTACTACACATTTTTTGTTTAGCCTACGGATTAATATATAATCATCTGGGATTAAATTGCAGTTGACACTAATCAGTTGAATTTAGTTTTACTATCAAATCATTGTATACAATACTATATTTAAGTGTTATTTATTGTTAACATACAATCAACCATTATTTATTGTGGGTTTAAGGACTATAATACTTATTCATTAGTACTATCACTATTTACTTCATTGTTGAACAAGGGAAGAAACTATGTTGAAAACCCTAGTCTCCTAAGAAAAATAGTTCATCACATTTCATTTCAAAGGAACACAAGAATATTTAGGGTATAATTTAAATGGAAGGTTATCATTAAAAGTTATAGGCTTACCATGGGCATATAAAACCATCACCACATTTATCCCATTCATGCAAATGATAATCATATATACATATATATATTTATTTTTTCTATGAAACAAATATTTATATTTGATATTTCAAGTTTGAAATCATAATACACATGGGACTATCATTATAGGTTCAAAAAATAGAATAGTATTATGGTTATATTGCTACTATACCAAAATATTGTATATCACTATTTATTATAGTTTTATACATACACATACACATTATTCATGTTGGGGAACACAAAATTAGTGGAGGTTGGGACTTTTGGAGGCTAGCAACTTTTCCATACCATAGCACTACCAATTAACCATCATGTTTATGGATTATAAACTCTAGGCTCTACAAGAAATAAAATGGTCACTAATATAGAATAAACAATAAACTTTAAAATATAGAAGATAAATTTTTGAAAAACATGCTAGAAATAGAGAAATTCAAGGTTGAAGTCAACCAAAGACAGGATGAATTAAATAAAAACATAAAACAAGAAAATGATACTTAAAATAAACCACATTTCACATACATATATTACTTTTCATTATGAGCATAGGACCCAACCAAAATTTTAATTTTCCTAGTTCACCCACAATCTCCATATCGACCCTCTCACCATTACCATAGGCCATAATAACCCACCAAGGCACACTCAACTATTAATCAAGAAGGTATAATCGTTGATAATTAACGAAAATGAAAAATAGAGGGTGGAAAAGATAAATAAGGGAGAATAACTTTAACATATATAAAATTTAAAATGAAGAAGAAAAAATAAAATGTCATCCATGCCCTCTAATGGCCTAGAATAAAAATGGTACATATGTTGGAAATCCTCAATGCCATATCTCATTCAAATTGAATATTTTTAGAGAGATAAATAGTTTAAAAATTATATAGTATATAAGAAAAATATTTTTTTGGAAACAATTACTATATTACAACCAAAATGAAATGTTGACCAATACATTCATTATCAAAGACACTTATGACAAGAGTGTTTGAGTTATTATGAGATCAATTATAGTTTAAATTTTTTTTGTTAAGGCCTCACATTGGATATGTGTGTTATTAAAACAATGAAAAAATATTTACATAAGGTGAAAATGAATGATGTCAAACTAAGATATATTTCACACATCAATGAGAGGGAAGTAAAAAAAGTTTTGAAGCTTAAAGAAAAAAGGAGTTAAATGCATGAAATCTATAAAGAAATGGGATCCAAGACAAATATGCAAGAAATGAGATACTAAAAAAAGTATACAAGGTTAAAAAAATAGAGTGAGTTAAAGATTGGATTTGAAGAACAAGGTTACAAAGAAGACAAATCACTACATCATTGAAAAGATATAAATGGAAAGGAAATTGAAATATTACAATTAGAAAATAAAAGCACCTATGGGTTGGAATTAGAATGTGATAGTGATAAATCCATGTCAAAAATATCATCAACCTCAATCCCCTGGTCCCAATATAAGATGAATGAAGGAAGAGTGCCTCAAGAAGAAAATATTACTCGAAAAGAAAAAAAACAACCTAAATTATGTAAAGTGCATTCCACATCAATTAATGAAAATTCAAAATGTTTAAGACAAAAGAAAAAGAGGATGAAACCCAACAGTTTGAATCGTAAAGATGATTAAAAAAATCTATAAACTATAATTATAAAACTTATAGGAATTATAGAAAATAGGATGTAATGATACTATTTGATTTTTGGAAGTAGTCATAACTATGCAGAAATCAACTTCATTAAGAATTTAAATCATTTTTGTGTATCCTACCAAGGATGTAAAGGTTATTGTAAATAATGGAGAAGAGATCAAAGATACAAATATATGCAATCAAATTTCTATAGAAATACAAAATTCTGAATTAAAGAAAGGCCTTTATGCTTTACTCCTCTACATAATAGATATTGAAAGAAGAATTAAATGGTTTCATATAGGTGGTTCCACCAATAATACAAAGGAATAGTTAATGGAATTTTATTGGAAAGTTTATTTTTTTTAATTATATGGCCTTGAAAACCTATTATACAAGAATATGCTTCATAATTAAAAGGAGAAGGTCAAGGAAATAAACAATAGGGAAATCAAAGGAAATTGGAGAATCAAATCAATGATTCTAACCTTAAGGTAGGAAAAATGTATTGTCTGAATGAGCATCAAGGCTTCATGTTACATAACTATGTCAAAGAACTTCAAAGTATGGTGAACACATTATAAAGGAACCTTATTAGTTGTCAATATTTGATTAAGAATAGGGTCAAACCCTTGCAAAAAGATAAATGTTATGCCTCAACAAGGAATGCTCAGCTATAGGAATTTCTATTAACTATGTTTTGAGGATAAAACATCTTGAAATGAGAGTCAATGTTTTGAATATAAAATAACCTTTATAGAAATAAAAACATACAAATAAATTGTACTTATATGATAAAGGTGATTTTATTGTTGTGATGTGGCTGAGTAGAACTAGAGACAAAGGCTGGTTTAAATGAATCAATTCTCTAGAACTCTGGTCTATCCTAACGTACCCTTAGGTATTAAATATTTGACATATTTAGCTATAAATAACGTTGTATCTTATGAGAGATATATGTAAATATAATGGAATTACATTAAGAAAATATTTTTTCATGGAAAGCAAATATTAAAATTGTAACCATTACGTAACACCCATAATACAGTCTTAAAAGAATAGTATACAAGAAAATTATGCAGTAAGAAATTAGGGTAAATCCTATTAATTTTATAACAGTATCAAATATATTCTTTATATAGTGAGATAGTGGCTAATGAAATGACAATAATTATCCACAAGGCTCCTATGTCCATATGTGCTATGTAAAACCAAGCAAGCGTAGTATAAATATATAATCGAAGCAAACTAAGAAAAAAGTCTGAGACAAACAATTTAGGAATGACCCCCTTCAAATATTTGACTCAAATAATTCAATATATTAATAATTAATTAATATATATAGACAATGAGGTTGAATTGGCCATTTGTAGAGAAATCAAATTAAGGGCTTGAATCGCGACCGTAGTAGTTATTTCCTCATGGTTACATTAATATGCAAACATAAATTTTGTTCCATAAACTAGGGCTTTTACCATGCACCTATTTTTTCCCTCAATTTTTTGGTCCTATTGATTCTTTTATACCGAAGTTGTGTTTAAGGGCTATGATTTAGATTTTTTTTCAAATTTCCACAAGCCATAGCAATAAAAGGAATATAAATATTTGAAGCATATGAGTGAGTCATTTTGGAGAGTAGTAGGTTAATGCAATAGGCCTATTGTGAGCCTATTTATATGTATGTCTAACCTATCAATTTTATGGTTTAACGAAAGTGATCCCAGGCCTATCTATTCAAAAAAAGGGTAAACTATGGTTTTTACCATGCACCTATTTTTTCCCTCAATTTTTTGGTCCTATTGATTATTTTATACCGAAGTTGTGTTTAAGGGCTATGATTTAGAATCTTTTGCAAAGTTCCACAAGCCATAGCAATAAAAGCAATAGAAATATTTGAATCATATGAGTGAGTCATTTTGGAGAGTAGTAGGTTAATGCAATAGGCCTATTGTGAGCCTATCTATATGTATGTCTAACCTATCAATTTTATGGTTTAACAAAAGTGATCCCAGACCTATCTATTCAAACAAAGGGTAAACTAGGGTTTTTATCATGCACCTATTTTTTCCCTCAACTTGTTGGTCCTATTGATTCTTTTATACCGAAGTTGTGTTTAAGGGCTATGATTTAGATTTTTTTGCAAAGTTCCACAAGCCATAGCAATAAAAGGAAAGAAATATTTGAAGCATATGAGTGAGTCATTTTGGAGAGTAGTAGTTTAATGCAATAGGCCTATTGTGAGCCTATCTATATGTATTTATAACCTATAATTTTTATGGTTTAAAAAAAGTGATCCCAGGCCTATCTATTCAAACAAAGGGTAAACTAGGGTTTTTACGATGCACTTGGAGGGAAAAATGAATTAGGATTTTTACCTTGGATTCTCCTCCTGTTTCATCATCATTCCTATAGATTATCCTTCCTTTGGCTTCTCCTTCCTATTGCTTTTCATTCCTCTAGCTTCTCATTATCGTAGTTTCTCATTTCTCTAGATTCTCTTCCTACCCCTACACAAGGTTCTTCCTACATATTGTAATTTTGGATTGGGGTTAGGGGTTCTTTCACCATTTGGATGCTATTAATATAATTTTGGCTTGGGGCCAACGGTTCTTTCACAATTTGGAGGCTATTTATTGTAATGTTTTCTCTAGGTTAGGGGTTCTTTCACCATTTGGAGCTTCACCAAGTTCTTGCAGGCATATAATGTAATTTTGGCTTCCACACAAGGGTTCTTGCATCATAAGAAGATGAATTGAAAATCACACTAATGGATGACTGATGATGAATATTAGATGAATACATCAAGGAATGAGACAAGTAATAGAGAATAGGCTGAGATCACAGAGAAGGAAGAAACACATAACACGAGACTAAAGACAGTTGTGGCACAACTATGGAACAACTACTCTTTGGTGATAGACATACAATGTAATTTTGGTTTATATATATATATATATATATGAAAAAATACTATCATGACATTGGGAAAAACATGAGGTGATACTAGAAATACTTTTGAAAACATCATGAGGTGGCATAGGTTGAGTAAGATCCAATGCGACTAAATGTGGTGACCTAATAATATAGGACTATCATGTGCATGCAGGAGATGTATGGTTATTATAAATATTTTTTCACACTCCCAATCTCATATCTCGAAGTGTCGCACTTTGTATCATCGATGCCACAAGTGTCACAAAGTGATGAAATTTGTCACAAATAATGTATTCACCATGAAACATGTTTGTGGATATCCAAAGAATATCTGTGAATAAGTGGAATAAAACTTGCCTTGAAATAATTTTGGAGAACTTGTGAAATTCTCTTATTTGCAAGCCCAACACGATTTTTATGCTAGTTTACCGTGCTGATAACTTGGGGCATTTTACATGAATCACGCTACTAGCACGAATTTTAGAAGGAAAATCCGCGCTGGTCCTCTTTAGGTAGTTTTTCAAAAAATTAAGGAAAACCTTATCTTAATAGAAAGCTCGATAACAATGATACAATTTCAGGTGGATGAATATTGGAATGAGACCTCCCATTCCTGGCCCTAGATCCTCCTTCCATCTATCTATCCCTTGAGATGTGGAACTCCTCTCTATTTTCATGGATTATCAACTCCATCTCCTTCCCTATAAATCAGTTGCTCACTATCCACTAATGGTTAGTCATAGCTAATTAGTGAGATTGAATATTGGTCATGTTGGTTGCCATCCTAGTGCTGAATTATGCCAAAATGCTGCCCATTTGCAAATGAGAAAAGGTGGTTGAAGGCTAAGTTTTGGACTTGGAATCTCACTTGAAAGAGGCTTCCAATACCAAGGCATCATTGGTTGTAATGCTCCCTTTTCATGTATTAATACTGTTAGAGTCGGTCCTTGCAGCCCTCCGTCAGTGATCATTTCTTCTTTTGCATATTCATTATTAGGTGTCTCGCTTGTTCCACTTCGTTGCATTTCACTAGGATCATGCCATGAACTGACGAAGGGGTCTGTCGTCCTATGTTTCCTCATGTTTATACCTGCAGCGCTATTTTAAAAAAATTTCCTCAAAAAATTATTCATAGCTATTGTCATTATATATATGGTCATTAAAAATGTCAATAAGTGTCCTAGGTCTTGGTGTCTAGGGTTTTTGAGTCATTTATATACTAGTCATAAAGCCTGCAAGGTGAGGAAAGTCTAGTACTTGTGATTTTTATTTTATTATCATCAGCATTTTAAAAAAAAATATATTTCTAGTCCAAAACTCTGTTTTGGAACTAGAAATTTGTCATTATCATTTTGTAATAAATTGTAATTGTTCCGCCATGAAGACATTGTCAAAAGCAGACCCCTGGTCTTTTCTCTAGCCAAGATAGCCATATCCCTGCAAGAAGACAGAAAAATCATTAGTATCGACCTCAAAAAAGCCAAAGGAAGTTTGTATTTGAAAAGCCAAAAGTGAAATTACAAAAAACATTTGTAATATGGGTTTGAAGTTTGATTTGAAATAAAATCTGATTGTGAAGATATTTGTGACATGTATAAAAGCCAAACAAGTTTCATTTGAAACAATTCATAGCTCCCAAATCGTGTTTGCAAAGTGGAGGGCCGATTTCAGAGTTTTGAAGTGCGTGGACAGAGTTTTGGGGCTGCGCGACCCACGTGGAGGCAGAGCGACCCACCTGGGCAGCGCGACCCACGCAGAGTCAGTTCAGCAGTGTAAGTTTGCAAGGTGCGCGACCCACCCGGGCCGAGCGACCCACGCAGAGGCTGCGCGACCCACGCAGACACAGGGTTTCGAAATTTAGTTTGAGCGCCCAGTTTGGCTTGGAATCGACTCAAGCTGCCTTCAAACAGGTTTCTATCCATTGTTTGATGTTTTTGAACGCATTTGTGGCATCATTGGTGGTTTCAAATATTCATATGGAGGATTTAAAACCCCACAGTCATAGTATTATTGGTTTCAGGCTTTGAAATGAAAATGAATGGTGGAAAGAATGTGTTTGCTATCTTAAAGCAGTGATATGTCCAGCCTTCCATATAACATTAAAATCATATTGCTCTCATGCCCATTTAGCCATATTAACCATTGCTATTATTATATCATGATAAAACCCTTTGTGCCATGTTGACTGTGTTTGTAATGAGTCTCACTGCCCAATGTAAAAATATGCTCATAACTTTGTTTCAAATTGCCCATTGAAACCTTTATGATCATTACTCATAGACAAACATATTACTATTAATGCCATGCTCTCCTTTGACTAGATGTGTTCAAACTTTTGAAGGTTGCCTGCTCCTATTTGGTCAAAATTTCGTTTGCATTCAAAACAGAGATTGTGCCTTTTCCAATCCATTTAAAGCTGAGATTTTATCCATGATTTGATTCCTTGATGGTGCTTTGACGGTGGGAATATTGGTTGGGTGTTAAAATATACATCCTAATTTTGCTTTCACTGCATTCATATCAGTATACACATTGCCAAAAGCTTGATCAGAGATATGTCAGAGACAGAGTCAGAATATGAGCCAGTGTCAGGCAGTGATTCGGTGGCTGAAGGTAATGTGCCACGGGGTTCCCGCAGAGAAAATAGAAGTGGTGATCATCGCAGAGAGGAGCCTACTTCTTTGGCTCCGTTGCAGGCATGTCCATTAGCTATGGATTGTTTTCGTTTCTTGTCATGTTTCAGATTTTGTGAGATGGTTGTACAAACCCGACCTCATCGTGAATTAGCACGTCTGCTTGTTCTTCATTTACGGGGTGATCGGGTAAACCTCGCTGGGGTTGATTTCATTGTATCACCTTTGACTATTGCTCAAGCCACTGGTATACCGAACATAGGCGAGGAATGGAACAAGGGTAAGCAGTTAGAGAAATTTCACTATGAGCCATACATTAAAACTGGATATAGGGCTTACTTGAGCAGAGTTTTTCCATTCAGATTCTTGAGAGATGAGTATGCACCACTCATGAGGCTCATCATTCAGTATTTTAGTTGTGAGGGCAGGTATGCTCGTCTTTTTTCATATCATGTTCGTTTGCTGATGCACTTCACAAGGGTGCGTATGATGAATATTCCGTATTTCATACACCGCAACATAGAGAGGATGGTTACATTTGTGCAGAAGAAGACGAGCCCAGTGCAGCAGTACAGGAGTATATATCATTTCTCTTTGATCAAAATCTTGGTGTCTCATCAGTTGGCAGAGCAGGGCATCACTTGGGAGGATTTCATTTCTAGAGACTTTTTCAGAGCGCCACAGCAGCCTCCCGAGGCAGTTCATGATGCAGGAGAGCCCTCACACCAGCCGGACATCTTTGAGGTTGAGCATATCATCACTCCTTTGGTTCAGACATATCAGCGAGGCCACAGGGCCTTATTTGCAGCGACACGGCGGGTACTATCTCCACGAGAGGTGGAAGGGGTCCTGCCGACTTCATCGACACGGCGAGTATTATCTCTACGTGATGTGGAAAGGGTCTCGCTTTCTTCTTCAGTGCAGGTACAGGTACAAGACAGGGGCAAGAGGCCCATGCATGATGAGGGCCCATCAGGAGGCCGGGACACCGATATGACAGTCATTGATGTTGATACGGGCTCTCCTAGCTCTAAGCTGAGGGAAGTCATCCAGGAGCAAAGGGCCGAGAATGACCAGCTGAAAGACCAATTGCAGAAGGCTCAGTGGGTGATTAACTATTTGGAGCAGCGCAACAAACAGTTCGAGGATGAGCTCACATTTTATGAGGTGCGCCAAATCCGTGAGGACAGACAGTGGAATCGAAAGAGACCCGGTGACATGACACCAGCTGACAGAGATACTGTACTCACGCGGGTAAATATACATCTGGAGAAGCTGTTGGCAAAGGCCAATCGAGACAAAGACATGCTTCGCCACATGAAAGGCCATTACTGGGCTCGCATGCATGTTTGCAAAGCGAGGATGAGGATCATGAAGAGGAGGTTGCGCAAGGCACTTCGACGGCGGAAAAGGCCTAATCCACTTTGGATTTTGGCCGAGGCTTCATTGAATGGGCAAGACACATGATGGAGGACCTCCGCTCCGAATTTGGGCAAATTCGGAGAAAATTTTGTCATTTTCAAATTTTTGGTCTAAAAAACAGGTTTTGCAGCTACGTGGGTCGCGCGCTCATGCGCTCGCATTTTTTTGAGACACTTTCTGGAGGAGATTTTTACATTTTTGGATTTTTCATGGTTAATTATGCATCCTCTGAAGTCAAATTAGCATTTCAACAAAATCTGGATGGTCAAACAGCTCAAAAACACCATGAAAACCACCTTGCTGCCACATTTTGCACCAGCAGGAAGTACATCTGGGAGAATGAGGTTTTGGAGGGTAAAATCAACTCCAAATTCAGAAATTCCACTTGGGTTGGAAAGTAGACATCCAGGGCTTTCCAACGAGCTATCATGAGCTCAATTTGGATGTCGGGAGCTACCTAAAAATCAGCCTGCAACATGAGCGACCCACGCAGTTCAGGAGCGACCCACCTAGAGATTTTTTTTGAGTTTTCAGCTGCCAGCTCAGTATTTCGCCTATTATGGACCAGTTTTGCTTATGGGTAGAATTTTTGGGTTGTTATGATGTAAATTCATGTTTGGTATGTAACTTTGGCTTGTTTTTATCTCTTCTAGAAGATTCACTCTCAAATGAGTAAAAAATCATGTAATGGATCAGTTTCCACTCCTTTAGAGGCAAGTTGTTAGCTGCCTAGATTGTAGTTCCATGATTAGAATTGGTTGAAACTGATCCCTGAAGAGGGAATTCGACCCCTAGAGGTGGGGAAAGGGGTTATAGTGATCTATATATTGTAATTTCTGAGGCATTCTACAGGTTGGACTCTTGGGATACTTTTGATACCATTGTACATATTTTTCATATTTTGGCTAAGGAAAGATCAGGGGTTTTGCAGCACTTGTTGGGATCCTTGTGGTGTTCTGTTCTTGATGATGTTTCTCCTTTGTTTACTGTAAGTTTCTTCATGTTTAATGTATGCCATCGTTTCATTATGCTTCTGAACTAAGTTGAATGAGTGATTAAGGTTGAATTCATTGTTTACAGTGCTTAGCCTTTGAATTCAGTTAGTTCTATATGTTTTCAGCTGTTTGGAGAGGATCCAAGTTCTTCTTTGCCCTCTTCAGCTCCTCGTCGGTCTAATATATCCATAAATTCAATTTAAAGCATCAAGATCGTCACCTACCTCGCCCCAGCTTGAACTCTGCAAAGGTCTGACCTTATCCCCGGACCCAAAATTTGTTTTCCCATTACTCCAGCAAAAACCCAAAAAACCAAAAATCAAACATACCTATCTCTTTACTAGCCTAAAATCAGTTCTTATTATAAGTCATCTCGCATCCTATTGCTTATTTTCTCGAGATTGACGGAGAGAGCCCTCTCCTGTCCTCGTAGGGCTAGCTACGAGGCTGAGCGTGGTTTGATGTAGCCTTGAGTTTTACTTCATTTCAGCCTGAGGTAGATTTGAGTGCTAACAAATACTACAATATATGTTTTATTTCCATAAATGTGTCAATTATTATCCATTTATTTCAATTCTCCTTGATCTGTTACATAATTTGCATTAGAAAATGTTATGCTTTGCATAGTTTTGTTATCTCCACTTGATCTTTCTTGTAGGTACTCATCTACACCAATGAAGAGGATATCGTGAGCTTAGAAGCCAAAGAGTCAAGGTTGAAATCAAGGGTATTAGCATCAGAGAGAGGTAGGAGATCTATCCTCCTTTGCATTTTCTAGTATGAATTGGGCAAGATTGAATGTAGTTGTCTTATGTAGTTGCTAGATCCTCCCATAGTACTAGAGGGATTGGTTTTGTCCACAGAAAGGATTTTCAACACAACAAAATGGCGACTCTGCTGGGGAGTACATAACCCTTCAAAGATCCTTTTGTTTTTGGTATCTTTTGATAAGTTTGGCCAACCTCCTAGTGATCTGCAACTTTGATTGATTATGGATCCGCATTATGAGTGGTGTGTTGTTTAGAGCACCAAATCTGGATCTCTATTCAATTTTTTTATTTTTTTTTCCGAAGTTTTTATCACCCAACACCATTTTTCTAACAAAAAAATCAATGTCAGCACACTTTTCTCTGAGTACAATCGTGCTTAAAACCTTGGTTTCCACTGTCCGCCCACGCTGGTCCAAAAAATGAGATTTTTTTTAGGGTCTTTGAAAGAAGGTCTAGAATGTCTTATCTCTAATTTCTTTCTCCTGCTCTGTGTGCATATAATTTTGACTTATTGTTGTTATATTCTTGATGGTTTGCAAAAGTATGTTCCATGTTTAAGTAGTGAAAATGAACTTTGGTTGAATCTTTAGTTCTTTGGGTAATCAAATTTATTGTTTTGCTGCATGCATGTGTTACCAATTTGCTGTCTGATGAGAATTTTTAGTTCGTTTGGAATCCAAAAATAAATTTCATTTGCATTTATTAAGCCTTCATATCAAAATTATTATTACTCCTAGAAATTGGATTAAATTACATTGAACTGGAAAGTTGTTTTTGAGATTGTCATTGAGCATATATTACAATTCTTGGTGTTGAAAGCTGATAAGTACATCGTCATTTATTTGAAAAGAAAAATTCATAAATTTTAGTGAATTAAAATTCATTTACTTTTTATTTGTTGCATTGTAATTTTGAAGTTGAAAGATGTAGTTAGGAAGCTCTTATTAGATGCATATTTGATTGCTGCATCAATGTTTTCAATTCTTCCCTACACTAGATAGATTTCATCGAAAATGAAAGAGTTCTTTTTTCATATTAGTTGCATCATAGGTGTGTTCTGGTGACATCGAGTTTTGATCCTTGAAACCAAAACATAATATAAGATCAAATTTAAAATTCATCTCAATTAACCTAAGGATAATTTGGAACATTAACGCATACATCTAGAGGTCTAGGCTAGAGACGTGTTCCGACGTCGTTAAACATAGGAGTTGTCATTGTTTCCCAGCTATTATACAACATTTTGTCATTGTCCCTATATTCTTTGTTCCTAAATCTTGGGGAACCCCTACAACGATCCCTGTGTGCTTTTTATATCATGAAAACATGCCTTTGGATACCTTATATACAAAAGAAAATAAAGAACGAGATAGAACAAATAATACTATATTGAATGAAATCTATCTAAAAAATCAAGGAATATTAGAATTTTCATCATAATAACAAACAAAAATGGAATTAAAAAACAGTTGTACTCTATTAATGATCAGAAAGGGGAGTTACAACCTGCACCTTGATGTCAAAGTTCTCCTTCGACGGTTCTAAATGTGAGCACATCTCCAAGGCACTCTTTTCCAACTCAACGCGATAAGGATAAGGGTCTTAACTCTCTCCTTCTACGCCTATGACAATATTCAAACCTTTTCTTTCTATTCTTCTCTTTTATTCTGTTCTAACTAGTAGAGGCATTGGAAGGTGATCAATTTATAGTGATGGAGGAGGGGACATGGATACACTTAAGGTGGGAGAAAGGCTTATCTCTTTGCGTGGTTCCTCTTTTGTAGGAAAAAGAGGCCTAAAGGAGGAAGCTCGGCCATAACTTGATCAAAAAACATCTATCTCTCCTTCCTCGAAGCTTCTAGGCCATGAGGCTTCACTTCCATTTTTAAAAATCTTCCAGAAGTAGATCGACACCATTATGGGGTTCATACTAGCACCGATCAATGCTAGTCACAAGCTAAGGATTTTCCATAAGCGTTGGTGAGACACTGAAGGGTCACACTGCTCCAAAAAAGTGGTTTTTTAGGGAACTATTCTAGGTTTTGTACCTGTTTCCCGTAGGCAGTCTTTGGCTACAAAGACTACGCCAGGAAACCAACTCAACCAGATTTAGGTTCAAGCTAGCCCTTGAACCAGAGGGGCCTCCCTTAATAATTACGAGGCCTTGTTTAAAAATTTTCACTGTCACTAAACAATAGCATTTGAAGCACAATGGCTAGATTTATGGTTTTAATTGGTGGTGGTTGTCTATCAATGACAATCCCTATTCATGAATAAAACCCTCCTTTGCGGAGTCCTTTCTCAAATTGTTAGATTTTTAAATAACTTGACAGAATAATGTAAGAATATTCCTAATAATCAAGCAGTCAACCTGATTACTTAACAATTATGGAAATTCGTATATGTGTAGAGATTTCTACTGCACAACAAGACATATTCAAGAGAAGATATAAGGGCAAACAATAACCAGTGTCAAAGAGGAGCTAGATCAGAAAGACAGTATGATATACTAATCTCTTTAAACAATTATAAATTTGCAGCGGATTTCAGAGAGATGAAACCCAATATATTTTGACCCAAGTCTTATATGAAAATCTAAACATGTGTAGAAATAGAATATGAAAATGCTGGAAAAAAAAATATGAGAAACACAAATTCTGTCAAAGCCAGAGTTGAAATACTTCAATTAGAATTTATGGAGAAACTTTTTACAAAGCTAAAAGGTCCTAGCCTCAAAATCCCACCCTCTTATTATTACAAATGATCAGATATATAGAAATTACAATAAGCTAGTTGTTGCTAGCTTTTAGGAAAATAAAATAAAACAAAAACAAAACTTAATCAAGCTATCTAAAACAATTAAATTGAAAACACTCCCGGGTGGACTCTCCTTGAAATCTTCAACCTCCTAACTATTTCTAAATTCCTAATAGATATCAAAAGTGTCACGGGCCTAACTACTTAATTAAAATTAACAACTTCCTAACACTTATTAGCTAAAAACTCTACGAGATTATTCCACCTATGAACTTTATAGACTGATTTATATTACAAGGAAATGTGTTGCTAACATCTGGAAGGAGAATAATATTTTTTCTTAAAATAAGAGATTTGGAAGGCTTTCGAATCTGCTTGCTAACTCATACTTACCATCTACTGCTACCTGCACAACTTCCCTAAAAAACTAGAAATTATTTTGCCACTTTCCCAACTGTTACAATGACTGCCGCCTATGCCATATTTCAAGCCTTGCAAAGATCTCAACGCATTTGTAGCATGTTCTTCTGTTTTCCAGGTCACATCTATGGTTGTCTATAATGAGCCTGTAAACTCTCTCTAATTTTTTGCTTACTCTTTTGACTCTTCAATCATAGCCCTGCAAATCCAGCCAATCTAGAAGAGGAACAAGGTCGCTAACAATTAAGACGCTTATGAGAACCACAACCTCTTTCAAGTCTTCCATGAATGATTCAATTTCCTAAGCAATAGGATGCTCAGACTAACTATATTTACCTCCAAATAGCATTCAGGATATGATTTTGAGAGACACAGAATCACATATGCTTTTGAATTTGATGATTTCTCCTCTCTAGGATGTAGAGAAAATGTTATCCACCATGGCCAGGAATTCCTGTCTCTGGATATGCAACTGTGCCTGTATTCTAGCATGAGAGAAGAGATGTGTAGCGTATATCTTGTGCAATTTGCGCCAGTGGGGGCCATTTAGGGGCGTAGTCCATTGAGTGGAAATCAAAGCCGATGTATTTTTTAGATAGAAGACGTTGGCCTAGATAACCACTCAACATATTTTATTTTTAGGGTTTCCATGGTGATCTCTGGGTTTGAGACCACAATAACATTGATAGTCCCCAGGGGGAGATGCATGAGCGGATCATAATTGTTGGCCAGTCTCGAAAAAGTACGATGTCTGTATTTAAATCCCACAGACAACAAAGATTCCCAAACTAAGCCAAGCAAAGCTCAGCTTCCTAAACCTACTAATAATAGAGGTGGGTAATCCAAGACGAACTGAAAAATTGAGCACCCTGCAATGACCTATTTCCTATTTGATGAATCCTCTGATATATCAAATCTCCTAAATTTGTAGTCGAATTTTACTATCTGGAAAACATTATGTTTGTTGCATTATCATTGAAAACCATGAGCATATTTTCCGAGGGGGCCTTTGCTGGTAAGTAGTTTCGTAGCTAGGAGGTGTGAACTATTGCAATTTCTGACGCATGGCCAAGAGTTTTTTAGAAAAACAACTAATTTCATACCCCCCCAGCTATTAAAGCTCGAATAACCTTGGGGGGTCCGAAATACAATGGAGACCGTTCTTCATAAATTTCAAATGCTTGTTTGACTTAGGCTTTTAAAATTTAATTATTTTTATAATATAATTTTAATTTAAAACATATATTTCCATAAAAATATAATTATATTTTTATAAATATAATATATTTAAATCAATATATATATATATATATATATATTATATATATATATATATATATATATAAGGAATAAACTATTCAAAAGCATAATAAATATATCTCTAAGAATTTTTAGCTTAGTAAGAAATTGACAAATTTTTACTAAAAATTTTAATTTCCAATGTTCCAGAATATGTTACAACATCGGCTCCAACTGGGAACTGCCTCATCCTGTGGCAAGCAAAGAACTAGTAGACCAGCTGCCAGTCCATTGGGCTATGGAGTCATACAGTAAAGCTGAACATCAATCATTCATCTACTGCCATATAACCAATTCTCAAGGATCAATTATGTCATTTGAATAGCCTGTTAGTGCAGACTGCAACCTACAACTATGAAATGAAACCATATGCCAACACTAATCCGGATAATATTTCATACTGAAAACTGAAAAAATATAGACTAAAAATATAAACTGATATATCACACCATTCATAAACAATGAACATGTTGATCTACTGCATATTGAAACTTTGAATATATATTCAAGCCCCACACCACTATCTAACTGAACTGGAAAAATTTGCACTGTTAGGTGTAATCTGTTTTCCAATGTAACCAAGTGTGAGGTGGATCTATTGACAAACCATGTTGCCAGTAGCTAAAAATATGAAGAATATATACAATATTAACATAAAATCGCATGGAAAACTTATACTCACATGTGTACTTTAAAATTTTCTTCCTCTGTAGACATGTTAGATTTCTGATCATGGTTGAGAGGATAAAACATATACTATTGATTGAAAGTATCAATGAAACTTGCATAGCAGTAAAGGAAGCTGAAATTTCAAAATAGTGGGATCAGTTTCCCTGTGGAATCGCAATCTGACAAAGTGGAGTCGCCAGGTGAAAATAATGCAACCAATACAAATTCTTATTCCTTGTTCACCAATAAGGAATAGATCTAATATTTATTGTACTTTTGGGAAAATATCTTTGTCACTTGGTCCCTGACAATGACGCCAAATGTTGTACCTATTTCCCGTAGGCAGTCTTTGGTTGCAAAAACTGCGCCAGGAAACCAACTCAACCAGCTTTAGGTTCAAGCTGGCCCTTGAAACAGAGGGGGCTCCCTCAATAATTACGAGGCCTTGTTTAACGCTATTCACTGTCACCGAACAACAGCCTTTGAAGCACAATGGCTAGATTTATGGTTTTAATTGGTGGTGGTTAGATATCAATGACAATCCTTATTCATGAATAAATCCCTCCTTTGCAGAGTCCCTTCTCAAAGTGTCATCTTCCAGCCTGATAGAAGAACTTAGATTTTTAAATAATTTTACAGAAGAATGTAAGAAGATTCCTAATAATCAAGCATTCAACCTGACTACTTAACAATTAGGGAAATTTATATGTGTGTAGAATATTTCTACAACCCAACAAAACATATTCAAGAGAAGATATAAGGACAAACAATAACCAGTTTCAAAGAGGAGCTAGATTAAACAGATAGTTTGATATACTAATATCTTTAAACAATTATAAATCTACAGGGGATTTTAGAGAGATTGAAACCCAATCTATTCTGACCCAGCTCTTCTATGAAACTCTGAACATGTGTATAAATAGAATATGAAAATAATGGAAAAAACATACGAGAAACACAAATTATTTCAAAGCCAGAGCTGAAATACTTCAATTAGAATTTCTGGAGAAACATTTTACAAAGCTGAAAGGTCTTGGCCTCAAAAGCCCACCCTCTTATTTTTACAAATGATCAAATATATAGAAACTACAATAAGCTAGATGTTGCTATCTTTTAGGGAAAAAAACAAAAACTTAATCAAGCTATCTAAAATAATTAAATTGAAAATAGCCATGGATGGACTCTCCTTGAAATCTGAAACCTCTTAACTATTTCTAAATTCCTAATAGATATCAAAAGGCTCGCGGGCCTAGCTACTTCATACAAATTAACAAGTTCCTAACACTTATTAGCTAAAAAATCCATGAGCTTATTCAACCTATGAACTTTCTAGATTGATTTAGATTACAAGGAATTGTGTTGATGGCATCTGGAAGGAGAAGAAGATTTTTTCTTAAACTAAGAGATTTGGAAGGCTTTTGAATCTGCTTGCTGACTCATCCTTGCCATCTGCTGCTACCTACATAATTGCCCTAAAAATTATGGAAATTCTTTTTCCACTTGCCCAACTGTTACAATGATTGCCACCTATGCCATATTTCAAGCCTTGCAAAGATCTCAACGCATTTGTAGCCTATTATTCTATTTTCCAGGTCACGCCTATGGTTGTCTATAATGAGCCTGTGAACTCTCTCTAATTTTTTGCTTACTCTTTTGACTCTTCGATCATAGTGCTGTAAATCCAACCAGTCCAGAAGATGAACAAGGTCGTTAACAATTAAGGTGCTTATGAGAACCACACCCTCTTTCAATTCTTCCATGAATGATTCAATTTTCTTAGCAATAGGATGCTCGGATTGACTATATTTTCTTCCAAATAGCATCTGGGATATGATTTTGAGAGACACAGAATCACATACGCTTCTAAAATTGATGATTTCTCCTCTTTGGGACTTGGAGAAAATCTTGTCCACCATGGCTAGGAATTCCTGTCTCCGAATATGTGCCGGGGCCTTTATTCTAGCGGGAAAGAAGAGATGTGTAGTGTATATCTTGCGCAAGTGGCGCCAGTGGGGGCTGTGTAGGGGTGAAGTCCATTGAGTGGAAATCAAAGCCGATGTATTTTTCGACATAAGACGTTGGCCTGGAAAACCACTCGACATCTTTTATTTTCAGGACTTCCATGGCAATCTCTAGGCTTGAAGCCACAATAACATCGATAGTCCCTAAGCAGAGATGCATGAGCAGATCATACTTGTTGGCCAATCTCGCAAAAATTCTATGTCTGTATTGAAATCCCATAGATAACAGAGATTCCCAAACCAAGCCAAGAAAAGGTCGACTTCTTGAACCTACTGATCATAGAGGTGGGTAATCCGGGACAAGCTGAAAAATAAAGCACCCTGCAATGACCTGTTTCCTATTTGATGAATCCTCTGATATATCAAATCTCAAAAATTTGTAGTCGAATTTTACAGTCTGGAAAACCTTCTATATTTTGCGCTATCATTGAAAACCATGAGCATATTTTCGGAGGGGGCCTTTGCTGGTAAGTAGTTTTGTAGCCGGGGGGTGCGAACTATCGTATTTCTGACATGTGGTCAAGAGTTATTTTTCAAAAAAACTACTTTCGAACCAACCCCCCCAGTTGTTAAAGCTTGAATGACCCTGGAGGGTCCGAAATACAATGGAGACCGTTCTTCATAAATTTCAAATGCTTGGTTTGACTTAGGCTTTTAAAATTTAATTAATTTTATAATATAATTTTAATTTAAAACAAATACTTCCATAAAAATAATATATTTTAAATAAATAAATAAATAAATATATATATATATATATATATATATATATATATATATATATATATATATATATATATATATATATATATATATATAAGGATTAAAATATTTAGAAGTATAATAAATATATCTCTAAGCATTTTTAGCTTAGTACGAAATTGACAATTTTTTATCGAAAATTTTAATTTCCAGTGTTCAAGAATATGTTACAACACCAGGAATGATTAAATGAGAGATTTATCTTCAGACTGTAAGGGATCCAAAGGCATGTTTTCATGATGGAAAAGTATAAAGGGATCACTGTAGGTGTTCTCCAAGATTCAAGAATAGGGAGTATAGTGATAGTGACAAAATGCTGTATAACAGATGCCCCGTAAAGCATGAAGGAAGAACGAGAGTGAGGGTTGAAATGATTTACGAGTACGTGCCAAGACCATGACACCGTCGTCAAAAAACCTGCGAATAAAGTACATATATACAACTGAAATCTATGATATAAATACATGAGCATAAGGTATGGACGCAGTCATCCGTAAAAGAGATCATGTAATAAGATCCATGGTATGGAAACAACCATCCAGCAAAAATAAGGATCATAAATATGGACTCAGGTATGGTCGCAACCATCCATCAAAAAGAGTCTTGTATACAGTCATGAATAACTCATATCGCCTCGAAAATTGGACTTTATAAGACAAAATCTAGGGTCTTGTGCTCCGTCATGACCCAATCAAGTACAAATTCATGCATGTGAATGAATGAGCTGAAGTCAAACATGCAAGAAAATCGATTGATTACTAGTCAATGATGTAAAATGTTAACAGGCGTGAGAGATACCACCAATAATGAAAATGGCCCTCAAGGTACTATAAGTACAATCCACGAGATGTGAATAAAGAACTGAAGTTGAGCACTCGTGAAATCACTCGATCGAAGGTCAATGATGTGAACCCATCGTCGAATTCGAACAGCCTGCCATTAGGGCATGCAGGCTCTAAGGTACTAGAAAGGAGTCTCTAGATCAACTTCCCAGATAATGAGCTGAAGTCGACAATAAGCGATCCGTTGAAGGAGGGCCATGATGTGTCCCACATCATCGATGCGAGATGGTGGAAGCAAGATGTTTGTGAAACAAGACTGAACAGAGAATCAGGTAATGAACAAACTGTAGAAGGAATTTCTCTTGGACATATCGACGACACGACTCCAGAGTACAGAAACATTTGACTCAAGTAGGATTAGAGGTCATGTTGACATAATTGGTAATCAAATTAGAGGCAAACAAATTTCCCAAACCCATGGAGGAAAAGTGACAAATGTAGGATTTCCCCAAACCCAACATGAAACAGAGGATGTGTCATGTTCAAGAGTGACATACTGCCTTTACTGAAGTACAACTGAAGAACACTTCCATTTTTCCCCCACCATTTCTAGCGAGTACATATTTATTTTTAAATAAGCCTTTAGAGGATAACATATGATTTTCATATAATTCCATCCTTCATATCTATCCATCCTAGTAACTTTTACGAGCCCTGGGAAGGAGAAACGTGTTCTTGTCATGGTGACAAGTCCAATGTCATTTAGTTTTAATGAGCCCGGAAAAGGTAAAACTCGACATCTTTTTCATGTTTAGGGGGTTTGAAAAATATGCAAAAAATAAAACTCCAAAGGTCCCTTTTCATAGATAGTATCTCGAATTCGAAAATGTAGAAAACAAAGTTCAAGAGAATCTCTTAGTCATGATTAAATAAGGTATTCATTTTTTGTAAATAATTTATCCCAACCCGAAAAAGGGGTAAAAATATATTGTGTAAAAGATGTTTCGTTTCCTTTAACGAGTTCAAAATGACAATTACTCGGAAATATTTTCATGTTTCGAGAGTCAGAAAAGAGCTGAAAGTTTACTCCTCCTGAAGGAACGCGTGGTATAAAGGATAGCAACTGATTCCAGTAATGGTGGAACTGCTCAGAACAAGTAAATGTCAAGAGGCTGGCTAACAAGACCATTCATTTCAATAGTTCCTCAGGAATGGGTAAAAAAACCAAGTGAAGGTGTATGATCAACCAAGCAGATGGTGATGATGGAAAGAGAAAACCAAGGTTCATATGGAAAAAATAGCCTAATAAAATGGAAATCACAATAAGTGCAATGAGAATGATTTCATTTTTACACAAGATTGAAAACAAAGACAAATTATGATTGGAATAAGTTTGCATGTCCCCAACATGGTGACTCAATTCGAGGTACATTCCCCCAGCTTCAGTTCATTCACCTGAATATACTGCTAGTTACTGAAAAGTGGATGGAATGAAGGTTCATTTACAAGGTCAAATGAAAGACTCGACCAAGATTTTAAGAGATCTAATCAAAGACTCAAATTGAAGGGGAGATTGTTTCATTTTTTAATGAGCTTGACACATTAAAATAACTATGCTCATAAAGGTCCATTCCATTTTTTAATGAGGTTGACATAGTAAAAGAACTATGCTCATAAAGGTCCATTCCATTTTTTAATGAGGTTGACATAGTAAAAGAACTATGCTCATGACACCTTGTTTCATGTCTTAAAGAGCTTGACACAAGAAAAGGAACTCTGCTCTAAAGAGTTTGTTTCATTGTTTAAGGATATTGACATAAGAAAAGGAACTATGCTCCGAAGATATTGATCATGACTCATAAGAAGTCATGACTTCTAAGATGTTCTCATTTTATAGGAGAACAACACTCTAGAAATTGGGGTCTGATGCCCCCAGGACACGATACACTACATCACTAACGAAATCATCAATGGATGTGGGCATGGAACATGTTTCTATGTAATTAACGTGGGGCAGGGAAGATACCACTATTGTGTAAGGACCATTAAGGGATGATGGTAGACTAGGTGTCACATTAGGACCAATGAATGAAAGTTGATCAATAGTCACAATTTGACCTTTATGTGGAAAACATATCACACGAAAGAGGGAAGAGACAAGCGCTCCCATGACATAAGTATATTCACACCCCAGGAGTAAGTTAAAATACAAGGGGCCTTGGACAAACATCACATTTATATATACAATCATTCCTTATAAGGTAATAGGAAACCTCATAAGGATCCCTAACGGTTGACTGGTTCCTCCGTTAAAATCCAACAGATTCTAGGTAACAGGCACAAGCTGCAGGGAACCAAAATCTTGCTAGGTAGTTGAGGACATAATACTAACAAATGCACCTTCATATTTTATTGTGCTAGGAACGACCACATTATAGGCTTGTACCGTGATCTCAAAAGGCACGTAATAAGGAAGACGATATCTCGACAATCAACCCCAATTAAAAGAGGCGATCAAACTACTTGGAGGGGTTGCCATAGGAATGGGAGGAATGTACCCTTGTGTTACGGGAATGGGAGGATCACCCTCTTGTATCGCGGGAACAAGAGGATTTCCCTCCAATCCTAGGGAATTTGAGGAAATAAAAAGAATCTAAGTGGTATGAGATTCACTCTCTACCGGAAAGGCCTGATCAACTGTAGGCGGAGTCAGGTCGACTGTTTTCTCAACTAATGGTTTGTTTGGAATGGATTCATGAAATTGAATTTCAGAGAGAGTGGAATTTACCAGAGATGAACTTTGATCAATCACTTGATGAACTAGTGGAGGACTCAAAGAAAAAATCTAGTAACCAACTAGAAGACAGGACTCAGAAACCATAAGGGTATCCAACACTTTGGAGGCTTCATCCAAATAAGGAAAAATGTGAATGGGATGAATACCTTCACATAACCTACATGGAAATTTGACCTTACCCTGTTTTTATGAATCTTAGTATCACTAGTTGAGGGTTCATCGCCATCATGATGTCTAGAAGCTGATGACGAAGGGTGATTCGGGCCAGTGGATGACACTTATAATACCTTGGGAATACCAGGAAAATCTCAAAAAAGGTGGTCACCCTTACATATAATGAAAGGGAATTTGAATTTGCGGTATGAAGTGGAATTTTTTTCAAAATCAGTCGCATGGGTAGTGAGGGCCACTAGGTTGTCCCCTTTCTCATTATCCTTCTTCTTCTTCTTCTTAGCCACCTATTTACTAAAATCCAAAATTTCACAAGGTAAAGAGGAAAAATGGGGTGAAGAAATAGGTGAAGACGACGAGGGTTCAACCTTAGGATCAACATGGCGTTGGCACTGTTTAGGTGGAGGAGAAATTGGTTGAGAAGCAGCTTGGACGTTCGAAAACACAAGGGTCAAAAATAACCAAATTGGCAGACTAATGGTTAATCCAGGGAGGGACAACGTTTCCATATAGGGAGCACCAACATTTACAAAGGAAAGAAAAGGACCAATATTCCCATATGAGGGGATTCCTTGATTGGTAAACTCAGGAACTGTTGCCATTAGTCCCAACCTAAGATCTGATAAGGAGATGAACATGGGTAAAATGTTATCATGGACAATAAATTTTAGAAATTAAACACAAAATAAACCAAAAAAAGGGTCATCTAGGAAAAATGGTTTACCAAGTATCCGTGAACTGTAGAATACCCCCTGGAAAAAAAAAATTAATGGCAGGAAATATCCCTGAATTTTGTGTTTGGTGTATCATGTTTACGAGGCAACAGACTCGGTTACCTGTGGCTAAAGGATAGAAACCTAGTGGGATCTCCCATTATATACTCAATGGTACAGGGAGCACAAGTCTGTGTTGACGTTGTCTAATGTGTAACCATTCAGTGAGAGTGTCCCCATATACTTACCATACATGGCGCAAGTGCTATATATTTCCATACGTGGGACGTGGTTTCGCTCCCAGAATGCAAAATAGGTTGTTAGCGACAACTGCCATGTTTATATATGTAGGAACATGTCTCTAGCCAAGACCTCTAAATTTTTTGAGTTAAGTTCCAAATTCTCCTTAGATTCATTGAATAAATTTTAAATTTTATCTTGAATTTAGGTCTTGGTTTTAAGGCCTTACCTATGTCACCCGAATCCATAAAATGCAACTCTATGAGAAAAAGACAATTGTTCATTTTGATTAAAAAATACACTAATTGAGAGAAAGAGGTCCACAAAATCAATTGAACAGTCAAGAAAATTCATTAGATGACAAATTTTAACCACTTCTTTAAGTGCATAATCCAAAGAAAAATGAAAATCTCTTTCACTTTCCTAGTTTTCACTAAATGCATAGAAGCAATCGAAATGAAGTTTTTCATTTTAGATGCAAAATGAATGCAATTTTTTGTTTGTTTATTTTTTATATAAACACAATGAAAAAATATGCAGAATGCACTTCAAATGTAATCACTTTCTTTGAGTACTTATCCAATGAAATTCCTTAAAATGCTACAAGATGAAATAATCAAAATACCAAAGAGAAATCCAAAATCATTTCCTCAAAACAAAACATTCTTCACCTTTCACGCTGATTGATACACAAAAAAATATGTTTCAATTCAAAACAAGCAATGTAATATATGCTTGTGGATGGAAGAGAGAACCAAATACACATGGAATGGACACTGGACAATTCTAATTACAGAAATCAACCCAAAAAAAAAAACCGACCAAACCAAAAGATTCAAAATAGACGAAAAAACTGGCTCAAAAACAAGTTTGGAATCCAACTATGTATGCAACCATTCAAATGACACAAATCACCTAGAAACCCTAGGATGATGAGGATTCACAATTTCGAAAGAAGAGAGACCAAATATGAGCTAATTGATACAATCAAGTCGCTAACAGAAGAGAACAAGAGCAAATTGAGCATAAAAAGAAGACTAGAAGGGTAAGGTACACTTGAAATCAATGAAAGGAAACCCTAAAAACATTTACATAGAAATCAACGTGCTTGTGAGGCTTCACCTCGCGCTGGAATGGGATAAGCACTTATATTTTAAAACATCTAGCGCCAATCAACACTTCTGTCAGGGAATTAGCAGTGCCAATCAAGGAAAATGACAAAAAAAAAGGGTTTGTTCAAAGAAATCTAGGCTTATCACTTTATAAAGGAGATTTATGAATGCAAATAATCACAGAAACCAAAAAAAAAGGAGAAATATACATTCGACGAAAGTGGGTGAAAAATCAATAACTCAAAGTGTTGAAGGAGACTATAAAAAGGAACTCCTCAGTGGAGTCTCCAATTTTTTGTCTAGGTAAATCCTCTCTGCAAATAGAGACGGTCCCTCTAGCCGTAGGTTGGGTCTAACAACAAACAATACAAGCAATCATATACTTTCCTAGATTACATTCAATCGGAAACAAACGATAGGAGTACTTACCTTAAACTTGTGTCGATTACTTGTTCCCTTCGAGTGCATCCACTTATCCTTCACTCCAGATCACATTCCTTGCTCCCTTTTACGATCAATACCTGTGGAAAGAGATATACGACAATACAGAATGAGATAGAACAAATAATACTTATATTGAATGAAATCTATCTAACATATCAAGGAATATTAGAATTTTCATCATAATAACAAACGAAAATGGAAAGTAAAAACCAGTTGTATTCTATTAATGATAAAAAATGAGAGTTAAAACCTACGCCTTGATTTCGAAGCTCTCCTTCGATGGTTCCAAATCCAGGCACGTCTCTAAGGCACTCTTTTCCAACACAATGCGAGAAGGCTAAGGGTCTCAACTCTCTCCTTATATGCCTATGACAATCTTCAAACCTTTCTCTACTATTATTCTCTTCTATTCTATTCTAACTAGAAGAGACATTGGAAGGTGATCAATTTATAGTGATGGAGGAGGGGAAATGGATCCACTTAAGTTGGGAGAAAGGCTTATCTCTTTGGGTGGTTCCTCTTTCATAGGAAAAAGAGGCCCAAAGGTGGAAGCTTGGCCATATCTTAATCAACAAACATCTAGCTCTCCACCCTCAAAGCTTCTAGGCCATGAAGCTTCGTTTCCATTTAAAAAAACATTCCAGAAGTAGATCGACATGGCTATGGGGTTCATACCAGCACCGATCAATGCTATTCACAGGCTAAGGATTTTACATAAGGACTGGTGAGACACTAAAGGGTCGCATTGCTCCAAAAAAGTGGGTTTTTAGGGAGCTATTCTACGAATGATTAAAAGAGAGATTGATATTCATACTATAAGGGATCCAAAGGCATGTTTTCATGATGGAAAAATTACATAGGGATCACTATAGGGGTTCTCCAAGATTTAGGAATAGGGGGTACAGGGACAATGAAAAAATGTTGTATAACTAGCAGAGGCATTGGAAGGTGATCAATTTATAGTGATGGAGGAGGGGACATAGATCCACTTAAGGTGGGAGAAAGACTTATCTCTTTTGGTGGTTCCTCTTTTGTAGGAACAAGAGGCCCAAATGAGGAAGCATGACCATATCCTGATAAAAAAACATCCAGCTCTCCGCCCTCTAAGCTTCTAGGCCATGAAGCTTAGTTTCCATTTTTTAAAATATTCGAGAATTAGATCAGCACATCTATGGGGTTCATACTAGCACCGATCAGTGCTAGTCAGAGGCTAAGGATTTTACATAAGCACTGGTGAGACACTGAAGGGTCACGATGTTCCAAAAAAGTGGGTTTTTAGGGAGATATTTTAGGAATGCTTACTCGTAACGTTTGTTTCCAATTGAATGTAATCTAGGAAAGTAGATGATTTCTTGTCTTGTTTATTACTAGACCCACCCTAGGGCTAGAGGGATCGTCTCCAAGGTACACTTTTACAACTCAACGCGAGAAGGCTAAGGGTCTCAACTCTCTCCTTCTATGCAATATTCAAAACTTTCTCTGCTATTCTTCTCTTCTATTATGTTCTAACTAGAAGAGGCATTGGAAGGTTATCATTTTATAGTGATGGAGGAGGGGACATGGATCCACTTAAGGTGGGAGAAAGGCTTATCTCTTTGGGTGGTTCCTCTTTTGTAGGAAAAAGAGGCCCAAAGGAGGAAGCTTGGCCATATCCTGATCAACAAACATCCAACTCTCCACCCTCAAAGATTCTAGACCATGAAGCTTCATTTTCATTTTTAAAAATATTCCAGAAGTACATCGCCATGACTATAGGTTTCATACTAGTGCCGATCAGTGCTAGTCATAGGCTAAGGATTTTACATAAGCGCTGTTGAGACACTGAAGGGTTACGCTGCTCCAAAAAATTGGGTTTTTAGGGAGCTATTACAAGAATGATTAAAAGAGAGATTGATCTTCATACGATAAGGGATCCAAAGGCATGTTTTCATGATGGAAAAAGTACACAGGGATCACTGTAGGGTTTCTCCAAAATTTGGGAACAGGGAATACAGGGACTGTGAAAAAATGTTGTATAACAAATGGCCCCTAAAGCATGAAGGCAGAACAAGGGTGAGGGTTGAAATTCTTTACGAGTACATGTGAGGACCAAGACGCCGTCATCAGAAAACCTGCAAATCAAGTACATATATACAAATGAAATATATGATATAAATACATGAGAATAAGGTATGGACACAACCATCCAAAAATAAGAAGGATCAAAAATATGGAATCAGGTATGATCACAACCATAGATAAAAAATATTCATGTATACAATCATGAATAACTCATATCACTTTGCAACCTAGAATTTATAAGACAAAATCCAGGGTCTTGTGCTCCATCATGACCCAATCAAGTAAAAATTCAGGCATGTGAATGAATGAGCTAAAGTTGAACATGTAAGAAAATCACTTGATTACCAGTTAGTGATGTAAATTGTTAACAAGCGCGAGAGAGACCACCGATAGTGATAATGGTCCTCACGGTACTAGTAGTACAATCCACAAGATGTGAATAAAGAATTGAAGTTGAACACTCGTGAAATCACTCGATCAAAGGTCAATGATGTGAACCTATCATCGAATGCGAACAACTTGCCATTAGGGCATGCGGGCTCTAAGGTACTAGAAAGGAGTCTCTATATCAACTTCTCAGATAAGGAGTTGAAGTCGACAGGAAGCGATCCATTGAAGGAGGGCCATGATGTATCCCACATCATTGGTGCGAGATGCAGGAAACAAGATGTTTGTGAATCAAGACTGAACAGAGAATCAGGTAATGAACAAACTGCAAAAGGAACTACTCTTGAACATATTGGTGACACGAATCCAGAGAATGACAAAATTTAACTCAAGTAGGATAAGAGGTCACATTGAAAGAATTGGTAATAAAATTAGAGGCTAATGGATTTCCCAAACCCATGGAGGCAAAGTGACGAATGTAGGATGTCCCCAAACCCGACATGAAACAAAGGATGTGTCATGTTCAAGAGTGACATACTGCCTTTACTAAAGTACAACTAATAGACACTTCCATTTCCCCTCCCCCCCCCCACCATTTCTAGCAAGTACCTGCTTATTTTTACACGAGCTTGAAGAGGATAACATATGCTTGTCATATAATTCCATCCTTCACATGAATCCATCCTAGTAAGATTTATGAGACCTAGGAAGGAGAAATTCATTCTTGTCATGGTGACAAGTCTAGTGTCGTTTAGTTTTAACGAGCTCGACAAAGGTAAAACTCAACATCTTTTTCATGTTTAGGGATTTTGAAAAAGAAGCGGAAAATAAAACTCCAAAGGTCCCTTTTCATAGATAGTCTCTCGAATTTGAAAAGGTAGTAAACAAATTTTGAGAGAACCTCTTAGTCATGATTAAATTGTGAAAAATCCTAGATCCGGATTCCTACTGCAACAAATATGAATTACTTCTCCTATTATTTTGATGCTTATTTCATTACATTGAAATACCGAAGTAATTATTGAAGCATTCTACAAAAATAATGTTGTGGAATAAATCTAAGTGCTGAAACAATCTGAACAAAATACAATGAAAAACAACCACATTTGACACAGTTATTTTTGGACTAAGTCCCCGAAAAAACCCAACTTGGGAAAACCGGTGCAACATATCTGAGGGTTTGTATTATTAAACAACATAATCTTAAGTACAACTAGGGTGCAAACATCCAGCAAACCCTTCAAAGAAATCTAGACATCAAATATACTTGTGAGATATACCTCTCTCTACAAATCCCCGGCTGATCTAAACAGTGCTGGTGAAGCCCCTCTCTGCCTTTGTGTCATGCCTACGCTGGAACTGTGTAAGCCTACGTGGGTAAGCTATGGAAATATGTCACCTCTACTCAAAAACTGATCTAAGATTATCCAAAAATGAATTTTGGCCCTCCTGGCTCAGAAACCCTAGCTCCTAGTTATCTCCGGACTGGATCAAAGAAACACTGTATCAGTTCTACGTGAGTTCCTTCAGTAACTGCGTCACCCCTCTAGGTGACTGGGTTGTCTCTCTCTGTGTATCTACTATCTCTCTCTGAAATGGATTCCTGGTCCTCCTGACTAGTTTCTACGTCTGCCCCTCTCTCAATTTGATCACTGAATCAACATCACTTAGAAAACCCTTCCCTAGTGATTTGATCCTTGATTAAAAGCTATGTCTCCTCACACAAACTCGAAAATTCCCAATGGCTCAAGTGTCAAGTGTGTTTTCCATAGGCCCCTCACCCTCCTTCTTATAATATTTAGTTGACCCTTCAACGACCAAGAATAAAACATAATCAAGGGCTAAGATTAACTTGGAGATGATCCATGACTTTATCTAGAATATTCACAATTGATTTAATTAATACACTTTAATTAATCAAATTCCTTAATTTTAGACTTAGGAAACATTAAAAAATGATTAATTAATTTAATTAAATCATCCCTAAGTGGAATTTTCCAGAACCATTTTTGGGTTTTATGGAATACATGTGTCTTAGCCTATATTCAAAATTACAGGGCTAGAGCACATTTGATGCTACCATAAATCAACATAAATAAGGTATTATGTTTTCGTAAATAGTTTATCCCAACCCGTAAAAGGGGTAAACACATACTGGGTAAAAGACGTTTAATTTCCTTTAATGATTTCAAAATGACAATTCCTTGGAAATATTTTCATGTTTCAAGTGTAAAAAAAGAACTAAAAGTTTACTCCTCCTGGAGGATCGAGTGGTATAAAGGAATTCAACCGGTTCCGGTCATGGTGGAACTGCTCATAAAAAGTAAATTTCAAGGGGTTGGCTAACAAGAACACTCATTGTAGCAGTTCCTCAAGAACGGGTAAAAAAACCAAGTGAAGGCGTATGATCGGCCAAGCAGATGGTGACGATGGAATGAGAAAACCAAGGTTGATCTAGAAAAAACAGGCTGATAAAATGGCAATCACAAGAAGTGCAATGAGAATGATTTAATTTTTACACATGCTTGAAAACAAAGACAAACAATGCTTGGTATAATTTTTCATGTCCCCATCATGGTGACTCAATTCGAGGTACATATCTCTAGGATTTGATGACAAGGGCTAACTCGAGTTGGTGGAACATACTTCTAATATCCTAGGAGTCACCATGCTAGGGACATGAAAAATTATTCCAAGAATAGTTTGTCTTTGTTTTCAATTTTGTGTAAAAATGAAACCATTCTCATTGCACTTCTTGTGATTTCCATTTTATTAGCCTGTTTTTTCCAGATGAACCTTGGTTTTCTCATTCCATCATCACCATTTGCTTAGCCAATCATACACCTTCACTTGGTTGTTTTACCCATTCCTGAGGAACCACTATAATGAGTGGTATTGTTAGCCAACCTCTTGACCTTTACTTGTTTTGAGAAGTTCCACCATGACCGGAACTAGTTTTTATCCTTTATACAACTCATTCCTCCAGGAGGAGTCAAATTTCAACTCTAATTTGACTCTCGAAACGTGAAAATATTTCTGAGTACTTTTCGTTTTGAACTTGTTAAATGAAACAAAACGTCATTTACCTAGTATACGTTTACCCCTTTTTCATGTTGGGATAAACTATTTAAAAAAAAAGGAATACCTTAGTTAATCATGACTAAGACATTCGCTGAAAAAAAATAAAAAAAAATACCTTTTCGAACTCGAGAGACTATCTAGGATAAGGGACCTTTGGAGTGTTCCTTTTTGCTTCTTTTTCAAACTCCCTAAACATGAAAAATATGCCAAGTATTACATTTGTCAGGCTCATTAAAGCTAAACGACACTGGACTTGTCACCATGAAAAGAACGAGTTTCTCCTTCCTAGGGCTCATAAAACTTACTAGGATGGATTCATTCGAAGGATGGACTTATATGACAAGCATATGCTATTCTCTTCAATATTTTGTAAAAATAAAGAGGTACTCGCCAAAAATGGTGGGGGAAAAATGGAAGTGTTCGCCAATTGTACTTCAGTAAAGGCAGTATGTCACTCTTGAACATGGCACGTAATCTGTTTCGTGTCGGGTTTGGGGAAATCCTACATTCGTCACTTTTCCTCCATGGGTTTGGGAAATTTGTTTGCCTCTCATTTGATTACCAATTCTATCAACATATCCTCTGATCATAATTGAGTTAAATGTTTCCATACTCCAGAGTCGTGTCACCGATATGTTCAAGAGAAGTCATATCTATAGTTCTTTATCCTCTATACATTTTTTGTTTCTCTACTTTACTACACTCATACTACATTCTCTGTTTCGTGTCCATGATGTGGGATTCATTATGGCCCTCATTCGAGAGATCTCTACTTGTCGACTTCAACTCATTATCTGGGAAGCTGATCTAGAGACTCCCTTCTGGTACCTTAGAGTTTGCATGCCCTAATGGCAAGTTCTTTGCATTCGATGACAAGTTCTTCTAATTGGCCTTCGATCGAGTGATTTCATGGATGTTCGACTTCAATTCCCACATATGGTGATTTATGCTGCTAGTACCTTGATGACCATTTTCATTATTGGTGGTTCCTCTCATGCCTATTAACAATTTACATCATTGATTGGTAATCAGGTGGATTTATTGCATGTTCGACTTCATCTCATTTATTTGCATGCTCAAATTTGTACTTGATTGGGTCATGACGGAGCACAAGACCCTAGATTCCATCTGATGAATCAGGCTATGAGGAGTCATTGAGTATTCATGATTGTTTACATGATCCTTTTTAGTCATATGGCTGTTTCCATGCCATGGATCTTTATACATGATCCTTTTTAGTCAGATGGTTGTGTCCATGCCATGGATCTTTATACGATCCTTTTTAGTCAGATGGTTGCATCCATGCGGTGGATCTTTACACATGATGCTTTTTAGTCGGATGGCTATGTCCATGTCGTGGATCCATGTTTTGACATATATTATTCAAATATGCCAGATATGTATATTCTTGATTTAAATATTTTTCTTCATGATGATCAAAGTCCTTGCCTTGTCTAGTAAAGCATTTTAGCCATCACTCTCATTCTTCCTTCATGCTTTAGGGGGCATCTGTTACACAAATTTTTTTCACCTCTCTAGATCGCTTCTCGTTTCCTTATCCTGAAGCGCTTTGGTAGTGACCACTGTGCCATGTTTCCATCATGAAACATGTGTCAAGAAATCCATCCAAAATTGAAGAAAAACCCCATTTGATTCATTCTGGAAGAGCTAGTTGAAAACCCTAATTTTATGGATCAGCGCTCCTTGGTGTAATTCTTCCCAGCATTGATGATATGTTTTCTTATTACAATAGCACTGATCAGTGCAATTATGACTGTAAAACTTGCGCTGATCCTCTTTTGGAAATATTTTTAAAATGGAAGCAAAGCTTAAGCTCCTAGAGGCTTCAAGAACTGGTGAGCTGGTGTTTGTTTTTTTACTGATAAGCTTGACCTCTCTCTTTTGGGTTATTGTTCCTATAGTTATAATATTTTTCCCTTAAGATGAGGGGCTTATCCCTTCAATTTTGGATCCTCAACTCCTTATTTTTTCCTATAAATCCATCCTCCTCAATCCGAAAAAGGTTAGAAGCAACAAAGGGAGTCATATTTCCAACACTAGTTTGGAGAAGGTTGCTTGGATGTGTCTTGGCTTGGACTTGGATCAATAAAAAGGGAGGTCTTAAACATCAAAGCTTGGTTTTAAATTCTCCATTTCATATATTTTTATACAACTACATGTTCACTTTCCATAAATGTGTATGATTAATTCCACTTATTCTAATGCTCCTTGATCTGTTAGATAGATTAATTTTGATATATGCTTGTTGTAGCTTTATGTTTTTTGTTGGGTTTTGGTCCTTTGCGTAGGTATTCGAATGCCAGTAGTAGCTAGAATCGAGCCCGGAAGAGCGAAAGACCAAAGGTTTCAATGAGGAGAAACATCATAGCATCAGGTTGAGGTAGGCCATCTCCTTCTTCCTGAGTTTCACTTGTAATGTAGGAAAGGGTCTTGTATATTGTCATGTTTGTTGCTATACCTACTCTCTTAGGCTAGAGGGATCGTCGCTGTCCGCAGAGAGGATTTACATGCTCAATGTTGGGAAATGAAAGAGGTATGAAATTATCGTATATTTACTCATTCTTTATCATAAATATACTCCTGTTTGCCTTGAAAAGGTAATCTATCATAGGAATTACAATAGAATTGGAAAGGTTTATGATTACTATGAAAAGATGACTAAAAACTACTTTTTTGTTGACAAACAGGAATTCGGAGAGGTGAACAGTTGTACCAGAGGTGTGGTTGAGAACAATCTAATCTCTGCTCCATCAGCATCGAATCATATCCAGCCAAAGGCAAGGAGATCTAAACGAATAGCCCAGAAAAGGCAGGGAACAGCTCGGCCTCAGTCAGCACAAACAGAAAGATGATAAACATAGAGGAGTGAATCCCTCAGGATATTTTGATCCTGAGGGATCGCTGTTCAAACTTATCTTGTTCTTTGATTGGTACATCGAAGAGTTGATATATAAGACCACGTCCTTTAGTGACGGGGGGGATCGTTATGGTTATTGGGAATCGGTTGAAAGAATTTACATTTTCTTTGTTATATTAACTCTCTGTTTGAGAGAAAACCTCTCTGTAAGAATTTATGTTGATTTAATACAAAGCACATGTTTTATTTACCTTCTGTAATTCTGAATTAGCCCAGTGGTATTTCACTGGCGCTAAGGGCCTGGCTCTGGTGGAATTACTTCGCTTTGTGTATTCTAATATTTGTTTATTGTCGTGTGGAGTGTGTTTATTGTTCAAATTGGTTTATTGTTGATCAGATCAAATACAGAGTCATCGTTGTTTCGTTTCTTTACAATAAACATAATTCGTTGTTCTATTATTTCGCTGTTACCATAAAAGCTTTACTGACTCGTATCTGATTTGAATTGCTATTCCTTTAGTTTATAATCTGTTGTAATTGATGGTTCCGTGGTGAGAAGCTGTCGACAGAATTGAAACATAGGAATCTAGTGCTTTGAATATGTTAGAATTGTAATTGATGTTCAAATCGCATTGTTGTTCCATTTCTGTTCATCGCTTATTTATAATCTTCGACTGGTAGACAGAATAGTTGTAGTCACACATTGTTGTTCCTTTTCAGATTGCGTTTTTTTTAAGTTGCTTTCATTAAATCTGCTTTTGGTTTGATTTCTTTAAGATCTCCAACTGTAGAGGATAGAGGCTTTAGCTTCCCAGTCCCCATATTGGTCATCTTGCATCGATTTCTAAGGGAAAGAGTTACTGCTACTGCATCCCTGATCGATGTTCTGCAAAGATTGGAGTAGTTTAATCTTTTTATTCATGTCACTGTAATTAGGTCTCTTTTCAAGCATTGGTTACGTTTGATTTCGTTATCATATACTACATCTTCTCAGCATTGCTCTAGACAATTGCAAGCCTCAGACAGAGTACACTCTTGGAATAAAAGGATGCTCCCGGATTGATGATTAATGTGGGCTAATTAGGTGTTCAAAAGATACCTTTTTCTGACTCGACATTTTGGCGCCGTTGCCGGGGAGAGTGTATGCCATTTTAAAGGAGTAATGCACAACTGATTTTATTCTGCTTGCAAAGAATTGGGTATTAAAGACGGAAGGTAAGAACCTGCGCACTGGGCAAGAAACACACTTGCTCATAGCCCGCTTTACAAAAGAAGTAGGTAAGATTCTTTCTTTAGGTAGGAATGAATGCTTGTTTCTTTGAATGAATAAATCAACTAAGCGAAACAAAATTCCTCCTAAAACTGAAAAACCTAAGGGACCGGTGACCCTTGCGTGCACAACCTTTATTGATGAAATATTTAAAAGAACTGAATCTCAGCCATTAGTAGGATTTAAAAGAACTACTTCTAGACAGCCTACTAGTTCCCTTCAGGCTACGGAATCACCATATGAAGCCTTTGCTGAGATACACAATCAAACAGAGGGAATTGAGCAATATTCCCAAGAAATTGAGAATCCTTGCACAAGTTTCCTTCGAGAAGGGAACGCTAGTAATCTCCAAGAAGGAGAAGGGGAAATGGGAGAAATCACAGACTCGAAATTTCCTATTGAAACTGCCCAAACAATAAGCAGCCCAGCTAAGGGAAGTGTTGCTCAACTTATTCAGAACCAAGGTCCTGAATCACCTCAAACAGTAGGTCAACAGGAAATACTTATTATCCTAGATAAAGGGAGTGTTTTCAAAACTATTCCTGCCCCTACTCGTCAACCTAGAAATTCCTTGGAAATCCCAGAGGGATATTGGCATATCTTCGATCAAATGGCCCAGAACCAAAACCAGAATTAGCAGCAGACCTCTACACTGCAATATCCTATAGTAGATACTACAGTTAATGCACCCATGAAAGCTATTCCTCTTCAACATATTCCTACATTTCACGGCTTAACATCAGAGGACCCAGATGCATTTTTATTTGAGTTTGATGTGCTGTGCAGGGGATACAATTACATCACCGATGCCCAAAAACTAAAACTATTCCCTTCTACATTAAAATGGGCAGCCCTAAGATGGTTTATGGGATTAGGTGGGGGTGTCATAACTGATTGGGATCATATGAAAGCTGCATTTTTAAAGAAATATCAAGATTATTGTAGGTCTCAGGAATTAAAAGATGAGATATTCCAAATGACAGCAAAACCAAATGAGACCCTGGAAGAGTATGTGGAACGGTTTCAATATAATATTCAGAGATCCCCTTATGCATCTTTACCCTTACCTGATAATGTTTTGAAAACCACATTAATTAGGGGAATGAAAGATCAATGGGTTGAAACATTGAATATTATGGGAAAAGGTGACATATATCAGGAAAAGTATCCTAACATCATTGATTTGTGTATTAGGTGTTCGAGGGGCAATTTGAGGTTGAAATCAGCAGAACGTGATATGATCACAAGGGAAAATAAAACCTCTAATGAAGGTGTGACTCGTGTAGAGATTAGAAATCTGCTGGAAGACTTTAAGACAGACATACTTGGGACTCTAACAACACAGTTCGATATTATGCAAGCCAAATAGAAACAGGCAGAAGCAGAGCAGAATTTGGCAATATTCTGTCCCAGATGTAGAAAGAAGCACAACCACAAAGAATGCCCGTTGGATATTATTAAAGTCTGTGCCATTTGCATGAAATATCACCCTACAGAAGGATGTCCTTCGCTTCCTGGCATAAAAGCAGTCTATAAGGAGGCAGAAGAAGAATCGGAAGTGGTATGTTTGCTTAATCAGTGCCGACAATGGCAGCCACGACCATCAGGTATGCCAAATGATCCATTTTCTTTTCAACCTCCTCAATATAATGCTCAAAAATATAGTGGGATGTGGCAGAATCAACCATCTTTTCCTAATTGGTCACAACAGCCATTTCCTCCCACATCTTGGCCAAATCAAACAAATCAAAATAATTGGCCTAACTTTCCTTTCTATCCACATTTCTGGCCTACAAAATGGTCCCCTTCTACTTCTCAGAGTCAGGCCTGGCAGTCAAACTGGAAAAAACCTACAAATCAGCCAGCTGGATCAATTCCTCTCTCTCAACCTACATTGCCAGCTCCTTATACAAACCCCCAGACCAATTTAAGACCATAACTCCCAACCCAACCGAACCCAAACCCAAACAATAGGCCAGTTCAGTCCGTTCAAATCATGGAACCCCCAGAAGTAGAAACTGAACTGAGGGAGTGTGATGATCTTCAATTAAGGTCTGGGCGTATAGTCAAAACAGAGAGAAGCAATGATGTCCACATTGAAGATCCGTTACCTATAGAACAAACAGAACAAAGCGAGAAGGAAGTCCAACAACAAAATCAACAAAAAGTAACAACTTCCTCTCCACCATTCCTAGAACGATTAATTATACCTCGTCCATTAGAACAACCTAATTTTGATCTTCTGGGAGAATTAAAAAAATTGTGTATAAAAATCCCTCTCCTCCAAGCTATTCAAGATATTCCTATCTATGAAAAAACTATTAAGGAATTATGCATAAAGAAGCCGAAGATGAGAACAATAACAAATCCTACTGTCCAAATAGTCGGCACCTTATCTGACTTATTATCAGGAATAGAAACACCCATCAAATATGAAGACCCAGGAGATCCTATAGTGACAGTACAGATAAATGGTCAATCGTTTCCAAATGCCTTAGTTGATTTTGGGGCAGCAATCAACATTTTAACCATCACCACCTGTCAAAAACTTGGCATTACATCATTGGAACCAACAAAAACCTTTTTAGAATTGGCTGACCGGTTAGTAGTCAAACCAGAAGGTATACTACAAGATGTAATGGTATCTTTAGATTCCTGGGAATACCCTGCTGACTTCCTGGTTATCAATCCAAAGAATCGACTAGATGGACATCCGTTAATTCTCGGTAGACCTTGGCTGGCAACCGTCGATGCCTATATTGGCTGCCGACAAGGCAACATGACAATTACAAGGGGAAATTATGTTAAGAATTTAGCCCTATATCCCCCAGCCCAGCCAAGTCTACCAATAATCACAACAAGAAAACCACCTGCATCATACCTTATGGAGAATATGAGATCACCTCTAACCATAGAAAATGCTCTTGATTTTAAAGATCAAATAGAGGATGATATCATTAATAATTTTATTAATAAGCCATAGACCAGATCTCATTTGCAATGTCACATGATCAAAGCAGCATTCGATAATAAAGAAGAAGAAAATCCTTTCAAAGATATTCTTGATCAAACAATACCTACTACTTCTATGAGCAATAGCAAGGTTGTAGAAATTGAGCTGGGAAAAACTTTAAATATTAATAAAAATCTCACTGCTGAACAAGAAGAGAAATTGGTCCAATTATTACGAAAATACAAAGCAGCCTTTGCATGGGATTACCCCGAAATGAAAGGAATTGATCCTCAATTGTGTACTCACCACATTTACATTGAAAAAGATGCAAGACCCATTTTCCAACCTCAAAGGAGACTAAATCCTCACCTTAAAGACATTGTTAAAGATGATTTACAAAAACTATTGGATGTTAATTTCATCTACCCAATATCTGATAGCAAGTGGGTCTCTCCACTAGTGGTAGTACCAAAAAAGAATGGGAAGTGGAGGATATGTGTAGATTAACGTGAACTTAATAAAGCAACACAGAAAGACCACTTTCCCCTTCCTTTCATTGATCAGGTATTAGACACATTGGCAGGAAAGAAATTATTTTCCTTCCTCGATGGCTTCAGTGGGTACAATCAAATCCAAATTGCCCCTGAAGATCAGGACAAAACTACTTTTACCTATCCATGGGGGACATTTGCCTACCGAGTCTTACCTTTTGGCCTATGCAATGCCCCTGCTACGTTTCAAAGGGAAATTCTCAACATTTTTGCAGACTTAATAAATGAAGGCCTCGAAGTATATATGGATGATTTTACACCCTATGGGGATGACTTTGAGCCTACATTGGACAACCTAGAAAAGGTATTGCAAAGATGTATCGACACTAGGCTTTGCTTAAGCAATGAAAAGTGTCTTATGATGATGACCGAAGGAGTTATATTAGGGCATTATATTTCAGCAGCTGGAATTCAAGTAGACCCGGCTAAAATTCAAATAATTTTGTTAATTCCTACACCTACTACACAAATAGAGGTACGTAGCTTTCTTGGATTTTCTGGTTACTATAGAAGATTTATAGAACATTATTCTTGAATAGCTACACCTTTATATGCACTGACTAGAAATGTTGATTTCCCTTGGACAGATAAATGTGACAATGCCTTTAATGATCTGAAGAAGCTTGTTTCAACAGCCCTAGTGCTAAGGGGCTCAAATTGGAATTTTCCATTCCAAATCTCATCTGATGCCTCAGACACAGCAATTGGAGCAGTGCTTGGGCAGGAGGAAGACAAGAAGCCATATGCAATTTACTATATTAGCAAAAATCTATCCCCTGCTGAATTAAATTATACTGTGACTGAGAAAGAATTTCTAGCTGTAGTTCATGCTATAAACAAATTTAGGCATTACATAGCTGGGTATCTTGTAGTATTATATATTGATCACTCTTCCATTAAATTCTTAGCAAATAAACCTATTACAAATGGAAGAGTGACAATATGGTTAATTTTACTGCAGGAATTTGACATCACAATCAGAGATCGACCTGGGAAAGAGAACCCTGTAGCTAACTTTCTGTCAAGAATGTCGAAGCCAACAAATATAGAAGTAATTGAAGACAACTTTCCAGATGAAAATATCTTCGCTGTTACTATCAGAACACTGTGGTATGCTGATATAGCGAACTATTTGGCGATAGGTAAATTACCTAAACATCTGTCTCTTAATGAACGTAAGAAAATAATACATCACAGTACCCGCTTCTCCTGGATTGGAGGCTACCTATTTCATACAGGTGCAGATATGAAAATAAGGAGATGCGTCAGGGAGGATGAGGTATTTGAAATCTTGAAAGCATGCCATGATGGACAGTGTGGCGGACATTTTGTAGATTGTGGAACTGCCCACAAATTTTTATGGACAGGCTACTATTGGCCTGCTATCTTTAAAGATGATAAAAAATTCGTGCAGGCCTGTGATAGTTGCCAAAGGGTAGGTCGACTTGGGCAGTCTGATGAAATGCCTCTGAATCCCCAACTAGTGATTGAACCGTTTGAACATTGGGCCCTCGACTTCATTGGTCCTATTAACCCCCCATCAAACCAAAAAACATACATCCTAGTTGCAACTGAATATGTCACCAAATGGGTTGAGGCAGAAGCTCTTTCAAAAGCTACAGAAGACTCTGTAATACAATTTATTTTCCAAATATTTGTGCGCTACGGCCTCCCAAGGGATATAATCACAGATGGAGGACCACAGTTTATAGGTAACAAATTATCTGAAACATTGCAAAACTACCACGTTCAGCACAAGATTACAACTCCATATCACCCACAGGCCAATGGCCAAGTAGAGAGCACGAATAAAGTAATTGAATCTATATTAACAAAAACAGTTGCCTCTCATAGACGGGATTGGGCCTACAGATTTCCAGAAGCATTGTGGGCATATCGAACAACGTGGAGACCTACCACAGGATATTCACCATACCAATTGGTATTCGGAAAGGAACCCATCTTTCCTATAGAATTCGAGGTTCAAACATTAAGAACAGCTCAAAAGGTAGGTCTAGATTTGAATGAAGCCCAGGCTAAAAGACTGTAGAAAATTAATGAGCTGGATGAAATCAAGCTCTCTGCTCTTCAACACACAGCTTTAATTCAGCAATAGAGAGCCAAATGGCATGACGCCCATATCAAAGGAAAGATCTTCCACGAAGGAGACTGGGCACTCCTATATGATTCCAGGTTCCAGGATTTCCTAGGAAAACTCCAGACACGATGGCTCGGACCCTATGAAATACAAAAGGTGCACGATAATGGCACTATTACATTAGTTACCATTGACGGATCTGGACATTCCTTTAAGGTAAACGGTCATCGAGTACGATTTTATCATAAACCGCTCACCCGGGAATCCTTCTACCAACAGTTTCGAGGAGATTCTACAATGGAGATTCTTGCTGAAGGGGAGAAATCCTCCTCGGCACCAGTTTGATAAATCACTTCTTTTTTAAAGTTTTTGTACATAAAGCATTTTTTCATTTTTTGCTTGTTGTCTTATGGAATTTGTTTTCAGGTTTTCGGTTCATATTGCTTCTTTACTTCTTCATCGTTTGTGTTGTGAAATCTGATTTCTTTAAAAAAAAATTCTGTTTATTTCATTTTTGTTGTTGTTCCTTTCTAAAGGAACAACACTCTGCTGTTCCTTTTGAAAGGAACAGCTGTTTCGCAGAAACGCCCTTGCTGTTCCTTTCCAAAGGAACAACACTTCCGCAGATTGTTTTTGTTGTTCCTTTCCAAAGGAACAGCACCTTCGCATCGTATTTTCTTGATGTTCCTTTCTAAAGGAACAACACTTTCACAGATTGTTTTTTCTGTTCCTTTCCAAAGGAACAATACCTTCGCAGAGTACTTTTTTGCTGTTCCTTTCCAAAGGAATAGCAGTTTCGCAGATTGTTTTTGCTGTTCCTTTTAAAAGGAACATCACTTTTTGTGTGGATTGTTTTTTTGTTTTAAGCCAGCATGTTGGATTTTTTATTACTTTTCTGAAGGCAAATATATCATTTACATACAATCATACAAATTAAAGCTTACTGTAATCAACAAATCATAATAAATCGCCATCTTTTCAAGAAAATTGTCTAGTAATGATAAGAAAAAAAAAGGAAAAAGGGGCATGATCAGTAACATAACTTTGCTATTTTATTACCATAGAATTAATCTGATCGACTATTTTTATCATGATTGGTTCTTTCCCATATGCTATAATTTTCTTTGATGTTTATCTATGGAATAAGAATAAGGGCATACTCTTTTCTATTAAAATGTTCAAAATTCTTCCACCATCCCTTATGAGTGACTGAGGAAAAGTGCTATCTATAAAAGAAAAAACAAAAAAATATATATATATATATATATATTTCATTAATAATGATTTTGCAGATGGAGGATAGGGGGTCTCATCAAGAGCCAACATACCGTGATCATAGGGAAGGTAGTGAAGTGACATTCCCATTATGGCCACCAAACCAGGGAAATGGTCCAACAGACAAATTGAAAAAATTAAAAAGTCCTTGGAACAGGAGGTCTCATCACGAGCCGGCCTGCCCACCTTTCACTTCTTCCCGGTGAATGGAATTGCGGTTTATCTAGTCACCAAGCCAACACAATGGCCTCCGTCATGATATTCAATTAAAAAAGCACTTCCTCAACATACATAAAGGACAATGGTTCCGTGGGTAAGAAAGAAACTATGTCAAGGTTATGGACACCTGTCGGCATCAGAGATCTGCTGATGGTATTGGAGCCACACTTATACACATCAATAGTTATATTTAACCCTTTTTCTTATATATTTATTTAAATTTCAAATGAAAATATAAATCCCTTACCTTTATCTTGGAACCTAATATACATGAAAATCATTATAAGTCGATCATATTAATCCAAAGTGGTAAATAACGCAATTATATTTATGGTTATCATATGCTGTCCCTTCTCCTTGTATTTGAATCATTACAAAACGATTTTCTATTTATTAACGATTTATTACATGCATTGATTTCAGTATTTGCTGCAATTTGATTGAACGTATTATAATTACGGCCACTTTTTACTGTTGTACTGTTGCTATGCCACACATGTTATTCTCAATTGATGGTCGAGGATGACCTTTAATTCATTCGGGGGGCGCGGATGTCTGCATGCAAATCAAACTCCAAGATTTCCTCGAACCAAACCCCTGTATTTTAGAAAATAACAAATTTTCAATGAACTGTGTTGTGCTGTTCCATTGTGATTACTGTGTGTTGAGAGAATTAACAGAACGCAGAGATGGGAGGATGCCCAATTCACAGTGAACCGCAAGTATTGATCGCCTCTGATGCTGCACGAACAATCTTAGAAAGATTGGGGTGGATTACATATTTCTTGAGAATGCAGCAACCCCATGAAGTTGTGGCCACCAAATTTTTATTGAACCTGCACGAAGGATCCTCCATGGTCAGAGGAAGGCATATCACAGTATCCGACGAGATAATTGCAGAAGTGTCTGGCATTCCCGTGCAAGGGACTGTCTGGACTCAGAAGAAGATTAGGATTCGTGAAGCCATAAAAAAATTTCAAGATGACGATCAGACGTTAGTCATCAAAGGTAAAGGAGTCCAGCCAGTGTCATTAGGAGAGCCATGGAAAGAATTAGCCAAAATCGTGCAGGCTTACATAACGTGCGACGGAAGAAAGGATGTGGTAAGACATCACCACCTTAAGCTGCTAGCTGTACTAAAACAGAAATGCACTATTAATTTGCTTACATTTTTAAATTCTTTGTTGCATGATACTACTCGTGGTATAAGGAAAGCCCAGCATGCAGATATGGTGGTTAGCCACCATTGTTTAATTCGTTTAATAGTGAGTCATAGCCTCGCCCAGCAACAGACCAGCTGGGAAGAATTAATATTTTCCATCGATGGAGGGTTAGCTCTACCCGCTCCAAATCGAAAGAGGATGGTCAGCTCAATTGCTGAGCCTTCTACTCATAGACAGCCCCACCGGTTGAAACGAATTAGAAGGATGGTGGAAGAACTTCTGGGCAGCAGCCAGCCCTTGGAATTTCACAGCTCAAAGGAGGAACAGCCTCCACAATTGGAGGGAGTAAGCCCTCGCACTGATGAAGAAGAGAAATTAGAGGAAGTAAGCCCTCAGACTGATGAGGAAGAACAATTGGAAGGAGAAATTCGCTACTCGGACGAAGAAGAAATAAGCCGCCAATCCAGTAGTGAAAAACAACCCAGTGCAGAGGAAGGAGATAATAAGGAGGAAGGAATCGAAGGAAATTCTGGAGAAGAAGAATTTGAGGGAGAAATTCGGTATTCAGATGAAGAGGAGGGAAGTTATCACACTAATGCGGAGGATGAAAACAATCATAGCAGTAGTAAGGATGAAACAGAGCTGCCCGAGAATGTTATCGTAAGCCCTTTACAGGAAGATCAATTGGCCCAGATTTTGGCCGATATGAGTGATTATGCACGACCGCATAGTCCCTTGGACCTCAATATAGATATTAATCAAATACCATAATACTCTGCTATTAACAAAGAAACAATTGGAGAAAAACAGAATGAAACAGCAAACCCTAGCGAAGCTAGGGTTGCTTCTCCTGAGGGATGTGAGTAGGAGAACGAAAATGCTGAAGCTGGAAGTCCCCAGGGGACTGCAAAGTTAACTGAGAATATGATTCCAAGGGAATTGAGCCAAGGGCACATAAATGTAGAAGAGGAGCCCCGAGGAGAAGAGCAAGAAGAAAATTTTACTGAAGACATGGCTGATATGGGCCAAAATTATGTTGAACAAACGAGTGCAGATGGAGGAACGGCTGTTCCATTAAGAAAAAAGAAGAAAACAACTGAGATTGAGAAGCTTCGAAGGGAGTGAATAAAGCGTCATAAATTAGTTGAACAGCTCAGGCAGACCATCAGGGTTCTGAGAATGAAATACATGCCTAAGCGAGCCCTTAAGAAAAGAAGCATTGCGATCAAAAGAAGCTCGAAAAAGAGAAGAGTGACCACTGATAGGAACCCTAAAGTTACGGAAGAAACCATAACTGAGCCTAATTTTGAGGATGCAGAGCAACAAACAGTTGTTCCAACACAAGATGTTCCAGAGGAACCAGTTTTGAGTGAAAATATGCAATCTAGCAGTCAGCATACTTTCAGTGAGCCAACATTGCTCAGACTTCAGGAAGAATTGACACAGGCCCGAATGGAAAGGAAGAAATTGGAGGAAGATACTATTCCAAGAACAAGATATCAGGAGTTTCAGCAGCAAATGAGAATTATTCATGAAGCAGAAGCTGAAGCTCATGAAAAACGATGGAAGGCAGAGGTAAAGGTTGATAAGGTAATGAACCAACTAAAATTAGCCTACACTCGAATGGACACTCTCTACTCCTTGTACATTGATGTCTTAGCTTGTAGATGCCCTGCCAAAAACTATGCTCTATTTTTACTATAAAGATATTTACAATTAAATATCAAGTCAGTTAGGGCAGGGAAATCCATAGAGCTAAAAACAATAGATGATTTGATATCATGCTGCAAACTTTATGGGATCAAAGTACAACGCTTATTATGTGAGTTTTATTTGCATAATATAATACTTGAAAATGACTATGAATCAAACCCTAGCCCTTTTATTGGAGATGGTCAGTTTCAGGCATTCATTTCCTTTGTTGTAAACCAATTAAAATGGCTTAAAGCTTATAACACCTTTCAAATACAGGAAAATGGGTTAGATCTATGGGTCAGAAGTGAACCTCAGAACCCACTTCAATTTTGGGCTAGACAGAAACGCTTGATGACAAGGGAAGGCGTTACCCGAACTCTGGGGCCTGTCCATAAATCAGTCATTTTGAATGGAACAGATTATTTTTCATCCATTAGAAACCAAGCCTACATAGCAGCCAAAGTCCGGTGGAGAACCTCGAATCAGAATGTGCAAAATAGGGAACCATTTAATTATAGAAACTTTGGGCTAGTTGTAGACCGTCTCATTGCCTATAGCCATCTTGTTTTAAAAGAAGGACCATATTGGTTAGGATGTAGATTTCGCATCCCTATTGTATGGTACCCTGCTTCAGATTACAAAGCTATTTATGAACTTCCTGAAGGACAGACAAAACATACTTTTGAGGAATTAGCTGCACACCATGGTTTTAGGCCTGTGGATGACAAACCTTATTCGGCTTATTCTTTGACTGCTCTCCATGTGAACTATAGTTTTCATGAGGGCATGGAAATGATTAAGCAAGGGGGTATGTTGGGCAGTGAAAGAGGTATGAAATTATCATATATTTACTCATTCTTTATCATAAATATACTCCTGTTGCCTTGAAAAGGTAATCTATCATAGGAATTAGAATAGAATTGGAAAGGTTTATGATTACTATGAAAAGATGACTAAAAAAATACTTTTTTGTTGACAAACAGGAATTCGGAGAGGTGAACAGCTGTACCAGAGGCGTGGTTGAGAACAATCTAAATGCTGCTCCATCAACATCGAATCATATCCAGCCAGAGGCAAGGAGATCTAAATGAATAGCCCAGAAAAGGCAGGGAACAGCTCGGCCTCAATCAGCACAAACAGAACGATGACTAAACACAGAGGAGCGAATCCCTCAGGATCTTTCAATCCTGAGGGATCGTTGTTCAAACTTATCTTGTTCTTTGATTAGTTCGTCGAAGAGTTGATATATAAGACCACGTCCTTTAGTGACGGGGGGGATCGTTATGGTTATTGGGAATCAGTCAAAAGACTTTACATTTTCTCTGTTATATTAATTCTCTGTTTGAGGGAAAACCTCTCTGTAAGACTTTATGTTGGTTTAATACAAATCACGTGTTTTATTTACCTTCTGCAATTTTGAATTAGCCCAGCAGTATTTCACTGGCGCTAAGGGCCCAGCTCTAGTGGAATTACTTCGCTCTGTGTATTCTAATCTTTGTTTATCTTCATGTGTAGTGTGTTTAATGTTCGAATTGGTTTATTGTTGATCAGATCAAATACAGAGTCATTGTTGTTTCGTTTCTTTACAATAAACATAATTCGTTGTTCTATTATTTCGCTGTTACCATAAAAGCTTTACTGACTTGTATCTAATTTGAATTGTTGTTCCTTTATTTTATAATCTGTTGTAATTGATGGTTGCGTGGTGAGAAGCTGTCGACAAAATTGAAACATATGAATCTAGTGCTTTGAATATGTTAGAATTTTAATTTCTTTTCAAATCACGTTGTTGTTCCATTTCTGTTCATCGCTTATTTATAATCTTCGACTGGTAGACAGAATAGTTGTAGTCACACATTGCTGTTCCTTTTCAGATTTCGTTTTGTTTAAGTTGCTTTCATCAAATCTGCTTTCTTTTTTATTTCTTTAAGATCTCAAACTGTAGAGGATAGAGGCTTTAGCTTCCCAGTCCCCAGATTGGTCATCTTACATCGATTTATAAGGGAAAGAGTTACTGCTACCGCATCCCTGATCGATGTTCTGCAAAGATTGGAGTAGTTTAATCTTTTTATTCATGTCACTGTAATTAGGTCTCTTTTCAAGCATTGGTTACGTTTGATTTCGTTATCATATACTACATCTTCTCAGCATTGCTCTAGACAATTGCAAGCCTCAGACAGAGTACACTCTTGGAATAAAAGGACGCTCCCGGATTGATGATTAACGTGGGCTAATTAGGTGTTCAAAAGATACCTTTTTCTGACTCGACACTCAACACTAGCATTGCATCCGGGGGTGAAATCTCTTTCCACGTACAAAAGTGTATAAGATCGTTCTCCACCTACCATCGGGTGCCAGATGGCGCTCCATGCATGAAAATTATATGGGAATGCTCTCATCGAATGGTTACGCATTAGACAACACTACTAAAGAATGAACTCCTACATACCGTAGAGTATATTTTGGTAGTTCCTTATAGGTTTCTATCCATCCATTGGTTATCGAGTCTGCTGCCTTGTATATCATGATACACCAAACACATCATTCGGGGAGATTTGCTGCTATATGTTAAGTCCTTAGTTTTTCAAGGTGTATATTACAGTTCATGGTTTCTTGATAAACATGTATGCCTAGATTCCCCTCTTTGATTTATTTTTATTGTTAATTTCTAAAATTAATTAATTGACCGCAAATTATCATCCTCTTCGTGGAACACCTCCTTTGTAGATATTAGGTTGATACTAATGACAAATTTTCCCAAGCCTACCAATCAAGGAAACCCATCTAGCGGGAATCTTGGTATTTTTCCTCCTTTTGGAAATATTGGTGCTCATTATATGGCAATGTTGTCCCTTCCTAGATTTATCATTGTTTTACTAAGTTTGGTTATTTTCAATCCATATGGTTCCGAATGTCCAAACTTCTTCTCAACCGAGTTATCATCCACCTTAACAACATCAATCTCATGTTGATCCTAAAGTTGGCCCTTTGCGTTCCTCACCCGTTGCTTCTTCATCATGTTCTTCCTCTTCGCCTGGTGAAATTATTGATTCTAGTAACAAGGAAGCTAAGAAGAAGAAGAAAAGGCTGAAGAAGAAGAAGAAAAATAATCAAGGGGCCAACCAAGAAACCATTGCTATAGAAGTAACTAATGTGGACAAACCTTCAAAACAACCCCATAAAGTGAAGTTCCATTGTATTTTATGTAAGAGTGACCACCTTCTTAGAGATTTTCCTGGTATTCCCAAGGTCTTAGAAGTATGGTCCACAGGCTCAAATCAAACTTTATCATCGCCCTCTAGAGATCATGCTAGTGATAAAACCTTGAGTAGCGATAGTAAGGTCCATGGGAAAAAGGGTAATGTCAAATTTCCCTATAGGTTATGTGAAGGGAATCATCCTATTCACCTTTGTCCTTATATGGATGAAGCCTCAAAAGTTTTGTAAAACCTTACAAATTCTCAACCTCCTTTTCCAACTGGTTATCAAAATTTTTCCCCTAATAAACCACTAGTTGATGAAGTGATTGACCATGATTCATCTCTAATCAATCCCACTATCTCTGAATGTGAATCCCATAAGTCCGTTCCCAACAAACCATTGGTTGAGAAAATGGTTGACTTGATTTCACCTTCAGTTGTTCATACTTTTCCCATAGAGAGTGCACTTCATACCGCTCGTGTTCTTCTTATTTATTCAAATTTGAAAAAAATAGATGGAAATCCTCCCATTCCCAAGGTATAGGGGGGAAATAATCCCATTCCCATAACACAAGGGGGAATTTCTCCCATTCCCATGACACCCCCTCCAAGTAATATGGTCACTTCGTTTTATTGGACTCGACTGGAAGGATATTGTGGTATTCCTTCTTACATGCCCTTTCATATCACAGTATAGGCTTATAATATACTCGTACCTAGCACAATAATAGATGAAGGTGCATCTGTTAGTATTCTATCCTCAACTACTTGGAAAGCTTTAGGTTCTTTGCAGGTTGTGCTTGTTACCCAGAATATGTTGGATTTTAACAGAGGAACCAATCAACCATTAGGGATCCTTCCTAAGTTTCCCATTACTTTGGGAAGAAAAATCATTTGTATCGATGTAATGGTTGTCCAATGACCTTTGGATTTTAAATTACTCCTTGGGTGTGACTATTTTTATGTCATGGGAGCTGTTATCTCTTCTCTCTTTAGAGTGATGTGTTTCTCATATGAAGGGAGAATTGTGACCATTGATCAAATTTCATTCATTGGTCCTAATTTGACTCCCATTCAACCAACATACCTAAATTGTTCTTATATTCAAGTGGTATCTTCCCCACCACATGTTAATTATGTGGCACACTGTTCCATTCTCGCATCTATTGATGATCTAGTCAGTGATGTATTGCATCATGTATTGGAGGCATTTGATCCTGATCTTTCCATTAGATCCCTTGATATGTATCCCTTCCATAATTTTTTTCTCCCATCTAATGAGAACCTCTTGGAAACCATGACCTCTTATGGGACATGAACAAGGTGTCAGAGCATTGTTCATTTTCTTGTGTCAAGCTTCTTAAAAAATTAAACAAGATCTCTGGAGAAAGTTTACTTTTCCTGTGTCAAGCACCTTAAAAAAATGAAACAAATTCTTTCGAGAAAATTTCCTTGTGTTGTGTCAAGCTCATTAAAAAATGAAAAAAAGTGTCAGAGCATAGTTCCTTGTCTTGTGTCAAGCTCGTTAAAAAATGAAACAAAGTGTCAAAGAATAGTTCATTTTCTTGTGTCAAGTTCCTTAAAAAAAATGAATCAAGGTTCTCTGGAGCATAGTTCCTTTTCTTGTATCAAGCTCGTTAAAAATGGAACAAGGTTCCATGCAGATAGTTCTTTTACTATGTCAACCTCGTTAAAAAATGAAACAGGTTCCTATGACGATACTTCTTTTACTGTGTCAACCTCGTTAAAAAATGAAACGGGTTCCTATGAGGATATTCCTTTTAATATTTCAACCTCGTTCAAAAATGAAATATGTCCCTATGAGCATAGTTATTTTACCATGTAAAGCTCGTTAAAAAATGAAACAAAACCCCTTTCAATTTGAGTCTTTGATTAGATATCATAAATTTTCAGTCGAGTCTTTCACTTGATCTGGTAAATGAACCTTCATTCCATCCACCTGTTAGTAACTATTAGTCTACTTAGGTGAATGAAATGAAGCTTGGGGGGCATGTACCTTGAATTGAGTCATTATTTTGGGGGCATGCAAAATTATTCCAATCATAGTTTGTCTCTGTTTCAAGCTTGTGTTAAAATGAAACCACTCTCAAGCATAGTTTTTCTTCCATTTGAAGATTGTGTAAAAATGAAACCTTCTTCAAGGGTTATCAAGCATAGTTTCCCATGTTTCAATATTGTGTAAAAAATGAAACCATTCCTATACACCTCTTTTTATTTCCCTTTTATATGCCTCTTCTGTGAGATGAGCCTTGGTTTTCTCATTCCATTGTCACCATCTGCTTGGTCGATCATACACTCTCACTTGGTTGTTTAACCCTTGCCTGGGGAACCACTAAGATGATTGGTATTGTTAGCCACCCTCTTGACCTTTGTGTTTTTTTAGTATTTCCATCATGGCCATAACCAATCGCTACCCTTTATACCACTAATTCCTCTAGGAGGTCTTCTTTCAACTCTTTTTAGACTCCCAAAATATGAAAATATTGTCGACCACTTGTCCTTTCAAGCTCATAAAATTAAATGAAAATATGTCTACTCAGTATAATTTTAACCCTTTTCTGGACTGAGATAGAATAGTTACAAAAAAGGAATACCTTAGTTAAACATGGCTAAGAGGTTCTCTTGAATATTATTTTCTTCCTTTTCGGATTCGAGAGACTATTTACGAAAGGGACATCTTCAGTTTTCTTTTTCGCCTCTTCTTAAAACTCTCTAAACATGAAAAATACGTCGAGTTTTACCTTCACTAGACTTGTTAAAACATCAAATAGTGATGGACTTGTCAACATCATGAGACCGAGATACTCCTTACTAGTTAAAAATACTAGGATGAATTCATCTGAAGGATGAACTTATACAACAAGCATATGATATCATCTTCAAGCTTGAGATTAAAAATAAAGAGGTACTTGATAGAAATAGTGGGGGAAAATGGAAGGAAATATATATCCTATATTTTGTGTGAAAGGAAGTATTTCACTCTTGAACATGGCACTTATCTGTATCTCATTTTGGGTTTGGGACATCCTCACTTTGTCACTTGTCTTACTGGGTTTGGGAAATCCATTTTCCTCTCATTTGATTATATATTGTCACCATGACCTTTGATCCTATTTTGAGTCAAATGCTCCAAAATTCTAGTGTCATGTCACCGATATGTTCAAGATAAGTCCCCCCTGCAAGTTCAAACCACTTATATACCCTGTTTGACCTTTTCTACAACAATTTTGAATCACTCTTGCCAAGTTTGAAAAATCTTATGTTTCATGTCCATGATGTGGGAAGCAATATGGCCTCCTTTGACTGATCACTTCTTGTCGACTCCGACTCATTATCCAGGAATATGATCTAGAAACTACCTTTCAATACTTTAGAGCTTGCATGCCTCAAGGGCAGGTTCTTTGCATTCAACAATAGGTTCACATCACTGGATTTTGATCGATTGATTCTTTGATTGTTCGACTTCAGCTTCATTGTTCACACTTTTGGATTGTGTTGTCTTACCTTTAGATCCATCGTTATCATTGGTGGTTTCTCTCATTCTTGTTGACGGTTTGCATCATTGAATAGTAATCAGGTGGTTTCTACCATGTTCGACTACAACCCATATATTTGCATGGTGAGATTCGTACTTTGGTTGGATCAAGACAAAAGGTGAAGACCATGGGTTTCATTTGATAAATCCAGGTTGCATGGAGTTATTAAGTATTTGTGATCCTTTCTAGTCAAATGGGTGCATCCATGCGTTCATGATTGTAAACATGATCTTTTCTAGTCATATGGTCGTGTCCATGTCGTGGATGCATGTATTGTCATATGCTTACACTTTAAAGCATATTACATCATAGATGTCAAGATATATTGTATTATGTTTGATTTGAAAGCCTCATGACGGTGATTCTCTAAGTCCTTTCCTTTGATTTTAAATCATTTCAACCATCACTTCCCGTTCTGACTTAATGCTTTAGGGGGAATCCATTATACAATATTTTTTCACACTACGAGTCTCGTATCTCGAAGTGTCTCACTTTTTGTCATCGATGCCACAAGTGTCACAAATTGATGAAAGTTGTTGCAAATAATTTATTCACCATGAAACATGTTTGTGGAGATCAGAAGAATATCCCTGAAGAAGTGGAAGAAAACTTGCCTTGAAAGAATTCTTGAGAAATTGTCAAAATCCCTTATTTGCAAGCCCGACACGATTTTCATGCTAGTTTCCTGCACTAATAACTTGGGCAATTTTACATGAATCATGTTGCTAGCGTGAATTTTGAAAGGAAAATCTAGGCTGGTCCCTTTAGGCAGTTTTTCCCATAATGAAGGATAATATTCTCTTACTATAAATCCCAATAACGACGACATGGTTTCAGGTAGATGAATATTGGAACAAGACCTCCCATTCTTGGCCCTTGATCCTCCTTCCATGGATCTTTCCCTTGAGATGTGGAACTCTTCCCTCTTTTCATGGATCCTCAAATCCCTCTTCTTTCCTATAAATAAATTTCTCACTATCCACTAATGGTATTTCATAGCTAATTAGTGAGGTTGTTTGTTGGTCATGTTGGCTTCCATCCTAGTGCTAAATTGTGCCCAAATGCTGCCCATTTTCAAAGGAGAAAAGGTGTTTGAAGGCTAAGGCTTGGACTTGGAATCTAACTTGAATGAGGCTTCCAACACCAAGGCTTCATTGGTTGTATTGCTCCCTTTTAATATATTAATAATACAATATATGTTTTCTTTCCATAAATGTGTCAGTTATTGTCCATTTTTTGTAATTCTCCTTGATATGTTACATAATTTGAATTAGAAACTATTATTCTTTGCATAGTTTTGTTGTCTCCACTTGATTTTTCTTGCAGGCACTCATCTACACCAACGAAGAGGATATCGTGAGCCTGGAAGCCAAATATTTAAGGATGACATCAAGAATATTAACATCAGAGAGAGGTAGGATATATATCCTACTTTTCATTTTCTAGTATGAATTAGGAAATATTGCATGTAGTTGTCTTCTATAGTTTCTAGATCCTCCCATAGGTCTAGAGGGATTGTTTCTGTTCACAGAAAGGATTGTCTACAAAAAAATGGTAACCTTGATCTAGTGCAAGCACATGAGGTAACATAGATTAATCCAATATTATCATGGTTATCGAGGTCTCGTGTGCTAGTCAATGGGATTAGATGGAAAACATCTGACATATGATAATCTAGATAGAACTAGCTTAATAAGTGGAATATGTCAATAGGGAGTTAATGCAAATGTGAGAGGTGACTATGTATTTTAAAAATTATTTCATATAAAGTATAACCCTAATTGGTATACTATTTTTTTCTAAATGTTTGAGGGGAGACTTGTTTTGGAGAGTTTTTCCAAGCTATTTTTTGGGTATTTACATTTAGGGATTTGTGTATTTGTTAGAATAGGATCTCTCATTCTAATGGCTTGAAAAACTTGTCACTTTGATATTAGAATAAATAATCCTTTAAGGTTTTTTGGTTCTATTTATAATAAACACACATTGGTGCATATAATAGTAAAAATGAACCAATGAAAATTGTTATACAAAGTAAATTAATGAGCTTGAAGATAGTTGTAACAAAAAATTATGTACTCACTTTATAAAATATAATTCAAATTTTGCGTATCTCATTATGAAATGTTTATATTGATTGAATATCAAGGAAAATAATTTATAGTGATGAGTGTGAGGGAGGTTTGTTGGAGGGGCTAATAGACTTAGTCAACTAGCCTAGTCGAGTAGGAATATATATTGTAAAATTGGTTAACTCTCTAGTTAAGTCGACAGTCTAAGTCGAATAGGCTGAGTTGGTTATGACAGTTAAACTATTGTAACCATCTCAACAAAGTATATATATGATAATGTATGTATCAATGTACTAGTTTTTATTAGATTCTCATGATAATATAATATAAATTATTGCTTTATTGGTTTTATGCTACTTTGTGTCTCTTCTTCTATTCTTATGTTTCATATGTTCATGTAATTTATTATTGTCCTTTATATTGGTAACCAATGTGCACTATCTTCTAGAATACAACATTGGTTATGTTGTCGATAGTATTGGACTTGAGCATTTACAACATGCAAATATAAATTTTAACATTATAAGAGATAAAATAATGGTGGCAAACGTAGATTAATAATTACTTGAAGAACTATGTGAGGAAAAATAAATTTTCAATCACAGAATGTTGGACACCTAATCATCCTAGGGTTAGTGTGAAAGGCAAATGGTGAATAGGGAGTCCAAGAGACCTTGGAATGTGGAATACAAGAGTCACACTTAATGTACTATAAATTTATATCATTGTGAATAATATGAGATCTCACACTTATCTTATCTTCTTGTGTGTTTACCATGCCTGTGTTTGACATGGTATCAAATCGCTAGGTTTGAAGGTCCCAGTTTAAGCTTCTCCTTGAATAGCATTAGCTTGTACAATTATGAAAATGAATTCAAAAATTCTCTCTTCCATCTCTTCCCATCAAAAAATATCATTCCTACGTTACTAAAATTAGAAACATTAATTTTATGTTGTAGTGATTTCAATCTTTTCTCTGTAGTAAGTAATATCAGTTTTCTAACTCTGTCTTTGCCAGTTGGGTGCATTCTATAGTCTGCCTAGACCCATCTCTATTCAAGTGGGAATTTTTTATGCTCCCCAACGTTGCACTGCATACTCCCTCGACACCATGCTGTCCACGAATTGCACCCTCGGCCTCACCTACACAGTGGTATCAGAGCAGTAACAACTATCACACTCAACATTTTCTCTTAAGCTCCTCGCTACCCTCCGTCATGGCCTCCCTCTCCTTGCATTGCCTTCCACTCGGCACTGCACCCTCACACCTCCGGCTCACCTCCTCTCCTTGCCGACTCATATCCATGACCCTATCAACAATTTCCCACAAATTATCTTCTATGGGATTTGCAACATCAAAATGCACATGATGGTCCAGGACCAACGTCTTGATCATTGGGCTTTGAGCGAACATAGACAACACGTTCAATGTTGTCAACTCAAATTTGGGAAGCACCTACTTCCCTCGAGCAGATCGATTAGTTGGCTCCTTCCCTCCACTCGTTTATCCACCACCAAAAAGACCCCTCCCCACTACCTCTCGTGGCTCCCTATGCCACTGCCGGCCCGCCCTCCCTCCATCACACCTACGCCACTGTCATTCCATACTCCTCTACGACTCCTCAAATTCCGCCTTCTCCACATATCGTCGGCTCACCTGGATCTCCTCCCTCACCGTAGCCTCGGCTCTCTCCACTCTACTCCCACCTCCATCTACTAACTTCCCTCCCTCCCGTGTCTCCCTCCATGGCTGCCACTGATTGACCCTCCAAATTTTTCCAATCCCAACTTGATCCCTCCCTAACTCAATACCGCTCAACACCGGACTGTGCCACTTCCAATTTTATCGGCTCCTTACACCCCTCCCCACTGCACAGATTCCCCTCCTATATCCAAAGTTGAAAGCCCATCCAATTCCATGGAATAGAAAGTGTGTTTGTATTGATACATTTAGCCAATGCAAAATATTTGTGTCTAGTCAATCTATGAAAGTTTTGAATATTGAATTCTTTGCTACACCAACTTGTTTCTTAGATTTATATCAAAGTGTTGAATAGTGTGAATGGTGTGGTGAAAGTCCTAGTTAATTTTTTTGAATGGATATATTGTGTTGAGAATCAATAATGTGCGTTGAGTTACGTACAATAAAATGGAGCGATGCATGAAGCTCAATGTTGGACTAGGCAGAGGAGTTAGAGAAGTTATCCAAATATCAATGACCTTTAATTATATGCTCAAGAAAAGTAAATTAATTGGCATTGCCTTAAAACATAATGTGGAGTTTCAAGAAATTTTTAAAGTTTTTAAATGGCTTTAATTGGTGGAATTAATTTTCTATGGATATGTTTTATTTTCCAACATTAGAAAACATTGCATAGTAATTGATGATAGTATTGTTATCTCTTCTTTCAATATCAAAGGTGCATTATCGGTTGAAGCCAACTCCCTTCATTTCTTTCGATTGATTTGTTTTGAAATTTATGAAATATAATAGTTCTTGGAAACTATGATACAATCTACTGCTGGTGACATAGCCAAAATCAATAAAGACACTCTCTTTGACATTCAGACATGCCTGCATCATGCATAAGAAAAGATTGATTTTCTGCAACTAGAATCTCATTTACAACAAGATGAGCTTCAGAAAAAGAGTTATCATTTTGAACTTGTTTTTGTTTAGAACATTGAGGCAAACTACCATCAACAACAATAAACTATTTAGATCACTGAGCCCAGTACAATAGTAGATTTTAATGCAGAAGAAAAAATCCAGCTTGCACTTCCCAATATCATCATGAAACCTTGGGAAGAGCTTGTCCATAACAAACAAAAAATAGGTCTTGGATATGAAAATGAGCTGTCCTTTCATATTCCAGAATATTCCAAGCCCATAAAATTTCAAAGTGCATGATTTCTTTATGATATTTCACCTTCAGTTGTTCTAGATCTTTCTCCTCTTCCACAATAGCCACAACAGATTGATAAATGTAAACACTATGATCGAGTTGGCCATATGAAATATCATTGTTTTGATATTCACCCATGTGAGCACTATCATAAAACCACTCATTCTTCACAGCGATGCTTCAGAAACAAGCCTCCTGTAAGAATAAATATCCATATTGGATGGATCACTTCTTAGCAATGGTCATTAACAACCAAGAAGTTATTTCATTCATATGTCAAAATTTTTTCTAGAGTATTGAACAGTCTTGTAGTTGATTTTTAACCATCATCTCACCTTGTATCTGACAGGGGGGGAAATGATGGTAATCTACAAGCTTCAAAGCCACATCAAGTGAGCCTAAGCCACAATATTCCATACCAGATTCAGATTTGTAGCCAGAGACACAACATTTCAAGTGAGTGTGAGCCACAACCTACAATTCCAGATTCAGAGTTGTAGCTAGAGACACAAATTCCCATGAGCATGCCTTTGGTTGGTGGTAAGCCTTAAACCATATATGCGAGGTTGAGATTCTCCCCCTTCAAATAGTTGGGGACACTTCCTCTAGCAGAATAATTTAGCTTCTTTCCAGTTTTTGGGGAGTCCCAGGAATTGCATTAAGCATCCCAAAGTTGGTGTTCATCCTTAAATTAACGCAGGTTGTAGACCTCCCTTCCTCTAGGTTGAAGGTCTCCCTTTTCAAAGACCTCAACTTTTTTCTAGATTTGAAAGAGTTCCAGGAACTGCACTAAGTGTTCCAGTGTTGGTGGCCATCCTTAAACCACCTACTTATGCCAACATTTCTTAGAGCTCATTCAACCTAATGTTGACATGCATACTTTGCACATTTGTATTACATCGCTCTTCTTGGACTCGTACATACCCCTTCAGATTAATGGGGGAAATGTTGGACACCTAATCCTCCTAGGGTTAGTGTGGAAGGAAAATGATGAATAGGGAGTCCAAGAGACCTTGGAATGTGGAATCCAAGAGTCACACCTAATGTAATATAAATGTATATAATTGTGAATAATATGAGATATCACGCTTATCTTATATTATTGTGTGTTTACCATGCCTATGTTTGACATGGAGGCTAGAGTACATTTTTTCATGGAAGCACATGAATTGTCTGTCGAAGCAATCGCTTTCGAGATTAAAAAAACTCCTCGAACATACCACTAATGTGGCATAAATAAGATGAGATCCAAATGGTATTGAAACTCAAAAATGGTGGTCAAAATAACCTGCATGAGTGGGTTGAAAAGACCTTGGATGAATTTTGTGAGGAACAAGTAGTATAAGAACAAAATTCTATTAATCGAATTAAAGCGAGGTTTTCTAATTATTTTCATGACAACTTTTTTTGTACCATATCGACCTTGATACACAAGTTTATCCTTGATAAACATGCCAACCATATATTATAGTATCAACCACCTCATTAACACCCATTAAATTCTGACCACCGACAGAAACAAATCTGCTGGGAGAGGTTCATCGACTCTCGTTGTAAAATTAAAAGAGAAACATGAGATTATTTCTTGAAAAAATAAAAATGGATGTTGATTTTACCTTTATTAGCTAACAGTAAATCAGATCAACACCAGGGGGTAATGATTTGTGAAGAATAAATCAGAAAAAGGAAAATAAGGAAAAGGAGAAGCATTAATAAATTGAAATGGGAGAAAAGTGGTTAACTACTAAGAAACGACAAAAGAAAGGCAATATATGAAAGACCTTAGATGGATTTTGACTGTATAAATTTTTTATCGATATTCAAAAGATTAGCATGGTACAAGAGATAGAAAATATGAGAAAAAATAAGAGTAGAGTACAAAAGAGAAAATTCAAAATTGGGAGCATGAGAGTGAAGATGAACAAGACTTTGATGCTCAACATCACAAGTTGAGAGGTGTAGCACCACCCGTTCCGACAAAGACTAATAGTCTACAAGTAAGTCCTAGAAGGAAAGTAGATGGGATGGAAATTGATGACTCTAGTATAACAATACCATGATTTCCAGTTGCATGAATACCAAATCCCACCATTAGAGAATTCCTCCTACAATAATCACATATTTATTCAGAATCATCCTTTGTTTATTACAAAAAATATGAACAAGGCAATTTAAGGGATCGACTAGAAATTTAAATTCGTGCTGTAAGCCAAATGTGGATAGATAATCAAGAAAATGAAGGCATAATTCTCCACATTATAGATCTCATGAACTTACCACCTTTCCACAATTATTATTTTTTGAAGTAAATGAAGATACAATTTTGGAAGTCGAAGAGTCACGACCCGAAACAAGTTGGTTCATCGAATATATAGATAAAGGGTGTCAAACCGATGAATCATTTTTTGTAGAAGTGAAAGTAAACAACCAAGAAAATAGTTCATGCTTAACACATTAGCCATAAATCAATGTCGATAAGACCAACTAGTCAATCAATCAGAAAGAAACACCTCCACTAGTAAAAATGGGGCTAAATCATATTCATCTTTTTGAAAGAGATACAAAACCAAAGAAATACCAGTTTTTTTGTGATAAGTTCTGGGTAGCTAATGATATTACAGATGAAGATAAACAAATGGCCCATTTTGTTGTCTCTCTTCGAAAGTGATCAACTTGGTTTATGAATATTACAAAAAATAGCCGAAAAAAATGAAGAATCTTTTTCTCTTTTTTTAAAGTGCAATATGTTAAACACCTTACAACTCAAAAACTCAAAGAAATTAAGCAACAACCTCATGTGACAATAATTGAATATGTTAAATGGTTCAAATATTTACTAATATAGACTTCATCTGTTATTGATGAAGCATTATTAGTTCAATGGTACGTTGTTGGCATGTAGAAAATTCGAGGACAACTGAGGATGCATGAAGTGCAGTGATACAAAAAATACCTTAAGATGACTTAATGCATTAAAATATAAGATGAAGGAAAGTCAAACACCTCAATGATTGAAAATAAATTGGAAAAAAATATTGAAAAATTACACATTTTTTTGTTGGCATTATTCTCTAGAAGAACAATATTTAATGTATTAATTGAAAAAGAGAAATACATACCAAATATAACTAAAATTTTTATTATTATTTCAATCAATATGTTCGACAAGTTTAGTAAGATGTATATTTTAATATTTTCCAAATTGCATCAAATCATAATACTAAGGAGTTTCAGTGTAAATTTTGTAATTTTATGCCAAAATGGCGTGCCATATGTGAAGATAATATCCACTCAACTCAAGAATGTCAGTTGAATAAGCCCAATTATCATGTTGTTTATCATACTTAGGCTTTGGAACAATACGATGAGGTACCTATCCAAAGGGAAAGAGGAAATGGAAGAGGTAGATATGATGGTTGACGTGTAGGATAAAATGGTTGATGTCAAGGTCAGGGAATATTCTATTGTTTTATGTGTTTGAAAGAGTGCCACACAATACCTAGTTTTCCTTTGAAATACAGGACCGACTTATGTTTTTTTAATATGTGGTTATAGCTAATTGGAGGCTTTCCCTAAAATTCTTGAAAATTTATTAAATAAAAGAGTTTTCATTTTGTTATAGATTATCCTAAAGAAGGAGGTTCTAAATCCAAAAATCCTCCATGTCGTCATGAGGTCTTTCATGGATCAAGAAAATATTTCTCAGAATCAGTAAATCATTTAACCGACTAAAGGGATTTCTAATTACCCAGATATGAAATCTCGGAATGACAGAAATCTCGGAAAAAATAGTTGAATTCTTCATAAACGAAGCCGACGGGAAGAAACCAATAAAGGATACTTGAGGAATTTTTGGAATATATATATTGAGTAAAGAAGATGTTACCACATTGACAAAAATTATTCTAAAAAGAATACCTGAAATAATCATTTCTCACAGGATGTACTGGCGGATTTTGGAATGGCTACAAAGTCACTCTGTTCCGGATGAGGTCGTAAAGGACCTGTCCATCAGGTATAGACCTCATGAGATCAATATTCCAGCTCTCTTTTTCGATGGAGCACAGCAGGAGGGGGTCTGTGGCTATGGGGCCTGGCTTAAATTGGAGAGTGGGGAACGCTACCGTATCTTCTGGAATGGCGGCCTTGGAACAAACAATAAAGCTGAGCTTTTGGCCCTATGGAGCGGACTCCTTGTGGCTCTCCACTTGAAGATCCCTTGCATTGATATATATGGGGATTCCCATATTGTAGTTGAAGGTATCTCGGGCAGGGCTACTCTCAAAAGCTCACATCTCTGTGGTTGGGTTGATCGTATTTCCCACTTTCTTTCTCAATTTCAGAGGGCATCCACCCACCATATTTACAGAGAGCTGAACAGCAGGGTGGATAAACTCTCTAAACTTGGGTTGAAACAAGATTTTGGCTTCATTACAGTCATAAAATTCAGCGAAAATAGGGCTGGGACCACCTTCTCTATCCCATTGTAGGTACTTCCACCTTGGATCGTTGTAGTTTCCCAGTCTTTTTTCTTTTGCATACAAGTTACAAGGACATGGACAACATGTATCTATGATCCTGGATACCATAGGATGCGGTATTTGGTGTCATTATATGGGCCCTGGTCTCTCTCATTCTATGGGATGCTATGCTGGATTTGGGGCTCTTTATCTGTACTGGTATTGGGTCTTGCTCTTGTTTCCTGACTGATGCAGCACAACTTTCTTGCACTATTCCAGATGGTTATACAGCGCTCATGATGCATCGCTTTCGACAGTCAGCAATCCTTTGGCTGGACCACACTTCTTTTTTCGGTTTTTTCTCATGGTTATGAATGCTCTGAATTCTCTATGAGGTTTGTTTTGTATCTCTGTATTTTGCTCCATTTGCTCCATGTATTATCCACCTGGCTACTATGCCTGGACGCAAGAATCCATAGTTGGGATCTGTATACAGTTTTGAACCTATATGGTTTCATTGCGTTGTCTGTGAGGGTACCAAACTATGTTTTTTTACCTCTGCCTGAATGGGACATCCCTTTCTCCTGTCGAGAAATGGTTATCTCCTCTTCAGATGCGCATGTATTGGACGATGGACTGTTTTCCTATGATATATTATCTAAACAACGATTTTTCTCTTGGTGAAAAAAAAATGTGCTCCCTCTACCTGAAATAATCATTTCTCGCATTATGTGCTCCCTCTTTAGTGACATTCATGGAGGAATATTTTTATTGTTGATTATAAAATCACACCGAGTAAGTAGATCTGAGCTCCAAATGGATTGACATTGTTAGCTGTCGAATGAAGGGCATACTATTACAAGGTTCATAATTAAAATGTGGTCATAATTCCTTTGTATTCTTAAAAGCAAATCCATCTACGAGAATTCGAATAAAACCATATTTAATTTTGTTCTTTGCATGGTAATCCATAAATTGTGTTATGTTTTTGAAACTGAACAATTGTCATAAATATGGAATTATAGGATTATAATGAAGAACCATGTAAGGAAATTTTTTTGTTGCAAGATTAGTTTGATATTACTATTTGAAATTTTTGGCATTCTTCTTTCAACGCATGTTCTTCATAATAAAAAATATGGCCATCAAGACATGCATGAATAAATTGATACTCCATTCCAATATCTTTCATAACGGCATGCAAATCTTGGTATGTGCGAGGTAAAAAATTTGATGATGGTAACATAAACCCACTTAAAAATCTACAACATAGTTGAAAAAACAATGTTGCTTAATGTAAAGAATATAATTGTACATATTTCATCCAAATTTTATAGATGATTAAATAACAATAAAAATAGAGGAAAAAAGAAAACATTTATCATCATGTACTAAATTTCACAAAATATATTACATACCTTAGGATTTGTGTGACATAAGTGTCTAACAAACCATTCGTAACCTTTAATTTCACCAGTATTAATATAACAGAAAGAAGAATTTTTTAGGAGCCTTCATAAAGAGGTTTTATTGCCTTCTCAATTATAGGTCTATCAAGGACACCATCTAGTTGGTCGTCGTCATCATCCATTTCAAAATTATTAAATGTATCTTGGATAAATATAGTTTTCCTCTCTTCTTCAACTATGTTATTAACATCATCAACTTATTCTATAGAATCATTAACTTGATCTTCAATATTTGTTCCATGTTCCTAAACATGTGCTCTTAAAATGACCACATCATCCTGATCCATGGCGAGTTCCCTAGGGAATTGTCTATTTATAATTACAAAAAATCAAGTAATATTAGTGCATATAACAAATATTAAAACGATATAAAAATTTAATAATATAATTTAGAAAACAAAGACAAAAAGGACAATGACAAAGACTACTTAGGTGAGAGTGAAAAACAAAGACAACAAATCAATAATGAAGCTTGTGAAATTTTTCAATATGTTTATGAATATGTTGAAAAAATATAGGAAAATTTTTAGTTTTTTGACATGTGAGATATATACTCACAACCAACAAAAAGAACCTATTCTTATTTTTCCTTCATCATTATGTCATATTATTTCTTGATTTCACTTGGAGACCACAAGTTTCGTGTGGATGGATACTTTCATCGCCCAACTAATTGGAGACCTATTGACGGTTTTTTATTCCACTAATATTATAAGGGGATCTCACTGACGTGAAGTCCAAATTAGACCTCACATTGTTTGGTGTAGGAGTCCCATCTAGTCATACGGTCCAACCACCGTTGAAATGGTTTTCCAAGATGTGCCTTGGTTACAATCAGACATAAGAGAAAACAATGCCTCCTTGGATCAACAAGAATGTGATCTTTGTGAGACACCCAATGTAAGGTGTACAAGGAATAATTACACGGTTGGTGAGGGAAATGAGCCACTGGTTATAAAATTAATAGTACTATCCTAAAGGGGTACCCGAGGATAAAGAGAAAGGCTTGTTGAGTACCTGCAGATTAATCCACATAATAAACAACAATCATTAAAGCATAACAACATTCGTTCAATAACATCCATAGCTAAGCAAAAAATTACTTCAATAACTTAGTATGTAAATAAATCAACATATACCATAAACATAACCAGAATAGTCCAACTATATCTACGACACATGTATGAAGGAATGTTGGCTCATTGAGCTTCTGATTATGAGTATAAGATACCAAGTACATTGTTACATGAACGAAAAATTTTATACAATAGTGGAACAGGAAGCCACAACTTTATTCTCCAAAGAATAATCTATCTCCTATGTAGTAAAAGAGAATCCAAGGTGAGCCTCCCAAAACATGTTTCCCTTGGACACAATTACATAAAATTTATTACATAATATAATTTACAAATGAGACGGTGGCCTAATAAGACAAAAATAATAAAGGAAAAAGACTCATCAAATGGACAAATAATTTTCTTCTTCATGGAGTTCATTTGTGATATAAGTCTGCCATGCTCTAAACTCCTTTGGGATGGCTTTGATCCGATTTGAAAAGTCCCTTTCATAGTAAATATTCACCTCCAATACCTCCGTCAGCATGTTCTTGGAGATTAATTGTACATTATTCCACAAATATGAAATATTCATGAGCACTTTTATTGGTGTAAAGGAATACTGCTGAATAATGTCTTTGGTTACCTCCAAGCCTTCCTATTATGTTTCTTACTTGATTTGTTTAATGTAATCCCTAATCTCTTGGAAGATAACCTCGTTGCCTCTAATTTATTCAAGAGTTATGATGGCAGGAATTCCATGCTTCTATTTTAGATACTCAAAGCCATTATGCAATCATTTGTACACATCCATAGTACTAACCTAATATGCTCCAAGATGAGAGTAATTTTGTATGTGGAATCTCAACTAAACTTTGTCTATTTCAGCAGAAACCTTTTCTTTCCTTTCCAAAATCTGTGGATCATATGGATATTTGGCAGCCCACTCTTGCATTTGATCAAATGCTCTATTTTATATCTTTAAGAGTTTCACCACTTCCTATGCATTCTTCTGAATGCCAATGGGAGGATCCATGAACTGTGTTATAAATATCATTTCGTCATATAGCCCTACCATGGTGTCCTCCATTGGTCCCAATTCTTCTTGCATGGCTAACTTCCATTCTGCGGTATTTAAGTTCTATGATGATATCTATTGGTTTTCCACCACAAGATGTTCTACATGTTTCTTCACCACATCAAGTTCTATTCTTAACCTAGAATTCTCATTCAATAAGTACTCTGATTTATCGTGTGTCGTTGTAGCAAATGTAACATTTTCCACCATGACTTCCCTTTGATTTCTTCTAGTGTTATAGGTTATCACCTTCTCCATAGAAAATAAGAATGGGACCTACAGATCATTGGGAAAGTATCTATGCATTTGTTTCACGTTCCCCTTCTTTAGCTGATCAAGCATTACGCTGCAAACATTTGTGACTCTATCTATTAGTGGGGGTGTGATCCTCATATCTCTCAATGGAAGATGACCTCCTGTGACTTTTTTTTTCTTCAGGAGTACATGAATCATCATCCATTGGTTGGATGTTGTCTTCTTCTTCAAATTGTTCCTCTTCAAGATCTTGAGTTAATTGTTCTTCTTAAAATTGTTCCTCTTTAGGCTCTTGAGTCAATTTTTCTTCTTCCAACCTCTGCACTGCTTCCTCCTCCTATGATTTCCTCTATTGTTATTCTTATATCCTTCTCCTCTCTTATTCTCTTGCTTGTTTCCTCTCAAGAAAATCATCATGCTTCCTCCTCTCCTCTTATTCTTCATGCTCTTCCTCTTCTCTTCTTTCTGACTCTGTTTGAGTAGCTTCTATGTTTAAAGGATCAAAATTCCATTTCTTGTTGCTCTTGCTTGATGAATACATGACCCTTTTCCTAGGATATATATTTTTAGCTTGGGGTTTTATTTCTTCCTCCTATTGATCCTGCAAATATTGACTTGGAGGTTCATGGGATGAATCGGTCTCCATAACTCGATGTGTCTTCATTCTGGCATTGTACTAGTTCTTTATATTTCATCTTCATCTTTGGTCATTGATGAATACCATGTATGATGATCAATCCTCTGAAAATGTTGCCTAATAATTTGAATGGGATCATATCCATGGAAGTATTTGGTGGCAAAGTGTAGGTGATGCAACTCTTTTATCTCAGTTGTTGTGGCCTTATGACTCTTTAATTCATTCAATCTGGTCCTTAATGGAGAGATAGGCGAACGAGATTTCTTCCTTCTATGAAGAATTCTTGACAATCCCTTGTCTATATGATTTCCCACTTCATGTATGAACACCTTGTTTGTCACGTATTGCGACATAATATGAGGGGTTGTTTGACATCTGAAGAATTCGATGTACGTACCCTTAGGAATTTCAAACCAATATGAGATATCTTGATGTGACTCCTTCACTTGCTCAGTCATGCACAGTGGATTGGTCTCAAATGTCAAAGGAAAGATGACTGAAAATAATGGTTGGCCAATATGTCACATGTGCCTCTTAATCTTCCTTCTAATAACACATTATAGTGGAAATAAGCTGGGAACTTCTCTTTAGGAGTCTATTTCCAATATAATTTTGGGAACACATATCGCGCATAAATTCCATATAGGAGAAATGAAGACATGTAAAATTTTGGTTCTTGGTTCACCTGTAAAGATTCTTTGGCCTGCCCCACCTGACGCTGCAATTCATATGATAATATATTCGCCTAGTTGAAAGATCTACCACGTGTCACCACCAGATTGAGAATATATATCCAATTCTCTTGGAACACCTCAACATTCTTGTGCCTAAACATTTGATAGTACATAGATACAAAATACTGATATACACCCTGAGAATATTTGTCGGGTAAATTGCAGATGGGCAATGGAGAAACTTGGAAGGTTCTCAACACCATGATTTGACAACATCGGTTGTGTCAAGGGTGGACCATCTCATGTAGAAGTTGTCATTTGCATATTCATTGGGATTGAGAATATTATAATTTGTATGCATATCCTCACCATAATAAGTGGCGAGCTAAATTCCACCCTTATTACGAAGCACAAGGTGAGATTCATCCATTTGTGTGATGATCCATTCAATAAATTCTACACATGTCATGACTAGGAATATACATGTGATCATGTGCATCCTAGACTTCTTAATATTGATGTATGATGCACATGTTCTAAGTCCTTAGGAAACTTCTTCTGCATGAATGTGTTGTAGTTATTTCTCCATGTGACCTATGTAGTCTTGTCTCCAATAGATGATGACACAATGGAAACACTTGTAGCACAGGCACATGTTTGTGGAATCACACTCATAATGAAAATATCAGCTTAAAAATCACATTCAAAGATCCACCATAGGTGATAAATCATGAAAAAATATGAACGAAAACATAAAATATCTTGCATGTAAGATAAAATACACATATAAACTAGGAGGGAACACTTTCAAAGCATGAATGGGATATGCATTGTCATTTGGGGCTTCGTAGTGTGCTCATATGCTCAAGAAAGAACGAAAAGTAAACAAGGTCACATTGTCGCACCTTGAAGGGTCGAAGGGGTGGAAAAATGGGCTTTCAGGTCTTCCTTGTGTGCCCATGCGCTCAAGGAGATGAGGAGGGCACATTGTCGCACTTCGAAGGGATGAAGGATGAGAGAAACAAAGCTTCAGGTCTTCACAATGCGCTCAAGGAAAATGAGGACGCACTATAACACTCTGAAGGGATAAATGATTAATGTTTTGTGCCTTTGTGATACGCTCAAAGGCAAAGAGGGCGCATTGTAGCACTTTGAAGGGTCAAAGGGTGATCCAGATTGGATCATTATATTAATTTTCATCTATCTCTATGCATTACTAGTGGAAAAAAGTGGAGGAATCAACTCACATGACCGTTTTTAATGGCGGTGCTCGGTTTTGGCAAAATGGGGTCTGGAACCTTTTGGGAGAATTTTGAGGTATCAAAAAAAAAAATTTGGGAGTAAAAATTTATGCTTTCGTGCAACACAATTTCATGTTATTCTACACAAATATATTTCCATTGGCACAAGAAACACATCAATCAGAGTATGTATGCAAAAATTATGCCACTTAGAAGTTGACCTTCCTATTTTCACACTTATAGTTCGAGAGGATGTTACTTAAGCCCCAATTATTCATGGAAAAGGGGCTAGGCATGTGATTATGATGTAAAAGACTCTAGAGGAGTCTATATTGTAACTATAGTTAAGAGTTGATGTAATCAAAATTAACCACTAGTAGGCTATCGGGTTGTGTTATAACTTGGCCACTAGGAGGGAGAGGCATTCCATTCTTTCAAGAGAATTTTGTTCCATAGATGATAAAAGATAGCCAAGAGAGATAGGAGGTAGAACACACAAAGAGGATATGTGGATTGTAGCAGCCCACAGGAAACAAACATTACTTCTTTGTACCTGCAACCATATTTCTAAATAGAGAAAGAAGGCGAAGCGACCTCACCTTCCAATTGGGTTTTCTCCCGAAAGGGTTTCCTAGAGAGAATATATTGTGTCTTATGTGTGTATGTGATATTATTTTGTCTTTCTCTACTTTTATTCATAATTTCCATTCGCATGCAAGAAATAATTACAATTAAATCTACAAATCTATAATTTCAATAAAACTGTAATAGTGTAAAATTTCAGTATTTTAATATATTATTATCAAATTTGTTGTGACGAATTGTCTAGTGGAATATCCATGGAATTTTACAGTTCATTTGATATAAAAGCAGGTTTATTTGGGTATTTTTTGGATATTGCATGGATCTAGATCGGAGGGGCCAAAAATTGTAAAACCCTAATCATGGGCGATGAATCTATAAATGAACCTTGTGATCCTACAGAAGTGAGGTTTATGCTGTTGGAAAAACAACTCATAGATATCAATTGTAATGTAAACCTCCTCATGGAATCATTGAATAGAAATCTGGGGATACTTGGAGAATATGGGAAAAATTAGAACAAGGATTAAAAGTTCAGGGAGAAACAAAGAACCAGTCGAAGAAAGAGCTCGAAAAAGATCAAACCAGTTCGAGTATTGTGAACCAATCACAATCCTTGTTTAAAATTGAATCAAAATTTAATATCAAGTCATACAATGGTGAGATCGATGCTTTGAAGTTGAACCACTAGTTGCACCAACTGGAAGTTTATTTCATTGTCCATCATATCGAGGAAGGGAAAGATATCTCATTCACGTGACTAAATGATGCAGATATTCTGCAAACAAACAGATCCTTCCACATAATAGAGTGTGTGTTTCCTTAAAAATGGAAACCTCATCAAATTCATCATTAAAAACCACATTCGATTCAGTTCAAAACATATAAAAAGAAGAGAGAGAGAGCCCACACAAACAAAAATACTGGTGTATAATAACACAAGAAATTCAAATTCAAACCATTTTGGCCAAATATTACAATTGTTGGCCTCTCGGCTCTCAGCCCTTCACATAAAATCTCACACCATTTCTCTCTCTCTCTCTCTCTCTGTATTGCTCATTGTCCTCCATCCTCACACAAGCTTCATATTTATACATATTTATGGATTAATTTGAATCCATGATTTTCTCCACACAAATCTCAACCAAATCCTAAAATATCTCTATCCCTTCTCTCACTCAACTAAGTTCCATTTAAGGAATTTCTAATCCCTAAAATATCTACCCAAACAAATTCCACCATATCCTCAATTTATTAAGAGAATATTTACAATAAACCTCACACTCAGATATTTCTCTCAATTTATTAAAAATGAGCATAATAATTTATAAAATAATTAAAAAGACATCACCCCCTAATTACACAATATTTTAATGAAAATCAAGTAGGATGCTTTTGCATCATACTCCCGATATAGAGAAGTTTACATAGACTCCTGTCTATGATTTTTGCCACTTTTCTATAATAATGCAACAACCACAAGTCTTGATGACTTTTTACCTCCAGGATTCCAAACTCTGTTTTGTCGTTGGTCTTTTAAAGTATTAAATAACTTTTGTAATTCATCACCAACATCACTCACTCTGTCAATCTAATTCCATCTGTCATTCCTCGGAGTAATTCTTCTTTGTTTGATTTTTCTGTCTCCAATTGCGTTGAACGCTCAACTTTCAGAAATGAAGAATAACCAAGAACTTCTCGTTGATCACAACTATAGTCATTGATTGTTCCTATAGTAAAACATTTCTCATCCGTTGTTGTACCTGCATTCTTCAACAAACTATTAGTTTTAAAAATATAAGACCTTTCGGCCTCTTTTGATGCTTCAAGCACCAATCTCCCACCATAGACTTTCTGGATTTCAACAGATCCTGCTTTGAATTTCTGGCTGCTTTCATCTTTATCCTGTTGGTTCAATACTTATGTTTCCTTTATGTCTCTAAGGACATAACTTTCTTGCTGCTCCTGATCATTCATCTCATTTCCAAATATTTTATTCTCAATTTCTCTGATTTCAACATCATATTTATTAATGTTGTTTTCTGTACCTACAACCACATTTTTATTTGAAAAGTTATAAAATTCACTCAATTCTATAAATGTTAGAAACATTTCATCCCTGTCATGCATGGAAACTGTAATCTCTTCTGTATCAGGTTCTACAAGTTTCATCTCCCCTTTAGGTTCCTTAAGCCATCGTTCTGAGAACTCTATTTCCATGTGAAATCTTTCCAGCATTTCATCACAACCTTCATTCCCAGTTTCATTCTTCTTCTGGAAATCTTCCTGAGTTATCCTGTTGTCTGTATCATTACATTGCAAAATTATTTCATCAATTTCATTAAAAAAATTAATTTTTTTACCTCCTTGGAATATTGCTTCGGAATTTTCATTATGCTTCTGCTCCATAATATCTTCAATTGGTTGTCTTACACCAAACAAGAATTCATTTATGAATTCCTTTTGCTACAAAAAATCAGTACCTTCCTCCTTTGAAAGGCATTCTCCATCATACTTCACCTTAAGATTTTCATTCATCTCTGTGACGGTTTCACCAGACTATCCATCATCTTCTACACATCCTGCAAACATACACAAACTATGAGTTTTAAAAATACAAGGCTTCATCGCCTCATCTACTTCTCTTGTCAACCTATCTTCCAATTCTTCTGAACTATTCCAATAGTCCATGAGATCTTTCTCATTGATCTCTTCACCCAGAATTTCACCCTGTTCTGGGCCACAAATGGAAACTTCCATTTTTAACTCAACCTCTCTGAGTTCTTCACGTCTTAATTGCACACTCATCATATGCTCGAGCTTCCTTAGCTCTTCTGTCAACTGTATGTTTACCTGTTGTTCCCTCTTTGCATGTAGCCTCTACCATTTCACTTTCTTCCTCATGTTCCAACCATGTCTCTGGTCTTTCTTGTTTCTCTGCAAAAATTCGATCAGTAACTCAAGGTGAACTATTATCTCAGCTTTCTCCCTCTCATACTTTTCATCAATCAATTTCTTACACATGCCATTTGCCTTGGCATCTTCCTTCTTCTTTCTTCTGTTACGGTCTTTCTCAGAACCTTTGAAATGAATACCAACAATCATCTTTTCCTCCTTTATGAACTTCATATATTAAATTATGGGTTTCATTCAAATCCCCTTTTCAGCAAGCCTCCATACTTGCCATCCAGCAATACAAGCTCTCTTCCTGCACTTGACCTCTTGTGGTTCTCTGTCTTGGAGTCATTTCTGGAAACTCTCTTCCTCCTCTTTGCTACAAACAACAACTTCAATAATTCTTGTGTTATAATGACCAAATATTTGGGTGTCGGGCTCCGCCAATCATGCACCCAATTACATTCAAACCTTTGACTTGGCTTACAACTCTTTGACTCCAGACTTTAAATCAACTCTTCATCTTGGATGAAAAATACACCCTATTGTACGATAAATCAATGGTTTAACTTGAATCGAGCTATCCAAATTTTCATTTGACCTTAACATCTGATTTGACTTCAAGGCTTGACCCAATAATTACAATAGTGGATATTTTGACTCTAATTCAAGTTATACAACATACCAATGAACATCCACCCTTAATACAGTTTCATGATGTAAAATATTCACTCTCTCTCATACTCCATTCTTATGAAAATATCACAAGTCACCAATTACATCATCTCCCATTATCATTTACTCACATGGTACTTAAGCCTTTAAATCGAAATGCAATCCACTTTTCCCAAGATTTATTTTATGATGAAATGAATTATCACACCTTCAAGGTTATTTAATAATCTTTTCTTTGCAATTTCAAATTTCCGGATTTCATTCTTCTGTGTCATTCTTATCACTGTGAATATTTTCCTTCCCTTCAGACCATAACCTCTTCAACACACTCATCCCCTTAGCGCAAACAATTTCCCTGTACTTCCATGCAACTCCTTCTTTGCAGTGACGGTTCTCATGCAACACCGTCTCTCTTCAGTGCACAAAACAATTCATTCATAGGAATTTTCCAAAACTTTATTTTAACATGGTGGCATCAACATATTGCTCCGGCAGCAACAAACACAAACCACACTCAAACCATATTTGCACATCAATTTCTAAGACAGATTCCAATTCCATTCCTTAAACTTTGCACTGATTTCACTCTTTCATAAAATTTACAAAAATATTAACTTCTCGAGTATGATAAGGGAAATTAAATCATCCAATTTTTAAGAACACCTTTAATAAAATGAATATTGATTCATTCAATGAGCACTTACCTTCGAGTTTCCTTGCATTCTCCACACAACCAACATAACCCTCAACACTCACCACCAATATTTACATATTTCCAATATGATTTCTCATAAACTCAACAACTCAACCAAACTGGTTATATAAAATTCCATTATGTATCAGCTGCACTTGAACGTTCTAGATTTAAGCGGCTCACAATGAGAAAAATTGCATATTTTCCAAACTCATAGATCTGTGGGTTATGGTCCCACGATTTATATATCGGAAGTAATAAAAACAACGATTTCCACCTCTCTAACCAAAACACTTGGAGAAATTGCAAAAGTCACACGTATCCAATATTTCAATCCAAGGGAAGACCCTGGTAATACTATGACCGATTATTCTTTGGAAAGCATTACAGAAAATTCGATATCATATCTTATGTCTACCAAGCCAGATATATTTATCTTCACCATCACAAACATAGAACCTTTATGTTTGACTGGAAAATACAAAACATCGAGTTTTTGAATGCGATCATAGCATGTATCAGCTGCATGACCCAATAATTGCAGTGTCTGTTGAAAAATGTCTTTCGACGTTTTCTCTATGATTTGTGGAATTTTAGCCTGAGCAATTGTGGTTGGATCAACAAAAATATTCAATATATTTTTGATGCATTTATTTATCTAGTATTTCCTTAGAATACCATCTAGATCACATGTCGTAATCCAACCAATCCGCCAACCACCAGAAGTAGTGCGATGGCCCTCCATGGTTTTCAAAAACCGCTTTCCAAATTTAATACCCCATCTCTATATGGAGCAAGGGATAATCATAAATAGGTTGGCACTTTGATGAATCAATCATAAAATTGAAGGCATGTTCCCTGCTATTGCAATCAACTCACATAGGTATGGATCTAGAGACTACCTCACCGAGTTAGCCCCACGCTTCACTCGGGCTCTTTGACCACGCAGTCAGTAGATCACAACGAATCCACCATGATCCATGTATTTTCAATTTCCTACACAGGTTTAGACCACTGGTACTTCAGAGAGTTTGAATTTCTTCCATCAATTTCATTTTGCATAGAAAAACCACAAATTAATTCAACTCCTTTCCTCAGCGAATTTTCATCGCAATCTCTGGGTTATTGTTGTATCACATGTCATTTGGAAACAGTTCTATCTCCACCATTTGTAATTTCAGTAAAGTCCCAAATGGTATCCGAAACCATTGATACCTCAAGCTCAATTGTGACATCAACTTGCGAATATCACTTTACTGTTTATACACAGTGTTGACTTCAAACTATGGAATTAAATTCACTGATTACACACAACAAAATATGTAATATTTCTTTTGCAATAATTTCTCAAATTCCAGCACTTGCCATATCTATGTCTCTCGACCATCATACAGGAAGCGGTTCACAAGAAAATGGATTCCGTCTTACAAGCCTGCTTTATGGTTACTGCAAACAGGAATTTAATTCACTATTATACGACCATAGACCCGTGCTGGCAGGACCAAATGCGCACGTTAATCTTTAATGTAGCCAAAAACTATATTATACATAAACCCAACACAATAAACTCTCCATACGTGATGGAATTCATACTTTCCTTTTTTTTAATGTGTAACTCTGGTTTTCGAACAATCATAGAGATAATGATCTATATTGGTCAAGCTCTATGAGTCACAATTGCATTTGTAAATTCACTATTTTTCAACACAAATTCCATTCAATTACAAATGTCGATACAATCAATAATGAAATCATTACCATATGTGAGACGTTAGCATAAGAAGGAGAGGACTGTAACAATGTTTTTCTATGTTAATGGAATCATTACCAAACATGGGACGTCGCACAAGAGAGAAAATGTTGTATGGCATTTCTCTGCATTACTGGAATTGCTGCCAAACATCTACAACCTCTACACTCTGACAAACCCTCCAGCATACAGTTACAGACTTCCACCCTACGCTGGCTGTCTTCAGCTTTCACTTTCCAATTGAAGCCCTGCCATTCACTTGCTACACATATTCCATTTTTTCCCAATCTAATTAGATATTTGGGCTCTGACACCAAATCATGCAGGGTTTCTGCAAACAAACAGATCCTTGCGCATAATAGAGTGTGTGTTTCCTTAAACATGGAAACCTCATCAAATTCATCATTAAAAACCGCATTCAATTTAGCTCAAAAGATATACAAATAAGAGAGAGAGCCCACAAAAACAAAAATACTGGTATATAATAGCACAAGAAATTCAGATTCAAACCATTTTGGCTGAATATTACAATTGTTGGTATGTCGGCTCTCAGCCTTTCACATAAACTCTCACACGATTTCTCTCTCTCTCTCTCTGTATTCTTTACTGTCCTCCATCCTCACACAAGCTTCATATTTATACATATTTATGGATTAATTTGAATCCATGATTTCCTCCACTCAAATCTCAACCAAATCCTAAAATATCTCTATCCCTTCTTTGACTCAACTAAGTTCCATTTAAGGAATTTCTAATCCCTAAAATATCTACCCAAACAAATTCCACTCATATCCTCAATTTATTAAGAGAATATTTACAATAAACCTCACACTCAAACATTTCTTTCAATTTATTAAAAATGAGCATAATAATCTATAAAATAATTAAAAATACATCACTCCCTAATTACATAATATTTTAATGAAAATCAAACAGGATGCCCCTACATCACTAAAATTAGAGGGGCATGCACTGACTTGGTGGGAGAGCCACACAAAAAGTCTAAGGTTGGAGGGAGAACCTCTAGTGACTAAATGGGAGGATTTAAAAAACCTCATTAAGTCACAGTTTTACCCCATTGGGTATGTGGAGGAAAAGTGGATCTGGTGGAATTACTTCAAGACAAAGTCGAGCCAAAGTGTGCAGGAGTACACCACGGAATTCAAAAATATGGCTATAATGTTGGGCATTTGTCCAAAGAATCTAGATTTACTAATAAGGTATTTGGGTGGTCTTGAACGCCATTTACGTGAGAAAGTGATGTTCAAGCCCAAATCCGTGGACAAGGCTTGTGTATAGGCATGATACTTGGATAACATAGGCCTGAAGAGAGCACAATCAAGTGGATCGAAGAAGAATGAGCAATAATATGCTTCTAATGAGGGGAAGAAGAAGAAAAAAAGGGTAAAAGATAAGAATACAAAAAGCACAATGCACCAGTGCAAAGATCCTAGAAACCACCGCAATCACTGCAACATCGATGGCCATACAAAGGAAATTTTTTGGAATTTTCATCCAGAGCTAAACATAAAGAATAAGAAGAAATATAACAAGAAGAAGAATCTCATGGACACTGATTCTAGCAACCAAGTTGAAAGAAGGTCAAATGTGGATGAGAAGATCGTATGTACATAAATTAAGAAGGAATTGAATCTGAGTAGCCTTCAGCAATAGGAAAATAAAGAAATAACCAAACTCTTCCATATAAAGATACAGGTCATGAAGACAAATATTGATGCTCTATTTGACTCTGGATCGCAGGCGAATCTCATTGCAACAGAGCTAGTCAAGAAGTTGGGGATGGAATTTCATGATTATGCACACCCATATCCATAGGGATGGGTCAAAATGATGCAAATTTGAAGGTAACAAAACATTGTAAAATTAAATTTTCTAACAGTGCTGATTTTATTGATGAAGTAGATTTAGATGTGGTTCCCCTTTATGTATGTGGAGTCATGTTTTGGAGTCCATAGATGTACATGTGTGATGAAATATTCATGAGGATAACTAACCAATACTGGCTCTTCAAGGATGGAAAATCATTCATCATCAACTTGCACAAAGGAAAGTCAAAAATTTCACTAGTAAGTTCCAACCAAGCCAAGATATTGATCAGTTCCAACAAGAAGTATGTTTTATTTTTTTTAAGAGAAATTCAATCTACATAGTAGTCGATAAGAGGAAAGGCATACCTCGAGGGATGTACTAAGAAAGATAAAAAAATAATTGCAAGAGTTTTTATAGGCATACAAGTAAGTGTTCCAAGATCCTAAAGGGTTACCACCGAAGAGAGAAGTGGAGCATGAGATCCAACTATTGTGAGACTCCCCATTTCTAAATATTGGGTTGTACAAGCGGTCTTTTATAGAAGAAAGTGAGGTGAAGAAACAATTGCAAAAGCTACTAGAATAGGGTGTCATTTGACCGTGTACATCACCATGTGGATCATGTTATCACTCCAATAATTCTCAAGGGTTGTTTATATTTTGGTTTAAATAATATTAGAGGTTACCACAAACCTACTTTTAAGCCTTAGGATCTAGCCTTCCTAATGCTCAGAGAGGGCTCTCTCTATATGATTTATCTTTGTTGATTTTAGTTCATTTTAGGCTAGTTATGTAAGATTACTTGGGATTTGATTTTGGATTTGGTTTGGTGGTGGAATCACTGGTTCAGATGGATAGATGTAGGTATGAATTCCATTGGGCTAATGGAGTCAATGTATCAAGCAATCAGATCAGAATCAAGGTTCTAAAGGGAAGTGTTCACAGGGCAAGATAGCTGAGTAACTTCATATCCTTAGGCTGATGGTGAAAATGGTTTCAATCGGGATGAGAGAGGAATTAAGGGTTCTCAGATCCGAATAATGAGTGAAAAGACAGAGGTTAATCGAAACTAGGGAGCAATTAAGAATTCCCTAATATGGATATTAGTAGAAAACATGAAAATGACATAACAGTTCAAGATAAAGTGTTTTTAAACATATTCTGAAATAACATTCCTGTTATACATTTAGATTTATAAAACATACAAGTATTGTGAAAACTTCAGATAAAAAACAAAGAACAATTGAGAATACTTCACTAAAGTGGCTCAACACATGAATCCTGTAATATGATGCTTTACTACTCAATCCAGTCTGCTGACTTGAAAATGGTACAAAGAACCCTCAGGTTTTAGCTCAGTACAACTATAGAAATGTTTAGAAATTCATCCACACTCAATAATTAGAAATGTGAATTATTTATACAAAATATCCTAAAACAAACTTAGGAATTATTCAAGGAAAAATAAATATCTTCATGTAAGAAGATAGAGAAACCTATATAACTAATGAAAGTCATCCCTGCTTTTATTGAATTTGCTATTGATGTCTTTGATCTTTTGTTGATTTGTCTCTCATTTGACTGCCCTATTTTATTACTGTTCTTTTTACAGTAAATTAGTCAATTTCTCCCAAAAATTCTGCCTATGGTAATTTTATCTTTATCATCCTTCTGAAAACTTGAAAATGTAGGCTTGTTGATAAATAAGTGTTTTACTTCATGTTGTAGGTAAAAGAGATTCTCAAAAATTTTGTAAAGTACTTTCCCTGTTGGAATTCCTTATGAGAAAGGAATGTTAGCTTGTTCCTTGGACACTTCTCTCATTTTATTATCATATTCCTCTTGTTTCATCAATTTATCATGAATAACCAGAGGATTTGGCAGGCCTTTCTGCCTCAAAGTATCAAACTTCATCATGAACCTAGTTATGGCCATCTCCATGTTTTGGCATTCTTCTTCAAGTTGAACCATTAAATTTCTCTTAGAAATTACTTTCCTAACTTCTAGGAATTTTTCTCTCATGTCACTAATTCCAATATCTTCTAATTCCTGTTTATTCTTGGAATTAAGAAATTTTATGATTTCATTGGCCTCTTTTGGCTTCTTACCAAGTTCTTCTTTGATTTTTTGGATGGCTTCACCTGTTTCTTTGATGAGATATTTTTATTCATAAATAACCTAGATTGATGGCCAAATATCATTGACAGATTCAATGATATTGGCCCATAGCTATTGCTTGGCTTGTGGCATTGGTTATTTCAATGTTAAATCTTTTTCTAACTTCTGCAATTTCTCTATCAATCTGTTTGTCTTTTGTACTTCATTTTCATGCATTATCTGAGCAAGTTTTTTCTCATCCTCCAGACTTTTCAGTTGTTCTTTAAGTCTATTGATTTCATTTGTCTAAATGGACATTTCTTGCATTTCTTTAACTAACTTACTTGCTTCATCAGTTGGCTGTACTGTTGATGTAGATGACTCTGTTGCTAAAGTAGTAGCTGATGTGATAGGAAGTGTTGTAGCCATTGGAACAGAAGGGGCCAATGATTCTACTAATGTGGAAGGAACATCAGTAGTGAATACAGGAATAACAGTGATAGGGACTTCTTCTGATCTGGCCTTTTTCTCTTGCACCAACTTGGCCATCTCATTTTCCATTTATTTTATTTGGGTAGTCAACTGAAGAATGAGATTCATCATCTCATATTTTTCGTTTGCATCCTGTAATACTTCCTTTGCCTGAGGATGTTCAGTAGGAGGCAATTTTAGTTTCTTCTTTAATGCATAAATGTCTGCATTATTCTTTATTAGTTCATCTGCAACTTTGAAATTTGTTGGATCATATCCTACTTCAGTAACCAAATCTTCTAGTGATTTGATTATGTTATCCTTAGCCTGTGAGGATGCCTTTACTAATTTGAGCTAATCTCTGATGTTCCCAAGAGTGTTTTCTAGCTTCTATACACTCATGGCTTTGTTTTTCATGGTTTAATAAAGCATTTCACCAGCTTTCTTGTGAAATTCTATCTGATCAATAGGATGAAGATATTTTTCTTGAAATTCATAGGATGTATTTTTATAATCTGCTGATGATTTGGGATGCTTGATTGTTGGTTGTAGGAAGTTCATCTACATCTTCCTAGTCTTGTAGTCAAATGCAGAAATAAATTTTCTTTGGTCACTAGGTGACTGCTTCCAGTACTGGGTGTATGTATCAGCCTTTAAGGCTTCATTTCTGATCTTTATTTCCTTATACTTCTGCATTATGTCTATCTCTTTGTCTACTAGTTTACTTGAAGAGGACACTTCAACACTATGTTGCTTCTGAGTAAGCTAAGTGTTAGAAGTTGAAGGCTGATGTGTTTCTTTAGAAATTTAAGGTGGTGCATTATCCTTCACCATTGTATCTGTGTCAGTTACTTCAATAGTTTCCACTTCTTCAGTTATAGGATTTAATTTTGGCTTCTTCCTGTACATCAATTTGAATTTAGTTTCAGTGATAGTTTGTGTTTAGTGTGATCCTTATTCTCTAACTCTTTTATAGTTCCTATCTTCTTGGGCTAGAGTCTGCAAGATGGAACTAGTATCACCTTGCTTCTTTTCTTCTTTAAGGTGTTCTCAATTTATGGCTTTGACTCCTGTACATAAGAAGTTAATTTATATTTGATTCTTAACTTGCTTATTACTCCTAAAGGATCAAAATACCACTATAAACTCTGACTGAACTTAAACTCCTGCAAATACTTTTCTGCTTGTGGACCTGCATCTCTACTGTTACAAATAAAAGGACCAACCTGATTCTTTATCTTAAACTATGTCTTTTTTTGGCTGCCAAGAAATTTATTGCATCAGAATTAAGGATCTGCCTAATATACTCAAGGGAAAATAACCTCATTGGGAGGTATTTGGGCAGTTTATATGGAAAAATATTTGATCCATATACCCTAATATCTATGTGATTCTAATAAATGTACCATGTCCTACTATGTTAAGATAATTTCAAGACCTTTTTAATCTCATCACTAACTCTTGGTTGACTGTTGTTGTTCAGCATGTTGACCATTGGATGAATTAAAGAGTCAATGAAATTTGTGTATGTGAATTATGTTGAATCCTTCCTGAGTAAGGAAGTCCAAAATATTACTGACTATGGATTACCTTCAACATCAAGTTTCTGACGGTTGATGGAAATTTTTTTAGACTAGAAATATAGAAACATGTGGAATAGGACTGATGAATACTTGAAAACACCTTCTTCAGGCATTTAACAAATTTTTCATGCATTGTGTCAGCAAGGTATTGAGAAAAATTGAATATGGTAGCAGGAGGCTGACCAGGGGTAAAAATAGACAGGAAACCCAAAACTGAAGCATCAACATGCTCATCTGTGAAATAACCCAGAATACATGATAGTGATGATATGCCTAGTTCTTTTAGAAAATATTGCAAATGGGTAAGGAGGATTGGTCTTGGGAGTATTTATAGATGAAGGAATGAATGTCTGAAATATCTGGAACCTCTTGGGGAAGTCCATATTCAGGTATAACTATGTAAGGGCCTCAATAGACAAAGGAGTTTTATCCGGTCTAGGTTGGATCTGCAACATTTGGTTAATTGAATTAGTTGTGATAGTGAATAGAATTTCTTTCCCAGGGGTTATAATGGCTCTTTGGTCAGGGAAATAACAATTTTGACAGAGTATAATCACTTTTGGGCACTGGATAGTCTGTGGGACAACATACTTTGGCAAATTAGACTCCCAAATGAAAACTTCATCAGCTTGGTCAATGGATTTGTCATGGCTCCATCACTGGAGCTCAAGAGGATTAAACTCAATGACAAGGTCACTAATTTTAAAATATTTATCTGCTAATGGAGTGTGTTCTACATCCACAACTAGAGGTTGTAGGGGATTGACAGATACAATGCTTTGAGAAGCCATTGTTTTGTTAATTTTACTCAATTTATTACTTTATGATGGAAAAGATAGACTCTGACCTCTTTAAAATGTTGTGAAATATTTTTACAGTGTGTAGAGGGGTTTAAGAGGCAATAGGGGATTATCTATGGTCTGCAAAGGTTTAAACGGGTTAAATTGATCAAATAATACTGTCTGTGATAAAAAACAATCTCAGGCCTTGGAAATTCTGTTAAAATATGCCTAGGGTCTGCAGAAAAAGGATAAGGAATAAACATGGGTTTCTTTTGGTCTGCTAAGGCTCCTAAACTAATTCAATTACTTGTTACTTTATTTTTAGATTAAGTAAAAGTCTTTGCTCTAAGGAATACCTAGATAAAATGAAGATTTTAAGTTTATAGAAGGGGTTCTGAGGTTGCAGAAGCTTTCTGAGGCTTCACTGGTCTTTATAGTGCTTTAGATGGATTCTGCTATGTCTTTGGCAGAAAATTTGTTGAATTTTGGTTGAAAAAGGCTTTATTACACGTCGGCCAAGTAATCTTTGGCTCGGAAATAGTTTGGCAATGCTATAGTCATGCACAATTTAACATAAAATGGTGGAAAGGCTTGGAAAGGGTGGCTAATATGTGTTTTAACCATCATTAATTAAACATAAATGCACAAATTAAATTCAAAGTGTAGGATGGTATTGATAACAGTCAGGAGAAACTGCTTAGTGGTTTTCGCATCAGCTAAAGTGTTTGGGTGGTAAATTTTCTGAGGATGCGACCAAATGGAATACTGCCATGTAGCCAGGAGTGGGGATGTAAAAACCATTCATTTTTCAAGGTCGGAGGGATGCTAACGATAAGGAAATCGGATGTGCGAAAGAGGCTATTGGTCATTGGATTCGATCAATCAAGATCTGACGCTTGGGTGAATGCGATGGATCCATCGGGATTTGATAGGCGTGGGGCCTGGGTTTAAAGTCAATGCGTGTTTATGCGATATATGCAAAGGTTTATATTGCATGGGGTTGGGACTTTATAATAGGCGGGGTTTAATACATAGTGGGCCCAAAAATATATATTGGCGGGGAAATGAAACTATGTATTAAATTAATCATAAGGGTTGGGAAATATATATAAAGGGGAATTAATACAATATGGGATTAATGTATATATAATGGATTTAATACATATGGGTTATGTTTAAACTAGTGTTAAAATGAAATATGATGCGAGAGATAAAATACACTAAGATTTTAATGTAGAAAGTGATATCGGGAAGAAGTTTTCAATGTGGGCTCGACAATATCATTTTAACTATTAAAACTTAGGATAAGGGGGTTTTAGTGGGTTTTTTGAATAAAGGGAAATTAGTAAAGTGATTTTACTTTTCCCAAGGAAAATATTGCATTTAAACTAAGGAAAAGGGTTTTTTTGTAGGGAAAATGAGTGAAGTAAGGGAAAAGGGTTAAAATGAAGGGGAAAGGGTATTTTTACAAGGGGAATGACTTTGAAAGGAAGTTAGTAATATGAAATGACCAATTTTCTGTTATCCATGCCTTGTGAAAATTGCTTTTTCCTACTCATCAGCTACCCTAACATTTTTTCTTCATTTCTTTGGGTGTATTTGAGCTTGCAGACCCTTATTCATTTTTCTTTTAACAACAAACTATCTAATTCTAACCTTATTACTTCCAAGGGCTCAGATTACACTGTTGAGCTCCTTATTATTCTCTACTTAACTACTGATCTACCAAGATTAAATATTTTGGCTAGATTTTTATGAATCTCTATCTATCAGCATTGAAATTTAAAACATGAAAGATCAAGATTAAGCAGTTTGACCTTCATGGTTTGTGGCATTTTTGAAAAGCTGCACACAATATTATTTTGCAAAGAAAGTAAAAAGTAAAAATTAGTGGCATTTGAATTTGCATCACTTTCATGATCTATTTTATCTATTTTTTTTGTTGGGGTTCATTTCTTATATTCTCTTTTGATCTTTTCCTTTCAGTCCTTTGATTTTTCTTTTAGGACTTTTACCCTCTTTACATTTTTTATTTTTAATATGGGAAAACAATTTTGCAGAAAGAAAAGTATGTACACATTACAAGACTAATAATATTCAATTCAAAATTATGAATCCCATTATTATAGGACCCTAACAGGTCACTCATCGTCATTGTGTAGAAGAAAGATGGGAATTGGCGGATGTGTATGGATTACATGGGGTTGAACAAAATCACGCTTAAGAACTGATACCCCCTACCTAGGACAGATGATTTTTTGGATCAATTGCAACAAGTAAAATACTTCACCAAGATGGAATTGAAGTTTGGATATCACCAGGTTTGATTCAAAGAAGAGGACACCTATAAGGTCGCCTTCAAAACTAGGCAAGGTTTGTATGATTTTTAATAGAGAGTCCATACAGGTGGAAATATTTTTGTAATAGTGTGGAATGACTTATTGAGGATTTTTTATATAACCCAACATTTCAAACTACTGAAATGAGTCCATATTCATGGGAACACCATACTTCTTGAGAATGTTGACGTGATTCAAAGAGCTTAAGATCATAGTATATAAATATATGTGAGGGTAAAAGAGGATGATTGGTGGATTGGTTATTCAAGCCATTTGGTCTTTGTAATGCACTAGCTATGTTTATGAGATTAATGAATTGTGTAATACACCCTTTTACCTGGGAGGAGCATATTTCACATTTGACGCAGTTGCTGGAAAAATTGAAGAATAACCAGTTGCTATAAAATATCGAGAAGTGTGAATTTGAGCAACAGTATTTGGTTTATCTCAGGTAAGTGATCAGTGGGGGAGAGGTAAAGATAGATCCTTCCAAGATGGAGGCCATCATGAAATGGTCGGTGCCTACTAATGTTTCTAAGTTCGGGAGTTTCATTGGGGAAACATAGTACCTAAGGAAATTCATAGCCTCTTTTTCAGTAGTTACAACACCGCTCCATGCCATAATAACAACTGGAAATATTTTCGAGTGGGGAAAAGGTCAACATAAGGCTTTCGAGAAGTTAAATAAGAATATCAGTCAAGCACCAATTTTGGAATTACCAAACTTTCATTGACCCTTTGAAGTGGATACAGATGCGAGTGGGTATGCTATGGGAGCTGTCTTGATGCAAGGAGGAAGGCTTGTATACTACCATTCTGAAGTATTTCATGGGGCAGTCCTTAAATACCCTACCTAAGACAAGGATATCTATTCCATGGTGAAAGATGTGAATAAGTGGAAGCACTAATTGATGGAAAAGGAGACAATAATCCACATATATCACCAATCGTTACAGTACTTGCATACGCAAAGTAAGCTACAAAAGACCAGACATTACAAGTGGGTGGGGTTTTTTAGTAGTTTCATTTGGTGATAAAATATATGAAGGGAAGCACAACAAGTTGTTCGACATGCTTTCAAGGCCACCCACATCAAATATTATAGTTGTGGGGACACTTATGAACATGGATCCATTCACCCATGATGCATATTCCAAGGATGAGGACTTCAAGGAGGTGTATCAGTAGTTACAGAGTCAAAGTCATGTGCACGATGGTGACAAAATTGTTTACTACCATCTCTAGGATGGGTTAATCTTTAGGTTGGATAAGCGATGTGTTCCTAAAGGAGAGGGAAATTTGGTGTAGGGAAGACCATGGCTAACTTGAAAAGGTATGTTTATTGGCCAAAGATGTGAGAGAAGGTAGCTAGGTTCATAAGGGGATGCATTATTTGTTGTACCAGCAAGCCTAGTAACAGGAAACAGGGTCTATATCATTCCTTAGCTGTACCTACTCATCCTTGGGAAAGAATTTCCATGGACTTTGTGGGAGGTTTACCAATGATCATGAAGGGACATGACTACATGTTTGTGGTAGTTGAATATTTCAACAAGATGTGTTTTCTGATTCCCTATAAAAATACCATCAGTGGGAAAGAAGTCAAAAAATTGTTCTTTGGACAGGTATGGTTGCACTTTGGGATACAATGGAGAATCATTTCATACAGGAATACAATATTTATCAGTGCATTTTGGAATACATTGTGGGAGAATATGGACACCTAATTAAAGATATCCACAACATTATATCCACAGAAATATGGGCAGACAGAATTAGTCAACAAGACTTTGGTGCAACTTCTAATGGGATACAACTAGAAGCATCCAAAGACCTAGGATGAAAATCTGGTATATAGACAACATTCTTATAATAGAGCAGTCCAAAATTCTACTGGAAAGTCACCAATTGAAACTTTTTTTTTGATATTTTCCACATTCACCTTTAGATATTTCATATGGGCATCAAGGATGAGTGAGGGAATATATTACAGGAGATTCTTTGAGGGATGAAAAATTTATAGAGAAGATCAGGAATATCCATTTATAGGTACAATAAACATTGTAGAAGTCACAAAAGACCTGTAAGTCTAGGCAGATCAACATAGAACAAAGAAGTCATTCAAGGTGGGAGACAAAGTATTGTTACAGTTTAACAAGGAGAGGTTGCAGGGGCTTGGTAAAAAAATCAAGACTCTAAGGTATGGTCCCTTCAATATACCGAAAAAGGTGGGTGATAATTCCAATCAACTTGGCTTACCACCATATATGTTCATTTACTCAGTTGCAAATCTAAAGTATTTGAAACTCTATAAGCCTTCCATGCTAGATCAAGAAGAGGAATAAGTCCTACCTTATGTGGAGGATTTGGATCCAGATGCTCAAGCATAGTCGAAAGAATATACAGTTTTGCAGAAGAGGTCCAGAGCTACAATACAGGGGAAATACGACCATTGGAAGATTGGTTTGAAGGGAAAAATTCCAGGAAAAGCTAACTGGTACACCAAAGAGATGGTGAAGGAAATATTTCCTCACCTCATTTAATAGAATATTTGGGGACCAAAAGACACCCAAAATGGGGAGGTATGATGCAGATTGGATCATTATATTTTTTTTCATCTATCTCAATGCATTCAAAGTGTAAAAAGTGGAGGAATAATCTCACGACAATTTTTACCGAGAGGGCCTCGTTTGGTAAATCGAGGTCTGAAACCTTCTGGGAGCATTTTGAGGCAACAACTGATGTTTTTTGGGGGTAAAATTTTCCAATTTAATGTAGAAAAATTTCATGCTATTCTACACACATATATATTTCCAACGACCCAATAAAGACATCAATCAGAGTCCGCATGCAAACGTTTTTCCACTCATAATTTGACCTTCCTATTTTCACACCTATAATTCGGGAGGATGCCATGTCAACCCCAATTATTCATGGAAAAGGGAATAGCCACATGATTATGATGTAAAGTACTCTAGAAAATTATATATTGTAACTCCAATTAAGATTTTATGTAGTCAAAATTAACCACTAGTAGGCTATCGGGCTTTGTTATAACCGGGCCACTAGGAGGAAGAGGCATTCCATTCTTTTGAGATAATTTTGTTCCATAGTTGAGAAAATATAGACATGAGAGATTGGAGGTAGAACACATAGAGAGTATTTGTGCACTATATAATTCCACAGGCCACAAGCATTACTTCTTTCTACCTACAACCATATATCCAGACAGAGAAAGAGAGTGAAGCGAACTCACCTTCCAACTTGGTTTTCTCCCAAAAGAGTTTCCCAGAGAGAATATCTTGTGTCTTATGTGTGTGTGAGTTTATTTTTTCGTTCTATACTTTTATTCATCATTTACATTCACATGCATGCACTAATTACAATTAAATATACAAATATAGAATTTTAATAAAACTGTAATAGTGTAAAATTTCAGTATTTTAATATATTATTATCAGATCTGTTGTGATGAATTGTATAGTGAAATATCCATGACAATTTATGGATCAAAGGGAAAGGATTCGTGATGCACTCATGTGCTTAGGAAGAAAATGTGGTCACATAGAGTGAAATTTTCGACTTTGATGGAGCTTCAAGGTCAATAAGTGTGCTCTCCTTGATAAATGTTCATAAACACATTTAATCAATAGGATCCGATGATAAGATGATGAAGAAAGGGATATGAAAGGATTTTATAGTTTTTTTTTCATGCATGGTGGAATATTAAGGGTTTCAAGAATGTGAAAAATATATTGCATGTGATAGTGGAATAACACTTGCAAGATTAAGATTCAGCAAAAATGCCAAAAAACAAATTGCAAAACAAGTGATTGACAATAGTAAAAGAAACATTTGGCAGTGAAATCATAAAAAGTAGTGAAAATATTGAGCATGCAAACTTACTTGATACATTGGTTGATGAAGAGCTTCTTGATTTCCTAATTGTGTGCTCAAATCATATGAAATGATTATGAAAGGAATGATTAACTGATTTTATTTAAAGAAATTAACATGCAAAATTGATTCATGCTACTTGTTGTCGTATGAAAGGGTTATCTAAGAGGAAATAAGAAGGCTCATATTTTCTAGGAGTGCACCCTCATGCAACATGTTGGATTATGCATGCAACTAGACAGGGTGCATGTATTTGACACGAAGGAGTGCACCCAATTAGGGCGCCCTTATTCATCCTGAAGGAATGCACTCAAGGAGGGCACACTCCTTCAGCCCAAAGGAGTGCTCTCAACTCAAGTGGATGTCTTAGTCAACTCAAAGTGCACTTTTGAGTGATTTTATTTCCTTTTGTTTTCTTTTTTCTTCTTTTCTATGTTTTTTGAATGTGTGCATGGAAAGAAGGCAAGTTTCTAAGTCAAGAAAGATTGTGAGTTCACCTAACAAACAAATTACTAACTCAAAATATTTTAATGGTTAAGTGGAAAAACTTTAGGAAACATTGACTTAGGAGGGTGTGACACTAGGAGAAAACACACAAATAACAAATCAAACCATATGACGATGCAAGGGGGTTTGGAACAAAAATTAGTGTAGGCTCCAAAATAGACATAGGAAAACATTTTGGAGGGTTGTTGTCATAGGGACAACATTAGAGACACATTGGGAGAACCCCAATTTCTCTAAAATGGTTTCATTGTAAGCGAAAAGTATTATTTCTACAAGAAGTATTGATTCGATCAAAGAGTTACCTTATGCTCCCCACTCTACCTGGTTAAATATATATTCTTCCTTGTTCCATTACTCGATGTAACATGACATATATAACAAGCCATATAAATATATTGTTGATATAAGCAAGGGTAATATAGTACAAAAATAAAATAAAAAAATCAGAGTATGAGTTTTACATCTATGGAGTTGCTATGCTGCTAGTAGGCCTAGAAAGTACCCCTATGAAGTCGCTTCAAGAACACAAACATTTCTTCGCTACCAATGAGCCTGGATAGTACACTGACAAAGTCACTTGATTAACCTCCCTGCGGAAGATGCCTTTCTCTTCTTTCACCCTTTTATTTTTATTTTTATTTCATAGGACTGTGCATAAGCACTTATTATTTTGAACGGGCGAAAGAGGGATCCCAACTTATTGAAAGTAGAAGAGGTTGTTCCTTTAGAGATAGGTTTTAGACCCATTATCTTATTATACATAGATATATAAGAAAGAACACACCATTTATAACAGGACCGAGTGCGAGAATGAGAATCCTAAGTAGATATATGTTTCATGGTTTGCTTATAGCTTCCTGGTTGAAGGATTGTATTTTCAATCATAAAAAAATTGATTTGAAAAATTCAAACCAATTCAAGGAAGAGGGTGAAGAATAATCCAAGGGCTGCATGTTGCTATAACTTTCCTTTCAAAAAATATTAGTCACATCATCTTAAAGCTCAAAACCGACATGTTCAAGGAAAAATCAAACCAAAATAATAAAATTGCAACATGAAATACAAAAGAACAATGAAATGTATCTAAATATATGCAACCTAACCTAACCTAAAATGAGTAATTCACAGTCGGATCATGTAAAGTGAAACTTCCAATGCAACCATAGAATCTACTCCCGAACGTTAGATCAAAATATGTGAATGTGAAAAGTCAAAATAAAAACTAGTTTATTGAACAAGAGAAACTGTGAAAACATCTGCATTGACCGACAGAAACAGGAAGTGCAACTGCATCGATGTGTTACACCATTTTTTGGTCATCTAACCTATTATCATTAGATGGACCCAAGTACACCATGTAAGACCAATTTTACCCTAAGTAAAATTGCTTTCGCTATGTAAAATAACTTAATAAAACACATTTATTAGGTTGTTTATGGTCCAAATAGGAAACCCCAAAAGGAAATATTAAACAAATCTTTATTTGTTTAATTTTCCTCAAGGAATAATTAATTAAACAATAATTTAATTATTATTCCAAGTTATGTTTAACCCAAAACAAGGAAATTAATTAGATAAATCCTTATTTATCTTATTATTTTCTAGGAATAATTATTTAAATCCTATTTAAATAAAATTCCTTGTTAAATATGACTAAATCATTTATAAATAATTAAATAAATCATTATTTATTTAATTATCATTCAACCACTTCCTTAAAATAATAAATAAATCATTTATTTATTTATTATTTACAAATAAAGGGATCTGACCCAAGTCAAATACCTTTTGCCTCCAACAAATATAATAAAATATTCCTAAAAGGTGGTTCTAGAATTTGGTTAATAATATTTTATTCATGCACCAAGTCCTAGACTACCCTAATATTTTGTTATAAATAGAAGGGTTTTCCCATTCATTTGGCACCTTTTGTTGCTCATTAGATCACTCTAGATCTATGTTCTTGGTCTGACTTTGAGCCATTATCATTGTCAAATTTTCCATCATTTCACTTTGTGAGCTCCCTTTAAGTTCTATGTTTGTTTGGGTTTTCTACACCAACAAGAGAGAGAAGTTATAGATCTGAAGTGATGAGGACTTTCAAGAACCCATCCCATTGAGGAGAATTGGAAACACCTTTCTTGTTTCCCTCTTAGGTGCCCTTTAATATAAAAAATTCTTTCAAAAATATTATTCTTGTCTTGTATATTGGATGCATGGAGCAAAACCTTATTTTCACTGCTTAATGTCTTTTTATGCATAGATCTGGATTTGTGCAGCTTTGTCTTGATCAACTAACTACAGATTTGAAGATATTGGCAGCCATAATTGATGTTAGGGCTATTTTTTATGCGTAGCTAAAGTGGTATTTTTCTGAAAAAATATTCATACTAACAATTGGCGACTCCACACGGGTTTACTTTTGCGATCGCTTTCATTTTATATATTCCTGCATATCCAGCTATTTCAGACCCTAAGGTTTCTCTTCAGTTTTTTGTTTTTCCTATTTTTATGGTTTTTTTCACCTCTAAAACCCTAAAACATTAAAATTTTTAACTTTCATGTGTTTCTGGCCCTATTGCGGAGGTGACATACATCAGCCGCAGCTGAGACGACAAATTTTTCTGAAATCTGCCGCCGAGAGACCCAGATCTATAGGTCGCACTTATCGGCCAAAAACCTACGACCTGGACTGGAGGACGCACTTTTCTGACCAAAAACTGTGACCTAGACTGAAAACAGGTCAGAACCTGTGACCTACACTTTTTTCTACACTTTGCTAGTAATTTTTATGGGTTTTTCTGAAGCGTCAGGGTTTTCCAGCCTCTGTCTCTGCCCGTTTAGACCTGTTTCTGATCTGTTTTACTCAACTAAGTGGGAATCTCGCCCCTTAGGGCTTTATTACCTTCCACTTTTTGTGGAAGAGTTTTATCTATTTCAGATGTCTGAATTTTCAGAGTTTCAGCCTTGTTCTTTTTAGATCTGATACTTCATTTTCAGATCCCTTTTAGATCAGCTCTTCTCCCTTTCAAATCACCTCATATAGTTTTTTTTGGATTTGCCTCTAGGGTCACCTCCTTGTCCCTTCTACCTTTAGTTGATTTCCTCCTTTGTTGCAGCAACCTTGCCTCTGCCTCTTTGTTGTTTTCTGCACCTCTTTTCAGCAGATTTCTCCTTTAGATCCCTGTCCCTCTTGACCTTAGATCTATTGGACCCTTTTTAGTGTGTTTTGACTAGATTTTTTCCCTCTTTTAGACTAGTTTTGAGAGACCCACCTTCTTGGGTTAGATCGATGCATTGTTAGCTGTTAATTTTCTGTTATTTCAGCCTTATTTACTTTTCTTTGCAGATTTGTTTTCACTTATGCAGCACACTTTTTCTTTTACTCTCAAAACGTATGGGTTTAAAAATTAAAATTAACACACGCCACACACTAACCCTAAGTGAAGAAGAGCCTGGTTAACACCGCCAGGCAAAGAATTTAAAATCAATTGACACTGCACCTCTTTGCCCTTGTTTCGACATTGACATCACTTGATTCTGCACCTTCCTACCTTTGTTGGTTATTCTTCTTCCCTTTGTGCCGTCATCATTGCACCCCCAAGGCGTATATCCCGGAGACTTCTTGGCCTTCACCCTCAGTTTCCGGTTGGTCGACTTACTCCTTCCCGCTGTCATTGAGTTAGTCCTCCCCCGAGTCCGCACTCCGACTCTTCTTCTGATTCTTTAGGTTCTCCCCCTATTACCTTCACCATGTCTATTTCAGGGCCTAATGCTAGTAGCAACCCCGGTCCTACGGCTGGGTCTGTTACTAGCAGAACCACCACAGGAACTACCTCGACTGTCCCTTTGCTCCCTTATATGGCAGGTCTCCGTCTCTCCAATTTCAATCAATTGAGCAATGATCCTATCCACCACGATGTTAGTTGGCCTGCTATGCCAACCAAGCTCCCCTCCGACATTCCCAAGTTCGAAGGCCTTGCTAGTGAAGATCCCTCCAACCATATCCGATCTTTCCACATGTGGTGTTCATCCAATTCCATTACTGATGATTTCGTCCATCTTAGATTTTTCCAACGCACACTTACAGGCGAAGCTTCTAAATGGTATGTTGATCAGACCGCCTCTTCCCATACCACCTTTGCGACCTTTGCCCAAGCCTTCTTATGTTATTTCCAGCTCCCTCTCCGATACGACACTGGTACCGAACTCTTGACTTCTTTCCGTCAATCATCTTCGACCCGCCTTTCCGCTCATGTCCAGGAATGGCGGAGAAGAAGGATCTTATTTCGAGCTCCCACCTTTGAAGATCGGGTCTACATGGACTGGTTCCTTTGCTCTCTCTTACCTGCCATCGGCAATGTCACATCCCAGTTCCCTCAAACCGAAGAAGCCGCCCTCCAAATAGCCTTGAAATATGACCTCATCTATGCTCAATCTGGTTATGTTTATACCGTCCTTCCTGACCTCCCCAGACCCGGTGGCGCTAACTCCCCGAGGGAATCTCACTCTGCCGATGGTATCGTTGGAGCTCTTTCGCATACCTACACTCAACCTTCTATGGGCTATGGTTTCCCTCTGGGAGGGGCCAGCATTTCTAGCACTTTTCCCTCTCCAGGTAGCATGTATCCAGTATACGGAATGCCTCCTCCTTTTGCCCAACCTCCTGCTTACCTCAATGTTTCCCATCCTAACCATTATCTTTACCCGCAGCCTAGTGTCCCAGCTCCTCCAACATTTGGACCTTCACCTCCCTTGCCTTCTCAACCCCCGCAACAGAAATTACTACCCCCTCCAGGGCCAGTATTTTCACAGTAGGGCACGACTAATCCTCCTTCTTCTCAAAGAAAGAGGAAAGGCAATCAAAATCAATCTACCCCTGGTAATCATGGATCCAATCCTTCAAGTATTTATTCTAACACTGCTAACCAGCAACAGGGCTCTCAGCCCAAACCGGATAGGCCTCTCTGCACCAATAAGCTTTGTTCATGTTGTGGTGTTTACGGTCATTACACTCATAATTGTCCCCTATTACCACAAATGCAGCAGATTTGGGAGTCTCAGGCTACATTGCGTGGACAGCATGCCTCCCCTACTATTCCCCCCAATGCGACTACCTCTCAACCAGCTGTGTTTACCGATCCTTTCCCTCAGCAAGGATTCGTGGCTACCCAACCACCTCATGCCTCGGTAACCAATCAACCTTCCCCTTCTGGTTCCTCCGATTACCAGATTCTCATGATGAATTCTAACCCACCTCTCACCGTCGACCTTAACCTTCAAACTCGGTCTCGTCAGTACCCCAAGCCTCTCGCTTCGTCTGTCCCCGAGTCACCTTCTTCAGGTCTTACAAAGCCTCTTTCGACACCCAATGGTCCTTTGACGATCCCTCAGCCCAAAGTTGAGGTTCCTATCAAGGTTCCTAAGGGCCCATTACGCCAAAACGCTACTTCCGGTCAAGCTGCTCATTCGTATAGCATAGTAGATGATTTGGTGCAGTCTCCTACTGTCATTTCAACACTGGAACTTCTCTAGTCATGTCCTTCTGAAAGAAAGGCTCTACTATCCACCATGGGCGCTGTAGATCCTGCTGATGAAAAATTTATCTTTTTCGACGCCCGTCAGTTAGATCATCCTCCCCTTCCTACTTCCATCGCTTTCCAAATCCCAGTCAAAATATGAAATGCTAAGGTGTCTTGGTGTATTATTGATGAGGGGGCACCTACTTGTGTGATTTCTGCTTCGGTTTGGAAACAACTCGAATCTCCTAAGCTGGCCCCTTCCACAATCACCCTTCGTGTGTGGGATGGCCATGCCTCCCAGCCCATTGGCATATTCCATAATTTTCCTATCACCCTTGCGGGCAAGACTGTTTGCGTTGACGTTTAATTCATTGATGCCCCTCTTGACTATAACATTCTTTTGGGACGTAGCTACACCTATGCCATGTCTGCTGTCCCATCCATGGCCCACCGCAAGATGTTTTTCCCTCACAATGGAAAGATAGTCACCATTGACCAGTTGACATATCATGAGCCAAAATCTTAGACCTCTCCTGAGTTGACCATCTCTTCTGTAGCCAATAAGAAAACTGTCGATTCTTTGACCAGTGTTTCCCCAGGCATTTACAAAGACTCCTCCTTTCTTGGAACCTTCCTTGGTATTCCTCCTCCTCCTGTCTCTGATCCCAGCTTAGTGAATGTTTGCACGATGAAATCGTCTCGGGCTGACCTTAAGCGGCCCGCTTCGGCTGGTCAGCAACCTCAACCTCGCTCGCCGTAACCCGCTCCTAGCCCTTCACCTCAGCTGGCCAATCCTCTTCCTTCTAGACCTTCTCATCTAGCTAGTACCCATGAGCCTCTTAGGTTGGTCCCCCTAGGTCTCAACCATCTTGGAGCCATCCCTCCTGGCCATTACCTCACCGGCCAGATATCTTTCCTTGCTCCTCCTCCCAGAGTCTATTCGGTCCCCATCATGGCCACCCTTTCCCTCCCTAATTTGACCCTGGGAATACTCGTCTAGTATCTTAACCCTCCAGCCGAGACCCTACCAAGTCACCCCAAACCTTACCTTGCTTTGAAACTGGTTCAACCGATTCCCTTAGCTTCTTTCATCACTACAGTGCCACCAACACCTCAACAAGACCCTTCTCCTGTTGTGACAGCTACAGGAAAGAAAGGAAAAGCTCGAAAGGGGGCATACAAATACAAGGCCACCCCGATTGGCCCTACCCCACCTACACCAACAAAGCATTGTGCCTTGTGTGATGGTGTCAGTCATGCCACCCATACTTGTCCCGAGTTTCCCCGTATTAAACCCATGTTTAAAGTCGTGTTCCCTGAGTCTACACTCCCTGAACCCTCTGTTTCTTCCTCGTCCGCAGCCAAGAACCCAAAGACTCTTCACACCAACAAAACCTATGCTCTGTGTGGTGTCCATGGTCATTATTCTCACCATTTTCCTCACCTAACGCATTACCGAGCCTCTTTAGAGGTCATTCGTGAGTATGAGGTTGAAAAAAATCAATCCACCTCTCCCATTCTCGCGCAGTATGCGTCAGGTCAACTCGAGGATCCCCCTCCTACCATTGAAATTCCCCCCTGATGTTGAAATGACGGAACCTACTGCCCCCATCCTATACCTATCATCATCCATGAGACCCTCGGAATACATTGCCTCTTAATCCCCTCCATCTGTTTTGCTTGATCTCCCTTCAGCGACATTCTTGAGCTCCACATCATTTGAACATATTTTTACTTGTTCTTTTTTCATCCCCCATGATGATTCATATGTGAGCCTCTCTTCCCATGCTAATGATTTAGGTAGCTTTGCAGCATCATGTGGTTTCCCTAACCTTTTCTTTCCCACCCATAACCGGGATGATACCATCCATATCTATGATGTTCTCCGCAGCATGAGCTCCAACTATTCCTCCTGTAGCCCTCATACATCACCCTCTAGTCGGTCTATGAGTCATAGCCATCCTATACAGACTACTCCCTCCCATAGTTGTTGTTTGATGTCTACCCTACACTCACGCTGCCATCATTGTTCTTCCTCCTCCCATTTCTTGTCTTGTGACACTATTTTGCAGGACCTCCTGTCCACACATTATATTGGCTATGCCAATGGGGCAAGTTGCTATTCTCAGAATCTAGCCTCGAAATCTTGGGCCATCTTTACCCCCTTGCATACCCTCGTTCTCTCTAATGGGGTCTGCATTGGTAATGCCACTAATAATCAAGCCGAATATGATGCAGTACGTGGCCTCTTAGTCGATGCCCTCTCTCATCGCATCCTCCATCTGCACGTTCATTTGGATTCCTTGCTTCTTGTCTTGCAACTCAATGGTGTCTGTCGTGTGCATAATCCTGTCCTGTTTAGACGATATTTACGAGTGAAACTTTTGATACGTGAATTTAGATTCATTACTTTCAATCATGTACCTAGAGAACAAAATCACTACGTAGATAGCATTGCAAACCATGTTCTAGATTGGCATTTATCACACACAAGACAATAACATTAAAAACCATCAAAACAATCCATATTCATAGTATATATCATACAACATGTTTTTAGAGTCCATCTACTTTGATACATCTGACATGCCCATAGCATGTTACAACAAACACATCTCCAAACTGGGTGGCAACACTCGCCCCTACACACTAGGGGGCACCACTTGTCCCACATCTAATCACTCTCTGGAGGATCCCGAGCCAATAGCTCTGCTCCCACAGCTCGTAGATCACGCACAGTCTGACTGGCCATCGCCATGTGCCGCATGACACCTCGCCATTCCGAAGGAAGACCAATACATATCTCTACGTACTGGTTATATAAGTCTTGCCATCCCTGCTCTAAAACACCGGTAAGCAACCCCTCACATCTATGATGTATGTCCTCTAGGAGGGTAGCCATGTCCTCATTCTATGTCGTTCTTGAGCCACTAGCACCTACAGTCCCTGCTACTGTAGATCGTCTTATAAATCCGGCCGGTTTCACCGGAGCTATATCTACATACCAAAAGTATAAGAATTAGTACCATATATACTATTCACAAACTTTAACATGCACATAAAAGATTAGTTACTTGTCACTTACCATCAAGCCCCCATACTCGACCAGGCAGAAGTGGCAAGTCCGGATCTCCACAATAACTCATCCCACTATAGGGATAGTCGTCTATGTATAACGGCATCTGATCCCAATGGGCAAAGAAATCAGGTCAGAACACCCACCCGACCGCCCCTCGTCCTCCTCTACATAGTAAGGACCCCCACCGGCGCATCCTGGGTTCTCTCGGACCCCCATCTGGTAGCTGTACACAAGGTCACAAGGTCGGGATCTTCTCGAAAAAGAAGGAGCACAACACGGTCCCGTACAAGGAATCATGGTTCACTTGCCATTTGCAAAGCGACAGCTGCCGTTTCAACGACACCAAGATCATTTGGGCCCACCCATAGTAGGTCTCACTCAACACTGATTCCATAATCATCATCTGCCCTCCAGTGATGTGATGGAGCACTTGGCTGCCCAGGATCCACAACATTGCTGCCACCACTGCACAGGTCTCTAACCTCTCTAGATCCCCAATCGGTATCCAAGTCCCTTTGACTTGGAGGCCTGGTCGACAATGTCGCTCTACAAACTCCATAATGTTACGCTCTCGCAGTAACACTGGATTTGTATTTCCCACTATCCCTAATGGTGGGAGACTAGTCAAGAAATACAAATCCTGGAATGTCAACTCGATCCTGTGCCCCTGCACTATAAAGACCTCATGATCTAGATCCCAATAACTGACAATCCGAGCCAACAAGGGCTCCCCAGCTCTCATCAGAGGGTTCTCCACAAATTTCAGAACCCCAAACCTGGCTGGTGCATGATGGACACCCTGATCCACTTGGATCTCTGTCTGTAATGAACCCAGGTCTCTCTCTCTCTAGTTGTTCTGTATATCTGCCATATCTGCACAAAAATATCATATTTTTCAGTCAACAAATAGGAAAAATTGTATCCAATTACAAAAACCCAACTCTCAGCCTACAACAACACTGAAATCACCTTCACTTGACAGGTCGCACTTTTTGGCCAAATTCTGGGATAGGTCGCACTTTTTAGGCCAAAAACTGCTTCCCAGGTCACAGTTTTTGGCCTAAAAATTGTGACCCAACCGTAAAGATGAGGGAGGGGTTGTTCTTGAGATTTGGGAACCTAATCTCAACTTTAAATCCATAAAAAACAAAGAGTAGGATTAGGCCTCTTACTTGCAACTGACGGATCTCGATTCCAATGGTCGGTTTTTCCGCTACGATCGCTGCAATATTTAGGGCCTCCTCTCCTCTCTACATCCACCACAGCTATACAAGCAAATGAATGCATTTGGAGGGAAAATGCCTTATTAGAAGAAAAACTCCTATTTTTTCTTTCGCCCGCTGCGACCAAACCGTAGCCCCGTTTGACACACCGTCTGCACCGTTGGAAAGCTCTCACCGAGAACTCAAATGTGTATCTATTATTTTTTCATGATTTGATACTTCAACAGGACACATTTTCTCCATGAAGGGTCTATTCACCTCTCCTTCAAATCAGATTTCCTCACTTACAACACTTGTATTTGGGGCATCACTTTTCCTCCATACTTTTCCTTGTTCGTGTTGATTTTCGTCATGAGCTACCCTCTTGCACTCATGTTTTTATGGTCCCCCATTGGACCTTTACTGTGTGGCAGCACCATTCTAGTCACCCTTGTTTAGAGCATCCGAGTTGAGTCATCATTGCATTCATAGAATCTATCCTGAGTCCCTTTGTACCCTGCTATAGTCCTCCATCCTTCATCACTTGGCCTCTCTCTCGTGTCGCACATGATGGAATTCAGTCCCACTATCCCCTATCCCTCTTGATATTGCGTTAGTCACTGCCAAGTCATCCATATCCTTTATGCTCTAACAAGGGAAATCGTCCATCTGCTACTCAGCATCCCTCATTTCATCATCATCATTAGTGTTAGTCTGTCAGTTGCTTTACTATTTTCTCTTGTGCCTTAGTTGAGGATCCCTTATTGCCTCACCTATGGCAGATCTTCTTCTGTCAACATCAGCTCCTTCACTCTAGAAGACAGGTCTAGAGGGCAGCGTACCTTGGTTCCAGCTTCTCCACTTGTTCGGTGCCTCGGATCAAGCAAAGGGATTTCTCATTACCCTTTGACTTGATTTTTTCTCCACTCCAGCTCCTTCTAGCATGATCGAGATCCGTATAATTGATGGTCCAGTGATGCAGCAACAGCTATTGGTGATTCCCGGGTGTGTGTGAGATGTCTCAACCCTCATGAGGGGGTGGCCCTGCAGGTAGCCGCACACATGCCCGGATGACCTCTTCATTGTAGCCTTCGATGAAGCTCCGTATATTTGATGATGTTGGCCTTAGCCGCTTGCAGCACCTCTTTGATCTGCATGTATCAGTCAGATTTTGCGAGCCCTTCCCCGTTTATAGGGGACATTTGGGTTGTATTTGTATCTCATGTACTCAGATATTATTGTATAAGTCCTGGCTGTTATCCCAGGCACAGCATGTATGTGGGATTCCTTATTATGTTTTTTATCTGGCTCATGTTTACGCCAGCATGTACTTTATATTTCGGTCCCTTGTTTACTAGACGCACTATTCTTTTGTACTTTGTCTCGGCGGGCATAGGTATGCCTCCCTTGCCGCCTCTAGCACAGGTACCCTCTCATAAAACGAGACTTGTTGCACCTGTAAGTCTTATCTCCTTAGGTTCTAGTTCTTTAACACTTTAGACTACCTTAAATTTCTCTCTCTGACTTCCCTTTTGATGTCTAGTGATTGAGTTCTTACAACGTACTTCGGTCATACGATTTGCTCCTAACACTCGCACGCTGGGGGGCAATCTGTTACACCATTTTTTGGTCATCTAACCTATTATCATTAGATAGACCTAAGTACACCATGTAAGACCAATTTTACCCTAAGTAAAATTGCTTTTTCTATGTAAAATAACTTAATAAAACACATTTATTAGGTTGTTTATGGTCCAAATAGGAAACCCCAAAAGGAAATATTAAACAAATCTTTATTTGTTTAATTTTCCTCATGGACTAATTAATTAAACAATAATTTAATTATTATTCCAAGTTATGTTTAACTCAAAACAAGGAAATTAATTAGATAAATTCTTATTTATCTTATTATTTTCTAGGAATAATTATTTAAATCCTATTTAAATAATATTCATTGTTAAATATGACTAAATCATTTATAAATAATTAAATTAATCGTTATTTATTTAATTATCATTCAACCACTTCCTTAAAATAATAAATAAATCATTTATTTATTTATTATTTACAAATAAAGGGATCTGACCCAAGTCAAATACCTTTTCCCTCCAACAAATATAATAAAATATTACTAAAAGGTGGTTCTAGAATTTGGTTAATAATATTTTATTCATGCACCAAGTCCTGGACTACCCTAATATTTTGTTATAAATAGAAGGGGTTTCCCATTCATTTGTCACCTTTTGTTGCTCATTAGATCACTCTAGATCTATGTTCTTGGTCTGACTTTGAGCCATTATCATTGTCAAATTTTCCATCATTTCACTTTGTGAGCTCCCTTTGAGTTCTATGTTTGTTTGGGTTTTCTACACCAAAAAGAGAGAGAAATTCTAGATCTGAAGTGCTGAGGACTTTCAAGAACCCATCCCATTGAGGAGAATTGGAAACACCTTTCTTGTTTTCCTCTCAGGTGCCCTTCAATATAAAAAATTCTTTCAAAAATATTGTTCTTGTCTTGTCTATTGGATGCATGGAGCAAAACCTTATTTTCACTGCTTAATGTCTTTTTATGCATAGATCTGGATTTGTGTATATTTGTCTTGATCAACTAACTACAGATTTGAAGATATTGGCAGCCATAATTGATGTTAGGGCTATTTTTTATGCGTAGCTAAAGTGGTCTTTCTCCGACAAAAGATTCATACTAACACGATGTATTACACTTGACTGCTCTACCAAACAGAGAATTTCATAATAGAAATAATTACTAGGCCTATGACCATACATGACTCGATGAAGCACATGCAAGTAGAGGCCATGAGACATGGGCCCAAACTAAAAATACTCTCCTAATGAATCTACAAAAGGATCATGGATACAACCTTTAGGGAAAGATAGAAAAAATATACTACACAAAGAAAAATCCATGTCATAAACCATGTCATCAGGTTGACCACAATCTAAGTTGTCATGCGTGTAATATTATTTTGTCGATGATGTAATAGGTTCACTAATATTTTTCTCTGTTTCTACATTATAGCGTAGGAATTTGGTTGAAATTGGATGAAGTGGTGGAAGCTCAACAGTAAAATTAAATTTCCTTCCCCGAGGGTTTAAAATTTTTACGTGAAGAAAATGAGTATCCCTCAGGATGGATTCAACACCCCATGTGATGACATCGATGAAAAATTTGTGTAGAAAAATTAAAAACTATCCGAAATAAAAAATGTTGTCATGACGACAGGAACCTGACATAACCATAAGCCTTGGTTGAAGTGTCCTACTCACCTAACTTGACTTTAAATTCTAAGAAAATACATTTAGTTTCTTTTCAAAACAAGATTCAATATTTAACTCATGAGATTCAACTAAAAATAGATGTTCAAGACTACTGCAAAAATATTCAATGATAAGCATGCCATCCTCTTGATCAAAAGGAGGAATACCTGAAAGAAAATATTCGATAATTGTGTCATAATCCTTTTGAAACTCTTGCAAATCCAAATCTTCATTTAGGCATAAATATTCATCCAGATTTGAATAAACATTACCATATAATTCAGAGAGAAGAAAATCATCGAGGTCATGATCATCCAAGGGTTTATCTTGATTAACGGGTGAAATATTGATGGGGGGGATATCAAGATTTGAATATGGTTGATTAATAAGATAAAATAAATCACCATTAGAGGAGATATGTGAAAGAAAAATAAGCTCTTTGTATGCAAGATGGTCTTCTGCTTCAATGATTGGTCTAGGTCCAACCTACGGAACATCAAAGGGAGGAGGACATGGGATAAAAATCATATATGGTTCTTCCTCTTGACGTTGAAATTAATTTTGGTTAGGAGGATCTAATTTAAAATATTTCCTTGACATCTAGGCTAAGAATCAAAATTTTCATCCAAGAACTACCAAAACACATCCTTGTTCGGAAACTGATAAAAAAGGTGGAGGAACCCATCAGTAAAATGCTCAATAAATTCAATCAATTCCATCCTAAGTTGGTCAGTTTCATCAATAAAATAGTGATATTCATATTTATTAAAAGCTTTTTGAAGCTCGTTAATCAAGTGATTGAAATATGTGATAGAAGCAGTGGGTAGAGAATAACACCATTGCTTCGCACGACCATTCAAACCAATGTAAGGGTAAACAACCGTGCAAGGATTTATTCTGAATAAACACCATTCAACAAGAAAAATTGAACAAATTCAACAACATAATTAGGGATGGTTGTTGTACTTTTTCCATCAAATTTAAATCATAAAAAATTATGTAAAAATTTCACGGGGATTGAAAGATCTAAAGCTTCAGAAAAACACCTTAGGATTATGTTTTGGGACAAAGTTGTCAGGTGTCCATTTCGTTTGGTTTTATATCAATTTTTGCTCAAAAATACCTCATGCTCTTCTTTATTTTGTATGTTTATTGTATTTATTTTGTGCATTTTTTGTATGATAAGATAAATATTCACCATTTAGCATATTTCTCGTGTTTCAACAAGATTTAACGTTAAAATCAATATTACTGATGGTTTGTGCATATGCAAGTTTAAAATTTGAATGTTTCCCTCTGGGAGGGGCCAGCATTTCTAGCACTTTTCCCTCTCCAGGTAGCATGTATCCAGTATACGGAATGCCTCCTCCTTTTGCCCAACCTCCTGCTTACCTCAATGTTTCCCATCCTAACCATTATCTTTACCCGCAGCCTAGTGTCCCAGCTCCTCCAACATTTGGACCTTCACCTCCCTTGCCTTCTCAACCCCCGCAACAGAAATTACTACCCCCTCCAGGGCCAGTATTTTCACAGCAGGGCACGACTAATCCTCCTTCTTCTCAAAGAAAGAGGAAAGGCAATCAAAATCAATCTACCCCTGGTAATCATGGATCCAATCCTTCAAGTATTTATTCTAACACTGCTAACCAGCAACAGGGCTCTCAGCCCAAACCGGATAGGCCTCTCTGCACCAATAAGCTTTGTTCATGTTGTGGTGTTTACGGTCATTACACTCATAATTGTCCCCTATTACCACAAATGCAGCAGATTTGGGAGTCTCAGGATACATTGCGTGGACAGCATGCCTCCCCTACTATTCCCCCCAATGCGACTAACTTCACAACCAGCCGTGTTTACCGATCCTTTCCCTTAGCTAGCGATTCGTACACTCCAACCACCTCATGCCTCGCAACTACTCAACCTTCCCTTTCCGGTTCCTCCGATTACCAGATTCTCATGATGAATTCTAACCCACCTCTCACCGTCGACCTTAACCTTCAAACTCGGCCCCGCGCACCCCAAGCTCTCGCTTCATCTCGGTCTCCGAGTCACCTTCTTCAGTCTTGTTCTTTTCGACAATCTAATGGTCTCACATCCCTCAGCCCAAAGTTGAGGTTCCTATCAAGGTTCCTAAGGGCCCATTACGCCAAAACGCTACTTCCGATCAAGCTGCTCATTCGTATAGCATAGTAGATGATTTGGTGCAGTCTCCTACTGTCATTTCAACACTGGAACTCCTCTAGTCATGTCCTTCTGAAAGAAAGGCTCTACTATCCACCATGGGCGCTGTAGATCCTGCTGATGAAAAATTTATCTTTTTCGACGCCCGTCAGTTAGATCATCCTCCCCTTCCTACTTCCATCGCTTTCCAAATCCCAGTCAAAATATGAAATGCTAAGGTGTCTTGGTGTATTATTGATGAGGGGGCACCTACTTGTGTGATTTCTGCTTCGGTTTGGAAACAACTCGAATCTCCTAAGCTGGCCCCTTCCACAATCACCCTTCGTGTGTGGGATGGCCATGCCTCCCAGCCCATTGGCATATTCCATAATTTTCCTATCACCCTTGCGGGCAAGACTGTTTGCGTTGACGTTTAATTCATTGATGCCCCTCTTGACTATAACATTCTTTTGGGACGTAGCTACATCTATGCCATGTCTGCTGTCCCATCTACGGTCCACCGCAAGATGTTTTTCCCTCACAATGGAAAGATAGTCACCATTGACCAGTTGACATATCATGAGCCAAAATCTTAGACCTCTCCTGAGTTAACCATCTCTTCTGTAGCCAATAAGAAAACTGTCGATTCTTTGACCAGTGTTTTCCCAGACATTTACAAAGACTCCTCCTTTCTTGGAACCTTCCTTGGTATTCATCCTCCTCCTATCTCTGATCCCAGCTTAGTGAATGTTTGCACGATGAAATCGTCTCGGGCTGACCTTAAGCGTCCCGCTTCATCTAGTCAGCAACCTCAACCTCGCCCGCCGTAACCCGCTCCTAGCCCTTCGCCTCAGCTAGCCAATCCTCTTCCTTCTAGACCTTCTCATCTAGCTAGTACCCATGAGCCTCTTTACCCTCTTGGGTTGGTCCCCCCAGGTCTCAACCATCTTGGAGCCGTCCCTCCTGGCCATTACCTCACTATCACCTACGTATATCTTTCCCAATGACTCCTCCCAGAGTCTATTCGGTCCCCATCATGGCCACCCTTTCCCTCCCTAATTTGACCCTAGGAATACTCGTCTAGTATCTTAACCCTCCAGCCGAGACCCTACCAGGTCACCCCAAACCTTACCTTGCTTTGACATCGGTTCAACCGATTCCCTTAGCTTCTTTCGTCACTACAGTGCCACCAACACCTCAACAAGACCCTTCTCCTGTTGTGAAAGCTACAGGAAAGAAAGGAAAAGCTCGAAAGGGGGCATACAAATACAAGGCCACCCCGACTGGCCCTACCCCACCTACACCCACAAAGCATTGTGCCTTGTGTGATGGTGTCGGTCATGCCACCCATACTTGTCCCGAGTTTCCCCGTATTAAACCCATGGTTAAAGTCGCGTTCCCTGAGTCTACACTCCCTGAACCCTCTGTTTCTTCCTCGTCCGCAGCCAAGAACCCAAAGACTCTTCACACCAACAAAACCTATGCTCTGTGTGGTGTCCATGGTCATTATTCTCACCATTTTCCTCACCTAACGCATTACCGAGCCTCTTTAGAGGTCATTCGTGAGTATGAGGTTGAAAAAAATCAATCCACCTCTCCCATTCTCGCGCAGTATGCGTCAGGTCAACTCGAGGATCCCCCTGCTACCATTGACATTCCCCCCTGATGTTGAAATGACGGAACCTACTGCCCCCATCCTATACCTATCATCATCCATGAGACCCTCGGAATACATTGCCTCTTAATCCCCTCCATCTGTTTTGCTTGATCTCCCTTCAACGACATTCTTGAGCTCCACATCATTTGAACATATTTTTACTTGTTCTTTTGTCATCCCCCATGATGATTCATATGTGAGCCTCTCTTCCCATGCTAATGATTTAGGTAGCTTTGCAGCATCATGTGGTTTCCCTAACCTTTTCTTTCCCACCCATAACCGGGATGATACCATCCATATCTATGATGTTCTCCGCAGCATGAGCTCCAACTATTCCTCCTGTAGCCCTCATACATCACCCTCTAGTCGGTCTATGAGTCATAGCCATCCTATACAGACTACTCCCTCCCATAGTTGTTGTTTGATGTCTACCCTACACTCACGCTGCCATCATTGTTCTTCCTCCTCCCATTTCTTGTCTTGTGACACTATTTTGCAGGACCTCCTGTCCACACATTATATCAAGCAGTGCCACTGGGGCAGCCTGTTATTCTCAATCTAGCCCCCGAAATCTTCGTGGGCCATCCTTACCCCCTTGCATACCCTCGTTTTCTCTAATGGGGTCTGCATTGGTAATGCCACCAATAATCAGGCTGAATATGATGTCGTATGTGGCCTCTTAGCCGATTCCCTCTCTCATCGCATCCTCCATCTGCATGTTCATTTATATTCCCTACTTCTTGTCTTGCAACTCAATGGTGTCTATCGTGTGCATAATCCTATCCTGTTTAGACGATATTTACAAGTGAAACTTTTGATACGTGAATTTATATTCATTACTTTCCATCATGTACCTAGAGGACAAAATCACTACGTAGATAGCATTGCAAACCATGTTCTAGATTGGCATTTATCACACAAAAGACAATAACATTCAAAATCATCAAAACAATGCATATTCATAATATATATCATACAACATGTTTTTAGAGTCCCTCTACTCTGATACATATGACATGCCCATAGTATGTTACAACAAACACATCTCAAAACTGGGGGGAAACACTTGCCCCTCCATACACACTAGGGGGCACCACCTGCCCCACATCTAATCACTCTCTGGAGGATCTCGAACCAATGGCTCTACCCCCCCAGCTCGTAGATCACACACAGTCTAACCGGCCATCACCATGCGCCGCATGACGCCTCGCCATTCCGAAGGTAGACCAATACATAGCTCTATGTAATGGTCGTCTAAGTCTTGCCATCCATCTCCTTGAAACACCCAGACAACCAAGCATCTAGCGATGTATGTCCTCTAGGAGGGTAGCCATGTCCCTCATTCGGCGTCGTTCAGCCACTAGCACCTACACCTCGGCGATCGCATCAGCTACTAAATCCGGCTTGCCTTCACTTTCCTATATCTACAAAATGGTAGTACAGTCTAGTACCATATATACTATTCACAAACTTTAAAATGCACATAAAATATTAGTTACTTGTCACTTACCATCAGGCCCCCATACTCGACCAGGCGGAAGTGGCAAGTCCGGATCTCCACAATAACTCATCCCACTATAGGGATAGTCGTCTATGTATAATGACATCTGATCCCAATGGGCAAAGAACTCTGGTTGGAACACTCGCCCGACCGCCCCTCCTCCTCCTCTACATAGTAAGCACCCCCATCAGCACATCTTGGGTTCCCTCAGACCCCCATCTGGTAGCTGTACACGAGGTCGCAAGGTCGAGATCTTCTTGAAAAAGAAGGAGCACAACACAGTCCCATACGAGCAATCATGGTTCACTTGCCACTTGCAAAGCGACAGTTGTAATTTCAATGACACCAACATCATTTGGGCCCATCCATAGTAGGTCCCACTCAACACTGATTCCACAATCATCATCTGCCCTCCAGTGATGTGATGGAGCGCTTGGCTACCCAGGATCCGCAACACTGCTGCCACCACTGCACGGGTCTCTAACCTCTCTAGATCCCCAATCGGTATCCGAGTCGCTTTTACATGGAGGCCTGGTCGACAATGTCATTCTACAAACTCCATAATGTTACGCCCCCATGGTAACACCGGCTGTGTATTTCCCACTATCCCTAATGGTGGGAGACCAGTCAAGAAATACAAATCCTGGACTGTTAACTTGATCCTCTGCCCCTGCACTATAAACACCTCATGATCTGGATCCAAATAACTGACAATCCGGGCTAGCAAGGGCTCCCCAAATCTCATCAGTGGGTTCTCCACAAATTTTAGAACCCCAAACCTGGCCAATGCATGATGGACACCCTGATTTTCTTGGATTTCTGACCGTAATGTACCCAGGTCTCTCTCTCTCCACTTGATCCGTATATCCTCCATAATTGCACAAAAACATCATCTTTGTCAGTATACAGATAAGAAAAATTGCATTCAATTACATAAAATCTGAATCTTAGCCCACAACAGCACTGAAATCACCTCCATCTGACAGGTCGAACTTTTTGGAAAAATCCTGGGACAGGTCGCACTTTTTAGGCCCAAACCTGCTTCCCAAGTCGCAGTTTTTGCCCCAAATAGTGCGACCTGGCTGTGAAGATGAGGGAGGGTCTATTCCTGAGATTTTGGACCCTAATCTAAACTTTCAATCCATCAAAAATAAAGAGTAGGATTAGGCCTCTTACCTACAACTGACGAGCCTTGATTCCAATGGTCAGTTTGTCCACTAAGATCGCCGCAAGATTTAGGGCCTTCTCTTCTCTCCAAATTCACCACAGCTACACAAACAAATGAATGCATTTGGAGGGAAAATGCCTTATTAGAAGAGAAACCCCTGATTTTTCTTTCGCCCACTGCAACCAAACCGTAGCCCCGTTTGACACACTGTGTGCACCGTTGGAAAGCTCTCACTGAACACTCAACTAGGTATCTATTATTTTTTCATGATTTGATACCTCACCTAGACACATTTTCTCCACAAAGGGTCCATTCACCTCTCTATCAAATCAGATTTCCTCACTTACAACACTTGTATTTGTGGCGCCACTTTGCCTCCATACTTGTCCTTGTTCGTGTTGATTTTCATCATGAGCTACCCTCTTGTACTAATTTTTTTTTATGGTCCCCCATTGGACCTTTACCGTTTGGCAGAACCATCGAGTCACCCTTGTTTCAAGCATCCGAGTTGAGTCATCATTGCATTCATGGAGTCTATCCCGAGTCCCTTTGTACCCCACTATAGTCCTCCATCCTTCATTTCTTGGTCCCTCTCTCGTGTCACACATGATGGCATTCAACTGACTATCCCCTATCCCTCTTGATATTGTGTCTGTCGCAGCCAAGTCCTCTTTGCCCTTTATGCTCTAACAAGGGAATTCGTCCATCCATTACTTAGTATCCCCCATTTAATCATCATCATCAATGTCAGTCTGTCAGTCACTCTACTATTTTCTCTCGTGCCTTAGCTGAGGATCCCTTATTGCCTCACCTATGGCAACATCTCCTTCGTCAACATCGCCTCCTTCACCCCAGAAGACACGTCCATAGAGGCGCGTACCTTGGTCTATAAACCTTCTCCACTTGTTCTATGTTCTGATCAAGCAGAAATTTTCATTACCCTTTGACTTGATTGTTTCTCTACTCCAGCTCCTTCCAGCATGATCGAGATCCGTATACTTGATGGTCCAGTGATGCAGCAGCAGCTATTGGTGATTCCCGAGTGTGTGTGAGATGTCTCAACTCTCATGAGGGGGTGGCCCTGCAGGTATCCCCCCACATGCCCGAATGACCTCTTCATTGTAGCCTTCGATGCAGCTCCATATATTTGATGATGTTGGCCTTAGCCGCTTGTAGCACCTCTTTGATTTGCATGTATCAGTCAGATTTTGCGAGCCCTTCCCTGTTTACAGGGGGCATTTGGGTTGTATTTGTATCTCATGTACTCAGATATTATTGTATAAGTCCTGGCTGTTATCTCAGGCACAAAATGTATGTCGGATTCCTCATTATATTTTTTATCTGGTTCATGTTTATGCCAGCACGTACTTTATAGTTCGGCCCCTCATTTACTGGATGCACTATTCTTTTGTACTTTGTCTCGGCAGGCATAGGTATGCCTCCCCCGCTGCCTCTAGCACAGGTACCCTCTCATAAAACGAGACTTGTTGCACCTATAAGTCTCATCTCCTCAGGGTCTACTTCTTTAACACTTTAGACTACCTTACCTTTCTCTCTCTAACTTCCCTTTTGATGTCTGGTGATCGAGTTCCTACAACGTACTTCGGTCATACGATTTTCTCCTAACACTCGCATGTTGGGGGGCAATCTATTACACCATTTTTGGTCATCAAACCTATTATCATTAGATGGACCCAAGTACACCATGTAAGACCAATTTTACCCTAAGTAAAATTGCTTTCTCTATGTAAAATAACTTAATAAAACACTTTTATTAGGTTGTTTATGGTCGAAATAGGAAAACCCAAAAGGAAATATTAAACAAATCTTTATTTGTTTAATTTTTCTCATGGAATAATTAATTAAACAATAATTTAATTATTATTCCAAGTTATGTTTAACCCAAAACAAGGAAATTAAGTAGATAAATCCTTATTTATATTATTATTTTCTAGGAATAATTATTTAAATGCTATTTAAATAATATTCCTTGTTAAATATGACTAAATCATTTATAAATAATTAAATAAATCATTATTTATTTAACTATTATTCAACCACTTCCTTAAAATAATAAATAAATCATTTATTTATTTATGATTTACAAATAAAGGGACCGACCAGTGTCAAATACCTTTTCCTCCAACAAATATAATAAAATATTACCAAAAGGTGGTTCTAGAATTTGGTTAATAATATTTTATTCATGCACCAAGTCCCGGACTACGAATATTTTGTTATAAATAGAAGGGTTTTCTCATTCATTTGTCACCTTTTGTTTCTCATTATATCACTCTGGATCTATGCTCTTAGTCTGACTTTGAGCCATTATCATTGTCACATTCTCTACTTTTTGCTTTGTGAGCTCCCTTTGAGTTCTATGTTTGTCTGGGTTTTCTACACTAACAAGAGAGAGAAATGCTAGATCTGAAGTGCTGAGGACTTTCAAGAACCAATCCCATTGAAGAGAATTGGAAACACCTTTCTTGTTTTCCTCTCAGGTGCCCTTAATATACAAATTCTTTCAAAAAACTATTGTTCTTGTCTTGTCTATTAGATGCATGGAGTAAAACCTTATTTTTATTGCTTAATATCTTTTTACGCATAGATATAGATTTGTGCAGCATTTATCTTGATCAACTAACTACAGATTTGAAGATATTGGCAGCCATAATTGATGTTAGGGCTATTTTTTATGCGTAGCTAAAGTGGTCTTTCTCCGACAAAAGATTCATACTAACACGATGTATTACACTTGACTGCTCTACCAAACAGAGAATTTCATAATAGAAATAATTACTAGGCCTATGACCATACATGACTCGATGAAGCACTGAAAGTACAGGCTATGAGACATGGGCCCAAACTAAAAATACTTCCCAATGAATCTACAAAAGGATCATGGATACAACCTTTAGGAAAGATAGAAAAAATATACTACACAAAGAAAAAAATCCATGTCATAAACCATGTCATCAAAGGACTACAATCTAAGTTTGTCATGCGTGTAATATTATTTTGTCGATGATGTAATAGGTTCACTAATATTTTTCTCTCGTTTCTACATTATAGCGTAGGAATTTGGTTAAAATTGATGAAGTGGTGGAAGCTCAAAAGTAAAATTAAATTTCCTTTCCCCGAGGGTTTAAAATTTTTACGTGAAGAAAACATGAGTATCCTCAGATGGATGAAACACCCCATGTGATGACATCGATGAAAAATTGTAAAATTAAAAACTATCCGAAAATAAAAAATGTTGTCATGACGACAGGAACCCGACATAACCATAAGCCTCAAGGAAGTGTCCTACTCACCTAACTTGACTTTAAATTCTAAGAAAATACATTCAGTTTATTTTCAAAACAAGATTCAATATTTAACTCATGAGATTCAACTGAAAATAGATGTTCAAGACTACTGCAAAAATATTCAATGATAAGCATGCCATCCTCTTGATCAAAAGGAGGAATACCTGAAAGAAAATATTCGATAATTGTGTCATAATCCTTTTGAAACTCTTGCAAATCCAAATCTTCATTTAGGCATAAATATTCATCCAGATTTGAATAAACATTACCATATAATTCAGAGAGAAGAAAATCATCGAGGTCATGATCATCCAAGGGTTTATCTTGATTAACGGGTGAAATATTGATGGGGGGGATATCAAGATTTGAATATGGTTGATTAATAAGATAAAATAAATCACCATTAGAGGAGATATGTGAAAGAAAAATAAGCTCTTTGTATGCAAGATGGTCTTCTGCTTCAATGATTGGTCTAGGTCCAACCTACGGAACATCAAAGGGAGGAGGACATGGGATAAAAATCATATATGGTTCTTCCTCTTGACGTTGAAATTAATTTTGGTTAGGAGGATCTAATTTAAAATATTTCCTTGACATCTAGGCTAAGAATCAAAATTTTCATCCAAGAACTACCAAAACACATCCTTGTTCGGAAACTGATAAAAAAGGTGGAGGAACCCATCAGTAAAATGCTCAATAAATTCAATCAATTCCATCCTAAGTTGGTCAGTTTCATCAATAAAATAGTGATATTCATATTTATTAAAAGCTTTTTGAAGCTCGTTAATCAAGTGATTGAAATATGTGATAGAAGCAGTGGGTAGAGAATAACACCATTGCTTCGCACGACCATTCAAACCAATGTAAGGGTAAACAACCGTGCAAGGATTTATTCTGAATAAACACCATTCAACAAGAAAAATTGAACAAATTCAACAACATAATTAGGGATGGTTGTTGTACTTTTTCCATCAAATTTAAATCATAAAAAATTATGTAAAAATTTCACGGGGATTGAAAGATCTAAAGCTTCAGAAAAACACCTTAGGATTATGTTTTGGGACAAAGTTGTCAGGTGTCCATTTCGTTTGGTTTTATATCAATTTTTGCTCAAAAATACCTCATGCTCTTCTTTATTTTGTATGTTTATTGTATTTATTTTGTGCATTTTTTGTATGATAAGATAAATATTCACCATTTAGCATATTTCTCGTGTTTCAACAAGATTTAACGTTAAAATCAATATTACTGATGGTTTGTGCATATGCAAGTTTAAAATTTGAATGTTCTTATGTGGGGTCACAACGTGGCCTATCAATTACAATTTTAAAAGATAATTCTAAAGTTTTGGTCAAGGTAAAATGAAATTTACCTCATTTATGGTGATTAACTAAGTCTTTGGCTCTGCCTACACTCAATTAAGTTTATGCACCAATAAGACGGTTCTTGCACCAATTTGGGGCTTTGATAGATTGATGCACTTTCAAATAAACCCAAGAAAGGTTTTTGTCCAAAATGGTGTTTTAAAACTTCTACAAGAGTCAAAAAGCACCCAGGTTGCATGTATGAGTTTCTAGAAGCAAAAATGACAATTAAGCCCCAAATTCACATGATTTTCAAACTGCCAACTTCCTCCTATATTTTCGTGTAGTTGAAGGCGAATTTCAAAATTATGGAACGTGGGTTTTGTTCCTGTTGGAACACCTAATCCTACATGGGTAGGTGTGAAATACGAAAAGTCACAATGGAGTCCAAGTGACCTTGGAATGTGAAACCAAGAGTCACACCATTGTACTATAAATGTACATCTTTGTATAATGGAAAATAAAAAAGCCTCACGTTTATCTTTCATTGTGTGTTGTTTCTCTTGTGTGTGCATTCTTCTTCCTCATACACCATGTGTGTGTTTCAACATGGTGTTTAACATGGTATCGGAGCGGGCGATTTCTGGCCCTGCTCCACTTTGAGTGAGCCATTTGTGTTTATGGTCTTCAGGTATTATCCGCAAAATCTTGTCATTTTGCAGCACTCGCAGATTTCTCAAAGAAGATTATTTGCCATCTCTAAAGTGGTTTTGGAGAAGGAGAAGCATTCAGAAGAAAGAGCAGGATTCAGAATTTGTTTTGAAGAAGAGCAGTAGTGGTTTTGAAGAAAGGAAGCACTGCCCATCTGAAGGTTTTCATTCTCATTTTTCCTGCAATTTCTATTAATTTCTACATTGAAGAGTTGCTGGAAAACACTGTTTAAAGAGGGTTTCTGAAGTAGAAGTTTCTGGCTTTTTAATGGAAAATAATTTTGAGTTTTTCTGCTGCTGAGCTATTGGAAAATTTCTGAGTTTATTGGCAATCTGCTGTTGTATTTCAGTACTTGAAATTTGTATTGTTGCCTTCATTTCTGAAGTTCTGCTGCTATACATTTAAAAATTTTGTCATGTTCCGTTTCCTCTCGCTCCTCGCTCTCGCTCTCCGCGGCACTCCCGCCCCCCCCCGCATAACCCAGACCGTCTGCATCTCATGCCCCCTCACCTTTCCATGCGCTCTCCTCTTCACTCGTTACCTCACATACCACATTGAAATACGCCATAATCCTACAGCTCTATCGATTTTTCCCTTCCTCCACGGCTTTTCGGCCCCTCTCCTCCTATGCCCTGCGCCTCCACACAGTTCTGCACATCCCCCCTGCAAATTCAAAAATTCAAATTTATCAACGCGCTTCCCCTTCCCTACAGCTCCTATTCCCTACACCTCCCTCTGCGCGCTATCACTCCACTCTCCCACGGCTATCAACAGTCCCTACTGTGTGGATTCCCCCAACCTACCACCGCCCCACTTCAACAACTCACCTCCCATATATTAACCCTCAGCTCTGCAACTTGATATTCGCACACACCCACACGAAGCCCTCACTCTTCACAACACTCTTCACCCGACCCTGCGCCTCTTCCCTTCCACACCTACGGCTTACACTCTCCAGCCAAACCCTGCGCCCTGCTCTATTGCAATCCCACATCCCTCTCGAGCTGTACTCACCCCTCGGCGATATCCCACTTCTCCGCGTTAACGCTTCTTCTCCCTTCAACGCATCTCACACGCCACTCCCCATTGCAATACCGCCCCTCCATAACTAATACAACCCGCTTATATATATAATACCGCCTCTGCCTCTTTAAAATCGATTTTTAATATGTGCCTCCATTCCCTTTTTTAATAAACTCCCATCCATTTTTAAAAATCCTCTTTCCCATATTTTTTTAATTACCCTCCCATTTTTATAAAATTCTCACCTCCTCCCTTTTTTAAATAAACACCCCTCTCATTTTTTAAATTCCCTTCCCTCATTTAATATTCCCCCCTCCATATAAATTTCCCTCCATTTTTAATCCCCATTTTTAATTAATTTATTTTTAATTAAAACAAAACAAAAAACAAAAAAACAGTAGAGAGAGAGAGGAAGGACATTGAAGACAAGAAAATTTGAACAGCAAAAATGAAGACAAAATGACATGTGAAGAAAATGGACAGAAAACATAGAAGAGAAAAGAGAAGTCTTACATTTAATGATTTGTGGCATTGATTTAAAGGGTGATTTTTTGAAGAATTGACATTTGAAGACAGTTTGCCATCATTGAAAACAGCTCTTTGAAGGAGAATTCAGCTGCCCTAAAGGCTTTTTGCATAGTGTTTTGCTGCACATTTTGCAGAGATATTGTATTGCATTGACATTGTATTGTGAGTGAATATTTGCATCTTCTTCATAGTTGCAATCAATGAATTTGAGTTGTTGATGTAACTCATTGTTGATTGGCCTTCATCATTTGAGGAGCACACTTTGCACTTTGAGATTTCCATAGTTGGAACTTCTCTGGAGTCATTTGTATTTGTTGTTAAATCACATTGTAAACGGGTGCATTTTCGGTTGAAGCCAACACCCTTTCATTTTTTGAGCCTAAGTTGTTGAAAATGGCCAAAATCAATGAGGCATTAGTGTTGTTGAATAACCTCATTCATTCCAATGTTGATGATATGATAAAAATGAGCAAGTATGCTCTATGTAACATTCAGAGTTGTTTGCTAGATGCACAAGAGAAGATTGAGTTTTTGCAGTCGGAATCTCACCTTCAGCAAGAAGAACTTCAGCAGAAGAGTCACCATTCTGAACCTGTTTCTGTTTAGAAGATTGAGAAAGACTCCCATCAGCAGCAAGTCAGCAAAGTTGCAGTTGATTCACATTTAGTTCCTTGTACTAGAACAGATGTACATGCAAATGCAGCAGTTCAACCTGCACTTCCTAAGCCCATCATCATACCTTGGGAAGAGCTTGTCCACAACAAGCACTGAACTGGTCTTGGATATGACAAGGATGTGTCCTTTCATATTCCAGACTACACAAGCCCATCATATTTCAGAGTGCCGGATTCTTGTATGACAGTTCACCTGCAGCTGTTCCAGATCCTGTTCCACAACAACATCAAATTGAGTGTTTACGGTCATTACACTCATAATTGTCCCCTATTACCACAAATGCAGCAAATTTGGGAGTCTCAGGCTACATTGCGTGGACAGCATGCCTCCCCTACTATTCCCCCCAATGCGACTACCTCTCAACCAGCTGTGTTTACCGATCCTTTCCCTCAGCAAGGATTCGTGGCTACCCAACCACCTCATGCCTCGGTAACCACTCAACCTTCCCCTTCTGGTTCCTCCCATTACCAGATTCTCATGATGAATTCTGAACCACCTCTCACCGTCGACCTTAACCTTCAAACTCGGTCTCTTCAGTACCCCGAGCCTCTTGCTTCATCTGTCCCCGAGTCACCTTCTTCAGGTCTTACAAAGCCTCTTTCGACACCCAATGGTCCTTTGACGATCCCTCAGCCCAAATTTGAGGTTCCTATCAAGGTTCCTAAGGGCCCATTACACCAAAACGCTACTTCCGGTCAAGCTGCTCATTTGTATAGCATAGTAGATGATTTGGTGCAGTCTCGTACTGTCATTTCAACACTGGAACTCCTCTAGTCATGTCCTTTTGAAAGAAAGGCTCTACTATCCACCATGGGCGCTGTAGATCTTGCTGATGACCAATTTATTTTTTTCGACGCCCGTCAGTCAGATCATCCTCCCCTTCCTACTTCCATCTTTTTCCAAATCCCAGTAAAAATATGAAACGCTAAGGTGTCTTGGTGTATTATTGATGAGGGGGCATCTACTTGTGTGATGTCTGCTTCGGTTTGGAAACAACTCGAATCTCCTAAGCTGGCCCCTTCCACAATCACCCTTCGTGTGCGGGATGGCCATGCCTCCCAGCCCATTGGCCTATTCCGTAATTGTCCTATCACCCCTGCGGGCAAGACCGTTTGCATTGACGTTTAAGTCATTGATAACCCTCTTGACTATAACATTCTTTTGGAACGTAGCTACACCTATGCCATGTCTGCTGTCCCATCCGCGGTCCACCGCAAGATGTTTTTCCCTCAAAATGGAAAGATAGTCACCATTGACCAGTTGACATATCATGAGCCAAAATCTTAGACCTCTCCTGAGTTGACCATCTCTTCTGTAGCCAATAAGAAAACCGTCGATTCTTTGACCAGTGTTTCCCCAGGCATTTACAAAGACTCCTCCTTTCTTGGAACCTTCCTTGGTATTCCTCCTCCTCCTGTCTCTGATCCCAGCTTAGTGAATGTTTGCACGATGAAATCGTCTCGGGCTGACCTTAAGCGGCCCACTTCGGCTAGTCAGCAACCTCAACCTCGCCCGCCGTAACCCGCTCCTAGCCCTTCACCTCAGCTGGCCAATCCTCTTCCTTCTAGACCTTCTCATCTACCTAGTACCCATGAGCCTCTTGGGTTGGTCCCCCCAGGTCTCAACCATCTTGTAGCCATCCCTCCTGGCCATTACCTCACTGGCCAGATATCCTTCCTTGCTCCTCCTCCCAGAGCCTATTCGGTCCCCATCATGGCCACCCTTTCCCTCCCTAATTTGACCCTGGGAATACTCGTCTAGTATCTTAACCCTCCAGCCGAGACCCTACGAAGTCACCCCAAACCTTACCTTTCTTTGACACCGGTTCAACCGATTCCCTTAGATTCTTTCGTCACTACAGTGCCACCAACACCTCAACAAGACCCTTCTCCTGTTGTGACAGCTACAGGAAAGAAAGGAAAAGCTCGAAAGGGGGCATACAAATACAAGGCCACCCTGACTAGACCTACCCCACCTACACCCACAAATCATTGTGCCTTGTGTGATGGTGTCAGTCATGCCACCCATACTTGTCCCGAGTTTCCCCGTATTAAACCCATGTTTAAAGTTGCGTTCCCTGAGTCTACACTCCCTGAACCCTCTATTTCTTCCTCGTCCGCAGCCAAGAACCCAAAGACTCTTCACACCAACAAAACCTATGCTTTGTGTGGTGTCCATGGTCATTATTCTCATCATTGTCCTCACCTAACGCATTACCGAGCCTCTTTAGAGGTCATTCGTGAGTATGAGGTTGAACAAAATCAATCCACCTCTCCCATTCTCGCTTAGTATGCGTCAGGTCAACTCGAGGATCCCGCTGCTACCATTGACATTCCCCCCCTGATGTTGAAATGACGGAACCTACTGCCCCCATCCTATACCTATCATCATCCATGAGACCCTCGGAATACATTGCCTCTTAATCCCCTCCATCTGTTTTACTTGATCTCCCTTCAGCGACATTCTTGGGCTCCACATCATTTGAACATATTTTTACTTGTTCTTTTGTCATCCCCCATGATGATTCGTATGTGAGCCTCTCTTCCCATGCTAATGATTTAGGTAGCGTTGCAACGTCATGTGGTTTCCCTAACCTTTTCTTTCCCACCCATAACCGGGATGATACCATCCATATCTATGATGTTCTCCGCAGCATGAGCTCCAACTATTCCTCCTGTAGCCCTCATACATCACCCTCTAGTCGGTCTATGAGTCATAGCCATCCTATCCAGACTACTCCCTCCCATAGTTATTGCTTGATGTCTACCCTACACTCACGCTGCCATCATTGTTCTTCCTCCTCCCATTTCTTGTCTTGTGACACTATTTTGCAGGACCTCCTGTCCACACATTATATTGGCTATGCCGATGGGGCAAGTTTCTATTCTTAGAATCTAGCCTCGGCAGCTTGGGCCATCTTTACCCCCTTGCATACCCTCTTTCTCTCTAATGGGGTCTGCATTGGTAATGCCACTAATAATCAAGCCGAATATGATGCAGTACGTGGCCTCTTAGTCGATGCCCTCTCTCATCGCATCCTCCATCTACACGTTCATTTGGATTCCTTGCTTCTTTTTTGCAACTCAATGGTGTCTATCGTGTGCATAATCCTGTCCTGGTTAGATGATATTTACGAGTGAAACTTTTGATACGTGAATTTAGATTCATTACTTTCAATCATGTACCTAGAGAACAAAATCACTACGTAGATAGCATTGCAAACCATGTTCTAGATTGGCATTTATCACACACAAGACAATAACATTAAAAACCATCAAAACAATCCATATTCATAGTATATATCATACAACATGTTTTTAGAGTCCATCTACTTTGATACATCTGACATGCCCATAGCATGTTACAACAAACACATCTCCAAACTGGGGGGCAACACTCGCCCCTACACACTAGGGGGCACCACTTGTCCCACATCTAATCACTCTCTGGAGGATCCCGAGCCAATGGCTCTGCTCCCGCAGCTCGTAGATCACGCATAGTCTGACTGGCCATCGCCATGCGCCGCATGACACCTCGCCATTCCGAAGGAAGACCAATACATATCTCTATGTACTGGTCGTCTAAGTCTTGCCATCCCTACTCTAAAACACCAGTAAGCAACCCCTCACATCTATGACGTATGTCCTCTAGGAGGGCTGCCATGTCCTCATTCTATGTCGTTCTTGAGCCACTAGCACCTGCAGTCCCTGCTACTGTAGATCGTCTTATATATCCCGCCGGTTTCACCGGAGCTATATCTACATACCAAAAGTATAAGAATTAGTACCATATATACTATTCACAAACTTTAACATGCACATAAAATATTAGTTACTTGTCACTTACCATCAAGCCCCCATACTCGACCAGGCAGAAGTGGCAAGTCCGGATCTCCACAATAACTCATCCCACTATAGGGATAGTCCTCTATGTATAATGGCATCTGATCCCAATGGGCAAAGAAATCAGGTCAGAACACCCACTCGACCGCCCCTCGTCCTCCTCTACACAGTAAGCACCCCCACCGGCGCATCCTGGGTTCTCTCGGACCCCCATCTGGTAGCTGTACACAAGGTCGCAAGGTCAAGATCTTCTCGAAAAAGAAGGAGCACAACACGGTCCCGTACAAGCAATCATGGTTCACTTGCCACTTGCAAAGTGACAACTGTCGTTTCAACGACACCAAGATCATTTGGGCCCACCCATAGTAGGTCTCACTCAACACTGATTCCATAAACATCATCTGCCCTCCAGTGATGTGATGGAGCACTTGGCTGCCCAGGATCCACAACACTACTGCCACCACTGCACAGGTCTCTAACCTCTCTAGATCCCCAATCGGTATCCGAGTCCCTTTGAATTGGAGGCCTGGTCGACAATGTCGCTCTACAAACTCCATAATGTTACGCCCTCGTAGTAACACTGGCTTTGTATTTCCCACTATCCCTAATGGTGGGAGACTAGTCAAGAAATACAAATCCTGGACTGTCAAATCGATTCTGTGCCCCTGCACTATAAAGACCTCATGATCTAGATCCAATAACCGACAATCCGAGCCAACAAGGGCTCCCCGGCTCTCATCAGAGGGTTCTCCACAAATTTCAGAACCCCAAACCTGGCCGGTGCAGGATGGACACCCTGATCCACTTGGATCTCTATCTGTAATGAACCCAGGTCTCTCTCTCTCTAGTTGTTCTGTATATCTGCCATATCTGCACAAAAATATCATATTTTTCAGTCTACAAATAGGAAAAATTGTATCCAATTACAAAAACCCAACTCTCAGCCTACAACAACACTGAAATCACCTTCACTTGAAAGGTCACACTTTTTGGCCAAATTCTGGGATAGGTAGCACTTTTTAGGCCAAAACCTGCTTCCCAGGTCGTAGTTTTTGAACTAAAAAGTGTGACCCAACCGTAAAGATGAGGGAGGGGTTGTTCTTGAGATTTGCGACCCTAGTCTGAACTTTAAATCCATCAAAAACAAAGAGTAGGATTAGGCCTCTTACTTGCAACTGACGGATCTCGATTCCAATGGTCGGTTTGTCCACTACGATCGCCGCAATATTTAGGGCCTCCTCTCCTCTCTACATCCACCATAGCTATACAAGCAAATGAATGCATTTGGAGGGAAAATGCCTTATTAGAAGAAAAACCCCTATTTTTTCTTTCGCCCGCTGCGACCAAACCGTAGCCCCATTTGACACACCGTCTGCACCGTTGGAAAGCTCTCATCGAGAACTCAAATGTGTATCTGTTAGTTTTTCATGATTTTATACTTCAATAGGACACATTTTCTCCATGAAGGGTCTATTCACCTCTCCTTCAAATCAGATTTCCTCACTTACAACACTTGTATTTGGGGCATCACTTTTCCTCCATACTTTTCCTTGTTTGTGTTGATTTTCGTCATGAGCTACCCTCTTGTACTCATGTTTTTATGGTCCCCCATTGGACCTTTACTGTGTGGCAGCACCATTCTAGTCACCCTTGTTTAGAGCATCTGAGTTGAGTCATCATTGCATTCATAGAATCTATCCTGAGTCCCTTTGTACCCTGCTATAGTCCCCCATCCTTCATCACTTGGCCTCTCTCTCGTGTCGCACATGATGAAATTCAGTCCCACTATCCCCTATCCCTCTTGATATTGTGTTAGTCACTGCCAAGTCATCCATGCCCTTTATGCTCTAACAAGGGAAATCGTCCATCTGCTACTCAGTATCCCTCATTTCATCATCATCATTAGTGTTAGTCTGTCAGTTGCTTTACTATTTTCTCTTGTGCCTTAGTTGAGGATCCCTTATTGCCTCACCTATGGCGGATCTCCTTCTGTCAACATCAGCTCCTTCACTCCAGAAGACAGGTCTAGAGGGCAGTGTACCTTGGTTCCAGATTCTCCACTTGTTCGGTGCCTCCGATCAAGCAAAGGGATTTCTCATTACCCTTTGACTTGATTGTTTCTCCACTCCAGCTCCTTCTAGCATGATCGAGATCCGTATAATTGATGGTCCAGTGATGCAGCAACAGTTATTGGTGATTCCCGGGTGTGTGTGAGATGTCTCAACCCTCATGAGGGGGTGGCTCTGCAGGTAGCCCCACACATGCCCGGATGACTTCTTCATTGTAGCCTTCGATGCAGCTCCGTATATTTGATGATGTTGGCCTTAGCCGCTTGCAGCACCTCTTTGATTTGCATGTATCAGTCAGATTTTGCGAGCCCTTCCCCGTTTATAGGGGACATTTGGGTTGTATTTGTATCTCATGTACTCAGATATTATTGTATAAGTCCTGGCTGTTATCCCAGGGACAGCATGTATGTGGGATTCCTTATTATGTTTTTTATCTGGCTCATGTTTACGCCAGCATGTACTTTATAGTTCGGTCCCTTGTTTACTGGACGCACTATTATTTTTTACTTTGTCTCGGCGGGCATAGGTATGCCTCCCCCGCTGCCTATAGCACAGGTACCCTCTCATAAAACGAGACTTGTTGCACCTGTAAGTCTCATCTCCTGGGGGTCTAGTTCTTTAACACTTTAGACTACCTTACATTTCTCTCTCTGACTTCCCTTTTGATGTCTGGTGATTGAGTTCTTACAACGTACTTCGGTCATATGATTTTCTCCTAACACTCGTACGCTGGGGGGCAATCTGTTACACCATTTTTTTGGTCATCTAACCTATTATCATTAGATGGACCCAAGTACACCATGTAAGACCAATTTTACCCTAAGTAAAATTGCTTTTGCTATGTAAAATAACTTAATAAAACACATTTATTAAGTTGTTTATGGTCCAAATAGGAAACCCCAAAAGGAAATATTAAACAAATCTTTATTTGTTTGATTTTCCTCATGGAATAATCAATTAAACAATAATTTAATTATTATTCCAAGTTATATTTAACCCAAAACAAGGAAATTAATAAGATAAATCCTTATTTATCTTATTATTTTCTAGGAATAATTATTTAAATCTTATTTAAATAATATTCCTTGTTAAATATGACTAAATCATTTATAAATAATTAAATAAATCATTATTTATTTAATTATCATTCAACCACTTCCTTAAAATAATAAATAAATCATTTATTTATTTATTATTTACAAATAAAGGGATCTGACCCAAGTCAAATACCTTTTCCCTCCAACAAATATAATAAAATATTACTAAAGGTGGTTCTAGAATTTGGTTAATAATATTTTATTCATGCACCAAGTCCTGGACTACCCTAATATTTTGTTATAAATAGAAGGGTTTTCCCATTCATTTGTCACCTTTTGTTGCTCATTATATCACTCTAGATCTATGTTCTTGGTCTGACTTTGAGCCATTATCATTGTCAAATTTTCCATCATTTCACTTTGTGAGCTCCCTTTGAGTTCTATGTTTGTTTGGGTTTTCTACACCAAAAAGAGAGAGAAATTCTAGATCTGAAGTGCTGAGGACTTTCAAGAACCCATCCCATTGAGGAGAATTGGAAAGACCTTTCTTGTTTTCCTCTCAGGTGCCCTTCAATATAAAAAATTCTTTCAAAAATATTGTTCTTGTCTTATCTATTTGATGCATGGAGAAAAACCTTATTTTCACTGCTTAATGTCTTTTTATGCATAGATCTGGATTTGTGCAGATTTGTCTTGATCAACTAACTACAGATTTGAAGATATTGGCAGCCATAATTGATGTTAGGGCTATTTGTTATGCGTAGCTAAAGTGGTATTTCTCCGACAAAAGATTCATACTAACACGATGTATTACACTTGACTGCTCTACCAAATAGAGAATTTCATAATAGAAATAATTACTAGGCCTATGACCATACATGACTTGATGAAGCACATGCAAGTAGAGGCCATGAGATATGGGCCCAAACTAAAAATACTCTCCTAATGAATCTACAAAAGGATCATGGATACAACCTTTAGGGAAAGATAGAAAAAATATACTACACAAAGAAAAATCCATGTCATAAACCATGTCATCAGGTTGACCACAATCTAAGTTGTCATGCGTGTAATATTATTTTGTCGATGATGTAATAGGTTCACTAATATTTTTCTCTGTTTCTACATTATAGCGTAGGAATTTGGTTGAAATTGGATGAAGTGGTGGAAGCTCAACAGTAAAATTTTATTTCCTTCCCCGAGGGTTTAAAATTTTTACGTGAAGAAAATGAGTATCCCTCAGGATGGATTCAACACCCCATGTGATGACATCGATGAAAAATTTGTGTAGAAAAATTAAAAACTATCCGAAATCAAAAATGTTGTCATGACGATAGGAACCTGACATAACCATAAGCCTTGGTTGAAGTGTCCTACTCACCTAACTTGACTTTAAATTCTAAGAAAATACATTAAGTTTCTTTTCAAAACAAGATTCAATATTTAACTCATGAGATTCAACTGAAAATAGATGTTCAAGACTACTGCAAAAATATTCAATGATAAGCATGCCATCCTCTTGATCAAAAGGAGGAATACCTCAAGAAAATATTATCTGAGACCAGTGATAACCTTTGAAACTCTTGCAAATCCAAATCTTCATTTAGGCATGAATATTCATCCAGATTTGAATAAACATTACCATATAATTTAGAGAGAAGAAAATCATCGAGGTCATGATCATCCAAGGGTTTATCTTGATTAACGGGTGAAATATTGATGGGGGGGATATCAAGATTTGAATATGGTTGATTAATAAGATAAAATAAATCACCATTAGAGGAGATATGTGAAAGAAAAATAAGTTCTTTGTATGCAAGATGGTCTTCTACTTCAATGATTGGTCTAGGTCCAACCTACGGAACATCAAAGGGAGGAGGACATGGGATAAAAATCATATATGGTTCTTGCTCTTGAAGTTGAAATTAATTTTGGTTAGGAGGATCTAATTTAAAATATTTCCTTGACATCTAGGCTAAGAATCAAAATTTTCATCCAAGAACTACCAAAACACATCCTTGTTCGGAAACTGATAAAAAAGGTGGAGGAACCCATCAATAAAATGCTTAATAAATTCAATCAATTCCATCCTAAGTTGGTCAATTTCATCAATAAAATAGTGATATTCATATTTATTAAAAGCTTGATGAAGCTCGTTAATCAAGTGATTGAAATATGTGATAGAAGCATTCGGTAGATAATAACACCATTGCTTCGCATGACCATCCAAACCAATGTAAGGGTAAACAACCGTGCAAGGATTTATTCTGAATAAACACCATTCAACAAGAAAAATTGAAAAAATTCAACAACGTAATTAGGGATGGTTGTTGTACTTTTTCCATCAAATTTAAATCATAAAAAATTATGTAAAAATTTCGCGGGGATTGAAAGATCTAAAGCTTCAGAAAAACACCTTAGGATTATGTTTTGGGACAAAGTTGTCGGGTGTCCATTTCGTTTGGTTTTATATCAAATTTTGCTCAAAAATACCTCATTCTCTTCTTTATTTTGTATGGTTATTGTATTTATTTTGTGCATTTTTTGTATGATAAGATAAATATTCACCATTTAGCATATTTCTCGTGTTTCAACAAGATTTAACATTGAAATCAATATTAATGATGGTTTGTGCATATGCAAGTTTAAAATTTGAATGTTCTTATGTGGGGTCACAACGTGGCCTATCGATTACAATTTTAAAAGATAATGCTAAAGTTTTGGTCAAGGTAAAATGAAATTTACCTCATTTATGGTGATTAACTAAGTCTTTGGCTCTGCCTACACTCAATTAAGTTTATGCACCAATAAGACGGTTCTTGCACCAATTTGGGGCTTTGATAGATTGATGCACTTTCAAATAAACCCAAGAAAGGTTTTTGTCCAAAATGGTGTTTTAAAACTTCTACAAGAGTTAAAAAGCACCCAGGTTGCATGTATGAGTTTCTAGAAGCAAAATTGACAATTAAGCCCCAAATTCACATGATTTTCAAACTACCAACTTCCTCATATATTTTCGTGTAGTTGAAGGCGAATTTCAAAATTATGGAACGCGGGTTTTGTTCCTGTTGGAACACCTAATCCTACATGGGTAGGTGTGAAATACGAAAAGTCACAATGGAGTCCAAGTGACCTTGGAATGTGAAACCAAGAGTCACACCATTGTACTATAAATGTACATCTTTGTATAATGGAAAATAAAAAAGCCTCATGCTTATCTTTCATTGTGTGTTTTTTCTCTTGTGTGTGTGTTATTCTCCTCATACACCATGTGTGTGCTTCAACATGGTGTTTAACATGGTATCGCAGTGGGCGATTGGCCGTCCTCGCTCTCCACTTCGAGTGAGCCATTTGTGTTTATGGCCCGTGCATATCTCTGTGATAAATTCTGTCAATTTTAAAAGACTCGCAGATTGCTTGCAAAGGTTTTGCCACATTCAGAAAGTGGTTTTGGAGAAAGAGTAGCATTCAGAAGAAAGAGCAGCATTCAGAATTTGTTTTGAAGAAGAGCAGCAGTGGTTTTGAAGAAAGGCAGCACTGCCCATCTGAAGGTTTTCATTCTCATTTTTCTTGCAATTTCTATTAATTTCTGCATTGAAGAGTTGCCGGAAAACACTGTTTAAAGAGGGTTTCTGAAGTAGAAGTTTCTGGCTTTTTAATGGAAAATAATTTTGAGTTTTTCTGCTGCTTAGCTATTGGAAAATTTCTGAGTTTATTGGCAATCTGCTGTTGTATTTCAGTACTTGAAATTTGTACTGTTGCCTTCATTTCTGAATTTCTGCTGCTACACATTATAAAATTTTTCCGTTGTCCTGCTCTCTGCTCTCTACTGTTATATTAAAAATAAAAATAAAAATAAATTAAAAAAAAAATCCAACGCAATCCCTTTACATCTTTCCCTATGCCCTACTCGGCCTCTCTGCATAACCGGCACTGGTCTGCATCTCACGCCCCCTCACCTTTCCATGCGCTCTCCTCTTCACTCGTTACCTCACATACCTCATTGAAATACGCCATAATCCTACAGCTCTATCGATTTTTCCCTTCGTCCACGGCCTTTCGGCCCCTCTCCTCCTACGCCCTGCGCCTCCACACAGTTCTGCACATCTCCCCTGCAAATTCAAAAATTCCAATTTATCAACGCGCTTCCCCTTCCCTACAGCTCCTATTCCCTACGCCTCCCTCTGCGTGCTATCACTCCACTCTCCCACGGCTATCAACAGTCCCTACTGCATGGATTCCCCCAACCTACCACCGCCCCACTTCAACAACTCGCCTCCCATATATTAACCCTTGGCTCTGCAACTTGATATTCGCACACACCCACATGAAGCCCTCACTCTTCACAACACTCTTCACCCGACCCTGCGCCTCTTCCCTTCCACACCTGCGGCTTACACTCTCCAGCCAAACCCTGCGCCCTGCTCTATTGCAATCCCACATCCCTCTCGAGCTGTACTCACCCCTCGGCGATCTCCCACTTCTTCGCGTTAACGCTTCTTCTCCCTTCAACGCATCTCACACGCCACTCCCCATTGCAATACCGCCCCTCCATAACTAATACAACCCGCTTATATATATAATACCGCCTCTGCCTCTTTAAAATTGATTTTTAATATGTGCCTCCTTTCCCTTTTTTAATAAACTCCCATCCATTTTTAAAAGTCCTCTTTCCCATATTTTTTTAATTACCCTCCCATTTTTATAAAATTCTCACCTCCTCCCTTTTTTAAATAAACCCCCCTCTCATTTTTTAAATTCCCTTCCCTCATTTAATATTCCCCCCTGCATATAAATTTCCCTCCATTTTTAATCCCCATTTTTAATTAATTTATTTTTAATTAAAAAAAACAAAAAACAAAAAAACAGTAGAGAGAGAGAGGAAGGACATTGAAGACAAGAAAATTTGAACAGCAAAAATGAAGAGAAAATGACATGTGAAGCAAATGGACAGAAAACATAGAAGAGAAAAGAGAAGTCTTGCATTTAATGATTTGTGGCATTGATTTGAAGGGTGATTTTTTGAAGAATTGACATTTGAAGACAATTTTCCATCATTGAAAACAGCTCTTTGAAGGAGAATTCAGCTGCCCTAAAGGGTTTTTGCATAGTGTTTTGCTGCACATTTTTGCAAAGATATTGTATTGCATTGACATTGTATTGTGAGTGAATATTTGCATCTTCTTCATAGTTGCAATCAGTGAATTTGAGTTGTTGATGTAACTCATTGTTGATTGTCCTCCATCATTTGAGGAGCACACTTTGCACTTTGAGATTTCCATAGTTGGAACTTCTCTGGAGTCATTTGTATTTGTTGTTAAATCACATTGTAAACGGGTGCATTTTCGGTTGAAGCCAACACCCTTTCATTTTTTGAGCCTAAGTTGTTGAAAATGGCCAAAATCAATGAGGCATTAGTGTTGTTGAATAACCTCATTCATTCAAATGTTGATGATATGATAAAAATGAGCAAGGATGCTCTATGTAACATTCAGAGTTGTTTGCTAGATGCATAAGAGAAGATTGAGTTTTTGCAGTCGGAATCTCACCTTCAGCAAGAAGAACTTCAGTAGAAGAGTCACCATTCTGAACCTGTTTCTGTTCAGAAGATTGAGAAAGACTCCCATCAGCAGCAAGTCAGCAAAGTTGCAGTTGATCCACATTCAGTTCCTTGTACTAGAGCAGATGTACATGCAGATGCAGCAGTTCAACCTGCACTTCTCAAGCCCATCATCAGACCTTGGGAAGAGCTTGTCCACAACAAGCACCGAACTGGTCTTGGATATGACAAGGATGTGTCCTTTCATATTCCGGACTACACCAAGCCCATCATATTTCAGAGTGCCGGATTCCTGTATGACAGTTCACCTGCAGCTGTTCCAGATCCTGTTCCACAACAACATCAGATTGAGAAATGCCAACACTGTGATCGAGTTGGCCATATGAAAGATCACTGTTTTGATCTTCATCCATGCAAGCACTGTGGTCGCCACACCCATTCTTCACACAGATGCTTCAGAAACAAGCCTCCTACAAGAACAAAGATTCATCTTGGATGGATCGCTTCTTGGCAATGGGCATCAGCAGCCAAGAAGATGTTTACGACACATGTTAGAACTTGTTCACGCATATTGAGCAAACTTGTAGTTGATTTTTCGCCATCATCTCACCTTGTCCCTGACAGGGGGGAAAATGGTGGTCATGTACAAGCTTCGACAACAGATCAAGCGAGCCTGAGCCACAATCTCTCATTCCATGTTCAGAGTTGTAGCCAGCATTTCAAGCGAGCCTGAGCCACAATTCGTCATTCCGGATTCAGAGATGTAGCCAGAGATATGGATGCCCATGAGCATACCTTCGGTTGGTTGATAACCTAAAACCATCATCTTTGGTTGGTGGATAACCTAAAACCATCATTTTCGGTTGGTGGATAACCTAAAACCATCATCTTTGGTTGGTGGACAACCTAAAACCACCACAGGTAGTAGACCTCCCTTCTTTTAGGTTGAAGGTCTCCCTTTTTATATGAGGGAAAATTCCTCTAGCAGAAGCCTTCAGCTTCTTGCCAGTTTCGGAAGAGTTCCGGGAACTGCAACAAGTTTTGCGTTCCAGTGTTTGTGGTCATCCTAAAACCACCTCCTTTTTCCAACATTTCAGAGAGTTGATTCAGCCCAAGTGCTACCATGTATACTTTGCAGATTTGTATTACAACTCTTTTCTTGGACTCACACATACCCCTTCGGATTAAGGGGGGATGTTGGAACACCTAATCCTACATGGGTAGGTGTGAAATACGAAAAATCACAATGGAGTCCAAGTGACCTTGGAATGTGAAACCAAGAGTCACACCATTGTACTATAAATGTACATCTTTGTATAATGGAAAATAAAAAAGCCTCACGCTTATCTTTCATTGTGTGTTGTTTCTCTTGTGTGTGTGTTATTCTCCTCATACACCATGTGTGTGCTTCAACATGGTGTTTAACAGTTCCCAACATGGGAAATTGAGTAATATGTATGAAGTTTTCCAAAATTTTCCACCATTTTGGATATCCGAAGGGTTCTTTGAAGTAGTTTTGTAAAACAACGCAAATTTCAATTCTAAAATTATGCCCAACTTTGCAAAATTCGTACTAGATCTTGATTTTTCTGACTGGATGATGTTTGAACTAGATTTACATTGATGGAAAATTGTTAGAATCTAAGTTCCATATTTTTTGCAAAGGATTGGCTTATCTAAAGCTAAATTTGTAATGTAAAATCTTCTATAGCCTAGTTAGAAGGGAGTCATTCCATACTCGGCGGTTGTTGGTGTAGATTGGGAGGCAACTGTTTTTCTGATGTTGGACCTTGAGCATCCATGATGTAGAAGGCTGAACTATATTTTCAATACAAGAACCTTGTGCTAAGTTTTATTTTTCAGTTTTTATTCAATTGGTGATTATGTAATTTGATTTATTCTAAGAGGCAACAAGCTGGTTAGGTGGCCCCCCCTCTCTCATTACTTTCCTCTTCTCTGCACTTATTTATTTCATAGTTTACATTTCTTTTGATTGGTACTCTTTGTGATTCAAATATTCTAACCAAAGTGATTGTATTCAGATCTAAGGGTTTCTCATATATATACTCTGCCTCATTGCATAATTTCTTATTTTGTATGAGATATGAGATATTGTGCTGATGTATAATGCAGAAATTGATGAATTTATGGTGATATGTAATTAATTTTAACTATATTCCTAACTCTGATGCATTGAGTTGGGTTCTTATTTGGAACTTTAATAAATTGATTGTTGGAGTTATTATCACAGGGCGTGCATATTGATCTAATATCATTGAAACAAAAACAACGTGCTTTATAATTTTGGATTAATTATTTGTTTATATTCATATATGGATCTATTATAAGCATCAAATTTAAATCATAAGAAAATTCAAGTTATATTTCTCTGTTTTGTGGGAAAATTTCAAGCAGTTTTGATTAAGGGATGTACCCGTAGCAACATTTCAAAAATAAATTTTGAAAATATTATAAATGTTATTCCTGGAACCCATCATTGATTTACATCTCAAGTCATATTGTGACTATCCTCAAATATTGGCTACATAGTGCAATGGGTCATATATTGTTTGGATCCTTGATATTTTAATAGATTTTATTGTGCACTAGCCTTTGTTTACTTGTAATATGAATTACAATGCAAGACATAACAAGATGTGATGTTCCTTTTTCAGAAATATCACAAGTCTGTGCCAGAGATGGACTACAGGGGCATTTACCAGATATGTCACCTTCTAAAGAAGGGTGAGATCCGAAGGCTTTTTGGCCCTTTGCAGACTCTGTCTACAGATATGTGAAATTTCCTAGTAGGAATGACTAGCATCCCAAGCCTGGAAAACACATTTCCCAGGAATGGAGGCAGTAGGAATTGATCCTTGGTATGGGATCCTTTGAATATATCTGTCTGGAGCTGAAATCCTGAAGTGGACTCAAAACAAATCCTTCTAGGAGCTTGAGACAAGCCTCCTTCACCTTTTATCTTCAGAAAAGGGCCCAATGAAGAGGGCTGCAACAAAAATTTGCTCAACAAAGGGAATGACAACGTTATCTCTAAGGATATATGTCACATGAAGATGAAATCAGCCTTCAAATACATATGCAGCAGAAAATGTAGACAAACTCTTGAGAAATCTATTACTTAAATCAAGTAAAGAGTCTCAATGAGACATGTGCATAGAAATGGAGAAAAACACTGCTTGCATAGTTTATTCCCAACTAGGACTGCGCAGTTTATGGAGGTAATGCAGCAGTAAATACATGTACATGAATGATCCAAAAATATAAGCTCAAATAAGAAAGGGGGAGCAAGGTCTCAACCCCTGAAAATACAATACAACAATCCTCTAAAAGGATTGGATGAAAACTAGACAAAATGGCATTTTTACCAAAATCCCAGAGTTGCTAGGCATCTGCTGCAACTGAATAGAAAATAGAAATGAAAGGAGTTTTATGAATATGATGCTTTTGCTGAAATAACTCCTTTATTCAATATTTTGGATGAAAGGCTGATCCTTTCATAGAAGATCTCACCACCCACCAAAATGCTGCAACCCTCACTGCAAATGCTCTCTATGAATTGCGCAGTCAAGGAAGAGGGATGCTATTTTGCAGATGGAAATGATTGGCCTGATGCCAAAGATGATGGAATGAAGATCTAAAACTCCCTCACTAATCTCCCAAAGGGATGGAGACTCCCTCCTCTGAAATACAATGCCGGAAGTGGTGTTGAGAAACCCTCCCCTGCAACACCCAGCAACACAACTCAACCACCAATGGAGATTGCACTGGAGCTGAATGAAATACTTTGGCCTCAAGCCATAATATGGGGAAAATGAAGAACAAGCTCTTCCAAGAGCTACTCAATGGAAGAGATGGGATTCCCGCCCGAGAACACCCAGTGCTAGCAGCACTGCATCTCATCTAAACAGCCAGAGAATGCTCTTGTCTGAGAAGACAAGCAAAATGATAATCAAAAGCATGAATGAGAATGGCTGCTTTGTTCTTCTTTTAAATAAGTGAAAGGTGCTTTTCCATGGGGCCCACACCTTATGGTTTCCTCTCTAGAATGATCTCCTCCTCATGCAAACTGCGCTGGCCCACCAAGGGAATCTTATCTTCTCTATCTGCGCAGTCACTTGGCTTCTTCTAGAACTATCCACCTGAAAATTGTCTCTTTTCACACATGGGGTGTGAAATCCAGTCCTTTATTGACCCCTTTTCACATTATAAGGGTTCCTTATTCAGATTTTTATTATCAATGGGTTTTCCAACCCATTTATTCTCCTCATAAAGAAAAAACAAAAGATTTTAATGTTCCATAAAATTTTGGAACATTACAGTCCTCCCCTCCCAAATGTTGCTTGCCCTCAAGCAACTTGTAAGGATAGAACTGTAGGATGTCCTCCTCCTCCAACTGTAGCTCCCACTTATGATGAACTCCCCATGAAGAGTGAGATGTTTTATCAACATAGAATCTCCATACTTCTCCTCTCAAGGAAAGTAAAATAGCCAATGTGATTGTCATCATGAACATGGAATGTACTTAAGAAGGCAATAAGGTGTTGTCTAGAGGTCTCCTTGAAGCATGGTGTCAAAATGAATTGGGAAGAACATTCCCCTCATGTGAATCCTCCATCCCCAAGAAATTATCCACAAAAATCTAGTCACCTCCAGATAAGGCAACTGATGAACATCTTCTTCCACCTTGAGCTCCAACAAAGAAGGTAGGCTAAAAATTTGAAAGTGGCAGGCATCATAGCCTACCCCATGCTATTCACCTCTCCATTCATGGAAAGTGTAGAGTGAAGGCTGCCGTTTTTTGGCAATATGATGCGATGTGTTGTCCTTGATGGCAACCTACTTGAAAACACCATCATGGTTGCCATCAAGTCCAAAGGGGGAGATTATTGGAAATATGATGCGATGTGCTGTCCTTGATGGCAACCTACTTGATGAAGTTGATGGAAACCTACTTGATAAAGTTGTCTTTGATGGAAACTGACTTGATGTATTTGTTAATGATGTAAATCTGATGTATCTACAGAGCAGTGCAGATGTAATGGAGAAAGGAATTCTTGTAAGGGCCAGAGAAATGATTAAAATGGTATGTCACAAAGCATACGCGGGTTTGTAAAGGCTAAGTAGCGTATGTACGCGGAAAATTACGTACCAAGTAGCGTATGCCTATTTGCGCTCTAAATTTCTAAAACCAAGGAACATTACCATGGTATTGGTCCACAATATTGAGCGCTGGATTATCTATTTGATCCCATCTAGGAATACCATCGGAAGTTGTGTGGTTTTGGCTCATGGTATTGACAAAGGCTAAATCTATATAAGGAGAAGAAGATCATAGTGCAAGGGTGTGCATATGTCTGGGTTTTAATGAATACTTCACTCTGAAGTATATCTGCATGGTTGAACTCTGCTCTTAATTGATAGATCTGAATCTATGATGCACCTATGGATATGATGAAGGTTCAAGATCTCTAGATCTAGAAATGATGAATCTCTAGGATGATCTAAAAAGAAATGATGAAGACCTGGCGCAAGTCTGATGAAGAAATTGAAGAAATATGGGTAAGTTTATAGATCTGGACTGTTCTGCAAAGTTTATCTTTTATATATCTATATGCTAGTTTGTCTCGGTAAAAGCGCGTATATACGCGGGTCCGCTTAAAGAAAAGCGCGTATGGCAGTCAGGGTTTCTGAAGAATAAAATGCACTAAATTATACGCAGGTTTGTCTCTGTGAAAGCGCGTATATACGCAGGTTCAGTGAAGTAAAAGCGCGTATGGAATCTAGGGTTTTGTTGAAGTATATGGAATGAAATGTCTGATCTTTTGTAATGTTTTACTGCTATCTTTCAAGGATGTATTCATACAGATCTGGGTTTTTTGAATGTTGATTGTGTTGCTAATTATGTTGATTAAAGATCAACTTGTTTGATGATTCAATGACTAAATTGATGAAGGAAGAATGACTGTATAAACAGCTCTGCATGGTTGATAGATTGTCTGAAACAGAAATCTGATTTCAGATCTGAATATGAGTCTGAACTCATATTGAAAGAAAGCATACACAGAAGAATACGCTAGTTGGTGAAAGGGAAAGCGCGTGCATACGCGGAAATGGTCAAGAAAAATCGAGTATACAAAGTTACTATGCATTGAGTCATATGCAGGTTGATGAGCAGAAAAGCACGTATACACGCGACTTCAGTGAATAAAAGTAGCGTATGGTATTTGAATCAATGAATGATCTTGGTTGAGTTCACATCTGCATATCTATTCTGAAGTCTGGGTTATCTCTGATATTCTGGTTATAGTGGTCTCATTGTTCTGTTTGAAGTATTGGGCAAAGTATGTTTGTTGATAAATGAAGGATTGTGTTGAAGCTGTTTGATCCAGTTTGAAAATTATGAAACGTGGTCTGCAGTGGTGCTGAGGGTCGAAGCCTTCAGTGAGGGGGTAGTAGCTCCCTTCCAGGAGAGGCTGGTAAACGAGAGCAGGTTGTTGTAGCTCCCTTCCAGGAGAGGCTGGTAAACGAGAGAAGGTTGTGGCCTTCTGCAGGTGGGTGCCTGCGTGCTGGTATGAGTTTGCGCCAGTACATGGTTGTAAGAAGTTTTCTTTATATAATAAATATTAAATACTGAGACGACGGCAGCGGTGGTTTTCTCCTGAATTGGGTTTCCACCTTAAATCTTGGTGTTCATGTGTGTTTCTTATGTGTGATGATTTATTCTGTTCTTAATGCACCTGTTTACTGCTTACTAAACATTTGATGAATGAATGATGCAATAATCTAAGTTAAGAATTAAATGCATGATTAGATCTCTGGACATATGCAAGTTTTCTTAAGGATATCCGCGTGTATACGCGAGTTGTGTTCAGTAAAGTAGCGTATGGGTTTAAAAGCAAGAAAAAGTAAAAAAATTTCAGTCAGCACTAAATACTGATTCACCCCCCCTCTCAATATTTTTCCCAACACCCTTGGGCTGCAGAAATGTTTCCCTAAAATGGCAAGATGAAGTTTGGATCTCCAAAGATCTTCCCTCCTCCATTGTGAATCAATCTGGCCCAATGTCTCTCCTTTATGATGGGAAGGAGATCAACACCATCACATGAATCCCCATCACTCTCATGGCTCACCTCAAGAAGAAATAAGTGCTGCACTGTGGTGGCCACATCATCTCTCATGCTCCCCTTAGAGCATGCCTTGCAAAAATTATGGGGATCTTCTCCCCCAAAGGACACATCCATCATATATGCCCTTCTTCCAATCATGCTCCCAACAATAGTGTGATCTATAGCGGCATAGAGAGCCAAAGTAGAAGTCATGCTGACTACCATATATGTCAAGTGAGTGATAAATTCATCCTTCTCTTGCAACCAACGTAGTTTAAGCATAAACTGCAATAGAGAATGATGAAATATGTGGTTCCTCAACCACCAGTTTTTTGCTACATTCTCCTCATGTATTTGGTGAAAATGAGTGATGTATGATGCATGGTGAGCATGTCCTCCAAAATAAAAATCTCCCCCAAATCCATCAAGGGGATGACTATCAACTATGCTCTTGGCCCCAAGTAGGCCAAAGAACCTTTGACAAAGAATGTTCTTCCTTGGAGCATCATCCTGCATATACATGGTTAAGGAATCAACATGTAAATCATATAAATGAAAAATATCCTTGCCATGTTTTCTGCTCATGCAAAGGGAGAAACTCATAGATGAATCTCTCCTCTTCCTCCCAAGTAAAAGAAGTGATTGTGCCCACTCTTCCAAAGAGTGGTGTGCATATACTGCTCCCATGCTAACTGTACAAGTGGGAAGGTTGTTTCCCCTCCCTTGCTTCTCCTGCCACAGTGCAGGTACTAAAAGGAGAGTGGGTAAGAGTGATAGTGAGGGGATGCCACCCTCTGCTTTGGTTTTACCCAAAACCCCCAGCACTGCAACAAGTTGTCCCAAGGCCTCCACACTGTTGGTTGATGCCTCACTGTTTGGAGCATCTCTCCTCCTCATATGAACCAGTGGCCTCCTTGGTGTGATGTATCCACTCCATGAGACATTCTCATTTGAAGATGACTATATACACAGATGAAGAATCATGTTCATGCTTCCCCTGCGCAGCTCAATCACCTTCCTAGGTGTAATGACCTCCAAAAATGGATAGACATGGGCCCTCCTCATCACATGGTGTTGGGTCTCTCCTCTATCTTCTTCATGAATATTCATGGTTTTACACCTCATCTTCCATGGCACATGTGAATCATGAAGTGCGCCTTGATCTCCATGCATGAGATCCTAGGGACCTTCTTGCAAAGACACAAGAATCCCTATGTTTGGAGCAAAAGCTCCTTCTTCCTCTGCATGAGGCACTAGATGATCTCTAGATCTGGCAGCGCTGTTGTCCTTTGTCTCTGCAATAAAGTTGGGCAACATCCCAATAATCTAATCCACCTTTGAAAAAGAGAGCTCTCTGGTTTTTTTCTCAAAGGTGTGGGATGAAATTTTGGCCTCCAACAAGGCTGAATGCAAGTTTCCAGCTCCTCCAATGGTTTCTTGAGGTGGTACTGCGTTTCTATGCAAGGGTTTTTTTTTATTCCCCTTGTTTAACTCCATCTCAAGAGTTCCAAGAATGTTCTGATAAAATCCTTTCACCAATTACTTAGTGAAATTCACATAATATGAGGCTTTAACATTCTTAAAAGAAATGGACTCAAGTTTCCACCATGCATGAGCCTTACCTCTCAAATGGAGTGCTGCAACTTTGATGATTTCTTCTTCTGAAATGGGGTGCTATTGTTGGAAGGTGTTTGGATCTTCCACCCAATCTATGGCTGAATATGAAGGTGAACCTCCAAAAGTAGATAGATGAAACCCATCTTGCTGCTCCTTCCCTTTCACGTTGCTCCTGCAAAACTCAAAAAAAGTGGGCTCATTTTTGAATCCATGAGTGTGAGACTCATAATCCTTCAAGAAATCTCTAAGGGTTTCCTCATTAGTCACATTTCCTCCTTATTTTATCTCCCTCACAGGAATGTTGGGCCTTTGACTGCACTATTCATTATGGCGTGTGGCTGCATGTTTACCCTCACCATGTGCAAATATAGGGCTTCCTTCAGTTTCGAACCCTTTATGAGATTCTCCATCAATCTCCCTCCTAACCTTTCTGAAATCTTCATGTGTGCCTTGCATAGATTTGGGAAGAAGATTTGTGAATATTTTCTTCTCCTTTCTTCCAAGAGATGGAGTCTCTCTGTTGCTCAAATCCTTATTTCCTTATAGATGAGAATAGGAAGTGCAGGGGTCTTCCTTTTCGGTTTGCTCTTCCTCCTTGGGGAGGTTCTTCTTCTTTTCAAAAATGGATGAGATCAATCTCATCCTCTTCATCTTCGTTCTCTTCTTTGGCTTTCAAGGCCACCAAGCCGAGCCAAGAAAGATGCTCTGAAGGCCCGACTCGTGATGTTCCTTTTTCTTGTAAATATCATAAGCAACTTAGGGAGATGAACCGCTTCCTCCTTCTCTCATCTCCCTCACAGGAATGTTGGGCCTTTGACTGAGTTGTTCATCATGGTGTGTGGCTACATGCTTACCCTTACCATGTGAAAATCTAGGGCTTCCTTCAGTTTCGAACTCTCTTTGAGATTCTCCATCAATCTCCCTCCTAACCTTTCTAAAATCTTCATGTGTACCTTGAATAGATTTGGGAAGAAGACTTGTGAGTATTTTCTTCTCCTTTCTTCCAAGAGATGGAGTCTCCCTCCTGCTCAATTCTTTATTTCTTCCTAGATGAGAATAGGGAGTGCAGGGGTCTTCCTTTTCTATTTTCTCTTCCTCCTTAGGGAGGTTCTTCTTCTTTTCAAAAATGGATGAGATCAGTCTCATCCTCTTCATATTCTTTTCTCTTTCTTGGGCTTTGAAGGCCACAAGCAGAGCCAAGAAAGATGCTCTAATACCACTGTGATGTTCCTTTTTAAGAAATATCACAACTCTGTGCTAGAGATGAACTGCGAGGGAATTTACCGGATATGTCACCTTCTAAAGAAAGGTGAGATCCAGAGGCTTTCTGGCCCTTTGCAAACTCTGTCTATAGATATGTGAAATTTCCTAGTAGGAATGACTAGCATCCCAAGCCTGGAAAACGCATTTCCCAGGAATGGAGGCAGCAGGATTTGATCCCTGGTCTGGGATCCTTTGAATATACCTGTCTAGAGCTTAAATCCTGAAGTGAACTCAAAAAAAATCCTTCTAGGAGCTTGAGACAAGCCTCCTTCACCTTTTATCTTCAGAAAAGGGCCCAATGAAGAGGGCTGCAACAACACTTTGCTCAAAAAAGGAAATGACAGCGTTATCTCTAAGGAGATATGTCACATGAAGATGAAATCAGCCTTCAAATACATATGCAGTAGAAAATTTAGACAAACTCTTGAGAAATCTATTACTCAAATCAAGTAAAGAGTCTCAATGAGACATGTGCATAGAAATGGAGAAAAACACTGCTTGCATAGTTTATTCCCAACTAGGACTGCGTAGTTTATGAAGGTACTGCAGTAGTAAATACATGTACATGAATGATACAAAAATATAAGCTAAAATAATAAAGGGGGAGCAAGGTCTCAACCCCTGAAAATACAATACAACAATCCTCTAAAAGGATTGGATGAAAACTAGACAAAATGGCATTTTTACCAAAATGCCGGAGTTGTTGGGCAGCTGCTACAACTCAATAGAAATTGGAAATGAAAGGATTTTGCTGAATATGATGCCTTTGCTGAAATAAATCCTTTATTCAATCTTCTGGATGAAAGGCTGATCCTCTCATAGAAGATCTCACCACCCACCAAAATGCTGCAACCCTCACTGCAAATGCTCTCTATGAACTGCGCAGTCAAGGAAGAGGGATGATCTTCTGCTAATGGAAATTATTGGCCTGATTCCAAATATGATGGAATGAAGATCTGAAACTCCCTCACTGATCTCCAAAAGGAATGAAGACTCCCTCCTCTGAAATACAATGTCGGAAGTTGTGTTGAGAAACCCTCCCTTGCAACACCCAGCAACACTACTCAACCACCAATGGAGACTGCACTGGAGCTGAATGAAATGCTTTGGCCTCAAGCCAGAATATGGGGAAAATGAATAACAAGCTCTTCCAAGAGATACTCAATGGAATATATGGGATTCCCGCCTGGGAACACCCAGTGCTAGCAGCACTGCATCTCAGCTAAACAGCCAGAGAATGATCTTGTCTGAGAAGACAAGAAAAATGATAATCAAAAGCATGAATGAGAATGGCTGCTTCGTTCTTATTTTAAACAAGTGAAAGGTGATTTGCCATGGGGCCCACACCTTAGGGTTTCCTCTATAGAATGATCTCCTCCTCATTCAAACTGCACTGGCCCACCAAGGGAATCTTATCTTCTCTATTTGCACAGTCACTTGGCTTCTTCTAGAATTATCCACCTGCAAATTGTCTCTTTTCACACATGGGGTGTGAAATCCAGTCCTTTATTGACCCCTTTTCACATTATAAGGGTTCCTTATTCATATTTTTATTATCAATGGGTTTTCCTACCCATTTATTCTCCTCCTAAAGCAAAAACAAAAGATTTTAATGTTCCATAAAATTTTGGAACATTACACGAGATCCAAAGTAAAACATACATTCCAAGCTTGTGATATTAATTTTCAAAACAAAGTTTAAATCTATTATTCAACCTATGAAGAAGCATACGAGTGGTATTTCCTAATTCTTTTTAATGCACGTCAAGATTTTAGTTCGGATTATCTTATGTCATAAGAGAAGTGACTGCACTATGATTTTATTCTTAAGTCATACAATGTTAAATTTAGGATATTTCTAGAACTCGTATTAGATTTGTTTTGTAGGGTAAATTCACTTGTAAATGTTTTGAGAACTCAAATATAGTATTTCAAGGAGTGATGCTAGATCTGAACAGAGCATTGAATATGATGATTGGTAGTATATTGCAGTGATTAGTGGTGCCACGAGTGGATTTGTAACCATTCTTTTATTTTTTGTAGATATGAGAGAGAGCCTTGTTTTGATTAGGTTTTAAGTTCTTAATTCATCAAGACAATATTTTCATTTGGATTCAAAATTGGCATGCCAGAAAGTGGATTTCAAATTTAATTATTTTAGAAAAGAGTCAATAATATTGTGCACAATACTTCTTTAAATTCAGTTGATTGAGTTTTGTGAAGGAACTTGTTTTACACTCATAATGGATTTACTTTTTTATTCTTTTAGTCAGTGAGATATAGTCTTTCCTTTGCTTAGTTAATAAATAGTTAAATGCTCAAGTTTCCAATCAATCAATAATTAGGGTGTGCTTATAAGTTTCCAATAGTTCAGGCATTCTCTTCAATTAGAGTTTACTCTTTATTTGTTACTAGTTAAGGTTTTATTTAATTGTTGGAAAATTGCATGATTCATGTTTCAATAATTAGGGTTTCAATTCTAAAGATTTCTTTTGAGTATGGGATTTGAATATTGATTGATTAAGTGCGGGAACTGAAGGTGTGAGAGATAGTCTAGGGTTTTGTTTTGTAGGTTGTTGGAGTCATTCTCTAGCGTTTCTCTAGCGTTTCCAGTGTTGCGCTTCGAAGTTCACGAACTCCTGGTTTGATAATTTATGGTTGTTTATTAATATACATATAATCCAGCAAACATTTTGGTGTTGTTTTTAGGGATGCGCTTAGGGGATTGACCTTGGTGACCTATTGTGGTTTGGTTTTCTCTTTACATAGTTTCTCTTGCAAGTTTTTTTTTATTTGAATTTGTCTCTTTCCTGCTCATTTCTTTTAAAGGCTTTTATTTTTAAGGTGTTGTAAGAACCCCTCCTATATATATACTTAATCTTGTGTTAACAGAATATACCATCTTAATTATTGAACATAAAAATGGTTTTTGGAGGAATCTTTCAATGAGGAGTTTTGATATTGTTGCAAATAGATACAAATCATCCAATGACAAACTTACAAGTGCAGAAATTAGTATTTTTATTGAAAACTTTAAAAATGATGTTATTTGTTCTCTTATTTCACAATTGGATGATTTGCAGGAAGATTGAAAGCAAGATAAAATTGAAGAACCAATGTTACTATTTTGTGCCAACAATAGAAAGAATCACTTCCTTGGAAAGTGCCAACTTAGCGGCCTAAAAGTTTGAAAAAATTGCGAGTAGGGTCATTCAACATAACATTGTCAATCACTGCCTATAATATTAAAGGTATTCTAGAAATAGAGTAAGGAATCAAATCAACCAAATGGTATAACTCAAAACCCATCATCATTTAATACTTGGACTAATACTTATTACCCCATTAGGTTCTTGTTGTGTTATTCAACAACCCCCATTATTTTAGAATAGTTTCCTTAGAAAAATAATGGGGACCATTTTAATTGTTTTAAACTATAACAAATAATACCCTTAAGTGATTAATTGAAATATAAATTAGAGTTAAAGGGGATAAGCGATACCTTTTTATCTAAATGGAACTTAGGTGGAAAATTCAAAAGAAAAATGATTGCTAATCGCAATCGCAAAACCACGAATACTTCATATGACCTATAAATATATTCCAAATGAGTTGTGATGTGATACCAATAAAAGGCTTTAATAAAGAAAAAAAACTTCCAACTAAACCATATTTCATGAAAATCAAACCATGGGAGCCACCACTGCCACGTGACCAATCACAAATCAAATTTCCATCATGCCAACAATCTGCCCCCATTTTCGTTTCCCCGATGCGATGCATCCCATCGCATCACACTTTCGTTAATGACCACTTTCGTCCACCATCTAATTTCACCGAAATTGTGATTGCGATATCACATCACAAATTTTTCACTTTCATTTTCCCCCACTAATGTTTGAAGCCTTTAAAATACTTTAATCTTTTGACTTGAAAAGAGTTATAGCGTGAAGAGGAATTGATCACAATCGGTAAGAAGTAGTTATTTGGAATTTTAAGAAGTTTACACACAAATGGATATGCAATCGAAAATATCTTATTTAAATGCTTAAATGTCTATTCGGGAACGTGAACCCATGCTTTCCATTAATGCCATAAATTAACGGTTTTAACAACTCGAGCATCCAAATATGATTTGACAGAAAAAGAATTAAATTTTTAGATTATCCACGTGCCAATTTTTATTTTCTATTATTTCCATTATTGTTACACTACTCTTCTATTATGACAATATTGCCCCTTTTTACTTGTTGTTCTTACTATTTTGCAGGTGTTACATAGTAATTTTTCACCATGATCATTTTCTCGTCCTTGATATTGAAATGCCCCATGACAGATCTTGTGCAATGTTTCCACCATCAAGAAATATGTTAACACATCCCCTTGAAGATCCAAAGAAGACCTCCTTGGAATATTACTAAAGAAAATTGGTCAAATTCCTAGTTTCCCAGGTCAGCAGCCTTCCTAGTGCCATGACTGCGCCGATGTACTTTTTACAATTTTGGATTTGCACTGTCAGTGCCCTAATTTATTGGAAAACCACACTAATCCCCTTTCTGGCAGTGTTTCCTCAAATGAAGGAGAAGCTTTGACCTCTAGAAGCTCAAGGGCGATGAGTTGGTTGTTAAACGGTGGTGATAAGGTCGAGCTTTCTGATTTTAGAGCCTTGATCTCATACATGGGGGTTCACCCCTTAGAAATTCAGCCTTCCTCCTCCGTTCATGGGCTCCTAACCTCTTCTCCCTTCCTATAAATTCACATCTCTCATTCGCCCAACTTTAGAGCTTGGTTGGTCATTGTTAGACTCATCTGAAATCTCATTGCTTTGCATCCTAGCATTGTGATAAAGCCTAAGTGTTCAGGAGAAGGAATTATTTTGAGCTTCAATGAAGGACTTAGAATTTCACCAAAGGGCGCCTCCAACATCAATGCCTAGGTTGTAAGCTCTCCTTTTGTATTTATCAATAATAAAATTTGATGTTTGCTTTCTATATTTGTCTAAATGTTTATGCAAATATTTTGGTACTCCTTGATCTGCTAGATAGCTAATGTTTACATTTATTATATATTGTATCAATTTTTTTGTTGTCTCTTGATCATATGCAGGTATTTGCATGCCATCGGTAGCAGGGAGCGGGCCTACAAGGATCATGTTTCAAGGTCACCATCAATGGATTCAAGCATAGCATTGGGAAAAAGGTATTTATGTCTCTTTTCTCTTCGCATTGTAAATGCTAGTTAATAGAGCTTTGCATTAGAAATAATCTCGTGTTGCAAGACCCACTCTAAGGCTAGAGAGATCTCCTATGTTCATAGAGGGGATTTATCTTGACAACAGTAGGCAAGTATAAAGAAAATAATTTTCTCAGAAATGTCTAAGGCCACAAAGAAGTCCAAAAAACCCATGGCTCCCCCTAATCCTGTGCCTTCTGATAGTGAGGTAACAAAGATGCCACCCTTATTCATAGATACTACATATGTATCAGAGAGTGGTTCTTCTTCTTGGGAAGAAATGTACAGGTTATTTGAAGATGAGAAACCCCATAGGGTTGAAATAACAACTACTGCAGACGCTTTTGATACCTGAGAAGATAATATATTTGATGTCGCTAGCTCTTTTCTGCACTGAATTTCAACATACCCCAAGATTTTACCATATTCAGATATGGTGAAATGGATTATTGAAAACATCAACATAGGAGATAGAAATTTCCTAACAAGAAGAGGTACGATGATAGGGTTGTTCAGAGCCAAATATTTGAATAAAATGTACCATGTTCTAGAACTTGAGAAGGTGTATCATAAATATTTCCTAGCACAATTCTAAAAGGAGAATAAGCTACAATCAAACCCCATAAAGCAATGGAGAAGCAACCCTAACAAGCATAAACATGATGATAAGGTTATGTATTCCACTTCTTCACTTGTTGGTCCCTACTATTATATTTCTGGTATGATGTATAGTCCTTTTGGCTAACCCAATACCACTAAATTCTCCATTGAATGGATTCCCCTTATGGATGTTGTCACAGACCCTTGTATCATGGATTGGGGAACCATTTTTTCAAATAATATTGCTACCCAGATTCTTGAATACAAAAAGAATCATTCATTTTCATCTAAAATCCTTCCCCCATTTTATATCAGTGCCTACATTATGGATGTAGTGTGTTTTACATTAGATTTTCCGACTATGGGTTGAAAATGGACTATCCAAGACCCACTCCCATTCATATTTATCATAGTATTCTATGGGAATCAAAATATGAAATTGATTTCTACAAGATCTTCCATGGAGTTATGCTCCCACTATTTAAGTTGTGTTTGATGAAAAGCCCCCTTAGATTGTCCAAATAAGCTCAAGCAGACTTCACATCCATTGGAAAATGGTTTGGGGAAGATTTTTTCACTTATGTCATATATTTTGGGAGCTTAACCCGACCACATGTCCTACCATTATATGTTCTAGATAAACTTATTGAAAATGAAATTTCCTATCAGACAATGGGTCATGAATTGACCAAGGTTTCGAAAGAAGCAAATAAAGCTTCACGGTGCTCCTTTCCTATTTACTATGGTGTCTATGCAATAGAAAATTTCAAACATTTCATGTTAGAAATCAATCAAATCTAATGTTTGAAATTATTTACAATTTCTAACAGGAAATATGACCTGAACCAAGATGCATTCAATTTTACAAATCGAGTGAAAATTAGGCCATTTGCCCATGAAAATGATGCTTTTGATGACTTGTTTGAGTCAGTTGATACTTATTCAATAATGGAGAAATTAGCAGCATCACACGTCAATCCTCAACAACTTTCAAAGTTCAATAAATACAAAAATAGAAGGTTGGAATGGATTCCTGTAAATATACTGGAGGTATCCCAACCTATCTCACAGAAGGAACAACAACAGAAAAAACAAGGAAAAGAAAATCCCCCTAAGGATACTGAAGATTTTATTGGAACAAAAGAAGATAAGTCTACTGGAACTCAAAACAAAGATCCTCTGTTTCCAAGTGACTTAGATGAAGTATGGAAATATTTTTATCAACAAATTAAAGGAGACCATTAAGTGGTGATCATAGATCATCAACAAAAAATGGAAACACCTCATGGTAAAAGTCAAAACCTTTTTACTGATGGGTAAACTGAAAAATCAGTTAATACAAAGGAAATAAAATTTATCCCTACCTACCCAATATCAGAAATTGTGTTGAAAATTGAAGAAATGCCTCCTTTGGAGATATTTTACAGCCAAAGGCATAAATTTGTCATGAGCAGGCAAAGAAAAAGGAGAAGAACAAAACAATCACAAATTTTCATTCATAGGGATGTCTCTATGGAAGTTGTTTGGAAAGTCTCACAAGTAGATCCATCTTAGGATCTAACATGGTTAACTTATTTTGCAGGAGCATATGCATTTGCCACCATTGTGGCAAAGCCACTGAAGTTCAACAATTAGTCAAAGAGAAGGACGAAAGGATTCTTCAATTGGAACATGAATTGCTAGTAGATAAGCAAACCATTAATCATCAATTACAAACACAAGTGTAATAGCTCCAATAGAGCTTGGATCAAATAAATTTGTAGCACCAATATGAAGTTGGTGCTAAATATACTAAGATACACCAACTATAATTCACTATGGAACAACTGAAAGATAATCCTAAAGTGGATGAATTCAAGAAGGAATATTTGGAACTAAATACTCTGTTAGCCCAACAAAAAGTTGTTTTCTGCAAAAACTATTTAGCATTATTGAACTGTGTGAAAAGAGTTGTTAACTGATGAATCGAGTAGCTAACTAGAGGCTCAGATTTGATAAAATTGATGACAAAGTATCCCAATACGTCACCTAGAAATATATTGTTGAAGGTCGAAAGGCCAATCTTCCCATGATTGAAGATTCTTAAAAAAAAACTTATTTACTGATTGGGACATACAATTAAACAGGCTGAAAGGGAAATTTTTAGAGCCATAGATGTTTCCAACAACATTGTTGAAATAGTTAGCAAAAATCTCATTGCTGCTAATATGATTGTTAAATGCCCTCTCGGTTCACGACCTGTTGTAAAATATTTGATAAGACAGTGGAAGGAAATGTCCAAGATGAAGGAAGAAAGAATAAAAAATTTGGATAGTCTAGATTGGGAAAAATATTGGAAGCACTTGGTCAAGCCACATAGCCATTGACTAATTGTTGGAACAGGGTCCCCTAAAAGCTGTGATTTCGTATAAGTTTTATATATTTTGGTCTTAATTAGTCTAACGTAGAGGTTTTGGGGTGGGTCAAAGTCCCTACTGCATTGTAACAGGTCAAGGGTAGACCAAGAGTCCACAAACCACGCTTTGCGGACCATTGGATGCATAGGCTAAATCGGTATAAATAGATGAAACTTTTTTAATCATAGGTAGGAAAGAATAGAGATTGATGATAGTTGCGAATTGTTAGATCTGTCTAGGTTGCTAGGGTAAGGACTCCTGTTGGTTGTGTGCGTGGAGATCCTAAGTCCTGTTGTGTGGGGACCTTGCTGGCTGTGTGCACGGAGATCCTCAGTCTTGCTGTGTGCGGACCCTGTTGGCTATGTGCGCAAGCTGTGTTGGATTGTATTGGGTTTCAGATGCTAATATATGCGAATCTGGTTAGAGTATCTCTGCATTATCTAAGTTTATGTATTACTGTTGATGCGAACTGTTGGATCTATGGTTGGTTATCTGTTGTTGCTACAGATTTGTCTTTGTTATAATACGAAGTATTCCTGTGATCTATTGTTTATGCGTTTATGATATTACTTGTGATATTGCTGATGTGAAGGTGTTGATTTGATCTATGACTGATAGTGACTCTAGTAACTGTGGACTATAACTGATTAGCGAACCTGTGAATAGATCTATTTTGTAGCTGCGAGAATATCCTTGTTCCTTTTATATGAATCTGTGATCTGTTGATTATTGCGATTATAGTTGTCGTACTGATAGATCGGTGTGACGTGGATATGAAGGTAGATAGTAGATATGAGCTCTATCATATAATTTTGTAACTAGATCTGTTAAAAACAAAGCTGATAAGATGGGAACGCAACTCTGCTTGACTTACCTACTCTCTCTCAGGGTGCGGAAACTTGGTTCCAGCACCCTCCAATACTGCTTCGGGTGAGACTTTGGCTTGCGCAAGCAGGTCACTGCCGAAAGGGCCAGTAGTATAGGGGTTTGTTGGCAAACCTTAACCTCCGAACCTAGGTCAAGACCCCTCAAGCCAACAAATGCTTCCATTTCCGGGACCGGGAGCATTTTGAGAGAGATCGGGTAATGCCAAGAGAATATTGGAAACCTAAGAAGAAATAAATTGAGGAGTGGTTTGAAAAAAAAATTCAGGAATTTGCAATAAAAGAGAATCACAGCACAAGGTTGAAAACAGAAAAGTGGAAGACTAAGTACGTTTTTCACAAATATCTACGAGATTTTCTTTGTGACATTTGCAACTGAGCTTCGGGAGTGGCTTGCAAGGCTCGTAGAGTTCCAGAAGTGTTGGAAGGACGAACGGATCATGCAATGGACCCCAAAGTTGATTCAGCAGTTAGAAAATACTGATAACACCATCACTCACATGGTAGATCATTGGGTGGACAGTGTGATAGGAGGGTTTGTAACATAATTTTCGATTGATCAAGTTGTGTCCTACTCTGAGGCGGAACAAATATTCTTCACGGATTTCCGGGGTAAGTTTTTGAAAACTCTGCCATTACTGATTAAGATATTATTGTGCAAAAAAAGTATCCTGTGTAGTCATACAAAGTGAATGAGCTCTGATCAAAGTGAGGGTATAATGTGCAGTGGTAAATACTATAGAACCAATCAAGAAGGGGATCGATTTGTCTACAGTCCAGTGAGAAATTCTGTTGTGCATAGCTCTCCGTCTATGCCACCGTCGAATCTCCATAGTGGTAAGAACTCACTGCCTCCACCACTAGAAGACGATATGGATTTGCACATGAAGCTACCCACCTTCAAGGGCATAGGAGATGAGGATATGGATCGGTTTTGGTTCATCACAGGATCAATATGGACTGTGTAGAACATAGCTAGTGATGCGGAGAAAAGGGCACAACTATCCCTTTCCTTTGAAGGAAGCGCCTTGGACTGGTATATGGGGTACATCAACTAGCATGCAAATGAAACCATTGAAGAAATTAAGAATGCTTTGAAACAACAGTTCAAAAATCCCAAGTACTACTCGCAGATAGTGAATGATCTGAAGGATTTCAAGCAAGGACCATCTGAGTCCATATGGGAGGTTGACCAATGGTTAAAGAAGGTAATTAGAGAAGGAGGATTTCTATACAATGACAGGCAGCACACGAAGTGGTTCATTGATATGTTGCTGCCCCACCTGCGCGTGCCAATGGAACCTTAAGCCATTTAATCGCAAGAAAAGGCCTTGGAAATTGCGATGAAGCTAGAAGCTGTGCCAAGAGATGATACCCAGTTAGGAGTACATTAGATACAATGCTAGCTAGAAGCAATGCATATGGAGATCCAGAATCTATGGAAGGAGGGAGGAATGGAGGCTAGTCCTGAAATATGGTGCATATAATGCAGGGTGAATGGACACGGCAAGGATAACTGTCCTCTACTAGCAGACTACATACAAGTTGGGGGACCCAGTCCATTGCGACCTAGGGAAGCTACAAGACCTAGTTCGGTGCTTTGGTGCAATGATTATCGTGTTGCTAGGCTGCATGATACCAACCACTTCCCCCGCCTTCCCGCATATGTCCTAGAAATAAAGAAAAAAAGGTGCAAGTTCTACAGATCTATAGGCCATGATGAACAGAACTGTCGAACATATGATCTAATGATAGATCAAGGAAATATATATAGGGTACAGGCGGATCAGTCATCACCAAGATCCACCTCGGGCATAGGTGGTTCTCCAACCAGGGGCAGGGGAGGGGTCCGAGGTGGAAGCGCAGGTAGGGGGAGAGGACAATTGGTTTGCTATAACAACAGAGAAATAGGGAACTTTGAAAGGGACTGCGTAAACCCTGCAAGACAATATTGCAGATACTGTAGAAAGCTAGATCATGTGATCGAAGATTGCCTGATTATGATGGCCAAAATGTAGGAGAAGCAACAGACACGTACGCAGAATGTACAAAGGGTTAAGGCAGAACCTTGAGATGAGGGGCCAAGTGTTAATGTTATCACACGTAGTGGCATGACCACTGGAGGAGCTACAGAAAAAGCTAAGGTGGAGCCTCTCATTCGAAAAACGGTTGTTAAACAAGAAGGTTTGGACTTACAGGAAGAAAAAAAAACCTTTTTCGCAACTCGCTAAGACTTTTCTAAGGCTGAGGAACCTACTCATTAGGCCCCTGTGAACCTCAAGGTAGATGATGAGGTCAAACCATTCCTGCAGGCATGTATGAAGCTGTTGCGCAAACAAAGGGCCGTAGAAAACCTCCAAGCTTTGATAGATAGTTGCACAGAAAAGACAACCCCAACTATGGAAATTAAGGATGTACACAAACTATATAAGCATAAGAGACACACTGGCAGGGAGATGTGGTTAACCGTGCAAATTGGTGATTATGAGATGGATCAAGTTATTCTGTACCTAGGCTCAGATGAAAACGTACTACCTAAGAAAAATTGGAAGCGAATGGGAGAACCTAAGTTGGAATGGTCCACTATCCAGCTGCACATGGCTAATCAACATAAGATCATACCTTTAGGAAGGTTATCAAAGATCATGGTAGACATTGCAGGGGTCAAAGTTCGGGCTGATTTTGAGGTCATTCAGATTGTAGAAGATTCATACCCCTATCCTGCACTCCTAGGATTGGACTGGGCCATAGATATGGGAGGTATTATCAACTTAAAAAAGAGAAGCATGACATTTGAAAGTGAAGGAACACGGGTGATAGTACCACTAGATCCTGCAGAAGGAGAGAGGTATACAGAATCAGTGCGTGAGGAAGAAGAGGTGGATCACATCTATAAGCTAACTATGAGGTACAAAGACTGGGTCAATCCTACGACCGATGGTATGATTTTCTGGGATAGAGATAGTGAATGCTTCTCTGACTCCGACGAGGAAATGGAAAATTGGAAAAATAGATTGCATGATGTCTCTACATTGCACTGCCTGTGAATTACAAGGGAATTCCACTGCATATCTTTAGAGGTAAGAAAAATGACCTACTTTGATGACTTCGGTAGTATAAAAGAGTGCGATGAGGATCTGTGTAGTGTATCTATTCCTGAGTCAGAGGGGGAGCGCACAGTTGCAGGACCTCCACTACAGACTGTGGATGCGTCGAAGCATCAGAAATAGTTGCGTTTGATCCTTGGAAATACGGGCTACTACAAAAGATTCATTCCGGGATACGCACTAACCACCACACCTCTAGACAAACTACTTAAGAATGATGTTTCATTCTTTTGGGATGATGAGTGCTAGAAGAGCTTTGAACTATTCCAAGAAGGGATGGTATCTGCACCTATTCTTAATTGTCCCAATGGGGCGAAGGAATGTCATGTACATATTGACGCATCGGGGATTGCCCTGGGAACGGTCCTTATGTGGCCTGGCATCGGAGACATTGATCACCCAGTTGAATTTGCTAGTTGCAAAATCTCAAGTGAAAAAAACAATTATGCCACCACAGAGAAGGAAGGGTTGGCCCTGGTCCATGCAATACAGAAGTATCAACACTATCTATTGGCAGGACACTTTAAGATGTTTACAAATCATTCAGATTTAAAGTCCCTGGTGAATATACCTGTGTTGGTGGGGAAATTGTGCAAGTGGCTGTTGATGTTTCAGGAATACGATTTTGAAATCATGGTCAATTCAGTGAAGCTAAATGTTGGGCCGAATCACTGGTCCCGACTTGAGATGGGCAAGGAACCGACTAACTTGAGGGAAGGATTGCCTGATGCACAGTGGTTCACCATTAGGGTCGTTGATGTGCACTTCATTGATATCATTTAGCTCCTAACAATAGGCATGACATCTGCATAATAGTTGGTACGAAAAAAGAAGGAGTTGGTTACCTGGGCAGTGAATTTTACTATTATCACAGGTCCTTTATATAAACTAGCCACTGGTGAAGTGTTGTGCAGATACGTTCTAGAGCATGAAAGGAACGCTATTGTGGCAGATGCTCATGAAGGCATAGCAGGAGGTCACTATGCAGGCAAGACAATGACACAAAAAATCTTGCAGGCTGGGCTATGGCAATGTAGAATTGCATTTGGAAGGAATAAGCTCAGGCTGTAACCAGTGCACTGGGAGCGTAGGGGTACACTAAGTGCACCCAGGGTGCGAAAACTAGCTGTTGGAACAATCAAATCGGGTAAAAAGAAAAAATTACCATTGGATGGGATGGGCAGTCGACATTTAAAGAGGATATTTCTGGAGATTTTTTACCGTTTACTTGATGGTAAGTTCCACGCGAAGTCTACCCTACCATTGGGTGATCACGAAAGCTATAAAAAAGGTGGGCAAGAGCAGACAAGGGTTCCATATTGCATGAGTAGCTCGTACTTGGCATATTTGTCATGGACGAATTTGTGTTATAAGAATTTTTGTGCCTCTACCATCTCTTTCCTGTCTGAGCAATCTTCTTCCTCGGATAGTAGAAAATCTGAGTTTGTCTTTCGCGCTAGGTTGATGACTACGAATCCTGCTAAACCCTCAGAATTAATAATCTCGGCGGAATAGGGCACTAAGGAAGTGGTGGAAATTGAGTCTGAGGAGAAAGAAGTTTTCTCCACCCCAGTCACAAATAAGGGCAAGGAAAAAGCAGAAGACTCTGGGAAACCTCCGAAGCTCGTGAAATGGGTTAAGGGGAAACCTTGTGCTTCCCCGTGAAATGTAACATCCCCAAAGGCAACACCCCATGAGCGAGCTGCTTAGGAGGAGGCACAGCTTGCCAGACCAATAAACTGGTTACCTCCCTTCATCTGGCCGCGCAGAACATCAATGCGCATGCCAAAGAACCTTGATGGCCTGATCACTTATTTGCAGACGCCGCCGACCCCGGGAGAAGTCCCTATCATTGTTGACCCTGTTGGAAAGATGCACGAGATCAAATTTAATGATCATGACTTGGCCAATCTGGAGGCCTTCCATGAGCTGGAACTTGAATTATACCTTGACACGATTCAGGAAGACAATAGGATCAAAATTGTTCCTTAGCAGTGGGTGCGTGGATTGGTCGGGTCTAGGCTCCTGAACTTGCTAAGAATGCCTCACTTCGGTCACTACAACGTGACGAACCAACTAGCTCAACAGTTGATTGCCCTAATTCATGATGGTTTCCTGTGGATCTAGGACATGATCCCCATCAACACTGTGCTGGTGCACAAAATTACCGGCCTTCCCATGCATGTCCCCAACCCTCTGGAGCACGTGGGTAAAAAGTATGAGGTAGAAATGGCTGAGTATGTGCGCAATACCTACCATGTGGAGCACAATACTCGGGATTTTATAATCAATTCTATCAGTGACCAAGGCACGTAGCTAGGCACGATTATGTTGGCATGCAAAATGATGAGAAAATGTCAAGTCTCCTATGTCCCAGCCTACGTAATTTAGTTAGTAGGCCAATGTGGGAAAGGGGTATGTTTTAACTGGGCCCATTATTTGTGTGATGAGTTTCTGACTAATGTTCGCGAATCCCAGGAGCAGGGCCATGCCTTTTTTTATTCCTAGTTACTGTTCCTCATAGAGTTGGTTGCTTGGGAAGCCCCTGAGGAGTCAGTCCTTCTTGAACTTACCCCAGACATGTGCGAAGGGGCTCGCTATGCACACTTGTGGGATTCTAAGGACCCGCAACGTCTTTTCTGGGTCCTCTTTCAGAGTATCTTGGCCGTAGCCATTAACTCTCGACCACGGTTGTCCCCTATCATGTATGACAGATACAAGGACATTGCAGCATTTCAGATCACTATGCACAACATCCAAATCAAAGCACACAAGGATAAATCCTGGACTTCTCTCCCCTATATGGTGGCAGATGTAGAAATTGACAATGCCATTGCGCTCTGGCCTCCTAAATAGAAGATCAGCTTCAAAACTAGCATGAAGGGCATCGAAGGGACCAACACATCAAAATTCACCCCCTTTGTCGTCGTCATGGATGCCAGAGGTGCGACCAAGAGTACCAGACAAGACATGACCGTGGCTGCACAAAAGGATGTGCAGCAGAAGTAGAAATTTGAGAAGGACGTCGAGGCAGAGACTCATCTAGATTCAAAGCTAGCCCTAGGAATAGAAGGACTGAATGTAGGAGGACCTTCCTCCCCCTGCGGCATGAAGCGAACAAGCGAACCTGTCAAAACACCCCGTAAGAAGCAGCGCTCCCAGTGGACGACACGTGACGAGATAGTCACATTGACTAATGGAGACCTTGAACAAATCATGGATGTAGTCATTCTTGCTACAGAGGATAGATGGGTAGCCTTAGAGGAGCAGCAGAAAGCTATGGCCGACACAATCCAGGCTGAGCTTCGGGTGCTACAGATGAATAAAAATACATTGCAGACCACCGCGAAGTGCACGGAGCTCTAAAATGGGATTCACCAACTTTGTGTAGATGTTACCACAGAGATCCCAGCCACAGCCACCCCTAAGGCGAAGGTTGAAAGGTTAGTTGCAGCACTGAAGGCCTCCGGTGAGGAAGTTAAGATGGTCCAGGCATGAATGGAGCAGCGGATCACCGACCTCCATGCAAAGTTGCAGCCTGAAACACCTCCAGAGGTACGGGCCCATCGTACTGCGCTGGTCACTGAGGCTACGAACACCATTACAAGGAAAATCACGCAAGGGGCCCAATTATTAGAAATGACCATGCAGATATGGACCAAGGTCCAGCGCGACCCGATCCTACATAGCATCAACCAGGACCCACGGCAGAAAGAAGAAGAGTTCGAGATGTTAGAAGCTAACCTACCCACTTTAGCTCCTGCTCAATGCTTGACATAAAGGTGCACCAGTCACGCCCTCCAAGCTGATATTGATGAACTTTGGCAGAAGAAGAATGCCATCGGCGACCTCCTGAAGCTTTGGGTTGATGAGGCCCTCAAGCTTTCACAAGATGCAGATTTCATGGTTAAGCAATTGAACCAGACTCTGGAGAGTGTCACCACCCCGACGGAAGGCCCGATTTCCAAAAATTTGGCCGACATCGCACAAAATGCTGCTGCTCAAAGTGAAGGAATGCTACCTCCACTAGCCAAGGCAATCAAATTATTGTAGGCACAGGTGGAGAACTCACCATCTCAGTGACTCGGGACGAGTCACAAGACTGTGTTGGGGGACTGTTGGAATAGGGTCCCCTAAAAGCTGTGATTTGGTATAAGTTTTGTATATTTTGTTCTTAATTAGTCTAATGCAGGGGTTTTGGGGTGGGTTAAAGCCCCTAATTCATTGTAACGGGTCAAGGGTAGACCAAGAGTCCACAAACCACAGTTTTTGAACCATTGGATGCATATGCTAAATTGGTATAAATAGATGAACCTTTTTGAGTCATAGGTAGGAAAGAATAGAGATTGATGATAGTTGCGAATTGTTAGATCTGTCTGGGTTGCTAGGGTAAGGACTCCTTCTGGATGTGTGCACAGGCTGTGTTGGATTGTATTGGGTTTTGGATGCTAATATATGCGGATCTGTTTAGAGTATCTCTGCGTTATTTGAGTTTATGTATCTCTGCGGATCTATGGTTGGTTATCCGTTGTTTCTATGGATCTGTCTTTGTTATAATACAGATTATTCCTGTGATCTATTGTTTATGCGTTTATGATATTGCTTGTGATATTGCTGATGTGAAGGTGTTGATTTGATCTATGATTGATAGTGACTCTGGTAACTGTGGAATATAACCGATTAGTGAACCTACGAACAGATTTGTTTTGTAACTGCAAGAATATCCTTGTTCCTATTATATGAATCTATGCTCTGTTGATTACTGCGATTATAGTTTTTGTACTGATAGATCAGTGTGATGCACGTGGATGCAAAGGTATTTAGTAGATATGAGCTTTGTGATATAAGTCTGTAATTAGATCTGTTAGTAAAAATCTAATAAGCTAGGAATGCAGCTCTTCTTGACTTAATTGCTCTCTCTTAAGGTGCGGAAACCTGGTTTCAACACCCTCCCATACTGCTTTGGGTGAGACTTTGGCCTGCACAAGCAGCTCACTGCAGAAAGGGCCAGTGGTATAGGGGTTTGTTGGCAAACCTTAACCTCCGAACCTGGGTCAAGACCCCTCGATTCAACACTAATGTTGCGATGTATAACCGACACTTCCTCTTACATGATACCTCCACTATCATATGCGGTCTACACAAGACAACTACATGTCAGGCCAGGCCAACCTCCTGAGGTTCATCCTATGATTGACATCCTTCAACTGAAAGAACAAATGGAAAAAGAGACAACAATGCAATCCTGAAGTGAGTCATCCCACCAAAATCTGTTTCTGTTTTTATTTCACTTAATTAAAGGAGATTTGTTTAAACCTCCTAAGCTCTTTATGCATTTTATATTTTTGTACTTTTTATTTTATTATAAAAACCATTTCATGTCTTTAAAGAAAGGATCCTGAAATTTTGAAAATAAGACTTTACAAAAGTTACACTTTTGTACTCTTAAATTTTTTCTTAATAGAAAAGGCTCGGCCAGAGACTGTTTTTCAAATCAGCAGAGTTAGCATATATATGGTACTTTTATCTTTATGTTGATATTCTATTTCAAATGAGAATTGTTTATTTTCCTTATGATGTTTTTTTATATGTGTATTTTTAACACAATCCAACATTAATTCACTTCTGAACATGTTTGATTGGAATTTTTTATACATATACAATACATGCAATAGTAGATGTGATATATACTTAATCAATTGATTTGATTAACTATTTATTCAAATCATTTATCTTAAATTGTTTTGCATTTCTCAAATTGTTTGTTAAATCTTCATTTGCATTCACTTAAAGATCATGTTTTTTAAATCGCATATAATAGAAAGATAATTCGTCCCAAGAGAGAGATAATTATATATTTTTTATTTAAAACTTGTTTTCACTCCCATTCACCAAGTCAAAATCAGTTAAAATCCCACCCATCCACTCAATTATATTTCATTGGGAAACTGGTCCCATAAATCCAGTCAGAGCCACTATCTCAAATAGATAAGGGACAATTTTTAAGTCCTCGACGGGGTGGTTTTCCTCGGTGTTGTTGCATTGATTTTTGAGGCATCAACATTTTTGGTGCTAGAAGGAGGGCCACTAGACTATGAATGGCACCAAATTTTAATCCTAAAAACAAATACCATCAAAAGAGTTGACCCCCCTCTAAATCTCCTACAACCTCAAGTCCACGCTCAAAATCTCCTATCTTTAGATAAAAAGTTGTTCAATCTTCTCCCAAGTCTCCTAGTCCAATTCCAAAAGAAATCTCCCCTGATTATACCCTAGAATTTCCTGAGGTGCAGACCTTAATAAAGAAATAAGAAGAAATCTCTATTTCTACCAAAAATCATGTGCTTTCTAAAACCTCTGAAGGAAGTGTTACTTCAATTTTAAAAGGTACTGGTGTATTGACTCGTTCTCTGAGTGAAAAACTTGGAATAACCCCATTTGAGTTTCCTCTTCATTCCCATCATAGGAAAACTCCAACATATGAAGCTCAATGATCTACTAGTGATATTATTTCATCTTCTCCCCCTCAAACTCCATCATTTATTCCTCCAATTACCTATTCCCAACCAATTTCCTCATCAACTCATATCTCCTCATCTTAGTCCATAAGCATTGCTTCGAGAAATACTAGTGCCATGGTTGTTTCATCTTCAACTACATCCACCTTTGGAACTACCTCTTCCTCTTCAAATCCTTCTTTAGGAAAAATCAACCCTATGATTCACACAATGGAAAATAGACCTTGGATGAATCTTGGAGTTGTTAAATTACCATCTCCTATTCATCCTTTACCTAAGCATCCAGAAACATGGCTGCGAAATTATAATCTAGACAATGACCTCTCTACGGAAGAACATCTCCATAATTTCATGATTTCTATAAATCTAAATGATGTCTCTGAAGATTGTGTAGTAATATTGTTTCCCTATACTTTTCAAGGATCAACTAGATCATGGTACTTTTCATTACCACCAGGAACTATTACTAGTTGGGATATATTTGAAGAAAAAACTTTGAACAAATTTGGTGATGATCGTACTATTGCTACTCTCATCAATGATATTTCAAATCTTAAAGAAAATTTAGGTGAAAATATTAAAGATTTAAATTATAGATTTAACAAATTGTTCAATAAAATCCTAGCTACATGTAAAGTTGGTGTAGATGTATAGATTAAATGGTATATAACCTCTCTTCCTTCTAATATAGCAATTTTTGGAGATAGACCCAATAAGGATACTTTGGTAGAAAACATGAAAGAAGTCCTCTTTGTAGAAAAGAGAATTCTTGCTTTAGAAAAGAAAATTTCCTAGGAAGATATAAAAACTAAAAAAGTTACGTTTAAGGATGAATCCAAAAAGAAAACATCTAAGGATCCTTATGATCTTGAAGGATTACAAAATGTTCTCAAAACCATGTCAAATGACATGGTAGAAATTAAAAAACAAGTTGCTAAATATTCTTCTAAAAAACCTTTCAGATACTTTAAGAAAACTCGAGCTTTGAATCCTCAACCTCGAAATGTAATCTCTAATGTTGATTCAGATCAAGGTGAAGATGAGGATGAAACGATATTGTCTGTAGATGAATCACAGGATGAAGAGTTGGTTGAAGCTCATGGATTATGGGATTTTATTCTTCCTACATCTGATAATGAATATGAACATGAGGCACTACCAGTTATCACTAGAAGTAAAAATCTTACCGATCTCCCTTAGTCTCCTCAAAAAAATAAATCTTCAACTCCTTTTGCTAAAGAGAAAGTTGTTAACCAAAAAAATACTTCTCCTCAAGCAACCCAACTTCTTCTACCTCTCCATCTACATCAAACACCTTATTGGTCTCAGATACCATTGAGTATAATATAGTGGAAGATATGGATAAAGTTAAAGAAAATATCTCTATTCATGGGGTGAGAAAATTAAAACAACAACAGAAAATATTACTCCAAGAACAAAATGCAGTTCCTGCCTCGTCTGTACATGTGCATGTTACTTGTAAAGCCTCAAAAGGAGTACACAAACCTCCCACAAATTCATTTGAAAATATCGACACCACTGATGTTATCCTAATTGGAGACAGATCCAATTCTCACACCCCTCCTTTCCTTTTGACTTTTGAAGTTTTTAACAAGAATGTTCATAATTTCCTAATAGAATCCAGGGCTTCTTAAAATATTATGCCATATTCTATTTGTTTGAAGTTAAACATTGCTCCTAAAACATATGTGGTACACATTATTCAATTAGATATAACCAAAGTCAAGGTTTTATGAGAAATGAATTATGTCCTTATTATACTAGCTTCTAATTCAAAATTTCATCAAGTAATTGATATTCCTAACTTTTACGGTTTGATTCTGAGTAGAGATTGGTCAGAAAATATTAACGGTTATTTTTCCATTGATTGGTCTCATATGTGGCTCCCCTAAAATGGTAAGCCAAATAAAATTCGATTTGACCGTGAAAAACACATGAAATACTCAGTAAGTGATTTCGAGGATGAAAATGAACCAATGGCATTTACCAATAACATCCTTGGAAATTACTCTGCTGGATCTTTTTTGGGAAATTTTAATGCGCAATGATCTCCATTTCTTATCAATCCGGTTAACTCTCAAATTGAAAACTTTTCTCAGTGAGACTCTTCCAAATGTATAAATATTGTAGGAAAACCTTGTGTTAAAACTTTATTCTAGACATTATACTTTGATGGATCAAAATCAAGCGATGGTGCAGGAGCTAGTTGCATAATAATTAATCCAGAAGGAGAAAATAAAATTCTAACATGTAGGTTAGAATTTTAATGCACAAACAATAATGAAAAATATGAGGCACTAGTCCAAGGCTTGTATAATGCAATAGACCTGGGTGTCAAATATCTTCAAGTATATGGTGATTCTAAAATAGTTATCAAACAGGTAAGAAATACTATTCACTGTATTTCTGGTCATCTCAAACATTACTAGTAACTAGTGCAAACTCTTACCTCACACTTCTTAGATTTCAATATCTCACCTATCCCAAGGCTCCAAAACACAAGCACTAACCTTATAGCCAATGTAGCATCTAGATTATTCCTTCTGAGGATTATAGTCTAGATAGATTTTCTATAGAATTGATTTTTCGTCTATTCCCGAAAATGTCACTAATTAGAGAGTATTTAATGATGATGAATATGTTCTGACCTTTCTCACATCCGAAGGAGCATATGATGGTCAGATTATCGATGAGGATGAACATGAAAGATGATTGAAACAAAAAATGATGAAAATTACATACCTAAATCTGTGGTAAAACTTGAAGACCTTTACGACCTCAAAGACATATTTAAAAAGGTTACTAATTCTAAGCCACAAATTTCAACCTTAAGTTTTGAACTAGTAAACCTTGGCACTGATCTCAACCCTCAGAATATCATTCTAGGTCTTGGTCTCTTGTCTGATTAGTGATTACCCTTCATTCATTTACTGAAGAAATATAATAACTTTTTTGCATGGAAATATGTATATATCAAAATATATGATACCTCCATTATCCAACATACTATCCCAATGAAATCCACTGAGAAACCTGTACAACAAAATTTAACGAAAATTCACCCCAACCTTGCAAGTCAAATCAAATCTGAACTGAATAAACTCCTTAAAGCATAGATCATCTTTCCTGTTAGGCATTCAAAGTGGGTTTCAAAATTAGTCCTGTTAGGAAGAATAATGGTGACATCCACATTTGTATATATTTTAGGAATATTAATAAACCTTGCCTAAAAGGCAATTTCCCATTACCACCTATGGAACAAATTCTGCAATCAATTGCTGGATCTGAATTGATGTCTTTCCTTGATGGATTTTCAGGCTATAATAAGATACTGGTTCATAATTAAGATAGTTAAAGACTACATTTAGGAAAAAATGGGGAGCTTATGCTTATCAAAAAATGCCTTTTGGTTTAATCAATGCAGGGGCAATTTTTCAAAGAGAAATGGATATTTCTTTCAGAGGACTAATAAAAAAAATTGGGGTTGTGTACTTTGATGATCTAACAATTTACTCTAGTAAAAGAAGCGACCACTATCATGATCTCAAGCAAATCCTTGAACATTTCTTAAAGTATGGAATTTCATTAAATCCCAAAAAGTCTTATTTCGCTTTAAGTGAAGGAAATTTTTTAGGATTTATTGTATCAAAAGAAGGCATTTGTATTAATCCAGAAAGGATAAAGGAAAATTCTGAAATATCTCTACCCCATAAGAAGAAATCCATGCAGTAATTTTTAGGAAATGTTATCACCAAATTGAGGCTAATTGGGCTACTTAACAGTTAATTCAGTGGAACTATTTCAAACCACTTAGAGTTGGAAGTTAGCCCTTCCAACCAGAGAGGGCTCTCTCAAGATAATGTATTATATTCAATAATGAAGCTTAAAAAATAAGATGGCTAACTCTCATATGCCTTTGGGATGGTTTTTTACAGGTGAAGGATGTGTGATGGCTACCATTGGGCATGGAGTTAGTATGAAATTCAATTACATAAAAACATCATTCATGGAAGTTGAGGCATGTGAAATCTTACAAAAATAACTTTGACAACAAACAATATGCATAAAGGAAGTTGGAGAAAAATAATTTATGAATTCCAAGTAATTATGCATGAATTAAGATGAATTGACGTTGAAAGTTAAAAGACACAAACACATAAGAGCCCATAAATAATCTCGGGTCTGAAAAAGGTTTTTTGCAACTGTAATTAATTGAGTAGAGAAAATATTACAATAGTAGCATTGGTCATAACATCGATCAACCCTTTCTAACTCAACAAATCCTCTCATTGATAGAGTGAGGACTCATATAAATGGTTTGCCACCTTACTAGCTTCAAATTCCTATCTTAGAAACCTATTTCAAATAGGATTACATCACTTGGAGACTTCCTAAGGATATTTTCTATTTGGCAGAGTTTGAATACAAAAATGACTCTTCTTTCATTAAATAGTTCAACAAATCCCTTTAATAAATCTTATCAAATGCAACCAAATAATTTTCTGAGTGTACTAGACTTTTTATGTGTCATCATGCCATGTGGATGCTAAGTTGGACCTCTTCCAAGTCGAATTTTACAATTTTTACACAAATTTGGTTAGTGAAAATTTTGAAAAATAGGCCTCAATGATGAGTGCATAATGTCCAAACCCTGATGGATTTGAAAAAAATGAGAAAGTTTTTTTTATATAGGATTGTTCTGAAGAAAAACCTCATTCATATTTCCAAAATTATTTTTCATTTGGTTTGAAATGGAACTTGAAGTTTACTACTAAAACAATCATGTACAGGAAATTTCGTAGTGCTCATTTCGTAACGAACCCAAAAATATAACATTTGCATAACCTTTGACCTTTATAACTATTGGAGGGTCTTCCTTAGGTAAAATAAGGTAAACAAATACCTTCATCTGCCACCGACATGATATTTTTAGGAAGTTTTACCTCAAAACATTCTACAACAAGTTCGTAGTGAAAACTAGCTTCAAGCCTAGAGCTCGCTACGAACTTGCCTAACATTACCAGATTTGAATTTTTTTTTCCTTATCTCCAAAAAACATGCTTAGAGCTCTGTAATTGACTTGACATGGTACCTTAAGACAAAAATGGCCCAAAAAGTGTGTCTTACCATCTTTCAAGGAGCAACAAGTTCATCCATTACAATCATCTTTAAACCCTTTTTTTTCTTCAATTCAACTTGTACCATCTCTATCAAACCAAAAAAAAAAATTTAGGTGGCACCAACCATTATCAGGTGGCAAAATTTCATGCTAGATTTTAGGTATTGACATTTAGAATTTGAAGATGAGATGTGTATTGGTGAGGTGGCAAAAATGGTGTGATGGCAACCATGTCATCCTTTTGCTGAGTGATCTTCATCAAGAGGTGTTTGAATCATACTCCTCAACTCTTTTGATGACTCATTTGTTCTCCAAAATACATTAAATGCTTCAAAAATACCAAAACTTCATCTTGATGTAAAAACAAAGTTTGTAGGGCAGTTCGTAGCAAATTCTGATGGTTTTACACTGATTTCGCTATGAACATTGGTAAAAGTGTTAAATTCACTCTAATGACCAGATTTTCTCATGCATAAGATATTTTTGGATTTTTATTTGATATCGATCCCTATCACATGAATGATGACCTTTAAGACCCCACACATATGTGATTTTTTTTTTTTAATTACAAATTTAAAAGATCTTATTCAACCCTAACTTAATCTAATTTACTCATGACTAACAACAAAACTAATGCTTATCTTGGATAACAATACAGATAAATTTTGTTAAGATATTTGTTCCTAAATTTCCAAAATTGTTTTACCATTGCAAGTTATGATTAAGAAAAATTCACACTTTAAATGGGGACACAATGAAAGAGAAGCTTGTTATCTAATCAAGCAAGCCATCATGGATTCTCCTTCTTTAACTACCCAAATTTTTCTAATCATTTCATTTTTACACCTTTGCTGCCAAAAAAATCCTATGTTGTTGTACTAACACAAATTGATGATCAAAAAATTGAAGAACCCATATATTTATTTAGTTCAAATCTTCAAGGTGCTGAACTGAATTATTCAAAAGTGGAGAAACAAGATTTTTCTTTTTATAAATCTTTAAAGAATTTCAGGTATTTTCTCCTAAATACACATACAAAGGTAATAGTTTCATTCCTAGCAATAAGGAAACTACTTATCCAAAAGTACCTGGGAAAAAAAACAGAAAATTGGGTTACTGCTCTGCAGGAATATGGTATTGACATGAAACCAACCAAAATTGTCAGAGGACAAGGTCTCTACTATTTCTATCTGAAGCATCCAACATATCAGATGATGAAGATTCAGGTAATACTGTACACGTTGCTGAGGTAAGCCTGATTGACTCTGAATCAAATTATGCTAATCTTATCTTTTATCTAAAAAATGAATATGCTCCCACAAAAATCAATTACAAAAGAAAAAGAGCTTTAAGATTAAAAGCTAATTAATATCAAATCATTGATAACAACATTGTTTAGGAAAAACTATGACTCTGTATTATCAAGATGCCTTGAAACGTCTGAAGCACAGAAGGTTTTGCAAGAACTCCATGATGGACCTTGCAGTGAACATTTCAGAGGATATACCACTACACACAAAATCCTTCATGCAAGATATTATTGGCCAAGATTTTTCAAAGATGCTCATGCATATGTGATAAAATGTAGAACATGTCAAACTACTGCTGGAAGACAAAGAAAAAAATACTTACCCTTACAGCTGGTCAACATTAAACAACTTTTTGAGAAATGGGATCTAGATATCATAGGTGAGATTGTTCCTAACTCATCCAAACAACATAAATACATTCTCATTGCAATAGAATATTTTACTAATTAGGTGGAAGTTGTTCCATTAAAGGTAGCCAATTCTGAATCCATCATTGAATTCATTGATCAATTCAATATTACCAGGTTTGGCTTACCTAATGCACTTATGTTTGATAATGTATCTTATTTTTTGGGTAATAGTATGACGAAATTTTCTCGCAAGAGAGGTTTTAATATTAAATATTACGCTAATTACTATCCACAAGGGAATTCTTTGGCAAAATCAACAAATAAAAACCTCATAAGAATCATAAAAAGGACTATTGATCAGAGCTAGAAAATTTGACATAAGTCTTTAACATTTTCTCTATGGGATGATCAAATTACTCAGAAGGCCTCTATATGCACTTCTCCATTCAATCTAGTTTATGGGAAAGAAGCTGTAATTCCATCAAATTTAGCCCTTCCCTCATTAGCCCTAGTTCAATTTATTGATGAAGTACCTTCTTCTTCCATACAGTTAAGAATGTCCCAAATCCTTAAATTAGAAGAAGAAAGGAAAGAGGAAAAATTAACACATGATCGATGTCAACAAATCATTAAAAATTCTTTTGATGCAAATTTTGTTTCCCAAAAATATTACTAGGTTGGAGACCTCATCCTTAAATGGGACAAGGCACATGAGAAAAAAGGTAAGCATACCAAATTCCAAATAATGTGGCTTGGACCATTTCAAATTATACAAAAAATTGGCCCATCAACCTTCATGTTGCAAGATCTTCAAGGAGAAAACATTTTCTTCCTGTCAACGGGCTGATTTTGAAAAAAAAACAATTTCTTAGAAGAACATTTCTTCTAAATGTATCATACTTATATTTATATTTTTAGGTTAATTAAATAATAATGTTTGATTACATACTTTTTTCTTTTCACAAAACCTTTGAATCATTTTATGACTTTTTATTTGAAGAATACAATTTCTTAAAGAAATGATTACACACTTGAAAAAATGGATCAATACTATATAACTCTGAAATCTTTTTCCATTGAAATTGTAAATTCTTGTAAACTTGAAACTTCATAAAGTCTTTTTACCCTATTATTAGTAATAAAAGGTTCACTTTTAGAAATTAAAGACTAATTGTTACTAAGAATCTTTAACTCTAAATTTTCATCCAAAATTCTTAAAGAGTCAATGATTCTCCCCGTCCATTAATTATGTTTTTTCTAGAGTGTAATTAAAAAATATAAAAAACTTAAAAATATAAGAGGTCCCATCACGAGCCTACTTAGCATGATTATAGCAAAATAATAGATTGACATTACCACTACTGCATATCAAACTATGGTAATGGCTTATGATTATTAAAATCACCATAAGACAAGGGTGTCATCACAAGCAAGCTTGTTCAGTCCAATTACATCCAGTGAAAGGAATTATCACTTTCTGGTCACCAAGCCAGGACAACGAATTTTTAAGAACAAGAAAAAACAAAAATTATATAAGTGAGAATTTATGTCCAAATATTGTAATAATAAATGGATGGGATACTAGATCATTGATGGTTAAAAGGTAACCCTGTCAAGGCTATAAATGCCTGTTGGCAACAATGGCTCTACCCATGAAAAAATGAGTATATCAAAAGGCTAAGTTGCAAAAAGCCGCCTACTTTATCTTTTAAACTATTTAATGATTGATATAGAGAAATGAAGGTTTTTATCTATGAAATGTTTTAAAATATTAGCAATAAGATGAGTTTTTTAATTAAGAGTAATTTTATTTATCCAAGTATTTCGAAGATAATTTTCATTTCCATAATTATTTTTACTTATTTAAATATATCATGAGTTTTTTTTTTAGAGATAATTGTTTCTTCCAGTGAATCACCAATTTTTGTGTTATTCAACAACCCCCATTATTTTAGAATAGTTTCCTTAGAAAAATAATGGGGACCCTTTTAAAATTTTTAGACTAGAAAAAATAAGACCCTTAAGTGATTAATTGAAATAAAAATAAGAGTTAAAAGGGCTAAGTGACACCTTTTTCTCTAAAGGGCACTTAGGCGGAAAATTCAAAAGAAACATGTTTGCATATCCCAATCGAAAAACCGCGAAGACAACATATGACCTCTAAAGCCACTCCAAACGAGTTGAGATGCGATATAAATAAACGCCTTTAATAAAGGAAAAACGATTCAAAACAAACCATATTTCATGAAAATAAAACCGCGGGACCCACCACTTCCATGTAACCAATCAAAAATTGCAAATTTCATTTCCATCATGCCAACATTCAATCCACCCTCATTTTCATTTCCTTGATGCAATGCATCCCATCGCATTGCACTTTTTCTAATGACCAATTTTGTCCACCATCCAATTTCACCGAAATTGCGATTGCAATATCACATCGCAAATTTTTCACTTTCATTTTCCCTGGTAATGTTTGAAGCCTTTACAAAAATTTAATCTTTTGACCTGAAAAGAGTTATAGCGTGAAGAGGAATTGATCACAATAAAAAAGAAGTAGGTATTTTTTTTTTTAAGAAGTTTACACACAAATGTATATGTGATGCAAAAACATCTTATTTAAATGCTTTAGTGTATATTTAGGCATGTGAACCCATGCTTTCTATCAATGCCATAACTTAACGATTTTAACAGCTCGAGCCTCCAAATATGATTTTATCGCAAAAGAATTAAAATTTTAGATTATCCGCATGCTTAGTTTTATTTGGAATTATTTCCATTATTGTTACACTATTCTTCTATTATGACAACATTTCCCCTTTTTACTTGTTGTTCTTATTATTTCACAGGAAATTCCAAACAAACAGAGTTTCTCATAAATGTCTAAGGCTGCAAAGAAGTCCAAAAAACCCATGGCTCCCCCTAATCCCACGCCTTCTACTAGTGAGGTAACAAAGATGCCACCCTTATTCACAGGATACTACATGCACATCAGAGAGTGGTTCTGCTTCTTGGAAAGAAATGTACATGTTATTTGAAGATGATAAACCCCACAATTTTGAAATAAAAAATACTTCATATGCTTTTGATACCTCAGAAGATACTATAACCGATGTCACGAACTCTTTTCTGCACCGAATTTCTACATGCCCCAAGATTTTACCATATACAAATATGGTGAAATGGATTATTAACAACCTCAACATCGGAGATAGAACTTTAATAACAAGCAGAGGTACAATGATAGGGTCGTTCAGAGCCGAATATTTGAATAAAATATACCATATTCCAGACCCTAAGAAGGTGTATGATAAATATTTCCTAGCATAGTTCGCAAAGGAGAATAAGCTACAGTCAGACCCTATAAAGAAATGGAGGACCAACCCTAACAAGCATAAACATGATGATAAGGGTATGTATTCCACTGCTTCACTTGCTGGTCCCCACTATTATATTTATGGTATGATGTATAGTCCTTTTGGCCAACCCAATACCACTAAATTCTCCATTGAATGGATTCCCCTTGTGGATGTTGTCACAAACTCTTGTATCATGGATTGGGGAACCATTTTTTCAAATAATATTGCTACCCAAATTCTTGAATACAGAAAGAATCATTCTTTTCCATATAAAATCCTTCCCCCATTTTATATGAGTGCCTACATTATTGATGCAGTGTGTTTTACATCAGATTTTCTAACCATGGGTTAGAAATGGACTACCCAAGACCCCACTCCAATTCATATTTATCATAGTATTCTATGGAAAGAAAAATATGAAACTGATTTCTACAAGATCTTCCATGGAGTTATGATCCCAATGTTTCAAGTTGTGTTTGATGAAAAGGCCCCTAGATTGTCCAAATAAGCTCAAACATACTTCACATCCATTGGAAAATGGTTTGGGGAAGAGTTTTTCACTTATGTCAGAGTTTTTGGGAGCTTAGCCCGACCACATGTCCTACCATTATATGTTCTATATAAACTTCTAGTAAGAGAAATTTCCTATCAGACAGTGGGTCATGGATTGACCAAGGTTTTGAAAGGAGAAAAGAAAGCTTCATGGCCCTCCTTTCCTATTTAATGTGGTATCTATGCATTAGAAAATTTCAAACATGCTAGGTTATAAATCAATAAAATCCAATGTCTGAAATTATTTACAATTTATAACAATAAATATGACCCAAACCAAGTTTCATTCAATTTAAAAACCCAAGTGAAAATAAGGTCATTTTCCCATGAAAATGATTATTTGGATGACTTGTTTGAGTCAGTTGATATGTATTAAATAGTGGAGAAATTAGCAGCATCGTGCCTCAACCCTCAACAACTTTCAAAGTTCAAGAAATAAATAAATATAAGGTTGGAAGGGATTCCTCTAAATATACTGGAGGTATCCCAACCTATCTCATAGAAGGAACAATAATAGAAAAAACAAGGAAAAGAAAAACCCCCTAAGGATACTGAAGTCCTCAATGGAACAAAAGCAGATAAGTCTACTGGAACTCAAACCAAATATCCTCTGTTTGAAAGTGACTTAGATGAAGTCTGGAAATATTTTTACCAACAACTTAAAGGAGACCAAGAAGTGGCGATCATAGATCATCGACAAAAAAATTCAGAACCCGTCGTTAGGGAATTTTGAAGTAAAAAATGGGCCTCCTAAGAAAAATGTACACCCAAAATAAATTTTATAAGAACCAATGGGATTCAAGATGATGATGTCAACCATGGGTTATGGTTCACCATTTTTTAAGTAAAAGGGTAAAAATATTAAAAAATAATAAAATAATAAAACTACTTTTTCAACTCATATTTTCAACTTATCTCCCAAATTTTTTACTCAAATTTCGAGCGGGAGTACTCATTGGATGAAAATTTTGATTCCTCATCTAAGGATACTTTCCATGAACCCTGCTACACGCAAAATGAGAAATACTTGAAAAAACGTGATTGCGATCATGTTTTTCATGTATTTATCATTTTTCGTATAGCAGGTTCCATCGAAAGTATGAAACATGGGTACTCCTTGGGTGAGGAATTAAATTTTGCATCCAACGAGTACTCCCACTCAAAATTTGAGTAAAAACTTTGGGGGATAAGTTGAAAATATGAGTTGAACAAGTATTTTTTCTTTTTTCCCTCTAAAATTTGATGATGTAATAAAATCTAATTTTATTATTTCCACTATAATTTTATAGTTTCCTTAGGAGGCCCATTTTAGACCTCAAAATTCCCCTAATGTTATTGCTGGGTCAACTGAAAAATTAGTGAATACAAAGAAAATAGGATTTATCCCTGCCTACCCAACATCAGAAATTGTGTTGAAAATTGAAGAAATACCTCCTTTGGATATATTTTACAGCCCAAGGCATAAATTTTTCATGAGCAGGTAGAGAAAAAGGAGAAGAATGAAACAATCACAAATTCTCGTTCCTGGGGATGTCTCTATGGAAGTAGATTGGAAAGACTCACAAGTAGATCCATCTAAGGATCTAACACGATTAAATCAATTTGTAGGAGCATATGCATGTGACAACATTGACAAAGCCACTGAAGTTCAACAATTAGTCAAAGAGAAGGATGAAAGGATTCTTCAATTAGAACAATAATTTTCTAACTGAGAAGCAAAGCATTAATCAACAATTACAAACACAAGTGTCACAACTCCAACAGAGCTTGGATCAAATAAAGTTGCAACACCAATCTAAAGTTGGTTCTAAAGATACTTAGATACACCAATTGCAATTCATTGTTGAACAGTTGAAATAAAATCCTAAAGTGGATGAATTCATGAAGGAAGATTTGGACCTAAATACTCTGTTAGCCCAACAACAAGTTGTTTCTGCCAAAAATTATCTAGCATTATTGAACTGTGTGAAAGAGCGATTCACTGATGAATCGAGTAGCTAACCAGAGGATCAAATTTAATGAAATTGATGACAAAGCATCCAAATACGTCACTTGGAAATATACTACTGAAGGCCGAAATGCCAATATTCCCAGGATTGAAGATTCTAAAAAAAAAAAAATCTTATTTACTGATTGGAACATATAATTAAAAGAGGCTGAAAGGGAAATTTGCAGAGCCAGAGATGTTGCCAACATCATTGTTGAAACAATCAACCAAAATATCATTGATGCTAATATGATTGATAAATTCCCTCTTGGTTCACTACATTTTATAAAATATTTGATAAGGCAGTGGTAGGAAATGTCCAAGATGAAGGAAGAAAGCATCAAAAAATTGGATAAGCTAGATTGGGAAAAATATTGGAAGCACTTGGTCAAGCCACATTGCCAATGGCTAATGTTGCGTTGTCTAACCAAAAATTCCTCTTACATGATGCCTCCACTATTAGATACAGTCTACACATGAAAACTATGTGTCGGGCTAGGCCAACCTCCTAAGGTTCAACCTATGATCGACATCCTTCAACTGAAATAATGAATGGAAAAAGAGACAACAATGTAATCCCGAAGTGAGTCATCCCACCTAAATATGTTTTTGTTTTTATTTCACTTAATTAAAGGAGATTTGTTTAAACATCCTCATCTCTTTATGTATTTTCTGTTTCTGTACTTTTATTTTATTATATAAACCCTTTCATGTCTTTAAATAAAGGGTCGTGAAATTTTGAAAATAAGACTTTACAGAAGTTGCACTTTTGTACTCTTAAAGTTTTTCTTAATAGAAACGGCTGGACTAGAGACTTTTTTCAAATGAGTAGAGTTAGCATATATATGGTACTTTTATCTTTATGTTGATATTCTGTCTCAAATGAGAAATAATTGATTTTCCTTATGATGTTTCTTTATATGTTTATTTTTCACACAATCCAACATTAATTCACTTTTGAACATGTTTGATTGCCATTTTTTATACATATACAATACATGCAATAATAGATTTGATATATACTTAATTAATTTGTTTGATTAACTATTTAATCAAATCAATTATATTAAAATGTTTTTGCATTTCTCTAAGTGTTTTTTAAATATTGATTTTCATTCACCTAAAGATCATAATTTTTAAATCACATATAATAGAAAGATAATTCATCCCAAGATAGAGAAAGGTATAGATATTTTATTTAAAAATTGTTGTCAATCCCATTCACCAAGTCACAGTCAATTAAAATACCACCCATCCACTCAGTTATATTACATTGGGAAACTAGTCCCATAAATCCAGTCGGAGCCACTATCTTAAACGGATAAGGGACAGTTTTTAAGTCCTCGACCTGGTGGTTTTCCCTGATGTTGTTGCATCGATTTGCGAGGCATCAAAAGTTCCTCAACATGTTTGCAATCCTGCAATTCCATGGAAAAATTTTAGTCCTCCTCCAATTGAATACCCTACTTCATGGTCAAAGTGGCCCTCTCGCTAACCCTATTATTTGAGTTAGATATCCCCATGGCCTCAAGAATGATTTGGAGCCTCTTCCCAGGGTAGTTTTTCATGAAAAATAAACAACAACAAATACAATTTTCACTTAATGCACCATTAAGTTATCATGCTTCATGGTCCTAGTTACTTGTGAAAACTTTCTTTAACCTTAACCCTAATACAATCCATAGACCTAACCCTAGTACACACCCTAATCCAAACCCTAGTCCACACTCTTATCTAAACCCTAGAGCTAACCCGAGTCCACATTATAATTCAAACCCTATTCCTATCCTTAATCCACACCATAATTCAAACCCTATATCTAACCCTATTCCACACCCTAATTTAAACCCTAACCCTAGACTTAACTATAATTCAAACAAGGAGGTTGCACAATAATTAAAACACTTGTTCTTCCCATTGACTCCCCTACTGAACAAAATGATATATCTTGGAGGTTGGGGAAGGGGTGAGTTTGGAAACATCTCCTGTCACTCCAAAATATTCACCTCGGGAATATCTAATTCAAAGACTTTTGGAGGAGCAATCCTTGATTAGAACTTATTCTGAAATTGTTGTTGAAGCTCAAAACCATAGAATTTCCCTTAACCATTCTTATCAATATTAAAAGTAGATATTTGGGGCCGAAATTGAGGGGTTTTTATTTTTCTTTCATGAGATTCACTATGCCTCGAAGAGAGTGATTATCAAGTTGTGGAAGATTTGTAAGAGTGAGAAAAACAAAAATATGTGGATCCATTGTTGTCTGGTTTCAAACAATCGTCAACACACCTTATTTCCTCATTGTCTAACAACTCTTGATACCATATCCAATAAAGCAATTGGTTTCTCATACTCTGGTATGTGCTGAAGTTTATTCTTTAAAATTAAGTGTGAGTATATTTAGCATCATGTTACACACATGGCTACATTGAAAGTACTCCTACACTTGAAGGAGAAATTCCTATCTATAAATTAGGGTAGGGTAGTATAAGAGAAATGAATAAATATGTCATCTGAAAGAAAATTTTCACAACACCACTCTTGAAATCACAATCCCCTAAGTCACAACTATTGAGATTTCTATTATTATGCACTCTTGTGGTAATTATTGTCAGAATCAATTCACTCTAAATACCGCATATCTTGTAAAGTGAAATTGATCATTGATTGGGTGGTTATTCTTCACTAACCCTTACCTAGTCAGTTCAAAAAATTATCATCCAAGAAATCTTTTCAAGTTTCTCTTTGAAGGTATTGATGAAAATCCTCCTATGGTGGACTACTCCTAAGAAAACCCTAATGAGATCTCATGAGAACCTTAACATGATTAAATTGAGGAATCTTTCAGTCACTATCTAATATAATTTCTTTAAAATGAGTCTTTAGGGTATTAATACCAACTAGTAAATATTATTCATTAAAATATTTTCATGCCATCTTGTGCTCTTAAGGAGTAGATTTGCCTCCTGACCTATTTAAGAGTGATCATAATCAACGTTTATTTTAACATAAACATATTAATTAAGGGATAAGAGGTCTCATTACGAGTCGACTACACTGATCATGGGTCTTAACGAGAATGAAATTTCTACTATTGGTCAACAAGCCATGGTAATGGATTTCAATTAAAAAGCTGGAATACAAGAGGTCTCATCACGAGTCAAGTAGTTCATTCTTGTTATTTATTTTTAATGACATTGTTGTTAATGATATTTATTAGAAAACTTGAAGGTTTGATGAAATTTTGCAAGTGAAATTTATGTTTTTTTATGCAATAAAACATAAATTAAGTGTCTAACTCAGTTTTTTCAGAATAAGCAGACACAATAATACCATAACAAAAACACAAGATAAAAAAATGATGAAGGAGTTCACCCCTCTTGGGCTACATCTCCTTGTCCAACTTCCAATGTTGGGCCTCTTTCATTATGTGCTCAAAATATCTGTTTACATGGATTGAAATCATAAAAATGTAAAAATGATGTCTCTAGTAGCTCCAGAATAGTAAAAAACCCCTATCTAGGCTCTTTATGCACTCAAATTGGTCAAAACCTAACTGAGTTATGCTCGGGTGTAATTTTCCTGCTAAACTATCCCACAATCCACACCCACCTGCAATCCATCCTACAAATTATACCAATTTTGGCAATGTGGAGTGAAAAATTCACCCTGTGATGATGAGATTCACGCCGGTTCGGGTGAAAATTGTCACCTCTTTAAATAGTGTGGTGACCCCATGAGCCGATGGATCGGGGCCACGTGGAACTTTTGGTGTCATAGGATGTGGGTGGTTTGAACCAACGCACAAGCAGTATAACTATGGCTTGACTATATTTAGTATGAGTTATAAATTTGGGTACCATTTGAATTTATGCGCCATAAACATAAACCGCATCCCGCTCCAGTGACTATCGTTGCACATTGATTGGGTTTCAACTCGTCTGGATTTCCAACTACAAGTTGCAACTGTGGTAGCACTTTTGGTTTTGTTTATATAACTGCTGATTACATTGACTGTGCCAGAACTGTGGTATGGTTTATGTTATCCTTTGGGTTGGGGTTAGGGTTAACCCCACCCCATCAGTGCCTTAACTTGCGGTCTCATAGGTTGGGGTGGACCAGGGGCAAGGGGTTAACCCTGGCCCCGTCCCCCAACATGCCATTCATGAAACTTTAAATATGGCTTATGAACTATGTATTACAATAACCTCTGACAACACGATGATAATTTGTTTCCCTTCCACTCAGTCAGTATTATGTTCAAATCCTACGAGGCCTGTTCAACCAACAAACAAAATTCTACACAACTATTGATATGCCACATGGCGGCCATCCATTAGACCACTTTGGCTCCATCAATTAGTCCATATCAACGAGCCAACAACCAATAAAAAGCCACCATTCACGAACCAACCAAATGAATACACTTGGCGCAAAACCATTGGCCCAAAATTCACAATCAACCACCTGCCCAGTCACTTGCCTAGTCAGCGTACGGACTGCTAACTATGCATACCTACAACCCACTACAAAAATTTTATTTGTTTAGGAAAATGACCAGAATGCGATATCATGAGCATACAATATCATTTTTGAGTGATTTGAGTTGCGTTGGATTCAAGGCAACGGGATATTTTTTTTAGCGTCAGTTTCGAGCACTTTAGAATACTTTAAATTTTGAGCATTTTATTGATCCACTGGATCATTCCTTCCCATTGGAAGATTTTGGACCTCTAAAAGATCATTTTCAATAAAAAAAAATGAGTGTACAGTTCCCTCAGCCTTCCAATCTCAATCCATTTTTATTTTCTTTGAATTGTCCCTTTGAGCCCCACAAGAAGGTACTCCACATTCCCTCGTTTTGAAGTGCTTGTTTTCCTATCAAGGATGGTTTGTTGCTGAAATTATTCAAGATATTCAGGAGAGAAATATTCAATTGAAGGAATCTGAACATTCTCTCCTTGATATTCAAACAAATGAGGCTCAAATAATCTAAAATTTTCAACATTAACAACTACATAGATTTTCATATATGAGGCAAATCCAACCTGAAGGCATTATTACCAATTTTTTCCAAAATATTGAATGGAGCATATCGAATCGGTTTCAATTTTTACTTCTCCTTGGAGTATTTCTTTGCTAATGTGAAGCCAAAATTTGTCTCCCACTTGGAAACTATGATCCACACAATGCTTATCATGTTTGTATTGTACTTGGCTTGACTCTTTTCCAACTGTTCTTGAACTATTTGATGCACCAATTCAAGTTGTTCAATGAATATTTGGCCTTATCTATGTCACTATGTCCATCAATAGAAACATATTCCCCAAAGATAAAATCTAAAGGATATTTTGGTAAGTATCCCAAGCATGCCTCAAATGGTGATGTTTGAGTCGATGAATGCTTGGCTCGGTTGGAAGCATGCTGAATATAGTGAAAATGTTCATCCCACAACTTAGGATGCTTGTTGCAATAACCACGAAGAAGATGTATCACCATTTTGTTCACCACCTCTGTTTGGCCACTTGTTTGCGGATGGAAAGTTATGATATTTTTCAATTTGGTGTCCATGAGTCCCCACAAGCTTGAAAAAAATTTATCAACAAAGAGAGAATCTCAATCACTAACAATGGATGTGGGCAACCCAAAATGTACCCATACATTCTGAAAGAACAAATGTGTAGTTTGTTCAGCTGTAAGCTGCTTTTTACAAGGCACCAAAATACACATTTTTATGAACCTATCCACAACTACATAAATATAATCATGAAATATCCTAGACCTCCTACAAAATCCATGGAAACATTGTCCCGTGGATGGGAAGCTACTGGAAGTGGTGTATACAATCCCAAATTTCTATTTATAGGCTTACTGATAGCACATAAAGAACATCCTTTTACAAATTGTGACACACTTCCAAGCATATGAAGCTAGTAACAATACCTCTGTAATTGTGCCACTATCTTACCTACACTGAAATGGACAAAAATAAGATAATTATGCAATTTCCTTATGATGTTGACTCTCTCTCCCTATGGAATACATAGATTTCCAATATGATATAACAAGTTATCATGCACATGACAATATAATTCCTCTAATTAGTTACCTTGACACAAATTCAAATATACATCCTTGGAATCAATATCTAAATCATATTTATCAACATAACTCTCATGCATGACATAATTATGCCTAAGAATAATGGATGCACTAACAATTGGTCTAGAAAGAATATCAACAACCTTGTTATAGATAACTTTCTTATACCTTATGACCTAGTGAAACTTTTGTAGAAAACTCATCCATCTAAAGTGCCTTGCTTGTTGTAGATTTGTTTTTTATTGCAAGTATTGAAATGGTTTATGATCAATGTGAATGATTGTTTCCTTACCCATCAAGTAATGTTTCCATTTTTTCACACTTTGCACCAATGCATACAATTCCTTGTCATATGTTGGATAGTTAATCACTGCACCATTAAAAGTTTCAGAATGAAAACATATGGGATTACCATGTTGCATCAAGACTGTGCCCATGGTGTAGTCACTTGAAACATTTTGTATCTCAAATGATTGTATCAAGTCAAGAAGTGCAAGTACGGGTGTTGAATTGATTCATTCCTTCAATGCATCAAATGCCTTTTTTTGTTTTCCTCCCCATGGAAAAACCTACTTCACACTTGTCAATGCATGAAATGGAGATGCAATGGAAGAAAAGTTAGAAATTAACTTTATCCAATATTGGGATGCTCCCAAGAAACTTCTAACATCTATCACAGTATTGGGTTTTTTCCAATTCAAAATGACTTCAAACTTTGAGGGATCTATTTTCAACTCAACCCCTCCAACAATATGACCCAAGTAGACTAAAGAAGTTTTCGCAAATTCACATTTAAACATATTTAAAAACAACTTTTCCTTATTTAAGACATCTAACACTTGCTTAAAATGCATGATATGTTCTTCACATGACTTTTTGAAAATCAATATATCATCTAAGTAGACTATCACAAAATCATCTAGAAAATGCCTTAAAACATCATTCATTACCTGCATGAATGTAGTAGGAGCATTAAAAATCCCAAAATGCATAACCAACCACTTAAACATGTGTTGCTTTGTTTTGAATGTTTTCCTCCATATTTCTCCTTCAGAAATCCTAATATGATGATATCCACTCCTCAATTCTAACTTTGTAAAATAAACAACATCTTTCAATTGATCAGGTAAATCATCAATTCTAGGAAGAGGGTAATGGTTATTTACCGTAATCTTGTTCAATGCAAGGAAGTCCACACACATGTGCCATGTACAACCCTTCTTTGGAACTAAAAAAATAGGTGACCCACATGGCAATGTGCTTGGTCGGATGATCCCTTTATCAAGAAACTCTTGGGTTTTTTCTTAATTTCTGCATTTTCCATCAATGACATCTTGTACATGCCAATGTTAGGAAGAGGGAAATCTCGCTACAATTGGATCTCATGTTGGATTCCTCTTTTAGGAGGAAATAATTTAGGCTCCTAAAACATCTCATCATATTGGTTAACAACCTCAACCAAATCATATTTCAACTTTGTATCACATCCTTGAAAGGATTCATTCTTAACATCATTGTTGGGTTTGATCATTAAAAGTACAACATTCTTGCTAGAACTAACACTCCTCTTCATTTGTCCAGCATTAAAAAGTGAAAGGTTTTGTTTCTTGTGATGTGATCTAACAATGTACTCAATACCATATTTAAACAAATGATACTTTTTTTCATGGCGATGAAAGATGGCTTTCCTATCCTAAAGATACAGGCTTCCCAAAAAAATACCACATATGTCTAATGGAACTAAATTAAGTTCTACCTCATCAATTAAGTTTGTAGTAATGGCGAATTTCAGTTTGCATTTTCTAGTTACTTGCCACTTTGCATTGTCACACACCCAACCTAAAGGATAAGGTTTAGGATGAGGAATGGTTTCCATATTTAATTTCTTAGCAATGTTTTCAAAAATTATGTTTGCTTATGAGCCAATATCAAATAAAGTGTCTATTTTGTTATGTTTTGAGATAAACATAATATGGAAAATCTATATTCTTTCCTTTTCATTTTGAGTTTCATTGAGGTTATTTTAAGAACTAGTACTTTTAATAGATTCCTTACCTTTCAATCCCATGGATGTGATCTTTGTTTCATCTCCCGAAACAAATCCTAAATAATGTTGTGTAGTTGCAACTATCTTTTGTTTTCCTTTGTTGTTAAAATTTTTGGGTCTCATCTCAGGATGAAGTTTCCAACAATGGTCTTCATCGTGGCCTTCTTTTGAATAGATTTTGAATGCGATTTTTTCTCCCTCTTTCTTGATGGAAGCATTTTTCTTCCCTTTTCCTTTGAATTTTACCTTTCCTTTGTCTCCACCCTTAAATGGATTTTTTCTACCCTCTTGTGGAACATTCTTCCCTCTTGCCTCTAGATGCTTTGCCTGTACAAAAACCTCATCTAGATTTGTAGAGTTAAACATGAGAATAGTGTGTCTCAAGTAGTTATGTAAACCTCCAATGTATTTGAGTAAAGTGGCTTGAGAGGATAAATCTACTCCCAAAATCAATGCTCTCCTTCTAAACCCTTGGGCATAACTTTTCACACTTTCACCTTTTAATTGCCTAAATTTTTTCCAATCCATTATATATTTCTGCATGTATGCTAAAGGATAAAATTGTCTTATTAATGCAGCCACAAAATCATTCCAAGAAGTTATGATATTACCTCTTTTATTGATATCCTCTTGTGTTTTGGATTCCCACCAAATGAGTTATGCACTTTCCAGCCTTAATGAAACAAGTTAAATATTGGTGTCATCACATTTGATCCTTTGTATCCTGCAATACACTTCAAGCTAACAAAACTAATTATCTAATTTCTCATCATTTACCTCTCCATTATACATAGGCAATTCAAACTTTATGTCAAGTTTTAAAAGTGTAGTTTTATCATGTCCCTTCGGAGAATGTGGAGGTGTTAGTGAAGGGGTTGATGTAGAAGATGATGTTGGTGAAGATGGAGGTGAAGAGGAAGGTGAAGAGAAAATTATAGGTAGAGGTGGTTTTTCACCATTTCCTCCATTCACTTTGGAGGATTTGAGCTCCCACCTTGCAACTTTGAGTTTCTCTCCTCATAAATAACTTTCACCATGTCAATCATTTCAAAGAATGATTTTCTGATGAAACTTGTGGTGGATATTGTGCCAAATTAGCTTCAGGAATTTATACCACGAGCTTTCCTTCTCCTATTTTAAGCTTCAACCTTGCAAGCATCAGAAAAAAATGCAACAAAAATGAACCCTCAATACAACCAAAGAACCTAAGCTCTAATACCAAACTGATCTGGATTAGAAAACTTGAAGGTTTGATGAAAGTTTGCAAGTGAAATTCTATTTTTTTTAATGCAATTAAAAAAGTTACAATATCACATAAATTAAGTTTTTAACGCAGTTTTGAAGCAATAAACAAAGATAATAATACCATAACAGAAACAGAAGACAAAAAAATGATGAAGGAGTTCACCCCTCCTGAGCTACATCTCCTAGTCAAACTTCCAATGTTGGGCATCTTTGATTATGTGCTCAAAATATGTGTTTACATGAATTTGGAGTGCTCAAAATGAAAAAATAATGTCTCCAATGGATCTAGAAAAATCAAAAACTCCTAGCTAGGCTCTTTCTGCACTCAAGTTGGTCAAAAAATGACTGATTTATGTTGTGGTGTAATTTTACTGCTAACTATCCTACAATTCGCACCCACCTGCAATCCATCTTATAAATTTCGTTAATTTTGGCAACATGAAGTGAAAAATTCACCTAGCACAAGTGAGATTCATGTCGATTCTTGTGCAAATTGTCGCCTCTTTAAATTGCGTGGTGACCCCATGAGCCGACGGATTGGGGCCACATGGCACTTTCGGTGCTGTAGGATGTGGGTGGTTTGAACCAACGCACCAATGGTCTAACTGTGGCTTGATTGTATTTAGGTTGGGTTTTAAATGTGGGTTCCATTTGAATTTACGCGCCATAAACATAAACCCAACCCTCTTCGGTGATTGTGGTTGCACATTCGTTGGGTTTCAACCCAACGAGAATTCCAAGTGAATTTTGGACCTGTGGTAGTACTTGTGGTTTGGTTATATAATTGTCGATTACATTGATTGTGCCAGAATGGTGGTATGGCATATGTTATCCCATGGGTTGGGGATAGGGTTAAACTCGTGCCTTGGCACCTCGACTTGCAATCTCATGGGTAGGAGTGGACCGGGGGCCAGGTGTTAACCTTGGCCCTGTCCCCTGACATGTCATTCATGAAACTTTAAATATGACTTGTGAACTATGTATTACAAGAACCACCTACAATGTGATGGTAATGCAATGCCTTACCACTCAGTCTATTTTTTGTTTGAATCCTGCCAGGCTTGTTCGACCCACAAAGAAAATATGACACCACTATTGAGAGGCCAAATTGTGACCATCCATTAGCCCACGTGGCCTCCATTCACTCATCCATATCAACAAGCCAACAACTAATCAAAAACCACCATTTGAGAACCAACCAAATGAAGACACTTGGCACACAACCATTGACCCAAAAGCACAATCCACCTATCTAGTCACTTTCCTAGTCAGTGTATGGAATGGTGACTGTGCATACCTACAATCCACTACAAAAATTTTACCTGTTCAGGAAAATAGTCATAACACTATATCGGTAGCATACAATATCGATTTTGAGCGATTCGAGTTGTGTTAGATTTAAGGTGATGAGATGTTCATTTTGGAGTTGGTTTCGAGCACGTTAGAACACTTTTAATTTTGAGAATTTTACTGATCCACTGGACCAGTTAGCTAGTTTCCAAGACATGACTGTGGCTTTCAATTAATTTCTAAAAGTAAATTATTTTAAATGAATCTGACTCTATACCTAATAGATGGGACACATGCATTTCATTGGGTTAAAAGGCATCCCTGTTGAGGCTATAGACGCCTACTAGCAGCAGGGCAATGCCTATGGTATTAAAGCTAATCTTACATTATGGTTTAATTTGTTGTTTTTGTCTTTCCTTGAACTCATTATCATATCTCTCTAGGAATGGCTTTAAAATCCTTCTGATATGATGATTTGGAGTTCTATATTTTGTAATAATTTGGTTTTTGTGGATGTGGGACCCTTAGAGAAAGTCATTCACTTTTCCTGAACAAGAGAAGCTTTAGTTATATGCTTGGATAATGGTAAGATGATAATATTGGAAAGATACCATTTTTTCATCTCTCTTTTTCCTATTTCCATCCATTTTAATTCCTTGGATTTCAAATAATGTCACTTCTATTTATAATGAAGCTATTGGAAGTGAAGACTTGTTGGTTTGGACTTCTCTTGAGATGATTTGTGGAAATTTTTATGGTTGGCTATTTCATGATAACACTATCCTTTCCTTAAAAAAATTGTTAGCATTCCTACGGTAGCCTTGAAATCCAATTATCTTTTGGATCGGTCTTAGTGAATAAAGAATCCAGTACAAAAATTGAACCAACATACATTCTCCTTTTAGAACAACGATATATAGCAGAGGATTTTTTGTTTACAAAAATTTGCAGGAATATCGTTTTAAATGCAAGGTCACCTATAAATGTTTCAATCTTGTTTTTTTCCAAGGGAGTGAGAATACAACATTTGATTCATTTTCATGAGGACATGCAAGATGATCAACATGGGGGGATGTCATGCCTCTGTTTTTTCTAGTTTTATATCACTTTTTGCTCAGAAATCCCTCATACTTTTGTTTAGTTTGTATGGTTATTGCTATTATTTTTTTCATTTTTTATGATAAGGTAAATATTCACCATTTATCATATTTCCCTTGTTTCAACAATATCTAACGTTAAAATCAATATTAATGATGGTTTGTGCATATGCAGGTTTAAAATTTGAATGTTTTTATGTGGGGTAACCACATGGCCTGTCGATTACACTTTTCAAATATAATTTTAAATATTTGGTTCAGGTGAAATGCACTTTCCCTCATTGATGGTGCTTCACTAAGTCTTTGGCTCTTCCTGAACTCTGTACAGTTCCCGCACCAACAAGATGGTTCTTGCACCAATTTGGGGCTTTATGATAGATTAGTGCATTTTCAAAGAAATTCGAGAAAGGTTTTTGTCCAAAATGGTGTTTTAACACCTCCACAAGAGTCAAATTCACCTAGGTTGCATGTATGAGTTTTTAGAAGAAAAATTGATAATTCAGCCCTAAATTTGCACAATTTTCAAGTTGCCAACTTCCTCCTCAATTTTTGTGCAGCTGAAGGAGAATTTCAAAATTCTGGAAAGAGAGTTTTGTTCCCAACATAGGAAGTTATTTTTAACGTGAGTCATTTTCCAAGATTCGCCACTGCTTGGTAGATCCAAAGGGTTTTTTGAAGCATTTTTGTAAAAATATGTAAATTTCCAAAACTCTAAAATTATGCCCAGCTTTGCAAAATTCGTACTAGATCTTGGTTTTTCTAATTGGATGATGGCTTAACTAGATTTCCATTGATGTAAAATGGTTATAATCCAAGTTCCATCTTATTTACAAAGGATTGGCTTGTCTAAAGCTAAATTTTTAATGTAAAAGCTTATAAATCCTAGCTATAAGGAAGCCATTCCATATTCGAAGGTTGTTGGTGTAGATTGGGAGACAAATATCTTTTTGGTGTTGGACCTTGAGAATCCATGATGTGTAAGGATGACCTATATTTTCAATAAAATAATCTTGTGCTAGGTTTTATTTTTCAATTTTTATCCATTTCGAGATTCAGTAATTTGATTTATTCTAAGAGGAAACAAGTTGGTTGGGAGGCCCCCCAACCCAACTTCTTGTACTCTTTCTCATTTCTTCCCTCTTCTTTGCACATTTATTTCATAGTTTACAGTTCTATTTATTGGTATTATTTATGATTTGAATCTTCTAACCAGAGTGGTTGTATTCATATCTAAGGGTTTTTGGTATATATATTCTCTATCTCATTGCATACTTCCTTATTCTATATGATATCTTGCATATTGTGTTGATGTGTAATGTAGAAATTGATGAATTTATGGTGATAAATATTTCATTTTAGAAATATTACTAACTCTGATGCATTGAGTTGGGTTTTCATTTGGAAATTTAAGAAATTGATGGTTGGAGCTATTGTCACAAGGTGTGTGTATTGATCTAATTTCATTGCCTTAATTCTTTGTTTCTGGTTCATACATGGATCTACTATAAACATCACATTTAATCATAATAAAATTCAAGTTATATCGCTCTATTTTGTGGGAACATTTCAAGCTATTTTGATCAAGGCATGGATGTACATGTAGTAATGTTTCGAAAATCAATTTTGAAAAGATTATAAATGCTATTCTTAGAACCCATCGTTGATTTTCATCTTAATTCATATTGTGACTATACTCAATTCTTGGCTACACGGTGCAACTAGGTTATATATTGTTTGGACCCTTGATATTTTAATAGATTGTATTGTGCACTAGCCTTTGTTTACTTGTAATACGAGTTACAATGCAAGACATAACAAGATCCAAAGTAAAGCATACATTCTGGGCCTGTGATATTACTATTCAAAAATAAGTTTAAATCTATTTTTCAACCTGTGAAGAAGCATAAGGGTGGTATGTATTTCCTAATTATTTTTAATGCACATCAAGATTTGAGTTCGGATTATCTTATGTCATAAGAGAAGTTACTGAACTATGATTTTGTTCTTAATTCCTACGATGTTAAAGTTAGGATATTTCTAGAACTCCTATTTGATATGTTGTGTGAGTTCAATTCACTTGTAAATGTTTTTAGAACTTGCATACATTCTTTAAAGGAGTGATGTTGGGCATACATTCTTTAAAGGAGTGATGTTGGATCTGAACAGAACATTGAATATGATGCTTGGTATCATATTGCAATGACTAGTACATTCTTTTATTTTTTTAGATCTGAGAGAGAGCCTTGTTTTGATTGGGTTTTAAGTTATCAATTCATCAATATAGCCATTGCATTTCGATTCAAAATTGGTGTGCCAAAAATTGGATTTGGAATTTTTTTTTTAAGAAAAGAGTCAATAACATTATGCACAATAATTCATTAAATTTGGTTGACTAAGTTTTGTGAAGGAACTTATTTTACACACATAATGGATTTACTTGTTTTATTCTTTTAGCCAATGAGAGATAGTATTTCCTTTGCTCAGTTAATCAATAGTTAAATTTTCAGGTTTCCAATCAATCAATAATTATGGTGTGCCTCTACGTTGCCAATAGTTTGGGCATGCTCTTAAATTATGGCTTACTCTTTATTTGTTACTAGTTAGGGATTGCTTTCAATTGTTGGAAAATTTCAGGATTGGTGTTACAATAATGATGGTTTCATTCTAAATATTTATTTTAAGTGCAGGATTTTAGCAAGGATTGATTAAGTGAAAGAAATGAAGGTGTGAGGAGATAGTATAGGGTTTTGTTTTGCAGGTTGTCAGAGTCATTCTCTGGAATTTATAGTGTTACGCCTAGAAGTTCACGAAATCTTAGTTTGATAATTTATGTTGGTTCATTAATATGCATATATTCCACCCAAAAAAATCCATTGAAGGTAAGAGATTCATACATAATTTGTAGGCTCAGCTTGTCATCTAGCCCTCCTTATAGCGCCAAAAATTTTGATGGTTTTGGATTCCACCAACATTGTAAGGGGATCTCCCTGATGTGAAGCCCTAATTAAACCTCACACCATTTGGTGTAGGAGTAATATCCAGTCAAACAGATCAACCACCGTTGAAATGGTTTTCCAAGATATGCCTTGGTTACAATCAAACATAGGAGAACACAACGACTCCTTGGGTTTGGAAGAATTTTATCTCTGTGAGACACCAAATGTAAGGAATACAAGGAAGAGTTACATGACTTTTGAGGGAAATGAGCCATCAGTTAGAAAATAAATAGTACCATCCTAAAGGGGGACCCGAGGATAAAGGGAAAGGCTTTTTGAGTACTTGCATATTAGTCCACATAATAAACAACAACCGTTAAAGCATAAAAACATTTGTTAAATAAAAACCATAGCCAATAAACAAATTAATTCATTAATTAATTATGTAAATAAAGCAACATATACCATAAATATAACCATAATAGATCCAATTATATCTATGATAAATGTATGAACGAATGTTGTCTCATTAAGCTTATGATTATGAGTATAAGATCCCAAGTACACTGTTACATGAATGAAACATTGTATCCATTAGTGGAACATAAAGCCACAACTTGATTCTCCAAAGAATAATCTGTCTCCTATGTATTACAAGAGAATCCAAGGCTAATCCTCTAAAAATCCTAGCCCAAAATCCCTTTCCTTGAGTTATGAGGAGCCATTTATAACAAATGCAATGACCTTTGAGCTTCTACATGACTCTTTAACTTCTATGAATATTGATATTCTAACATGACTCATTACATTCCAATGTGTGACTTTTGATATTACACATGTGTCCTTGGAATTCATTACATAAAATTTACTACATAAGATACTTTACAATTGAGACACTGACCTAATAAGACAAGACTGTTAAAAGACAAAGATTCATCAAATGGATAAATTATTTTCTTTGTAATTGAGTTCATTTTTTATATAAGTCTGTCAAGCTTTGAAATCCTTTGCGATGGCTTCGATCTGATTTGGGAATTACCCTTTATAGTGTATATTCACCTCTAATTCCTCTATCAGTATGTCCTTGGAGCTTGAATATACATTATTCCACAACCATGAAAGCTTCATGTGCGCTTTGACTGGTGAAAATGAATACTTTTGAATAATTTATTTGGTTACCTCCAAGCCTTCCCGTTATGTTTATTTCTTGATTTTTTCAATGTAATTAAGAGTTCCAATGGCAGGCATTCCATGCTTCTATGTTATAGACTCAAACCCATTATGTAGTTGGTCTTACATAGCCATATTACTAACTAAATTTTATCCAAGATGAGAGTAATTTTGTAGATGGAGTCTCAACTAAACTTTGTCTATTTCAGCAGAAACCTTGTCTTTCCTTTCAAAATACTGCAAAGCATCTAGATATTTGGCAGCCCACTGATGCATATGATCAACTTCTCTATTTTCTATCTTTAGGAGTTTCACCACTTCCTGTGCATTATTTTGAATTCAAATGAGAGGATCCATTACCTGTTGTATAAGGATAATTTCGTCATATAGTCATGCCATGGAAACCTCCATTGGTCCCAATTCTTATTACATGGTTGTTACACAACATTTTTTCACCGTCCCTGCAATCCCTCGCCTCACATATTGGAGGGTCTTTCCCGTGACTTGTGAGAAGTGTCATACTTTGCAAATACCTTCTTTGCATCCTTCTGCATAAGGAAATCATTTCTCTTGTTGAACATTTCCTCAAAAAGCACACAAAAACCTATGTTTTGGCCTTGGCGGGGGTAGCTAGTTCACCCCTCGTGCCAATAGGATAAATTTACACTAGATCCCGTGCCACCTGGCACTCTGTCTCAGTGTTGTGCCCGCGCCAGCTATTTTAGGAATGTTTTTTAGCAAATAGAGGTGGAAGTTTCCTTCTAACTACCTTAGAGATGACTCATTAGAAGTGGTTAAAGTTGATAAGACACGGATCTCTCTCTTTAGGTAGTGGTTTTTACCTCCCATGGAACACTCTTTGAAGATAGGACTCCCTTCCATGATTATAGGGATCCTAACCTCTCCATATTCCTCTATATAAACAGGCCTTCTCCCTTTATGAAGGCTAGCTAAACATATAGCCAAGAAGCTAAACTTGGAGAAGAGATACTATAGCTGAGTAATTGCTATAGAGAAGGTATAACCAAGGAGAATTCCATAGAAAGAGCCATGTCTAAATTCTCAATGAGCCTTTGTGAGACGTGCTCTGTTGGAACCCTATTCGAGGAGACCGCAACGTCGAAGCTTGGTTGTACTCTTCCTTTCTTTCATTAATATACTCGACTATGGTGTTGGTTCCATCATTGTGTTATGTTGATTATTTAATGCAATTGATTTAGTCCTATTAGACTGACTGATAGTTACGAATGTGAAATAGAATGTTGTATATTGTCGTTATTTCCAGTGTATGTGTAGGTGTCCGAGCGTGAAAGCGAACGGATTGTGATATGTCAAACCAGGAGCGAGAGGCAGCCACTCTTTCGATGACAACAACAGCATAGGACCTCCGGTAAGTCATCTATCGAATCTCCATCCATTTGTTAACTAGGAATCAATGTTATATCTTGTCTCATTTGTGGCTAGACCCACTCTAGGGCTAGTGGGATCGCCTTTGTCTGCAGAGGGGATTTACCTCAACAACAAATTGGCGACTCCACTAGGGAATAGTGCGAGTTTTCTTTCATCCATTAGGTCTTCTTCTTGGTCTTTTCTTGATTAGCTTGCCTTTTCTGATTATTGTTTCTGAGTTTAAGACCCTTGTTCAACCCCAGAGGATCAAATATGACCTCTGTTTTTTAGAAATTTTCCTTTTTACCTGAGGTAACTAGCCTGGCACGCTTTCTGATCAGACGGTTGTGCCCAGTGGCTCTTGTTGCTAGTTCAGCACCCACACCATCCCCTGTTTGGCACTGATTACAGCCAAACAATCGCGCCAATTCCTATAGGTATTAGGGTTTGCCTTGTTTTGGAGTTTTTGGTCAGCAATTGTGTTTCTGGGTGATTTCTTGACATGTGTTGAGTGCTTTGGGATTGTTTGTGATTGTGAACAACCTCCTTCCTCCAGTGGTTTGTTCGTTTCCTGTCAGCATCATAGCCTTAGGGTTTTCTAGTTCTTTGGTATGCTGAGCCTCCTGTAGGAGTCTGGGTTTTTTGTTTCATGGTCAACTTCATTCCTTGCTTGATTGCATTCGGCTCCCTTGATCTGTTTGAGTGATTGCATTGGTTGAATGGTTCTTGCCTCTTTCATTCATTTGTGCTTCTTGTCACTCCAAGCATAGATTACACTGCTTGTATGGGTCTGTTTTGACATCTTTCTTCGATTTGAGAGATTGCAACATTGGTTTGAGTTTTGTTTTGTTTGCTTTTGAGTTGATTGAATTGTTTCGCTTTGACTCTCGCATTAACATTCTCGAACTAGTGTGTTGGTTTGTTTTTCATGTCATTTAGTGCATTGTTTTCCCTATTACATTGAAAAATCAAAATAATTTTGTGCTTGCATTCTTGTTTGCATTGTGGAATTGAAAATCTTTCATATAACTAGCATTGGACATTCTAGGAAAGATTTCTCATTCTCATTAGCTTGCATCAGACACTGTAGTGGATGCTTCTGTGTATTCTCATTATTTTCTATCACTTGAAAACTCCTAAAATTTCTCCTAGATAGCTTTTCATCGAACGAAATGGTATTTTATGGCATGTAGCTTGCATTTAGGGATTCGTGAGATTCAACATTCGGTAGGACCTTGGAAGTGAAACATAAATACAAGATCAACTTAAAATTTACTCAATTAACCTAAGGCAACATTGAAACCTAACGAAACATTTAGTGGTCTAAGTTAGAGACGTGTTCTGGCGTCTTTAAACCTAGCAGCTGTCGCTCGCCATTTGGCTTCAGACAACACTAGTACAGACTTGTGCTCCCCGTACCATTGAGTATATAAAGGGATACCCCTCTAGGTTGCAATTCTTTTATCCGTAGGAAGCTGAGTTTGTTGCCTTGTAACCGTGATATACCGAACACAACATTCGGGGAGACTATCTGCATGTACGTCAAGTACTTGGTCATTCTTCTTTCATTTAATCACCAAGGTGTATATGGAAGTTCACAGAAACTTGGTACACCCTTCTACCTAGACTACTTGAGCAGTCATTTTTTATCTTTACTGACTCCTTAAATTTGAAAAGATCATCGAGCACTTGTCCTTTCATGTTTGTTTCAACCTAAAAGTGATAGAATCACATTTTTCCTGTTTCTCGACTCTTAAAATATGAAACGGTAGAGTTTGGTTTCAATGTATTAAAATTAACTGCCCACGAAATATTCTTGGTTAAAGTTAGTTTCCTTAGTGTTGTTTTATCGTTGTTTCTGATGACAACCTTCCTAGAGTCTACCAACCAAGGAATCCCCTCCGAAGGGAATCCTGGCCCTTTTCCTGCTTTTGGGAATGTTGGTGCTCCTTACATGGCAACGTTGCCTCTTCTAGGGTTAACAGTTGGTTTGCCCCTGTGGTTGTTTTCGACCCCGATGGTCTCGAATGTCCCGATATCTGTTCGACCATCACCTCCACTTGAACAACATCATGTTGATTCTAAGGTGGACCTCTCCCCTTCTTCGCCTGTTTCTTTGGCCTCCTATTATACTTCTCCTGGTGAAAGTTTGGATTCTAGTAACCAGGTGGCTAAGAAGAAGAAGAAGAAGACGAAGAAGAAGAAGTAAAATAAGCGAGAGGCTAATGCTGCAACTATTGTGCCTAGGAAACCTTCCATCGAGAAGTCATCCAACCTTCCATGGAAAGTCAAATTCCCTTGCATGTTTTGCAAAGGTGACCACCTTCTTCGAGATTGCCCTAGCATTCCCAAAGTACTTGAAGTATGGTCCAATGGCCTTCCGCCGTTGCCTTTGGCTTGTGAAAGTCATATTGGTAGTACATCTTCGACTAGTGCTAATAAGACTCATAAGAAATAGGGTAAGATTACCAATCCCTGTAAGTTGTGTGAAGGGCATCATCCCATTCACCTTTGTATGTACATGGATGAAGCCAAGAGAGTGTTGGACAACTCTATTTTTTCTGCACCCTGCCTTCAGGCTGGTTACCAGAAAATTTCTTTCAGTCCTCCGCTAGCTGATTCCACGATCAGTCAAGAGTCATCCTTGGTCAATCCCTTTCCCTCGGAAATTGAAATTCAGGAATCCATTCCTGACCAACCATTGGACGTGGAATCAGTTGACTTGATCCCACCTATGGTTCATCATTTCTTTTTTGTTGAGAGTGGATCTCATCCCCCCCAGGTTCTTCTTGTTTCATCAGATTTGTCAGAGTTGGAGAAAGATTCTTCTGTCCCTGTAGTTCAAGAAGTTTCTCCTCCTACTCCCATGATGGAATTCCAGGAGAGTGCTCCTCTTGCTCTGGTAACACCAGGGGAAAACCATCTCAGTTCAATGGTATCCCCTCCAAGTATTTTGGTCGCTTCCTTTGATTGGAAACGATTTGCAGGATACCACCTTCCATCTTATGTGCCTTTCGAGATAATGGTACAAACCTTTGATTTGGTCGTACCTAGCACTATTATAGATGAAGGCGCGTCTGTTAGTATTTTGTCTTCCACTACTTGGTAAACTTTTGGTTCTGCACCACTTATTCCTGTTACACAAATTTTTTTGGCTTTTAATAGAGGAATTAGTCAACTGTTAGGAATCCTTCTGAAGTTTCCTGTTACTTTAGGAAGGAAAACCATCTATATAAACTTAATGGTTGTTCCAGGCCCCTTAGATTTTAATTTAATCTTGGGCCGCGACTATATTTATTTTATGGGAGCAGTTGTCTCTTCCCTCTTTCGTGTGATTTATTTTCCACACAAAGGTCAGATTGTGACCATTGATCAGCTTTCTGTATTTGGTCCTAACGTGACATCTTGTCCACCATCGTCCTTTTCGGGTCTCTACCCATTGGTTGTATATTCCCCGCCACAGGTTAATTATGTGGCTACCTGTCCCATGCCCGCATTCATTGATAGTGCCATTGTGCATCATGTGCTGGGGGCATTGTGTCCTGATTTCCGAGATGTTGTCCTCCCATCAGATGAGAACCACTTCGAAGCCATGAATTCTTATTCAATATGATGAGGTCGTCAGAGCATAGTTCTTTTTCTTGTGTCATGCTCCTTTAAAAATGAAACAAGCTTGCCCGAGGATAGTTCATCTTCTATGTCAACCTCGTTAAAAAATGAATTAGCTCCCGAGGATAGTTCGTCTTCTATGTCAACCTTGTTAAAAAATGAATTAGGTCCCGAGGATAGTTCATCTTCTATGTCAACCTCATTAAAAAATGAATTAGGTCAAGAGCATAGTTTGTTTTCTTGTGTCAAACTCCTTAAACAATGGAACACGGTGTCCCAAGGATAGTTCGTCTTCTATGTCAACCTCGTTTAAAAAATGAATTAGTTATGAGGATGGTTATTTTAATTTTTCAACCTCGTTAAAAAAATGAAACACATTCCCGTTCAATTCGAGTCTTTGCTCAGATCTTGTAAAATCCCAGTCGCGTGTTTCTCTAATCTCGTAACTTGAACCTTCACTCCATCTGCTTTTTGTTCATTACATATGGACTAAAGCTTGGGGCGGCATGTACCTTGAATTGAGTCATCATGCTGGGGGCATGCCCGTTTTTCAAGCATAGTTTACTTTTGTTTTCTAGCTTGCATAAAAATGAAATCTTTTGACTTTTATGTGCTTTGTGAATGTTTTCCCTTGGGTCATTACTTATTATGTGGATTATTGATACATTAGATAACATTGTATTAAATAGAAATTTTCATAATTTGTAAAAACATCATCATATGTAAAAAGATCCATGGAAGGAAATAGATGTGTGTGTGTATATATATATATATATATATATATATATATATATATATATATATTGCATGTTTGTAATTGTGTGCATCATAATGTCAAAAAATATATGTGTATGTTTCAGTTACATCTCGAGACAACATGTCTCTCAAAATATGCGAAAATGAAAAGCCTAAGTGCCTAATCGGCGTGGTGCTCATGATAGCACGTCACCTCCCATACCAACTACCTCAGCAAGCAGTGGATACGACTTGGCACCCCTACAGTGTGCCTTTAATAGGCTCGAGGAACATCATCAAAACGAGCATAGTCCAGAATCCCACAGGTGATCCCCTCCAGGTTCTGTACTATCTCCTCATCACTGCCCTCACCATGAGGATCGAAATCACGAGGCGTTTGCCTTGCTATCGGTGACATAACTACAGGTCGTTTTAGGCCCACATATGCATACATATAAGATTAAATGTCAGAACATGCATATATACCAAAAAATCATAAACTCATGAAAATAAAAAATGAGACTCACCTAGCTCTTCGTCCCAATCCTCTCCCTCCGGGAGTGGGAGGTCTGGATCACCGATGAAGTCTGTGCCAGCATAGGGCCAATCCTCCACGACAATTAGCTGTCATTGGAGCCAATCAAAAAACTCTGGCCTCTAGGAAATCTATTGGCCACCCCCTGGTCTAGGCATCAGTGCAGCCCATCGGGCCATCCGTGGCTCTCTAGATGGTAGCATTGGAACAATGACCTCCTGAAGTTGGAATATGGGTAGTCGTTCCAAGAAGAATGATACCAAAATAGATCCATACCCAAACTAATTTAGTTTTGTCTTCTTGCACTTGGAAAGTTTCCGCTTGATGTTAATATTCATGGCCTCGACCAAGTTGAAGAGAGTCGGGTTCATGCACTCTGAGGAAAGAAGCATTTGTGTCTTCATGGCCTCATGGAGTGTTTGCGATTCTGCAGCTCGTGTGATAGTGTGCAGCACTACTTTTAGTGCCAAATCAGGAATGGTTTGGATGTCAACTTTTCCATTGCCTATTCCTTTTCATGCCCCTCGGCACACCCTATCAATCACCATTGCCATGCTTTCCTCAGAAGGGCAGGTACTGGTCAAGATAGGGACTGCACCTCAAGATAGGGACTGCACCCCTACGTGAAAATCCAGTGATAAAATACACATCAGAGACTTCGAGTTCAAGTTCCTGATTCTGAAGCATAAACTTTTCTTGATCCTCGTCCCAAATGCTTATCAAATATTGAAGCGATTTGGGCTGAGCCGGGAGGCACGGTGTTAAGAAGAATTTATTTAGCCCACATTTTCTGAGGGCGTTCATGCATTTTTCATTCTCCATGGCTAGTTCATCCTCCTCATTGTGTTCTCTCTCTTTCCACTCAATTACCGTATTTTTTTCTTGTTACTTTCGCACATTGTTCATATGAGCATTGTAAGTCTCCTTAGGCATCGAAATTTGCAAGAAAATGGTTGCATTTTCTTTAAATTTAGGCGGATTTTGGGTTGCGTGATTGGCGCAATTGTTTCTCTAACAGTCTCGCCAATAGGCGCGACCCCTATGTAAAAAAGGGGTGATTGGCGTGGGTCCATGCCTGAAACCCACGCCAACCGCGATGCCCTAGTTTTAACAAATCCTCCCCTAAAGGATTCAAAATAAAAAATAAAGGTAATGAAATTTAGCTCAAAATATGGAAAATGATGTCAGCTCTTAGCTGAGACTAACAGAATCAAGATTGGTTCACTGGATCGCTCGCAATCGTCGCCACAAGATCACAAGGAAAATGGATCACTGTTGCTCTACAAAGAGGTAAAAGTGAAAAGTAAATATTTTTTACCACTTATGGCATTTTATAACTTTTCAAAATCTTAAATTAGGTTTTAAAACATATTTGTCGATTATTTCATCATATTGTTGTCGAGAAATACGTTTTACACATGTCTTTTTGTGCAATGATAGGTTTTCACATGGTTATGGTGAAGAAACGAGTTGTATTTGAAACTTTTTCGGACTCGATAAAAACATGAAAAAGTCACTATTGGAGTCACCTTTCAACTCTTTTCTGAATCTCTAAAATTGAAAAGATTTTCGAGACGCTTGTCATTTTGAACTCGTTAAATTCGCTGCGAAATGATATCTACCTAGTATACGTTTACCCCTTTTTCGAGCTGGGATAGATTATTTAAAAAAAAGAAATACCTTATCCTATCGCGACTAAGAGGTTCTCTCAAACATATTTTTCTAACTTTTCGGATCTATGGGACTACCTACGAAAAGGGACTGCTAGAGTTTTCTTTTCCGCTTTCTTTTCAAACTCTCTAAATATGAAAATATGTCGATTTCTTCCTTTGTCAGACTCGTTAAAACTGATGAAATCGGACTCCGTCATTATGACGTTACTCGAGTTCCTCCTTCCTAGGGCTCGTAAAATGTACTAGGTTGGATTTTTCCGAAGGACAAACTTACATCGCAAGAACATGCTATCCCCTTCAAGCTTGTTTTCAAAAATAATTTGGGTACTCTCTAGAAATGGTGGGGGAAAATGGATCCAGACTATAGTCGTGTTGGCAGTATGTCGATCTTGAACATGGCACTTGTCTTCATTTGTGTCGGGTTGGGGACATCTCACTTCGTCATTTGTTTGCCTCCATGGGTTTGGACAATCTTGTTTGACCGCTAATCTTCTCTTTGCCACATTGCTATGACCTCAGATCCCTTGATGTCAAAAACTGCCAAATCTAGTGTCGTGCCGCCAATACATTCAAGATAAGTTTTCCTCTGAAGTTTTCAACCTCCCTCTGATTCTCTGTTGGTCTCTATTCACAAACACCACATTCCTCTGTCTCGTGTTGATGTTGTGGGAAACATTATGGCCCATCTTCGATTAGGTCACTTCCTGTCGACTCCAGCTCATTATCCAGGAAGTTGATATAGAGACTCCTTTTAGGTACCTTTGAGCCTGCACGCCTTAATGGCAGGTTCGTCACATTCAACGTAAGGTCCACATCATCGGCCTTCAATCGACTGACTCTGCAGGTGTTCGACGTTAGATCACTGTTCATACTCCGTGGATTGTACCTTTCGTACCTTGAGATCCATTTTCATTATTGGTGGTTTCTCTCGGGTCTGTTAACAACTTTCATCATTAGCTGGTAATCAGATGATTTTCTTGCATGTTCGACTTCAGCTCACATATTCGCATGCTCGAATTTGTACTTTTTTCGGGTCGAGATGGAGCGCAAGACCCTGGGTTTTTTGAAATCCAGGTTGTGGTTTCGTTGTGGATTACTATGGATTTTTACATGGCTCTTCTGATTGGATGGTTGCGACCATACCTAAGTCTATTTGTTGATCCCTACTACTGGATGGCTATGTTCATACCTCGGATCTTACTGTTTATGTACTCTATTATGGATGGCTGCGCCCATACCACATGTCATGTATCAGAAATATCAGTTGTATTTGTACTTGCAGGTCTTCCGACAGTAGTGTTTGGGTCGAACGCATTCTCATAAAGAATTTCACCTGCTCTCTCTCTCGGACCTCATATTTTAGGGGGCATCTATTACAAAACATTTTGTCAATGTCCCTGTAATCCCTCGCCTCACATATTGGAGGGTATTTCTCATGACCTGTGAGCAATGTCATACTCTAAAAACACCTTCTTTGCATCCTTCTACATAAGGACATCATTTCTCTTGTTGAACATTTCCTCAAAAAGCACAAAAAAACCTATGTTTTGGCCTTAGTTCGGGTAGCCAATTCACCCCTCACGCCAATAGAGTAAATTTACACTAGAGCCCATGCCACCTGGTGCTCTGTCTCAATGTTGTGCCCACGCCAGCTGTTTTAGGAATGTTTTTTAACAAATAGAGGTAGAATTTTCCTTCTTACTACCTCAGAGATTGCTCATTAGAAGTGGTTAAATTGATAAGCCATAGATCTCTCTCTTTAGGTAGTGGTTTTTACCTCCCATGGAACACTCCTTGAAGATAGGCCTCCCTTCCATGATTATAGGGTTCCTAACCTCTCCATCTCCCTCTATATAAACAAGCCTTCTCCCTTTATGAAAGCTAGCTGAACATATAGCCAAGAAGCTGAACTTGGAGAAGAGATACTATAGCTTAGTAATTTTTGTAGAGAAGGTAGAACCAAGGAGAATTCTGTAGAAAGAGCCCCATCCAAATTCCTGACGAGCCTTTATGAGACGCACTCCACTGGAACCCTGTTGGAGGAGACCGCAACGTCGAAGCTTGGTTGTACTCTTCCTTTCTTTCATTAATATACTCAACTATGGTGTTGGTTCCATCATTGTGTTATGTTGATTATTTAATGCAATTGATTTAGTCTTCTTCGACTGACTGATAGTTACGAATGTGAAATAATATGTTGTATATTTTCATTGTTTCTTGTGTATGTGCAGGTGTCCGAGCATGAAAGCAAGTGGATTGTGATCTGTTAAACTAGGAGCGAGAGGCAACCACTCTTTCGACGACAACAACAGCGTAGGACCTTCGGTAAGTCATATATCGAATATTCTTCCATTCGTTAAATAGGAATCAATGTTATAGCTTGTCTCGTTTGTGGATAGACCCACTCTAGGGCTAGTGGGATCGCCTCTGTCCGCAGAGGGGATTTACCTCTCTAAAAATGGTTGATTTCCATTCTACGGTATTGAATTTCTATGATGGCAGCCATTGGTTTTCCACCGCAAGGTGTTCTACCTGTTGCTTCACTGCAACATGTTCTCTTTTTAACCTAGAATTCACATTCAATAAGTACTTTGAGTTATCATGTGGCATTGTAGTGAATGAAAAATTTTATGCAATGACTGCCCTTGGATTTATTCTAGTGTTAGAGGTTATCACCTTCTCTCTAGTGAATGATACTGGGTTCTTAGGATCACTGGGAAAGTATCTATGCCTTTTCTGCAAGATACTATTATTTATCTAATCAAACGTTACATCGCAAACATCACTGACTCTATCTATTGGTGGGGGTGTGATCCCCATATATTTGAATGGAAGATGACCTTATGTGAGTGGTTGTTCTTCTGGAGTACCTGGCTCATCATCCACGGGTTGTATGGTGTCTTCTTCTTCAAATTCTTCCTCTTCCAACTCTTGAGTCAGTTGTTCTTCTTCCAGCCTTTGTATTGCTTCCTCCTCCTAGGAATACCTCTGTTTCTCTTATTCTATCCTTCTCCTCTCTTCTTATTGTGCCTATTTCTTCTAAAGAAACTCATCCTGCTTCCTAATCTCCTCCTCCTCTTCTTCTTCTTCCTCTTCTCTCCTCTCTGAATTTGTTTGAGTAGTTCCTGTGTTTAAAGGGTCAACCTTCCATTTCCTGTTGATATATCCTTATGAATAGATGATCCTTGGCTTGGGATATATATTCTTTTCTTGAGGTGTTATTTCCTCCTCCTCCTGATCCTACAAGTCCTGAGCTAGCAAATCGTGGGGTGAACTGGCCTTCATAGCTGGATGTGTCTTCATTCTAGCATTTTACCAGGTCTTTATCTTTTCATCTTCGACTTTGGTCATTTATGAATACCTCATATTATGATCGATCCTATAACAATGTTTCCTAAAAATTTTCTTATGATAATATCCTTGGAAGTATTTGGTGGTGAAGTGTAGGTAATCTAACTCTTTTATCTTGCTTACTATCGCCTTGTGAATCTTTTATTAACACAATTTGATCCTCAATGGAAAGAAAGACCAAGGGGCTTTCTTCCTTCTATGAAGAGTTCCCAACAATCCCTTGTTTAGTTGATTTCCCACTTCCTGCATGACCATCTTATTTGTCACATATTGCGGCATAAGATGAGGGGTTGTTTAACATACGAAGCATCTAATGTATGTACCCTTAGGAGCTAAAAACCCGTTTTCAATATTGAAGTGACTCCTTCACTTGATTGATCATGCATGGTGGATTATTCTCAAATATCAAACGGAAGATGTCTACAAAGAAATGGTCAGCCAATCTGTCATATGTGTCTCTAAATATTCCTTCTAATAACACCCTGTAGTGAAAATAAACTAGGAAATTCTCTTCAGGAGTCAAGTTCCAATGTAATTTTGGGAACACATATCACGCACAGATTCCATCTAGGAGAAATGAAGACATGTAAAATTTTGGTGCTTGGTTCACCTGTAAAGATGCATTGTCATCGCCCACATGAAGCTGCAATTCATATGACAATATATACGTCCAGTTGAAATCTATACAACGTGTCACCATCAGATTGCATGTATATATCCAATTCTCTTGGAACACCTCAACATCTTGTGCCCAAACATATGACAATACATAGATACCAAATACTAATATATGTCCCTGTGAATATTTGTCAAATAAACTGTGGATGGGCGATGATGAAACTTGGAAGGTTCTCGACACCATGATTTGATAACATCAGTTGTGTTGAGGGGAGATCATCTCATGTAAAAGTCTTTATTTTCATATTCATTGAGCTTGAGCATCTTATAATATGTCTGCATATCCTCACCATAATAGATGGTGAGTTGACTACCACTCTTACTGCAAAGAAAAAAGTGAGAGTCATCCATATATGTGATGATCCATTCAATAGCTTTTGCACATGCCATGACCGGGAATTTTCATGGGAGGCCATGGGAGGCCATGTGTCCAGGATCATCAAGAAGTCCTGGACTTCTTAATGATGATGTATGCATGAACATCTTCTAATTCCTCAAGAAATTTCTCTTGCATGAATGTGTTGTAGATCTTGCTCCATGAGACCTTTGTACTCTTAAAACATTGAGTATCTATGTATATGGGAACATTAGGCCTTGTAACTTCCTCAAGTTCATCAACTATTGCTTCTAAAATTTCTTTAGAGGCTACTTTACGAGGTAGAATGTATCTAATAGATGATGACACAGTGTCAACAATTGTAGCATGTGCATTTTTTTGTGGAATGTTATGAAACCAGCTCACAAAATAGAAGAAAAGAGAGATCAAAAACTTAAAAATAATCCACTTTGAGGGGGAAACCTCCTTTACATTACATAAATGAATAATTCTGGGATGACACGAATGAAAAAACCTCCTTTCTATATGTAGGAGTCCATGGGGTCACAATATAATCCTTTTCGACCTAACAATAATAATGCAAGGGTACAACAATAACAATAGTGGGCTATTATGATGAACAATAATAACAATATGGGGACTACATGGGTACAACAATAACAATAAGGGGGCTACACTAACAAAAATAAGGGACTACACTAGTAATATAAAGATCTAACATGCCCCTCTCCTTCAAAAAGGTATTTTACTCAACGTTTAAGTAGTTCTGGATGCTTTTGTATAAAATTCTCATCCTCCCATGTGGAATCTTCAGTGGGTAAGTTCTTCCACTTGATGCGATACTCTGAAATTGACCGATTGCATAGTTATCGAGTTCTTATTTCCTTACTGCTTCAAGTTCCAATATGATTTTTCCTTCCTCATCAAGTTCTATAAATTTTGTTTGAACCAAAAGCTTGTCACCTATAACCTTATTTAAGCATGAAACATGGAAAACTGGGTGGGAAGATGCAAAAAGCTCCAATTTGTATGCCATAGTACAAATATTTTGCAACACATTTTAAGGACCATAGTACTTTGGTGATAATTAATTGTCCTTCTTAGCTTGCTTGAGAGACATTTGTTTTTATGGTTGTAGCCATAAAAATACCAAGTCACCTAAATCAAAATTTCTCTCTATGCGATGTTGATCTTCATATTGTTTCATTAGATTCTGTGCCAAATTTAGGTTATCCTTTAAGAGTTGGAGAAATTGTTATTGATGCTCGATGTGGTCTTACACTACTTGAACCTTAGAATTTTCTCTTAAAGATTATGTGATGGATGGTAGATGATATCCATAAATTTCCATAAATGGGGTCATTTTTGCTGCAGTGTGGAAGGAAGTGTTATACCACCATTCAGCCAGAGGTAACCAATTTACCCATTGTGTTTGTTTATCAGATACAAAGCAACGAATATATACTTCCAAACATGTTTTCATTGTCTCAGTTTTTCCATCAGAATGGGGATGATAAGATGAGCTATGAGCTAGTTGAGTACCTAAAAAGAAAATAATTTCATCCAAAAATTTCCAGTAAAAATGTGATCTCTATCGCTTACAATAATCTTTGGGTTTCCATGTAGCTTTTGAATTGTTTCCCTAAATGCAGTAACAATTGTACTCGCTTTAAATGGATGATATATTGCACAAAATTATACTTGGTAAGTATATCAACTACCACCATGATGACATTCTTTCCTTCGGACTTAGGTAAACCTATGATAAAATCCATTGAAACCTCCTCCCAACATTGATTTGGAATGGATAAAGGTTGTCGCAGACTTGAGGTCTTAATTGTCTCAACTTTATTTTGTTGGCAAACCAAACATTCTGCCACAAAATTTTGAATATTAGATTTAAGTCCATCCTAAAAAATTATTTCCTCACCCTGTGGTAAGTTTTTAAAAATCTCGAGTGTCCTCCTAAGGGAGAGGTGTGCAATTCCAAAAGAATATTTTGTTATAGTTCAAAATTCGTACAAAGATATAAGCAATATTTGTACCATAAGGAATATTTTTTCCAACTAAACGTATCAAATGTATTGGGATATTGATGCAAATTTTGAATGAGTTTCCATACTTCTTAGTCATTCTTCCATTCCTCCCTTGCTTTGGTTATCCAATCGTGTTAGATAATAGAACTGGCACAAAGTAATGCTTCCACATCCTCATAATTTCTTGAGAGTGCATATGGAACAACATTTAGCTTCCATTTTTTGTAGATGATTTCAAATTCATAACCCAACATATTTGTGACCCATTTTTGTTGCTCTTATGAAGATAGTCTTTGTTCCAAAAAGTATTTAAGACTATCATGATAATTTTTTACCTTGAAGTGTCTTCCCATTAGGTAAGGTCACCATTTATTTAGTGCATGCACTATTGCCAACATTTTCTTCTCATAAATATATTTCTGTGAATGCTTTCCTTTGATTGGACGACTTTAAAAAGAAACAGGTCTTCATTCTTTCATTAAAACAACACCAATTCCATTTCCTAAGGCATCACATTCCATAATAATTGTTTTTGTGAAGTCTAGTGTAGTTAAGACTAGTGCTTGGCACATTGCCTCTTTAAGATGTTCAAAGGCCTTAGTTGCTTCAGGAGTCCATGAAAATACATCTTTCTTTAATAACGTTGTTAGAGGTTCTATTATTCTCCCATAATTCCTAACAAACTTGTGATAATACCCTATTAACCCGAGAAATCCTTGCAACTATTTTATGGATGTGGGGAATTTCCATTCCTTAATGGATTTAATTTCGTTAGGGTCTACCTTAGCACCCTCCTGAGATACAATATGACCCAGATATTCCACCTTTTGTACTCCAAAGAAACATTTGGAGGTTTTTTCATATAATTGTTTCTCCTCCAATAGTTTGAGCACCTTGTCAACATGTTCAACATCATCCTTCCAAGACCTGATGTAGATTAGTATATCATCAAAAAATAATAACAAAAATTTTCTAAGGAAGGGTTTGAAAATAGAAATTCATCAACCATTGAAATTTATAATGTGCATTGGTAAGGCCAAAATGCATGACCAAAAATTCATAAATACCCTCATGAGTTTGAAATGTTGTTTTCAGAATGTCTTCAGTATTCATTCTAATTTGATGATATCCTAAACGAAGATCCAACTTGGTGAAACAAATTTCTCCATTTAATTCATCCAATAATTCACCAATCATAGGAATGGAAAATTTATATTTAATAGTGAACTTATTTATCTCCCTATAATCTAAACACATACACCATGATCCATCCTTTGTAATATCCCAAAATGGGAATCCATAGCAAGCATGCTGGAATAACGCTCTCACCACAAAATTGGTGCATTGAAATGAGTTTGCAGCTCCTAGATCCCTTATATTAGTGGATATAATGTCTAAATCCAAAAGGAGAGCAAAAAAAAATCAAACTAGGTGAGGTAAACAGACCTCCCACCACCTAGTATGGCTGAAAAACACCCAAAGAATGGGGCTGCAGTCATGCGCAACAATACTACTTCAGAAATAACGTAGTTCCACTGAGTTAAAGCAAGAGATAAATATGGAGGCTCCATAATTACATTTACATCCGTAAAACAGATATATAATATGGCCCATACAATGTACAAGATAAAAATAGAATATTTACATGAAGAAACCCTCAAGATTGAGGTGTTGCAACAACATAATGAGACTGCAAAGCTTGATAGTGTTATTTTATGGGTTGAAGAAGCTGTATATTACATTTCAGATCTAGAATAGATCTGTGTACAAAATATTAGATCTATATCAGATCTGTACACTAGATGAGTTCCTCTACAGATTCCCCTTGGGGTTTTGAACAAAACATGGGAGTACAGGAGTAGATCTAAAACAATATTCAGGAATTCTGTAGTAAATAGAATCATAAGTAAATCATATTTGAATGGTACATGGATGAGAAGTCTAATCCATGGATCACCATAGTGAAAGGGAGAATCCTATCACTAGAGATCTCTCCTCCAAAATGCAGTCAAAACACCTTGCAACTGTATATTTACAAATAATGTAGCTATGGAAGGAAAACTGCATTGTAGCCTCAAGAACTAGTTTTGGCCTGATGCTAATATCTGAAAATGTAGCTCCAAAGATCCAAAATCCTCTTTCCAATGGGATAGAAGACTTCCCCACTGAAAAGGGCCTCTAGATTTGCCTAGATTTTAGTAGATCTAGCTTCCACTTGCTGCAACTTACAAAGATAACCAAATCCTAAACAAGATCTCATTGTAGTTGGAAGATGGAGCTTGGCCAACTTCCGGATAGTGGACAAGATGTAACAAGAATCCTCCAAGATCTGCTCTAGGAAGGAGGTGGGATTCCCAACCAGGAACACCCAAGTGCTAAACAACACTATTATCAGCTAAACAACTAGAGAATGAGGGATATCTAAACAGACATACCTTCATAAATATCAAATGATCAACCCCCTCCTTGGTGTCCTCCTCTTTCTTTTATAATGTGGAAATCTTGCCAAACCCTAAACCATCTTGATGAATTAGCTTCATTCACATGTGTGGCCTCCAACATGGACTGCGTTATGCCTCTAGGAGATACATTGCATCTAGACAACGTTGTTGATTTGGTCCTGTTGACCCAGTCAATTGATCTAGCCTCTTTCCCACCTAATTGTGTTTATGAAAATAGCTCATATTTAACACATTGAGCATTGATTTATTTTGTTGTTTAGGAGTTTTATTGATCCTCCTTCAAAATTTTATTCATGAGACAGAAAAGTAAAACAAAATTGTATATTCCCATTAGCTTGGGCTAATTGGGAATATTACAGTCCTCCACTCCAAAATGTTTCTTGTCCTCAAGCAACTGATAGGTTTAGTGCTGCAACACTTCTCCTTCCCCATTGGTGACACCATCAAGGATCTAGCTCTCTGCATAAGTTGGGTGTTCACCAATCCAACCTTCCATGAGTTGTCCCTTCAAAGTCATTATGAGATGTACATAATCCATCCCACAAAGAGTAAAGAATTCTACTGAAACAAACATGGTTGAACCCCTTCTCTACCTGAAATATGTAGCAAAGTATACAAAGAGAATCTCCATCCCATGTGGTACACACATGCCTCCTATTATTCCTCCATACAAATCCAAAAATAGGAAAAATACATCATCCATGTATGGAAGCAAAATTACAATTACATAAACAGAAATTTGAACAAAACGAGGTGGGTCATAGTCCCACATATGGTAACAGCGCAGGGCATCTCCTGCCTGCATCAGATCAAGATGTGGTAAGTGGTCCTCCCACCACTTACTTGCTGCCCATGTTATCTCACTATGGCTGAGAGTGTGAGATAAGTTTGGTGCCTTAGGGAAGCACCCATCATGATATGGAATCTCCCTTTGTTCATCAAGGGAGTGGCCAAATATAGAAAGTTGAGTGGCCCACTATTTGCCATGATATTTACATGATATATCACTTCTCCTTGGAGCCATGGCCTGCATAAACATGGTGAAAGAATATGTATAATCAGAAAATAAAACTTGACTTACATGTTCAGATTCCTCACCATCAATACCTTTCATACACATGGATTTGTGCATGGATCTTTCTCCTCTCCCAAAAGAAGGAAGAGATGGCTGAAATAATCTCTTTATGGAATCATATTGTTTCCCCAACAAGATCTCCCTTCTTCTTGGGCTTACCCAAGCCTCCCAGCACTGTAGCTTTGTCTTCTAATGCTCCAATCCTTCTTGGATTCATGAGTGGAGCACCAATATGTGATACACCTTCCACAAACTCTGAATTAGGTGGTCTTCCAAATGGTTTTCCACAAGACAGTGATGCCTCATGGTTCATCCTCACATGCCTGTCAAATGGGATCAACATCTCCTTACTTCCACTATGTAATTTCACCTCTGATTTATGTATGGATGTCCCATGATAAGGTGATGTAACTCTTAAATATGCAAGAGTGATCTTGATTGGAACATTTGTTCCCTTATCTTCTTCATGTAGTAGTGGATCATCTCTTGTTATGACAGCATTGTGACCCCTCCTTTTTTCTGTCTTCTTGTCTACTAGCATAGACACTTTTTTCTCATCTTCTTCATGTATAGGATCCTTGGGGCCTTCTTACAAAGATACAAGAGCCCTCTTAGTGGAAGCAATGGCTTCATCTCCACCTCTCAATAGAAATAGATCTCCTCCTGCTGTGGAGGAACCTTTCAGTTCTTCTTCTTTCTTCTCCTCATCAATGGAGTATGCCTCATCAATAAGAGATCCTTTTTCTTGATCTTTCCTTGAGGAAAGGACACTCATGTCTTATTTTTTAGAAGAATGTCCTCGCTGAAGTGGGGCCTTTGCCCTTGCAAATCCTGTTGCATATCTTTAACCCCTTCATCAATATTCAGAAATGGATTAGGCTCCAACTCATGCAAATATTCAGACTCCTTTGGCTTGATTTTCCTCCTCAAATAAGTTTCAGCATGTACATCAAATATGTCCACTATCCTCCTAGTAAACCTTGCATAAGAATAAATGTTGGCATTTTTCAAGGAGAATGACTCAAATAGCCACTAGGCATAGGCATTCCCTTGAAGATGCAGCGATGATACCTTCATGGTCTCTTCTTCTGAGACTCGATGTAGCTGCAAATAAGTGTCAAGCTGCCCTACCCAAGATTGGGCTGAGCTCTTAGGTGATCCATCAAAAACAGGTAGAGAAAATCTACCAAAAGTGGGCTGCATGCACCCTCTCCTTCTTTTATAGTTGTAGGATCTCCTTTCTTCTTTAAACTAATAGAACTTTGGGAAAATGAGATTTTCTTTGAATCTCTTTGACTGAGATTCATACTCTTGGAGATATTCACCAAGAGTTTCCTCCTTTGGTGTTCCTTCTCCTCCTTCTTCCTTTGACCAGAAGGTGGGGATGTTACAGCGTTGTAGATCAGGTTGTGTGGCTGAATGCTCACACACATAATAAGAAGTACTAGGGCTCCCTTGATGTGAAATATCCTTGAGGGATCTGCATGTCTTTCCCTCCTCATTCCCCAGATTTCTTCCTTCAGCTCATGCATATCTTGAGAAAGAGTGTTAGAAAAATCTTCTCTTTTAATCCTTCTAGATAAAGGGGTTTCACCCTTCTTCTCTTTGTCCTTTGTGTAATATTTCTTCTGTCTTATTCTTTGGTACCTCTCCTCTCTCTCAGTGAGAGGTTCTTCTCCTTCTGGGGACATATTGGCTCTGTAAGAAAATCACAGGCTATGCCAAGAAAGATGCTTTGATACCACTATAATATCCCAAAATGGGAATGCACAGCAAGCTTGCTGGAATAACGCTCTCACCACAAAATTGGTGCATTGAAATGAGTTTACAGCTCTTGAATCCCTTAGATCAGTGGATCTAATGTCTAAATCCAAAATGATAGCAAAAAAAAAATCAAAATAGGTGAGGTAAACAGACCTCCCACCACCTAGTATGGCCGAAAAACACCCAAAGAATGGGGCTGCAGTCATGCACAACAATACTACTTCAGAAATAACACAGTTCCATTGAGTTAAAGCAAGAGATAAATATGGAGGCTCCATAATTATATGTACATCATTAAAATAGATCTATAATGTGGCCCATACAATGTACAAGAGAAAAATAGAATATTTACATGAAGAAACCCTCAAGATTGAGGTGTTGCAACAACATAATGAGACTGCAAAGCTTGACAACATTATTTTATGGGTTGAAGCATCTGTATATTACATTTTAGATCTAGAATAGATCTGTGTACAAAATATTAGATCTATATCAGATATGTACACTAGATGAGTTCCTCTACAGATTCCCCTTGGGGTTTTGAGAAAAACATGAGAGTACAGGAGTAGATCTGAGATCTAGAATTACAGCTTTGCAGCAATATTCAGGAATTCTGCAGTAAATAGAATCATAAGTAAATAAGATCTGAAAGGTACATGGATGAGAATTCTAATCCATAGATCACCACAGTGAAAGGGAGAATCCTATCACCAGAGATCTCTCCTCCAAAATTCAGTCAAAACACCCTACAACTGAATATTTACAAATAACGCAGTTATGGAAGGAAAATTTCTCTGTAGCCTCAAGCACTGGTTTTGGCCTGATACCAAGATCTGAAAATGCAACTTCAAATATCTAGAATCCTCTTGCCAATGGGATAGAAGACTTCCCCACTGAAAAGGGCCTCTAGATTTTCCTAGATCTGAGTAGATCTAGGTTCCACTTGCTGCAGCTTACAAAGACAACCAAATCCTAAACAAGATCTGAGCTGTAGTTGGAAGATGGAGCTTGGAAAACTACTGGATAGTGGACAAGATGTAACAAGACTCCTCGAAGATTTGCTCTAGGAAGGAGGTGGGATTCCCGACCAAGAACACCCAAGTGCTAAACAACACTATTCTCAGCTAAACATCTAGAGAATGAGGGATGTCTAAACATACAATACCTTCAGAAATATCAAATGATCAACCCCCTCCTTGTTGTCCTCCTCTTTATTTTATAATGTGGAAATCTTGCCAAACCCTAAACCATCTTGATGAATTAGCTTCATTCACATGCGTCGCCTCCAACATGGACTGCACTGTGCCTCTAGGAGATACATTGCATCTAGACAACACTGTTGATTTGGTCCTATTGACCCAGTCAATTGATCCAGCTTCTTTCCCACCTAATTATGTTTATGAAAATAGCTCAGATTTAGCTTTGTTCACATTGAGCATTGATTTATTTTGTTGTTTAGGAGTTTTATTGGTCCTCCTTCACAATTTTATTCATGAGACAGAAAAGTAAAACAAAATTGTATATTCCCATTAGCTTGGGCTAATTTGGAATATTACATCCTTCTTGTGCACCAATACTACTGGAGAAAGAAAAAAACTTTGACTAGGTTGAATTATACCAACCTCTAGCATTTATGCAATCATATGTTCAATTTCGTTCTTTTGTACATAATGATATTTGTAAGGCCTGATGTTTGGAGGAACACTTCTTGGAATCAAATGAATAGCATTATCATGATCATGAATAGGTGGGAGTCCTTTGGGATTTTCAAACATTGCTTGGAATGATTTTCCAAGACTTTTTGGAGATATGGAGAAATAGATGATTTTGATGTTAGAACTTCTAGTGAGCATAATTGGGCAATGACGCCTCATTTTTTTTTCTTCAGAATCTTTGTCATGAAATTAGAGCTTATTATCTTTCCCGACTTCCTTGTGATACCCCGTAATTCAACTTCCTTTCCTTCTGAAAAAAAATTTCAAGAAATTTTCAAGAAAATTAAAAGCTACCATCCCCAGAGATTGTAACCATTGTACTCCTAGTACAACATCCAACGCCAACCATTGGAATGGATAGAATTAGACTATTCAATACATATTCCCCCATGGTTATCTTGATATTGTGGCACTTTCTAGAGCAATTTATAGTTCCTCCATTTTCCACCATCACTTGAAACTCTGGCACTGGGTATAGGAAGCAATCCAATTCCTTGGCTACCTTACAATGAATAAAATGATGGGTACTACCCGAATCAATAAGCACTATTACTTTTTTCTTCTTGATATGTCCTTATATCTTGAGAGTTTGAGGAGTGGTAATTCCTGCTAATGCATTACAGGATATGGTCAGATTCATTTCTTCTTCCTCTAGGGTTTGTTCCTAGTGTATATCCTCTTCTCTTGAAGTTTCTTGTTCCTTTTCTTCCTCCTATTCACAATCTATGTAAAAAAAATTCTTCTAAGCACAATTATGACATTTAGTGTATTTGCAATCAAAACTATAGAAAAGCCCTTTTTCTCTTTTTTCTTCCAATTTTTGTGGTTTCAACCTTTTAGGTTGTGGAAGTCTAGGAGTAGCAACACTTCCATATTTATAGTTGTGAGTGGTAGGCTTCCTTGTCGCCATAATTTTTCTTTCAATTTTTCTTGCCAACTTGAATGCCTTCTCCATTGTATTAGGTTCCCAAAGGCTAACTCCATGTTGGATGTTATCCTTTAGAGTCCCTATGAAGGCAACAATTCTTTGTTCCTTTGGAATATTATTTACCCTTATATTCAATTTTTGGAAGTCCTCAATGTGCTTCATCATGTTGAGATTCAACAAGATGATGAGCTTAGTGAAAAGAGTCACCTTCACTAATAGGGCCCGCAGGGTATTTTTGGTGCAAGTCTATTTTTAGACTATGTCTATTTTTAGACATGTCGATCATATTTTAGAAGTTGTAGGATGCTATTTGTGGATGGTTGATCAAGTTGGAAAAATAGATGAAATTATATTTTTAGAATATTGGCTGAAGTCTATTTATAGATCGTTAATCTAAAAATAGATGCATGTCGATTATTATTAGCTCTTAATAAAAATCAACCTCTAAACAAAAAATTATTCTCTTGAAGCACTTCATTTTAGCGCACAGATGTGGCACAGCAGCTGACAGAAGGAATTACGCTATTCCTAAGGGTTTACTGGAGCTATTGCATGGAGGACTCAGTTAGAACTCAAGTGGTAGAGTTATGACACAGTTGGAAGAAGTAGTTATGGAGTTGTATTTATTTTAACTCAGTTAGACTCAGTTGATCTAGTTGTATCTATATTGATACACTAGTGAGATGGAGTGAATTAATTAGTTAATTAATTCATAAATAATAACTCGTTAATCAACTGAACAATACATCAGTTAACTATAGTGCATGGCAGTTTTAGTGGAGACTAGTGTGAGATCAGGTGAATCAAGGACATATGCATGCTTAGTGCATATAATTTCTACATGGTATCAGAGCATTGTTGATTGAATATTGCAATTGTGAAGTGAGTTTGTGCTGGTGGACAATTCGAATTTGCTACAGAAGATTCTTGGTGCAGAAATCGAGTGTACATTTAAATGTCTTTCAACGGGTTGAGATTGGAGTATGCCCTTGATGGGAGCTTGAATTACATAGCCTGGAAGGACGGGATGGAGGCAGTGCTAGAGGATAATGGGCTGAAGGAGTTCATCGATAGCAATGTTCCTAAGCCAGGTTCTAGCGATGTTGCATTACTTGATGCATGGAAAAAGAAGACTGCAAAGACGAGGAGGATTCTGTTGGAAGGTGTGAAGGACTATATTGTGTACAGCCTTCATGGAAAAGCCACTCCATTCTTAATGTGGAAGGCTTTGACAGATTTGTTGCAAAGCAGAAGTGACTAGAGGAAGTTGGCGCTTAAAGACAAGCTCAGAAAAATAAAAATGGAGAAAGGCGACAGTATTCCAAAATACCTCACGAAGTTTTTCCACTACAAGGATGAGTTGGGAAGTGTGGGGGTTACTGTCGATGAAGAAGACTTGGTGAGCTTGGCTCTCCTTGGGCCTCCGAAGAGTTGGCATAGCTACGAAGACTTTGTCAATGGAAGGGAGAAACTGCCAAGATGGGAGCAACTTTGGTCAGATCTTGTGCAGGAGGAGATAAGGCGAGGTACCAGGGATGGATATTCATCGAAGAATGAAGATGAAAAAAATTGTGCTTTGGCTGCCAGAGCAAGGAAAGGGAAGGGGAAGAAAAATCCTTCTAAATCCGGCGCAAAAGGAAAGAAGCAGGACTTGTCCAAAGTGAAGTGTTTTCACTGTCACGAGCATGGACATTTCACCACTAACTATCCACAGAAGAAGAAGAATAAGCAGGCTGCTGGATCTGTAGCTGGAGAGGCCTTAGCCTCGCAACTTGAGCTAGATTTTTCCTTGATCGCATGCTTGGTTTCAAGCTGCATGGGATCGGTGTGGTATCTTAATAGTGGTGCATCTTTCATATGATGGGAGACAAAGAGTTGTTTAGTGACTTGGAGGAGAAGGACCTCCAGATGCATATAGAGATGGGCGACGATGGTCGGTATAGTGTGACTAGCATTGGGACCATTACCTTTGAGAGGGAGTTTGGTAATCCATTCTTGTTGAATAATTTCATGCATGTTCCAAGTCTGAAGAAGAACTTGGTCTCAGTCGCAATGTTGGAAGACAGGGGTTATGATGTTGTTTTTAGTGAGGGAAAATCTTTCCTTCGACATAAAACAACATGTCAAACCAAGAAGATAGGGGTTCGAATTAAGAATCTCTACAAGTTGGATCTATATGGTTGCACTGCAATGCTGGGAAAAGTAGAAGAAGTGGTGAGCCGCGATGAGAGCAAATTATGGCATAGGATATTGGGCCATCTTCACCATGGCGCTTTGAAAATTTTGCAGCAAATTTCTACTGTAATTACCAAGGGTACTCTTGCACAGTAAAATCAGTGCAAAGGATGTACAATGGGTAAGTTTGTAAAGACCACCTTTCATGAGAAGGAGAACCGTGCTTCGGTGATCCTAGAGAAAATTCACACAGAAGTGTGTGGACCATTCTCGGTTGCTTCAACAACAAAACACAGGTATTATGTGATATTTTTTGACGACTTTTCTCATAGATTCTAGATCTTCTTGATGCAGAAGAAGAGTGAAACATTCTCAAAGTTATGTGAGTTCAAGGCATTGGTGGAGAAGGAGTCGGGGAAGCAAGTGAAAGCTCTACGAAGCGATAATGGTGGTGAATACATCTCGGGTGAATTCAAAGACTTCTGTGGCAAATAAGGAATTCGAAGAGAACTCATAGCGCCTCATAACCCACAACATAATGGGGTCATGGAGAGAAAGAACAGAACGATCATGGGTGTTGCACGAGCGATGCTGCATGACCAAGGCCTACCGATGCACTTGTGGGCGGAAGCATGAAGCACTGCGGTTTATGTGAAAAACCATTATCCTCATAGAGTACTTGGCATGAGTACACCCGAGGAAGATTTTACTGGTAAGAAGCCTGATATTTCTCATTTGAAGATGTTTGGCTCACCTGTTTACATTTATGTGACGAAGGATGCCAATAATAAGTTGGAGCTAACTGCAAAAGTTGGGATATTTTTGGGGTACACAGAAACACCCCATAACTATCATGTGTATTTTCCAAACAGTCAGATGACTGTTATGCGATGGGATATAAAATTCAATGAGGTGAAAGCCATGCAGTTGTCGCTTGAGAGGGAGCTACACTTGCATGCGGAGGAGGAACTTCTTGTTCCAAAAGATGAGCCTCTAGATGTGGATCAGCCACAGGAGGAGATTCATGGAGTGGAAGAGTCCACTCATGCAGAACCAAACATCAAACAAGGCAGGAAGCATACCACAGAAGCTGAGAGACTGAAGGTGGATGTGGCATAGAATGTAGGAGTTCCTACATCACAGCGCAGACAGAGATAGTCACCTGACCGATATACTGGATACATGGCTCTTATGAGCAAGTGTATTGTGACAGAGCCATCTTCTTTTGAAGAAGCGGCGCGAGGAGCCCACATGGAGCAGAATCACCCATGGTGGAGGAGTATGACTCCATTGTCAGAAACAGTGCTTGGGAGATTGTTCCAAGGCCGGTGGGAAAATCAGTTGTAGGATCAAGATGGATCTACAAGGTAAAGCAAGCTGCTGATGGGAGCATCGAGTAGTATAAGGCAAGATTTTTTGCCTGGGGCTTCTCACAAATTGAGGGGATTGACTATGAAGAAAAATTTGCACCTGTCGCATGGTATTCTTCCATACGGACCATCCTTTCTCTCTCAGCGCATATGGGTTGGCACATTCATCAGATGGATGTGAAGACTATGTTCCTTAATGGGATCATTGAGTAAGAGGTGTACATTGAGTAGCCTGAAGGATTTGAGATCTTCAGCAGCGAGTCACATGTGTGCAGACTCAAAAGAGCATTGTATGGGTTGAAACAAGCACCTCGTGCTTGGTACACTCAGATCAACAGCTATTTCACTGGACTTGGCTTCACCAAGAGTGAGGCAGATGAAAACCTGTACCAGATTGTGGTTGAGGGTAAGATTTTTATCATTGTACTTTATGTTGATGATTTGATACTAACAGATGATGAGCAGTTGATACACTCATGCAAGGCTAATCTTGCAAAGGAGTTTGAGATGAAGCATTTAGGCCTCCTTCATTATTTCCTTGGATTGGAAATATGGCAGCGGGAAGGTGAACTATTTGTGTCTCAAGGCAAGTATGCCCGAGAGATACTGGAGAAGTTTCACATGCAAGGCTACAAGCCTATCGGCACTCCTCTTCTAGTAAATTGGAAGAAAGAGGATGCTACATCGGCAGAGGTAGTGGATGCCACTGTTTATTGACAGTTGGTGGGTTCGCTCATGTATTTATTCAATACAAGATCGGACATATGCTATGTGGTGACCTAGCTTTCACAAGCGATGGTTAAGCCTACCAAGCTCTTTTGGAAGGCGGGCAAGCATGTCCTGAGATATCTCAGGGGCACATTTGAGTATGGTTTATGGTACAGAAAGACAGATGAGGTGAAGTTGCATGGCTTCACGAATGCAGATTGGGCAAGGAGCCCAATAGACAGAAAAAGCACATCAGGAGGGATTTTCAATATCGGATCTACGACAGTTTCTTGGTACAACAAGAAACAAATATATGTGGCACTTAGTTCAGCAGACGCAGAATACATGGAAGCAAGTTTAGCTGCATGTGAGGCTATCTGGATGAAAAAGATTCTAGTTGGTTTGTTCGGTTCACATTTAGATCCCACGATGATTCATTGTGATAATAAAAGTTGCATTAAACTCTCGATTAATCCTGTGTTTCATGATAGATCTAAACATATTGATATCTGGTATCATCATATCAGAGATTGTGTGCAGCAGAAGATCATGTTGCTTTAGTACATTCCCACAGAGGATCACGATGCAGATATTCTGACGAAGGCGCTCACCAGGAGCAAATTCGAATACCATAGAGGCAGGATCGGGGTGAAGGATAATCCCTATATTTTTTAGAGGGAGTGTTGAGATTGAAAAAGATGATGATCTTAGTGAAAAGAGTCGCCTTCACTAAGTGGGCCCGCAGGCTATTTTTGGTGCAAGTCTATTTTTAGACTATGTCTATTTTTAGACATGTCGATCATATTTAGAAGTTGCAGGATGCTATTTTTGGATGGTTGATCAAGTTGGAAAAATAGATGAAATTCTATTTTTAGAATATTGGGTGATGTCTATTTATATATCGTCAATCTAAAAATAGATGCATGTCAATTATTATTAGCTCTTAATAATAATCAGAATCTAAACAACAACTTATTCTCTTGGAGAACTTCAGTTCAGTGCATATATGTGGCACAAAAACTGACAGAAGGAATTACACTATTCCTGAGGGTTTAATGGAGCTATTGCATGGAGGACTCAGTTAGAACTCAAGTGGTAGAGTTATGACATAGTTGAAAGAAGTAGTTATGGAGTTGTATTTAGTTTAACTTAGTTAGACTTAGTTGAGCTAGTTGTAGCTAGTCTAACTGATTGATACACTAGTGAGAGTGGAGTGAATTAATTAGTTAATTAATTCATAAATAATAACTCATTAATCAAATGAAAAATACATCAGTTAGCTACAGTGCATGGCAGTTTCAGTGGAGACCAGTGGAGAGATAGGTGAAAGGGCAAGATAGACTATCTGTTGTGACTATTAGTGACGCATTGATTGCATCCAACACACAATGGAGATGCCAATGAGGATTGCACAATTAATACAAGAGTAATTCGAATTCATTCAGAGCTATTCTTCAGCAGATATTTCACAGTGGAGGCATGCTAGCAGGTGGCATAGATTGGTGCATGGATTTGCAAGATTGGGCCTGATTAGTGTATGACGATTGTACTGTACTGAGAGCTTGTGATAAGCTTTGTATGTTTGTATGAGATTGTCATATGATCTCCATGTTACATAATATATAGTTGGGTTTTACCAAGCTTCAGCTTAAAAATTGTGTTATGTGCGATTGATAATTTTTGTTTATGCTTCACATGTGTGTGCAATTAATTTTTCCGCAAAAGATTAACAAGTGGAATTGATTCAGTATTTTGCATAAAGTTAAATAGTGTGAGATTAGGTGAATCAAGGACATATGCATGCACTAGTGAGAGTGGAGTGAATTAATTAGTTAATTAATTCATAAATAATAACTCATTAATCAACTGAACAATACATCAGTTAACTACAGTGCATGGCAGTTTCAGTGGAGACCAGTGGAGAGATAGGTGAAAGGGAAAAATAGACTATCTGTTGTGACTATTAGTGATGCATTGATTGCATCCAACACACAATGGATATGCCAATGAGGATTGTGCAGTCAAATCAAGAGTAATTTGAATTCATTCAGAGCTATTCTTCAGCAGAGATTGTGTAGTGGAGGCAAGCTAGCAGGTGGCATAGATCGGTGCATCGATTTGCAAGATTGGGCCTGATTAGTGTATGAAGATTGTACTGTACTGAGAGCTTGTGATAAGCTTTGTATGTTTGATTTAGATTGTCATATGATCTCCATGTTACATAATATATAGTTGGGGTTTTCAGCTTCAGGCTTTCCCGGTTAAAAACTGTGTTATGTGCGATTGATAATTTTTGTTTATGCTTCACATGTGTGTGCAATTAATTTTTCTGCAAAAGATTAAAAATTGGAATTGATTCAATATTTTGCATAAAGTTAAATAGTGTGAGATCAAGTGAATCAAGGAAATATGCATGCTTAGTGCATATAATTTCCACGCGTCATTGAATCCTTTTGTTTGAGATTTATCAATTGGCTAAATAAGGTGTTTCTCTTTGTATCCTCGTAATGTGCTATCATTTCCTCCATAAAAATTGACGAAGTGACTAGTGGTTTACGAGAAAAAATCCATCAATACCATACAAACTGATTTTTCTCTAAATATAAAGTTGCAATGTGTATCTTTTGTGTGTTTTGCGTATGATGGAGCTCAAAGTATTGCTCCATTTGTAGTATCCAAGTTATTAGATCCTTGCCATCAAACTTCATCATATCTATCTTTGGAATATGGTGGGTATTAAATCCAACATTAGAGTCTATGAAATCCTGACTAACATTTCTTTTTTTCTCATCATGAGTTTCCTCTACTAATTTTTCTCCATTAGGAAGCTTTTCTTGTAGCAAGTTGCTAAACCTTCCTTCAAACCTTCCATGTCTTTCTTCAATTATTCTATACCACCCATCTTATCTTCCATTCCATTCTTCAAACCATCCATATTATCTTCCACTCTTCTTTAACCATCCATATTAGCTTCCACGCTTTTCTTTAAACCATCCATCTTAGCTTCCATGTCATCCATCTTAGCTTCCACACAATCCATATTATCTTACATTACATTCTTCAAACCATCCATCTTAGCTTCCACGCCTTTCTTAAAACTATCCATATTTTCTTCCACGCATTTCTTCAAACCATCCATCTTAGCTTCCATTTCATTTTTTGTTACTCTTTACGAGAATGAAATTTGTTGCACTTTTTCTTGTAATTTTGATATATCATGTTGCACTTCTTCCTCTTCATGAGTCATAGTAGAGCCTTCTAAGGGCTTAATGGGTATTGAATTGTTTTTAGGGGAAATTTTATAACCAAATATTGATATCTATGCATCAATATTCCCATGGAATCCCTTCAAACTTCTTTTTCAAACAAGACTTCTGCAATTTACAAAAACAAATACACACCTTTTTCTTGATTTTGAGGTGTTGGATATTGAATCTGATGTATCTCTGTGATTTTATATCCCCAAGATTTTATCTCTGGTCCTTTATTATCCCTCTGAATATTCTTTCCAATTCCATAGGTTTGACCTGATTTTGATTCTTTAAGACAAAGTTATTCCCAATCTCCCACAATGACCTAATTATGGACTGGTTCAGTAGAAAAAACTTGTACGATGTGCCATGTGTCATTGTATCCTTGTTCGACTCTGAAATTGATATACATGAAACTAAAGTCCATGTAATTTCTGCCACTTTTTACAGAATTCCAATCTGATGCTCATAGAGATAGTTAGGAAGATTTTCCCAAGGTCACCTATTTGAGATGAAATTCGGGAGTCTGCAAAAACCCTAACTTCCACAGATCATATCTTCGAAAATTTTGCGAACCAAGATCTGAAATTTTTACACGACGTTCCTCGAGATTTCTTTTCAAATGAGTTTTGTTTAGCATCTGAAACTTCGTAGAAAAATAGTTATAGATAAAATGTCATCATGACCTATTTGAAGCAGTAAAACCCTAGAATCCAAGGCTGATACCAAATGTTACGAAACCAACTCACAAAATAGAAGAAAAGAGATATCAACGACTTAAAAATAAGCCATTTTGAGAGGGAAAACTATTTTACATTACATAAATGAATAATTCTTGGATGACACAAATGAAAAAACCTCCTTTCTATATATAGGAGTCCATGGGGTCTATAATCCTAGCCGACCTAACAATAATAATGTAAGGGCACAAAAATAACAATAGTGGGATATTATGGGGAAAAATAATAACAATATGGGGAATACATGGGTACAACAAGAAAAATAAGTGGGATACACTAACAATAAAAAGGGACTACACTAGTACTATATAGCTCTAACATGGAATCACACTCATAATGCCACAATTAGCTTAAAACAACTAACTATGCAAAATACTTGTAAATCACGTTCAAAGAGCCACCACAAATGATAAATCATGAAAAACCATGAACGAAAGAATAAAATATCTTGCTATGCAAGGGAAAATTCACATGAAAACTAGGAGACTACACATTTAAGCACAAAGGCGACATGCATGGTCATTTGGGGCTTTGTAGTGCACTCATGCACTCAAGAAAGGAATAAATATCAACAAGGGAACATTGTCGCACCTTGAAGGGTCGAAGGGGTGGAAAAATGGGCCTTCAGGTCTTCAATGTCTGGCCATGCACTCAAGGAGTCAAGGAGGGTGCACATTCGCACTTTGAAGGGACAAAGGACGAGAGAAAAAAAAGCTTTGGGTCTTCACAATGTGCTCATGCACTCAAGGAAACAAAGGGTACATTGTAGCACTCCGAAGGGTTGAATGATTGATGCTTCATGCTTTCGTGATGAGCTCATGCACTCTAAGGGAATAGGGCGCATTTTAGAACTATAAAAGGAAAGGCTTTGTGCCATCGTGATGTGCTGCGCTCAGGAAGAAAACTTGGTCACACATGGCGTATTTTTCGAGGCTTATGGAACTTCGACCTGAGGAAGTGCACTCTCCCTATTAGAAGTTTAGAAACAAGTTCAATCAGCATGATCTGATCACAAGATGAGGAAGAGAGGGATATAAAAGGGTTTTATAGATTATGTCACATGCATGGTGGAAGATGAAAGGTTTCAAGAATGTGAAAATTCTCTTCCATGCAAAAGTGGATTAACACTTACAAGATAAAGATTCAACAAAAACGCCAACAAAAAAACTACAAAAAAAATGATCGACAAAAAGTAAAGCAATATTTGACAGTGAAATCTTGAAAAGAAGTGAAAATATTGAGCATGAAGACACACTTTCTACATTGGTTGATGAATATCTTCCTAATTTCCCAGTTGTGCACTCAACTCAAATGAAATGATTATGCAAAGAATGATTAACTGGGTTTAATTAAATAAATTAAAATGAAAAATTTATTCATGCATGAGAGCCACTTGTCATCGCATGAAAGGGTTAGTTAAGAGGAGATAAGAAGGCTCCTATTTTATAGGAGTGTGCCCTCATGCAACAAGCAGGTTCATGCATGAAATTGGACAGGGCAGATGTCTTCGATACGAAGGAGTGCACACAGGTAGGCCGCACTTGTTCATCCTTAAGGAATTCTCTCAAGGAGGGTGCACTCCTTCAACCTGAAGGAGTGCACTCAACTCAAGTGGATGTCTTCGTCAAATCAAAGTGTGATTTTGAGTAATTTTCTTGCCTTTTGTTTTTTTTCCTCTTTTGTGTGTTTTTTGAGTGTGTGCATGACAAGAAGGAAATTTTTTATTTCAATAAATATTGTGAGTTCGCCTAACCATCATCTTACTAACTCGAATGCTTCTAATGGTTAAGTGATGACTCTTTAGGAAACATTGAATTAGGATGGTGCAATGCTAGGAGAAAACACACAAATAACAAATCAAACCACATGAAGACGCAAGGGGGCTTGAAACAATAGTTACTATAGGCTCCAAAATAGAAATAGGAATTTTTTTTGGAGGGTCGTTGTCGCAGCGAAAATGAGCCCATAATTTAATTTATAAGGGGTTCGAAGCTGCGTGATTAGGGGTTAACACATTAGGGGTTGAGAGTTTATTGACATCCAAGAGTTATATATACTTAGGATTTGGTAGTCTAGATGGAGCAATCAGATTAGGTGAGAGAGAGAGAGAAATAAAAACAACAAATGAATGGAAAATGCCGTGCAACTTATCAATATGTTTATGGAATATGTAGACAAAATTTAGAAAAGAAGTTAATTTTATTGACATGTATAAAAAAAGACACTTTCTGATATATATATTCAAAACCAACAAAAATAACCTATTCGTACTTTTCCTTCATCATTATGTCATATCATTCCTATATTTCACCTGGTTATCACGTAAGTTTTTAAGTCAGGAAACTTTCCCTTTAATCCCTACCTGTTAACACACCTCTGACCTCTAAACCATTAATTGTCCCTAACCATTTAATTCATCCTAACTCCTAACCCTTTATACCCTATCTACATAATCCTTAACACCTTAACCCCAGCCCCCCTAATTAATCCCTTAAATCCCTAACCCCTAACCCATTAACCATTAACACCTAAAGCATTCAACCATAAAATTTTAACCAATAACCCCTTAACCCCTAATCCCCTAAAATATTAAACCGTTTCTCATCACCTAACACTTTAGTCCCTAACCCTAAACCCCTTAAACCATAAATCCCCAATCCCTACTCCCTAAAATCCCATCCGCGTCTAAATCCCCTAGGTCTTAAACCTAACTTAAACCCTAACCTATTAACCCTCTGATCCAGGTGGATATTGGTGGCCACCTTCCTATTCCACTTGGGGCCCCACCATTGTCTCTTTTAGTTTTTCAGTTTCGGCACAACTTACTATTTTTAGCAGTTTTTCGGGTCCTGAACTTCCAAAGCCATTTTGAGGCCCTAAATGATGTTTTTTGGGCATCGCTTCTTTGGCGAATATGATTCCATTCTAAAATTGATTTTCACAATAATCAGTTGTAGTCCTCAGATAGATCTTTCTAACGCTGTATCATGTGCATCAAACAAAGATATTTTTCCAAAGTTATGTCCCCTAGAAGTTGAAACACCAATTTACCCAAACAGAGCCCATAGTTTTGGCGCTTCATCTCCTAGGGTTAGGTTTTTGGATGTTTAGGATTTCCCATTATTTCCAAATAATAAATAGGCCCTTGAGCCTCATTGTAACATAATTTAGAGGCTTGTAGCTACCACATCTCTTCTCAGACATAACCTACCAGTGCCCTAGCTAGTTTATTTCCATTTTGTCTATAAGAAAATTTCAGTTCTTTGATATTAATGAAATGGAGTGTTATTTCCATTGCATCTTCATATTTATAGTTACATGTGTATTTTGTTACATTCCTGCATAAATTGGGATCAGTGGCATCAAAGCAATCTGCTTTTTCTAGATCCTTCTTTGCATGTCCCCAACGAGATTGGGGTATAAGGAGTTGGGGCTCGATCTGGTTGAACCTTTGCATGATGAACCTTGCAAACCCCGATGGCCGCCCATGGGGGACGAAAAGAAATATGAGGGAGCAACAGATCCTATTAAAATATTTCTCGAGGAGGCCCTCAAAAAACAAAGGAATGCGATGATGGATAACTTTTCCTAGATCCTTCAACAATTGCCCACCAATGGTGCATCTGCATCCAACAACCACTCTAGAGGCTTGAATCCCTTTATTTGAAATTCCCATATTTGAGGGTAAAATAGACGCATATGCCATAGATAGATGGTTGAGTCTATTAGAAGGATATTTCTCGATATTTTAGGGTCAAATAGATGCATATGCCATAGATAGATGGTTGAGTCTATTATAAGGATATGAATTTTCTGACAGGGAGAAGATTATTTTTGCACTCCTCAAAGCTACCCCCCATGTCAAGGACTGGTGGGAAACCTACTGTGAGAAAAAGGACGAGACAAAACCCTCTCTATTCTCAGCTGTACCCACTTGGAATTCTTTCTGAGATTCCATTAAGGAACAATACTATCCCGTGGGGAGCTATGAGGACAAGTACATACAATGGACCATGTTGCGGTAATAACAAGATCAAGATGTGCATGAGATGACGAATATGTTCCATACCCTGATCACAAATTTGGGTATCAGATATTCAGAGAAACATTTGATGCTAAAGTATCGCATTTGTCTACACAGATACATTCAGGAGGAAATGGAGTTCCTTGACATCTCCTCGCTTGGTATGTTATACCGATATGCTGCCAAGATTTAGTAGAAATTCAAACAGAAGAAGAGAGACTTTGGATCTGTGAATCAAAAGCAAGGGAAAGGTGTCCCAAAACCATAGAACAAATGACAAAGCCAAGGCATGGCAGCCCAAGACAACCTACCAAAGCCACAAGAAAAGAACAACACCACGAAGCCAAATAAGGAAACAGGAAAGTGGTGTGAGTTCCATAAGAGCTCCACTCACAAGACAAGTGAGTGTCGAACCAAGCAGATGCTGGTGGCTGAGATGAGAGCTTGTAAATCAGATGCATGCTTCGATTTTGAATCAGAACCTGACAAGGGAAATGACAAAGGGAAACATATTATTTATGCAGAGCCCAACGCCACTATTTCCACTGTGAAGATCTAGAAGGAGGAACCAGAATATCCAAAGGATAAGGAGCGTCTCTTCCACTCCAAATGTGGGTAAAGGTTCCTCACTACAGTTAATTGTTGACAATGGGAGCCAAAAGAACCTCATTTCAGTATACGTTGTGAAGCGGTTGGGCTTGCCGACCACAATGCACCCACAACCATACACCATTAGGTGGCTTCACCAAGGATGGGATCTCCATGTCAGCCAATAGTGATGCCTTCCCTATAGCATCAAACCCTTCATAGATGAGGTATTCTGTGACATTACTCCTCTTGATGTTTCCGATGTATTATTATGCCAACCATACTGGTGGAAGTGACATGTTGTGTATGAGTCCTGACCTCTCATTGTTATTGTTACTTTGGGAAATAATTTGTATAGGATACCAGAGGTACCATTGCCTGCCGCTATCTCATTGGTTACTGCAAAAAAATGCAATAAGCTCATTTCCCAAACCAAGAATTTTTTTTTCCTGATTATCTGCTCCAAGGGAAAGAAGAATACTGTGGCCACGACCTCCAGACAGGGCTCCTCTACATGACAACAACAAATGGACAAGGTTGTGGAGGAGTATGGGGACATATTCACCTCACCCACAGGGGTGCCTCTACACTATCAGGTCAAGCACCCCATTGATCTGACCCTAGGTGCGTCACTACCCAAAGGACAAATATATTGGTGCTCTTTTATGGAGAACGATGAAATCAAGAGGCAGATTTAGGAGCTGCTGCAGAAAGGTCACATCTGACCAAGTTCATCGCCCTATGGGAGCCCAATTGTGTTAGTACAGAAGAAGGATGGGACTTGGAGACTCTGTATTGACTATCGGGCACTGAACAAGCTCGTTGTCTGGAATAGGTACTTGATCCCATGGATTGATGACCTTCTTGACTAGTTCAAAGGGCAAAATATTTCAGCAAGATCAACTTGAAGTCTAGGTATCACTAGGTACCAATCAAACCCTCCGATGTGTGGAAAACTGCCTTCAAAGCCAAGGAGGGCCTTTCTGAATGGATGGCCATGCCTTTCGGGTTGACGAATGCTCCCGAAACTTTCATGATGTTGATGGAAGACATCTTGTGGCCATTCACCAACTCATTTTTAGTGGTGTAATTGCATGACATTCTGATCTTCATCCAGACTTGGGAAGAGCACCTCCAACACATCCGAAAAGTCCTCCAAACACTACAGAAACACAAGTTGTGTGCGAATTTGGAGAAGTGCACTTTTTGCATGACCTAGTTTCAATATATGGGATACATTATTGATGAAAGGGGGGTGAATTTGGATCCAACCAAGATCCAATTCATTTGGGATTGGCCAGCCCCAACCACTCTAACTGAGCTTCGCAAATTTTTGGGTCCTGCTAATTTCTACCACAAGTTCGTGTTGGGATTCTCTCATATCACTTGGCCCTTGAGTCAAGTCACCAAGGGAGAAGCGAAAGCAAAATTCTTTTGGTTAGAATCTCAACAAAAGGTGTTTGTAGAATTGAAACATCGCCTCTATTTTTCCCAAGTGCTCACATTACTAGACTTGCAAAACCCATTTGAGATCGAGACAGAAGCCTCTGACTATATTATTGGGGCAGTTCTTACTCAACATGGGCATCCAGTGGCATATCACCGTGAGACATTGTCCAAAACAGTTCGAAAGTATCCCACTTATGACAAAGAAATGTATTCCATTGTGCAGTCTTGTCGACAATGGAAGCATTACATTTTTGGGAAGGAAAAAATCATCCACACAAACCACCAACCCCTGTAGTTCATACAGACACAAGGGAAGTTGAAGAACAATCGCCATCGGAAGTGGTCCACATATCTGTAACAGTTTCATTTGAACATCAAGTACAAGAAGGGTAGCACCAATAATGTTGTAGAATTCCTCAACCAACCACCGATTGTGGCACTAACCACTGTTCTCAACTCTTGTGGGCATGAGACTTCTGATTAGCCACTTCTCTACAAGGGCGATCCAGAATTCAGCCACACATACAAGGCACTCTTAGGGGGTACACAAGTTCCAAATTTTCACCTCCAAGATGCACTATTATGTCACCTGGGATACCTTTGTGTTCCTTCAAGCAAGCATGCCAAGATGATATGGGAAGCACACTATAATTGAGTTGCTGGGCAATTAGGGGTTGAGAAAATAGTGGCAGTACTGCAAAAGTATTTCTATTGGCCGAACCTTCGACAAGATGTCAGGAAGTACATCAGATCCTGCACTGCTTATGCCATTGCCAAACGAACCATCAAGAAGAAAGGCCTCTATACTCTGCTACCTACCCCTAGTCGACCTTGGGAATCCATGTCCATGGATTACATTTCAGGCCTTCCTTCTACTAACCATGGAAACGACTATGTTTTCATGGTCGTTGATAGATTCTCAAAGATGGCCATTATGGAGGCCTACAAGAAGAATATCACAGCAGAAGCCACTGCTAAACTCTAATTTGAATGAGTGTGGGTGCACTTTGGGATCTCATAGTCTATCATATTAGATCAGGACAACAAGTTCCTAAGAACATTTTGGTCCAGCTTGTGGTCAATTCTGGACACAAATCTCACCAAGTCCACAACTTTCCATCCCCTAACTGATGGCTAGGCCAAGGTCGTCAACATGATGATTGTACACATTCTGCACGTGTACAATTAAAATCATCCACACACATGGGATGAGATCCTCCCCTATGTACAAAATTGTTATAACTGGGCTCTCCACATCTCAACCGGTCACATCCCCTTTCAGGTGGGATTGGGATTCTAGCCACTATGACCCATTGACGTAGCCATGCCATTTTCCGCTACTCAGGCCGATTCGACTCATGTCCAGTCTAAAGCTGACAAAGTGAATAGCTTCATGGAGTGCATTCAACACATCCCCCAACAGGTTCATGACATATTGGACAAAGCCAATGCTAAGTACAAGCAATGACATGATTAACATCGGTGCCACACAACTTCTAGGTGGGCAACAAAGTGTGGCTACATTTGCAGAAGGAGTGCCTCACTAGACCCCACTGCAAGCTTTTCCTACTCCAATATGGGCCATACACCATTGCCAAGGTTGTAGGGAACAATTCCTTCAAGCCCAGTATTCCACCATTCCTTGGTCTGCACCCAGTATTCAATGTGTATTGCCTTTGTCCCTACTTCCCACCTCTACTAGACACCTCTGACATTGTAGAAAAACTCACCCCAACAGAGTTAAACCCAAACTTAATGGAAAATGCCACCACAGATTGTATCATGGACATGCAAATCAAGAACACTCGCCAACAAAAGATCCAATTGTATCGAGTTGTCAAAGTTGTTGAGCCTTGCAATAGGTATGTATTTACTCTCAAATACTGTCCTTTTTCCTCTTCTTCATCCACTTTTGTGCTATAATATAATAATATCATGAATGGATTTTGATAATTAATGAATGAAATAGTCTTGATAAGGTTTAACCGTCCAAACTAATTCCCATTTCTTTTATGATGAAAATAATAGATAAAATAATAGTTGTTCCCAAAAAGGAACATTAGGATCTAATCGAGGGAAAAGAAGGCGCGGTCAAATCAGGAAACAAATCAGAGAGCGATCAACTGTTCGAAATAGTAATCTGTTGAAAATCCCTCAAGATCCCCTGATCTTGAGGGATCACATTTGCCTTTTCTTTAGTTATAAAAGAATGAGAAGAATACGAAGACGGGGGGATGATATGAGGACATAGCAAAAAGCAAAGAATGTAAATCAGACCATATCATGTATTTTGTTGTGTATCTTTCATTTACGCATCATTTGTAATGAACAAAACATAGTTCTGAAAGACAGATTTGAATTGTAATTGTTGCGATGATTAATACATAGTTTGCATTGATGTTCATTTGATTGTTTTGGAGTAACTAAGCAGTGTTCGCTGGCGGATAAGGGCCCGATCTATGGTGAATTTCACTGCTATTCTTTGTGCTATAAATTTCCATTTACTACAAGTATACTATGCTTTTCTACTTTACAGTGAATTTCTTTTGATGATTTAGATTTTTGCATTTATTCCTCTGCGTGCGCATTTCCAATTTATTAATTGTTTGTTAACAAGAATCGATTTTTATTATTTAAAGTATAGACTTTTATTTACATTAATTTCCTTCTGTCCGATTGTTTAGATCCAGCTGAAAGAGCTTAGTTAATGCTTTAGTGCTCTCGGTTTATTTAATTATTTGAATAAGAGAATGAATCACAGTTTTGGATTATAATGCATAGATGAATCACTTTCTTTAAAGCTTCAGATCTATCATTGCATCTATATTCAACGATTGGTTTTACCATTACTCTTTATATTATTAGCTTGCACATATTGTGTACACGCTTGAGATAAAAGGACTTACCCTGGTTGATAATTAATGTGAGGCAATTAGGAGTTTTTAGAGACACCTCTTAGCAACCAACATTTTGGCGCCATTTCCGGGGAGCGTGTTGCCACTTTGTAAGGAGTAATATATGATTGATGTTTTTTTTCTTTTGAGGAAGAATTGGGTATTGAAAATGGATGGTAAGAACCTACTTAACGAACAAGTAACATGCTCGCTCATCCACTCGCTTTCTAGTAGAATTGCGTAGAAGTTTAAGATAGGAATGAATGTTCGTATTTTTGCATGAATGACTAGGAAACCTGACAAAGACAAAATTCTTCCTTCTAAACCTGAAAAATCTAAGGGACCGGTGATCCTTGGACGATCAAATTTTGTCAACGAAATCTTAAGAAAAGTTGAGTCTCAGTCATCAGTAGGACCCCGAATTGCTGCTGCCAAATGTTCTATTGACTTCCTTCAAGCTGAAAAATCACCATCTATAGCTAACACTGAGATTCACAGTAAAACCGAAGGGGCTGAGCAGAGTTTTCAAGATACCGAGAATTTACAAGCCTGCCCTTCACAAGAAGGAAATTCTTGCAACCTCCGTGAAGGAGAAGGAGAAACAGGCAATCCAGATGTTAGTGTCAGTTTTTTCATACTTCCATCAGTGATCAAACTTACTCTTTTTGAATTTGCATATTAGGAGTCCCATACCATAAATTTTCATCATTCCATTAGGTCATGGATTCATTGATGGTAGTGGTCTTTCATTAGTTTCCCCTCATGTGAAACTTGCTGATTCTCCTCTCTATGGACTTTAGTCATGATTCGCTTTCACTCTGTAATTCATGTTAGTAGGTCATAGGGTTGGTCTCATTAGGTATTAGGGTCTCATCATGGTCAAATTAATGAGTCAAGTGTCATAAATATTAGCAAGGTCATGAGGAGGTAAAATAAACTCAAAGGCGTAGTATCTAGAAAGATCAAAGAATTGTTCTATTGAGCTTGATGTAATTTTCACCTCAAAACCATGTTTTGAGGTGAAAACATGGTACTTTGCTTTTATTATCATATTTTATGTAATTTTATGTCTTCATATGTAATAAGTTGCACTTCAGAAGTTGTTATCTCCACAAAGCCACCAACCTACCTTTCAGAGGTGTTTTCCACAACATTTTCAATGTAAAACCATTTTCTAAGTATGTCCATCAGAAGGAGCCTGGAGAGAGCTTTCCAACGGTATATTATACTCTCAAAACTGACTTCTAGATTGGAAAATATGCCTAAGTGAAACAAAAGTCCCCAAAAGCCTAACCTTACCGCTTTTCTCATTTATCCCTTAGACTTTGTAACTTTACCTTTTCATATAATTTCGAAGTTTTTCATTGAAATCTCCTTTTCCCCGATTCGATTTCCCAATCGCATCGCAAAAGTCCCTTTGTCCCATAAACCTCCAATGCAATCAAGCCATTTCCAATCCCTTCGATTCGATCGCAATCGCATCGTAGCAATTGCTTCCCCCGATTCATCGCATCGCATAGCTCCGAAACGCCGATGCGATTGAACCCCTCTTATCATACCTTGACCATTGATATTTTTAATGATCTGACAGCCCACATGTAATTGCATCGCAACTTCGCATCATTCCTAATCTTTGTCCCCAATCCTATGATTTCTTCCGATGCGATTGACCCCTGCCGATCGTATCTCCACCGTCGATCCACCCTTCCGATCGAACGGCTCACAAGCCATCGCACCATCGCAATCGAAATTTCCCACAGTTCAACTCTTGCTCCACTCCTTCACCGATTTTCGATTGCGATTGGCCTAGGTCCCACCATAAAGCCTTCCGCCTTTTCCCAAACAAAAGTGTTATTTCCTTTGTTAAACGCGACAAATCGGTTTTAAAGATTTCTTAAGTATTTTCACATGTTTAAAACTCCGCGCTCTTCCCCACCGACACAATGAATCACACATCACAATTGGCAGTTCCCATGAGCACTTTGCCTCCGCTCCCTTCCTGATTGCGATTGCGATTGGCCTGGGTCCCACCTCAAATACCTTCTGCCTTTTCAATAAAAATTGGTTTTTCCCTTTGTAAAAGTGGAAAACTCATTTTTATTTGTTTTAAAGGGATTTTTCATTTACACCATCGGACACTACTTTCCCTCGCTTATCCCCGCACCTCTATTGTATTACTCCATCACACCCGCTTCCATCGCATCGCAAGTTATCAATACGATGCGCCCACTACTCTCTTGCTGCAATTCCCAATTGCGATTGTGATTTTCCCATACGACTCCCCCTATACACTATCGCATCGCAAAACTCCGATCGCATTTCCTCCGCTATGTGATACACCCCCTCCCCTCTTCCGATTGCGATTTGCGATCGCCTATGGGCCCACCATCCTTTCCTTTTCCCTTTTTCACCCAAAAATGGATTTCTTCTTCATTCAATGGAAAATTTTCATTTTTATTGGTTCTCATCGGTTTCAAAGGCATTTTCTTTGGCAAAGGTTTTCTTCAAGATTAAAAGGAGAGGACATTCTGTTTGGACCACGAACTATTGTAAAACATAGAGATCATTACAATTTGTCTTCTCCTTTGTTTGAGCAAATGTAACAACAAACTATCCAGATGTTCAAATGTATTGTTGCTCCTTATTTTCAGGGGCAGATTGTTGGTATTTTTCCTATGTTCAGATTTCAGTTTCTGAGCTAGTAAAACAGCTCCCTTTCCTGTGGATCTACTTCCCTCAAATTCTGTACATTTAAATGTAATTTCTAAAATATTTGTAAGGGGGAATAAAGTGTGGAATAATTTGGAAATCATTTGAGGACGCTCTGCGATCCATTTGTAACAGTTTGGCATGGAATTAATAAATAAATGCAGCTCTGATTTTTGGGATCCTTGTGGTATGGATTTTAGCATTGTTCTTTCCTTTGTGTTCATCTATTAATTGTCATGTTTTCCATTCATTCATTCATATCTTTTGTTGAATTCTTTAAAGATAGATAGGTATAATCCATTGTGTAATGCTCTGCCTTGGGAAATCATTCAATACTCTATGTTTTCTGTTGCTTGAAAAGGATCCATCTCCTATGCCCTTTTCATCCACTCACCAGTCTTAAACAGTCCATCATTATTTAAACTAAATTGTTAAAATCCCTACCTACCTTGCCCCATGAAATACCCTGTATCTCTGATTTAATTCCCCAATTTCAAACTGCCCAAACCCATCTGTTCCATACAACCCTTAATTTTATGAAACATTTCCAATTATTATACCTAGCCTAAAATCAGTTTGTATTTATACTTCATTGAATATTTTTCCCGGAGAGAGCCCTCTCCTAACCTTTTAGGGCTAGCTACAAGGCTAAGCATGGTTTGAGGTTACCCTGATTTTCCTTCTTTCATCCTAAGGTCCAAATAAGGTGCTAACATTTCTGGCGACCATACTGGGGAACATATTTAGTATAAAGGATTGACCACCCCAGTAATATCTTCAATATAAATTCCTGGACTCTGGATGATTAGGTTCAGAGTTTGCTAGGTTGAAATAAAACATTGTAACGTAGAAATTTGACCACACTGGCTTCAAGGAGATACACCAGGGCCAATCCAGATCCAAATCCTCCCCCTGTGTTTGAAAATCCTAATCTCATTCCAAGGTTAACCAGAAGACAAGAAGGGTCACTAAGTCCTAGACCTATTTTCAGATCCCACACCTGACCCAGTGAGTGGTTGTTTGTAGAAGACCTTTCTTTTGATGAGTGTTTTGAGATTTCTCTACTCAGAAGTAAATCTGAGACTGCACTTGATGACACAGTTTTAGATCTATAATTTCTTGTAGATATCGAAGTTCACAGGGAAAACACATCAATTGATGATTATATTTTGAATTCCCCTCAAACATCTATCACTGTAACCAATATCCCTGAGCCTTCAAATTTATCAGAAACAACATTTCCTCCCCTTAATTCATCATCATTCCCATCAATTTAAGAAGTCAATTCTCATCTTTCATCTCCTCCATCAACACCTCCCTTGCATCATAGTATCACAAACACTGTAGTAAATCCACCTCGAGTCATGGCTGCCTAGTATGCACCCCTGGTGTTACCTTAGAACCTGAATGATATGCCTGCTAATTACCAAAGTAAAATACCTATCTTTGATGCCACTCAAAGCATGACATCCCATCAACATGTTGATAAGATGAATGAATTATTTGACCTTCATGAGGTAGAGGCAGAAAACGTGACCACAAGATTGTTTGTCCAAAGCTTTCGAGGTGAAGTCTGAAAATGGTTCAGAGCCTTACCAGCAGGCTCTATCCACACTTTGCAAGAGTTACATAGAAAATTCCTAGACCGGTGGGAGGTAAAGAAAATCCCACTCCAAATCTCTTCTGAATATGAAAATATTAAAAGGAATGTGGGTGAAACTGTACAAGATTATTGAGTGAGATTTAATGTTGTGTATAACGCTATTCCAGCCAACTTAAAACCCCCCATGGGGTTAGCTCTGCTCAATTTTTCATATGGTTTCGATGCTGATATGGCATATCAGCTACGAGAACGAGATCCTACTACACTTGAAGACATGCAGAAGATAGCTGTGAGTGTAGAAGCAGATTTTCTAGCCAAAAGAGCTCGAGAAAAAGCCGAAAAGAGAGTAACTGTGAAAGAGGAAGCATTTCTTTCAGACCATAAGATGGATACTTTGATCCAAACAGTGGAAAATATGGTTGATCGGTTGACTATTTCAGATAGAATTGAAGTATAAATCAAGAATCCAAATTTCAAAGGACACCAGCAGCCACAATTTTGAATTAAGCAGAGAGAAAAGAGAACACAGGACCAAGCAATGCCACAACAGCAAATCAGAACCCATTTGCAGCAAAATTATGTTCAGGGAACGGAAACAGATGATGATGATGAACCTGTAGTTGAAGCCAACCATTTTTTCACTGCCGATGGTGCGCCCATATTTCTCACAGAAGATGAAGAATATACTGCGATTACAGACATTCAAAAAGATGAAAATTTCATATTGGCCAATGATGTAGTGTTAGAGGAAGAGTCCGACGATTATTAGAGAGGATACATGAATGCCTTGTCAGCACAACAGAAGCAGTATTCTTTGAGGAGAAAAGATGTACCAATCAATCCCATTCAGAAGATAAAAGAGCTTCAATCGAATAATTACTCCTCAAATACTCAAATAAAAGGGAAAGAGCATGCTAATCCTTCTCCCAGCAAGGCATCCTCAGCAACTAACATTGCAAATGAAAAGAACCAGCATAGTGCAGCAAAGGAGCAAGTAGAGAAGAAATATCCTCCCATCAAAGAGGTAGAAAAAGTTCCTTTTAATTTATAAAATGAAATTGCTAAGCTGAAGGTGTCCATGCCCTTGACTGAGTTGGTTAAAAACAACACTTATAAACATCAGGTGTCTATAATTTTGCAAATAGATTCTATATCAGATATGGTAAATGTTGGAGATGATAATCCTGAACTCATTTTTGGTCCAGCCATAGAAGGTCAGTAAGAAGAAAGTGAAGTCCCTCCCTTTTACCTGAGTCTTAGATTGCATGAATTCATTCTACATAATTCTATGTTGGACTCAAAAGCCTCACACAACTTGATGCCCAAAGCCATCATGGAGAAGTTGGGACTTTATATTACCCACAAATACCATGATTTGTATTCCTTTGACTCTGGTAGGGTCCATTGTATTGGTCTTATCAAAGACTTGGTAGTATCTTTAGATCAAATCCCAACCAAGAATGTTTTGATGGATGTGGTTGTTTCTGATGTTCCACCACGATTTGGAATGCTTCTGTCTAGGTCTTAGGGTGCAAAACTGAAAGGGACCATTCAACTTGATTTCTCCTATGCCACCAGTCTCGTGTTCGGTCAGTTGAGAAAACTATATATGAAGAAGAAAATGAAATACATGATCACTAGCAAAGAGAAGCCAGTCAATCATCCAATTAATGCGGTCCACATAGATTTAGAGTCATTTGTATTATATTCATATGGTGGTTTGAATGATGAAAATGTTCAGTTGGTACAAGTAGATGAGATACCTAAAATTTAAGAAAATTTTAGGGAAGTCCTTAGACAGGAAAAAGATAAAGCAGCAAGCATTTTTGAGCCTCCTGCCTACCAGCAGAAAAAATATAGCGAACAGCAGAAAGATGTAGGAATTAGCCAAGATAAAGTGGAGAAAGAAGCAAAATTTTAGCATCTAGAAGAAGAAGAAGAAGGCCTTTGGAGCAAGGACTTTGACGGAGCTATTGGCAAGGATGGTGCTGGTATTGGAGTATGGATTCGGAGCCCTATTTTCCAGCCTGAAAAATTTCTTAGTAATGTTAGATTATGTGCTTACAAGTTGGCTTTTGACTACTCTAATAATGAAGCAAATTATGAAGCTTTAATTGCAGGCTTGAAAATTTTGAAGAAGTTGAAGGCAAAGAGGATTTCTGTCTATAGAGACAAGGAGTTGATAATCAAACCAGTAAAAGGAGAGTACCAAGAAAAGCATCCACAATTAAGGGCCTATAGAAATGCAGTCCTAGACATCTTGAGGACATTTTTTTAGTACACTTTGACAGCAGTACCCCGAATGCAGAATCTTATTGCAGATTCCCTTGCCACTACTGCAAGCAATTTGAAGATTCCAATGAATTCCAGCAACAAATTTTAAATTTATGTCAAACATTGGCCTACTGTCCCGGATAATATAAGGTATTGGCAAGTGTTTTGGGATGACAATGAAATCAATGCTTTTTTACAGAGTGAAGGAAAATTCAAGGATACTCCCATAGAAGGTGATCAAGAAATCAAAGAAAATCAGATGGACGTACTACAGTTGAAAGACAATGTGATTCCTAGAGTTCTTATACCTTTAGAGGAGATTTTTGATCAAGATGATGTTGCAAAGAAACCTACCTACTGATAAAGGAGTTGAAGATGTTAATCTTGGAACAGCTGACAAGCCTAAGTTGGTGAAGTTATCAAAAGCATTGTTCCCTAAGGTAAAGGAAAAGTATGTTAAATTACTTTCTAAATTTTCTGATGTATTTGCATAGGATTATTCAGATTTGAAGGTGTATGACAAAAATATAATTAAGCATACTATTCCCATCAAGCCGCATCAGAAGCAATTTAGACAAAATCTGAGAAGGATCAACCCAAAGCTGCTGCCATCCATTGAAAAAGAGGTAAATAGATTTTATAATGATGGTATCATTGTCCCAATTATATTTTCTGATTGGATTTCGATTTTGGTCCCGGTACGTAAAAAGACGGGAGAGATAAGGTTGTGCATAGATTTTCAGAATCTGAATAGAGTATCCTTAAAGGATAACTATCCACTTTCGAAGATGGACCATATTCTGCAGAAAGTAGTTGGAGCATCAAGGATGTCACTAATCGATAGCTACTCAGGCTATAACCATATCTTGGTGCATGAAAAATACCAAGACAAAACTGCTTTCACAACACCCTGGGGAACCTTCTAGTATGCCAAATGCCATTTGGGCTAAATAACGCTGGAGCTACTTTCCAGCGAGCAACGGACGTTTCTTTTTCCAATGAAAAGGATGTTTTTCTTGTTTTTTGTTTGGATGATCTGACAGTGTTTTTTGGTTCTGATGATGAACATTTGCACCACTTGAGGGTTGTTTTTCAACGATGCAGAAAGTTTGGGATTTCTCTCAATCCAAAGAAAAGTTTGTTTGCTATGGATGAAGGCAATTTTTTGGGGCATATCATCTCTAAAGACAGTATCTGCATTGATCCTTCAATAGTGGAGGCAATTCATCACATAGACCTCCCACGTAACAAAAAGGAGATTCAAGCATTCAATGGTAATATGAACTTCTTGCACTGATTTATACCCAATTTGGCTGAACATTTACGCGAAATGACTAACATGTTGAAGAAGGATAGCACTATCAAATGGAGTAAGGAGGCTATCAAGTCATTTAATCTGGTAAAGTTTTCTCTGTCCAATTCCCCAATATTAATCAGTCCTGATAACACTCAATATTTCATTATATTTTCATTTGCATCGGAGCATACTATGCCTGTGGTTTTGATGCAAAATAGAGATCAAATTGAGCAACCCATTTCTTTTTTCAGTAGGACTATTCGAGATGCTACCTTGCAATATAATATTATTGAGAAACAAGCACTGGCCCTTATAAAAGCATTGAAGGACTTTAGAGTATACATTCTGCATTCACATACTATAGCATACGTTCCTAATGCAGCAGTAAAATATGTCTTGATGCAAACTGATCCAGAGGGAAGAAGAGGTAAGTGGATAACAGCAATGTTGGAATATGATTTGGATATTAAACCCACAAAGTTGATCAAAGGACAAGGCTTGGTGAAACTAATGGCCCAATCAAACCTACGTGCCCTGGATATAAATCTCATAACAGCAATGTCAGAGGATGAGGATGAAGGTTTTCTTTTTCCTGTCTCAGACATTTTTCTACAATCCCCATGGTATTCAAACATTGTGTATGTTCTTTAGCACTTTTCACCACCTCCCGGGATGTCTAGAAGCAAAGGTAGATCACTGAAACTTAAGTCTGCTAAATTCTATATTTTAAACGGTGCTCTTTATTGGAAATATCTAGGAGGTATTCTGCTTAATTTTTTGGTTGAAGATGAGGTTCATCAGGTGATGCATGACTTTCACAAAGGTGATTGTGGTGGTCACTTGTTTTGGAAAACAACAACTAACAAGGTGTTGAGAGCAGGATATTATTGGCCTACTTTATTTTCGTATTTGTATAAAGCAGTGATGAGCTGCCATGAGTGCCAAGTTTTCCAAGGAAAAAGGAAACTTCTTCCTTTTCCTTTGAAACCAGTTTCAATAAATGCTCCCTTTCAGCAGTGGGGACTTGATTTCATAGGGGAAATCCATCCCACATCATCAGCACAACATCAATGGATCTTGACAAGTGTAGATTACTTTACCAAATGGATCGAGGCCATTCCAGCAAGGCAGACCATTGATACAGTAATCATTCACTTTTTAGAATCAAATATCTTGTATCATTTGGTTGCCCTCACAAAATCATAATAGATAACGCAGCAGCGTTCCGATCTAAGAATATGGTAGAATTCTACGAAAAATACAATATTGTGTTGGGCCATTCAACAGCATACTACCCACAAGGAAATGGCCTAGTAGAATCATCAAATAAATCTCTGATAAACATAATCAAGAAAATGTTGGAAGCAAATAAGAGGAACTGGCATCGAAAGCTCATCAACGCGTTATGGGCAGATAGAGTTAGTAGCAAGAAATCTATAGGTATGTCACTGTTTGAATTGGTTTATGGTACTGACACTGTTTTTCCTACATCGCTTACAGTTCCAGTCATGAGACTATTGCAAGAGGTTAGCAGTGAAGAAGATGATAATCAGCGAAGGATCAATCAAATGATCCACCTTCAACAAACAAGAGAGGAAGTTTCTCAGAACGTTATTCAGTTGCAGGAGAAGAAAAAGAAAATCTATGACCATAAGACCAAAGCAGAAAAGTTTAAGTTGGACGATGTGGTGTTGAGATGGGATGCACGAAATGAGGACAAAGGGAAGCATGGTAAGTTCAACAACCTGTGGAAAGGACCATATAATATTTCAGCATACAGGGGACAAAATGCTTTCTTGCTCTCAGAGATGGATGGCCAATATTTCCCTGGAGGACCAGTGAATGGTAGGCTTTTGAAGCACTACCACTATTGAAGATAATGAATCCAAAACTATGTCACAATAATTGTATATACCATGTTATTGTTGGTCAGATTTCAAAGTACATAGTCATTGAAGTTTGGGGCCCGAGGTGAAGGCTATAAAACATAAATGATATGTGTAAGGTTTGATAGTTTTATTTAAGTTTTCAGTGATAATTTGAGTCAGAGTCAGTCTGCATTGTGTCAATCTTTAGTATTTTGACCATATTTTCCCAATGGATAAGGCTACTTGGTCTATGGTTTTCTTGGCACCTCCAAGGAGCTACCATCCCCATTAGAGCCAATGTTAGTGTCATTTTTTTCATATTGCCATCAATGATCAAACTTACTTTTTTTGCATTTTCATATTAGGAGTCCCATACCATAAATTTTCATCATTCCATTAGGTCATGGATTCATTGATGGTAGTGGTCTTTCATTAGTTTACCCTCATGTGAAATTTGTTGATTCTCCTCTCTATGGACTTTAGTCATGATTCACTTTCACTCTGTAATTCATGTTAGTAGGTCATAAGGTTGGTATCATTAGGTATTAGGGTCTCATCATGGTCAAATCAATGAGTCAAGTTTCATAAATATCAGCAAGGTCATGAGGATGTCAAATAAACTCAAAGGCGCAGTATCTAGAAAGATCAAAGAATTTTTCTATTGATCTTGATGTAATTTTCACCTCAAAACCATGTTTTGAGGTGAAAACATGGTACTTTGCTTTTATTATCATCTTTTATGTAATTTTATGTTTTCATATGTAATAAGTTGCACTTCAGAAGATGTTATCTCCACAAAGCAACCACCCTGCCTTTTAGAGGTGTTTTCCACAACATTTTTAGTGTAAAACCATGTTCTAAGTATGTCCATCAGAAGGATCCCAGAAAGAGCTTTCCAACGGTATATTATACTCTCAAAACTGACTTCTGGATTGGAAAATATGCCTAAGTGAAACAAAAGTCCCCAAAAGCCTAACCTTACCCCTTTTCTCATTTATCCCTTAGACTTTGTAACTTTACCTTTTCATATAATTTCGAATTTTTTCATTGAAATCCCCTTTTCCCCGATCTGATTGCCCAATCTCATCGCAAAATTCCCTTTGACCCATAAACCTCCGATGCGATCAAGTCATTTTCGATCCCTTTGATCCGATCAAAATCGCATCGTCGCAATTGCTTCCCCTGATTCATCGCATCGCATAGCTTCGAAATGCCAATGTGATTGACCCCCTCCGATCATACCCTGATCATTGATATTTTCAGTGATCCGACAGCCCACATGTAATCACGTTGCAACTTCGCAGCATTCCTAAGCTTTGTCCCCACTCCTATGATTTCTTTCGATGCGATTGACCCTTGCCGATCGCATCTCCACCGTCGATCCACCCTTCTGATCGGATGGCTCACAAGCCATCTCACCATCACAATTGGCATTTCCCGCAGTTTAACTCCCACTCCACTCCTCTACCGATTTTCATTGTGATTGGCCTAGGTCCCACCATAAACCCTTCCGCCTTTTCCCAAAAAAAAGTGTTATTTCCTTTGTTAAATGCGACAAATCAGTTTTAAATATTTCTTAAGTCTTTTCGCATGTTTAAAACTTTGCGCTCTTTCCCACTGATGCGATGAATCACACATCGAAATCAGTAGTTCCCATGAGCACTTTTCCTCCGCTCTCCTTCCTGATTGCGATTGCGATTGGCCTGGGTCCCAGCTCAAATCCCTTCTACCTTTTTCAATAAAAATTGGTCTTTCCCTTTGTAAAAGTAGAAAACTCATTTTTATTTGTTTTAAAGGGATTTTTCATTTACACCATCAGACACTGCTTTCCCTCGCTTATCCCCACACCTCTATTGTATTACTCCATCGCATCGCAAGTTATCAATATGATGCACCCACTCCTCTCCCACTGCGATTCCTGATTGCGATTGTGAATTTCCCATATGACTCCCCCTATACACTATCGCATCGTAAAACTCCAATCGCATTTCCTCTGCTATGTGATACACCCCCTCCCCTCTTTCGATTGTGATTTGCGATCACATATGGGCCCACCATCGTTTCCTTTGCCCTTTTTCACCCAAAAAGGGATTTTTTCTTGGTTCAATGGAAAAATTTCATTTTTGTTGGTTCTCATCGGTTTCAAAGGCATTTTCTTCAACAAAGGTTTTCTTCAAGATTAAAAGGAAAGGACATTCTTTTTGGACCACAAACTATTATAAAATACAGAGATCATTACAGTTTGTCTTCTCCTTTGTTTGAGCAAATGTAACAGCAAACTATCCAGATGTTCAAAATGTGTTGTTGCTCCTTCTTTTCAGGGGCAGATCGTTGGTCTTTTTCCTATGTTCAGATTTTGGTTTCTGAGCTGGTAAAATAGCTCCCTTTTCTGTTCAAATTATGTATATTTAAATGTAATTTCTAAAACATCTGTAAGGGGGAATAAAGTGTGGAATAATTTTGAAATCATTTGAGGACGCTCTACGCTCCATTTGTAACAGTTTGACAGGGAATTAATAAAGAAATGCAGCTCTGATTTGTGGGATCCTGGTAGTATGGATCTTAGAATTGTTCTTTCCTTTGTGTTCAACTGTTAATTGTCATGCTTTCCATTCATTCATTCATATCTATGGTTGAATGGTTTCGAGATAGATAGGTAGAATCCATTGTGTAATGCTTTGCTTTGGGAAATCATTCAATACTCTATGTTTTCTGCTGTTTGAAAAGGATCCATCTCCTATGCCCTTTTCAGCCCCTCACTAGTCTTAAGCAGTCCATCATTATTTAAACTAAATTTTTAAAATCCTACCTACCTTGCCCCATGAAATACCCTGTATCTCTGATTTAATTCCCTAGTTTCAAACTGCCCAACCCTCATCTGTTCCATACAACCCTTAATTTTATGAAACATTTCCAATTATTATACCTAGCCTAAAATCAGTTTGTATTTATACTTCATTGAATATTTTTCCCAGAGAGAGCCCTCTCCTGACCTTGTAGGGCTAGCTACAAGGCTGAGCATGGTTTGAGGTTAGCCTGCTTTGCCTTCTTTCAACCTAAGGTCCAAATTAGGTGTTAACACCCGAAATTAAATTTACAGAACCTAGATCTCTTGAAATAGTGACTGAGCAGAGGATACCCAGTGTTCCAGATCAAGGTAGTGCTATTAAAACTTTTCCAGCCTCTGGTGAGCACCCTAGGAAGTCCTCTCCAGCTCCAGAGATCCCTGAAGAATATTGGCATATTTTTGACCAAATGGCTCATAACCAGTGAAATCAAAATTCTACATTGCAATACCCTATTTTTTACAAAGTTGTCAATGAACCCATGAAAGCTATCCCATTACAGAACATTCCTACCTTTCACGGGCTAACTTCAAAAGATCTCGATCCATTCCTTTTCGAGTTTGATGTTTTATGCAGGGGTTATGATTACACTACCGACCCCTAGAAGCTAAAGCTATTCCCCTCTACTCTGAAGGGAGCAACACTGCGTTGGTTTATGGGACTTGGGGGAGGCACCATCAATGATTGGGACCAAATGAAAACATCTTTCCTTAAAAAATACCAAGATTATTTCTGAACTAGAGAACTAAAAGATGAAATCTTTCAAATGGTAGCCAAGCCTAGCGAGACTCTGGAAGAATATGTAGAACATTTACAATATAATCTGCAAAGGTCTCCTTACACAAATCTGCCTGATAATGTTCTAAAAACCACGATGATCAAAGGTATGAAAGATCAATGGCTAGAGACACTAAATATAATGGGCAAGGGTGAAATTTATCAAGAAAATTATAACGATATTGTATATTTGTGCATAAAGTGTTCCAGGGGTAGTACCAGGCTGAAACCAGTTGAATGTGATGCAAACCTCAAAGACAAAAAAGCCTCAAGATAAAGCGTTACATGAAGTGAAATTGGAAATCCATTGGAGGATTTCAAGATGGATATCCTGGGGACCCTAACGACACAATTGGATGTAATGCAAGCTAAGAAAAAGTAGGCTATAGCAAAACAAAACTTGGATATTTTCTGCCCTCGTTGTAGACAAAAGCACATTCATAAAGAATTCCCTCTAGATGCGATACGAAAATGCACCATATGCACTAAAGAGCATGCCACGGAAAGCTGCCCATCACTCCCTGGATTAAAAGTAGTCTTCAAGGAAGCGGAAGAAGAAGTGGAACTAGTGTATCTGTTGAACTAGTGTCGTTAATGGCAAGCACCTCAGACAGGTATGCCTACTGATCCATCTTCATTCTTTCCTTCCTCGCAATATAATTCTCAGCAATATTCAGGGTAGCATGGCAGAATCAACCACCTTTTTGGCCACCTCAAGCATTTTTTATGCCACCATGGCCCAATTAGTCAAATCCAAATAACAATAATTGGCCGAATTTCCCTTACCTACCACCATTGTGGAAGAACAACCCTTATTATTCCCCCCAATGGTCCCCTTCCACTTCAAAAAATTAGAATTGGCAATCAAATTGGAAAATACCTACAAACCAGCCTATGGGGACAGTTCCTCTGCCTCAACCAACTTTACCAGCACCTTATACGTTGTAGCAGAATCCTCAATCTAATATATGACCCCAACTTCCAACTCAACCTAACCCAAATCCTAATAACATACCAATTTAGTCAATACAAATCATTGAAGGTTTGGACCCTGAAAATGAGTTGAAAGAATGTAACTAACTTAAGTTGAGATATGGACGCATAATCACTCTAGATGAGGATAAAGATTTGCAACCTGAAGAACCTCACACAAATAAGCCTCTGACTATAGATGATCAACAAATAAAACAAGGGGAAGATACAGTCAGAAAAAAAAATCTTGAACAAATCATAACTACTTCCCCCCCATTGCCAGAAAGATTGCTGATACCACGCCCAATTGAATCTCTTGACTTTGATCTTCTGGGTGAACTTAAGAATATTTTTATAAGAATCCCTCTCCTCCAGGCTATCCAAGACATTCCAATATATGCCAAAACTATCAAAGAGTTGTGTATAAATAAGTCTGTGAGGAAAACAAAAACAACCCCTACTATCCATGTTGTTGGGGCTTTGTCTGATTTATTACTAGGCAAAGAGACTCTTGTAAAGTATGAAAATCCCAAAAACCCCATTGTCACAGTCCAGATAAATGGTTGTTCTTTTCCCAATTCTTTAGTTGACTTAGGGGCAGCCATTAATATTCTCACAACTACAACTTGCAACATTCTTGGCATCACAGTCTTGGAACCAACAACTACCTTACTGGAACTAGTTGATTGATCAGTCATTAGACTAGAAGGAGCATTACAAGATGTGATGGTCTCTGTAGACACTTGGGAATACCCAGCGGATTTTTTGATTATTAACCCTAGGAACCAGCTAGAAGGAAATCCTTTAATATTAGGAAGGCATTGGCTAGCGACTGCTGATGCTTATATTAGCTGTCGAATAGGCAGAATGAATATAACCAGGTGGAATGATGTGAAAAATTTAGCTTTATACCCTCCTGCTCAGCTAAGCTTGACTATTAGGAAAACCAGGAAACAACCTACAACATACTTCACAGAAAATATTCAGTCACCATTAACTGTGGTATATGCCCTTGAATTCAAAAACCAAACTGAAGACGATGTTATTAATACTTTTATCAATAATCCTGCCACAGTATCAAGTTTGAAATGCCACATGATTAAAGTAGTCCTTGAAAATGAAATCGAAGAAGATCCCCTGAGAGAAATCAATGACCAAACAATACTAACAACCACTGTTTATAACAGCAAACCTATCGAAATTGAGTGAGGGAAGATCCTGAACATTAACAATAATCTGAGTGATGACCAGCAACAGAAACTTACTCAAGTTCTTAGGAAAAATAAAAGGGAAATTGCTTGGGACTACTCAGATATGAAAGATATTGACCTCCATCTATGCATACATCACATCTACACTAAAAACGATGCAAAAACCATTCGACAACCTCAGCGTAGATTAAACCCTCACCTAAAAGACAATGTTAAAGAAGAACATCAAAAACTGTTAGATGTGAATTTTATCTATCCTATATCTGACAGTAAATGGGTTTCTCTATTAGTTGTGGTTCCCAAAAAGAACGGGAAATGATGAATATGCGTTGACTATAGAGAACTCAACAAGGCAACGCAAAAATACCACTTTCCCATTCCATTTATTGATAAGGTCCTAGATATACTGGTATGGAAGAAATTTTTCTCTTTCCTGGATGGCTTCAGTGGCTACAACCAAATTCAAATTTCCCTTGAAGACTAGGATAAGACTACCTTTACCTATCTGTGGGGAACATTCGCCTACAGGGTATTACCTTTTGGATTGTGCAATGCACTTGCCACATTCTAAAGGGCCATACTCAGTATTTTTTCAGACTTGATAAATGAAGGATTAGAAGTATACATGGATGATTTCACACCCTATGGAGATGACTTTGAACAAGCATTACAAACATTGGAAAAAGTTCTGGAATGGTGTATTTCTACCAACCTATGTTTAAGTCACGAAAAGTGCCATATGATTATTACAGAAGGCCTGATCTTGGGTCGTTACATTTTAGCAGCTAGAATTCAGGTAGATCCAGTAAAAATACAGGTAATTATTTTACTAGCTACTCCTTGCACTCAAAAAGAGGTACGTAGTTTTCTGGGATTTGTTGGATATTATCATAGATTTATCAAGAATTTTTCACAAATTGCTGCAACATTATATGCCTTAATAGGAAACATTGATTTCATATGGACTGAAAAATGTGACACTTCCTTTACAGATTTAAAATAGCTAGTATCAACAACACCAGTATTACGAGGCCCCAACTGGGATATACCATTCCAGATTTCATCAGATGCATCAGACATAGCCATTGGAGCAGTTCTTGGCCAAGAAGAAGACAAGAATCCCTACGCTATATATTACATTAGCAAAAAATTAACCCCTGCTGAATTGAATTACACAGTTTCAGAGAAGGAGTTTTTAGCTATTATTTATGCTATTAACAAATTTAGACACTATATAACTAGATACCCTGTAATTTTGTATACTGATCACTCTGCCATGAAATACTTAGCTAATAAACCAATTACAAATGGAAGAGTGACACATTGGTTGCTGCTTTTTTAGGAATTTGATATAACTATAAGGGATCGACCACGGAAGGAAAACCTTGTGGCTGATTTCCTCTCCTGAGTGCTAAGAACAGATGACACAATAGTAGTAGAAGATCAGTTTTCGAATGAACACATGTTTGCTGTAACCGTAAAAAAACCATGGTACACATATGTGGTGAATTTTTTAGTAGTGGGAAAACTACCCAAACATCTGACACCCAAAGAAAGGAAATCAATAGTACAACGCAGCACTCGGTTCTCCTGGATTGGAGGATACCTTTTTCACACAGGGGCCGATATGTACATCCACAGGTGTATCAGGGAAGATGAAATTTATGATATCTTAAAAGCCTACCACGATGGACCTTGCGGTGGACATTTTGCAGACCGCAGAACTGGACATAAAATTTTACAAATGGGCTACTACTGGCCCATAATTTTTAAGGATGCTAAGAAATTTTTTCAGGCTTGCGATAGATGTCAAAGGATGGGCCGCCCTAGCCAATCTAATGAGATGCCCCTGCATCCACAACTGGTCATAGAACCTTTTGATCATTTTTCATTAGATTTTGTTGGGCCAATCAACCCATCATCCAACAAAAAATCATATATATTGGTTGCAACAGAATACGTAACTAAGTGGGTGGAAGCGGTAGCATTACTTAGAGCCACAGAAGAAACCGTGATAAACTTTCTTTTTGAAATTTTCGTATGATATGGGTTACCCAGAGAAGTAATCATTGATGGAGAGCCACAATTCATAGGCCACAAGATCGCTGCTACACTGAAAAATCATCATGTTATTCACATAATTACCTCTCCATATCACTCACAAGCAAACGGGCAGGTAGAAAGCACCAACAAAGTAATTAAAGCTATTCTAACGAAGATAGTCTCATCGCACAAACGAGACTGGGCTACTTGACTGCCAGAAGCTTTGTGGGCATATCGCACAACTTGGAGGAATACTACTGGATACTCCCCATATCAACTGGTATTTGGTAAGGAACCTATTTTTCCCATAAAGTTTGAGATACAAACACTAAGGACAGCCCAGGAAGTGGGATTGGATTTCACTGAAGCCTAGATTAATAGATTACAACAAATAAATGAATTAGATGAAATCCGAATTTTGGCTCTGCAACATACTACACTCATTCAACAACAAAGAGCCAAATGGCACAATTCTCTGATCAAGAAAAAGACATTTCATGAGGGCAACTAGGCACTTATCTACAATTCTAGGTTTCAAGACTTCCCTGGTAAACAATAGACTAGGTGGTTAGGTCCCTATGAAATAAAGGAAGTACATGACAATGGCACTCTTATGTTAACCACCATTGATGGGTCTGATTGTTCCTTTAAAGCAAATGGGCATCGGGTGCATCTCTACCAAAAACCTCTCACAAGAGAATATTTTTGTCAACAGATACGCAAGGACTCCACCATGCAATTTTTAGCTACAGAAGATAATCCTTCAGCAGCCTCATCTTTGTAGAAATCCATTTTTTTATTTTTGTAAATAGGATTGCCGATTTAATTTTTTTTTTTTCCTATTTTGTTGTTCCCTCTTGGGAACAACACTTTTTGATTTTGTTATTCCCTCTTCGGAACAACACTTTTTGATTTTGTTGTTCCCTCTTCGAAACATCACTTTTTGATTTTGTTGTTCCCTCTTCAGAACAACACTTTTTGGTTTTTTTTTTCCCTCTTCGGAACATCACTTTTTGATTTTGTTGTTCCCTCTTCAGAAAAACACTTTTTGATTTTTTTGTTCCCTCTTCGAAACAACACTTTTTGGTTTTGATGTTCCCTCTTCAGAACAACACTTTTTGATTTTGTTGTTCCTTCTTCGGAACAACACTTTTTGATTTTGTTGTTCCCTCTTCGGAACAACACTTTTTCATTTTACTGTTCCCTCTTTGGAACATCACTTTTTCATTTTGTTTTCCCCTCTTCGGAACAACACTTTTTGATTTTTCTGTTCCCTCTTCGGAACAACACTTTTTGGTTTTGTTGTTCCCTTTTTAGAAAAACACTTTTTGGTTCTTCGGAAAATCACTTTTTGGTTTTGTTGTTCCCTCTTCGGAACAACACCTTTTGGCTTTGATGTTCCCTCTTCGGAACAACACTTTTTGGTTTTGTTGTTCCCTCTTTGGAACAAAACTTTTTGGTTTTTTTGTTCCCTCTTCGGAACAACACTTTCTTGTTTTGTTGTTCCATCTTTGGAACAACACTCTTTATTTTTTTTTCTTGCATTTTTTGTGTGTTTTGAACAACACCCTTGTTATATATTTCCCAAACACTTCTAGTTCAATTTTTTTTTTTTCAGCTTCATTTTTTTTATTCCTTTTATGGCCTGTAGTATAGTACCTTCATGTAGACAAAGAATTATGGATTTTATTAAAGCAGGTGACTATTTTTAACATTATGATATTTGACAAGATAGCTTCTTGATGATAGGCTTAAAACAATTGAAAGGGACACAATTATTTATATTTTACTTTAATGTACTGATTTCTACTATATATGATACTGATTGATCATCTTTATCATGTTGGTTCTACTTTTCCCAATTATAATTATCTCTATCTATTATCAATAGGATTATGAGTATAATTTTTCTTATTATTGACATGTTTCAACTTCGTACACCATCCCTACTCTTAAGGAGTATCGAGCCTCCGTCTATTTATCATAAAAATATGTAATGAAAACTAATATACATATAGAGGATAGGGGGTCTCATTAAGAGCCAGCCTACCATGTTCATAAGGATGTAGCAATGTGAAATTCCCACTATGGCCATCACACCAGGGTTATGGTCCATTGGATGGCTAAAATATCCTTGGAACATGAGGTCTCATCACGAGCCGGCCTGCTCACTTTTGCTACTTCCCAGTGAATGGCAGTGTGGTTATCTAGTTACCATGCCAGCACACTAGTCTCTTATGTAAGAACAAAAATAAAAAATTTCAATTATAAATTGAGGATCCTAGCTCACATGGGTAAAAAAGAAACTCTGTCGAGGCTATGGGTGCCTGCTAGCAGCAGAAGCTCTGCTTATGGTATTGAAGTTCCATTTCCACAATCAATAACTCTTATAATACCCTCTTCCCATTTATCTTTATTTTCGAGAGATTATTTCCTCTACATACTTCCCTACTTTGAACCTTTATGCATGAATTTATGTTTTTACTCAACCATACCATACACAGTCAGAATATCGTAAGCAAAGCATTTTTGTTTTTTGACATATTGTTGTTCCCTTTCCTATCACTTAACTTATCATCAACTAAAGCTTCTTGTCTCTCATCATTCATTATCATTATACACCATGCTTTTAATATATCCATATTTCTTATTGTTTTGTCATTTCATCTACGTACTCTGTCCCATTTATGGTTGTACTCTTTATCCATACATCCTGCCGCCGAAATAGCCATCTCCCGTCTAGTTGGTCGAAGGCGACCTCTTATTTCGGATGGGGAGAGGACTTCCGTTATGTGTGTGTTGTCACTGTTTCATTAACTAACATGATATCCCATGATTATGCAGCATGTGAAAATTTAACAACATCAGCTATACTTAACAACTTGTTGTTCTATAGCTCTAAGTATCGCTGTGCTGTTGCGCTTTTCAAATTTGTTGTTCTTTTCGGTATTGCTGTGCTTTCCAGTATTACTGTTATTTTCATTATTTCCATGCTTTTAAGCATTGCTGAATCCTCCCATTAAATTCATCCCTTGAAAAATTAAGAAGAATTCGAACACTATGGGTGGTAAGATAGTGCGCCATGAGCTGTTAGTATTAGAAGTCTCTGACAGAGCAAGAGAAATCCTGATTTGAGCAAGATGGATATCCTATATTACAAGGTTTCAGCCCCCAAATGAGGAATTATCTATTGAGTTTCTATAGAATTTGCAGAATTTGGAATACATGGTAAAAGGAAGAAGTATTACAGTTACAGACGTTGTAATAGTTGAGGTAACTGGGCTGCCGGTAGAAGGCACCACATGGGCACAAAAACATGTATCGATACAAGATGCTATGGAGACCTTCAAAGACGAAGGTGAACAGTTGGTCAGAAAGGGCAAAGGCTTTCAACCATCTTCTCTCGCAGAACCATGGAGGGAATTAGCAAGCATCATCTAGAAATGCATTACCTGTGATGGACGTCGTGATGTGGTAAGGCCACGACAACTCAAACTCCTAGTTGTTCTAAAGAAAAAACTTACTGTTAATTTTCCATCCCTTTTAAATTCTTTATTGCACGATACTGCTACTATAATAAGATGGGCTAGGCACCCTGAAATGGTGGTAAGTCACCATGGACTTATTAGAATGATCATTAGTCATAGCCTAGTCCAATACAACTTGACTTGGGATGGTTTCATCACGGCTCTAGAAAGCATACAGAACCCTGTAATTCAACATCCCGCAATTGCGGAAGCAAGTCAGAAAAACCCTGTCTCAAAAAGAAAAAGGATTTCTCGTCCAAGGGTCGAACCTCACAAATGCAGGAGGCCTATAAGAATCGAATTAGCCCAGAGAATGTCTGTAAATATACTAGATGAAATCAATCAACCGACGCAGACATCTAGCCCAGTTAGGGTAGGGGATTCTGAGTCTGAACAAGAAGCACCCGGTTTAGAGGAAGAGCTAGAAGAATAATCAGAGCCAGGGTCTAAACAAGAGATACTAAGTTCAGAGGAAGAGCCAAAAGAAGAATCTGGGTCAGAACCATAACAAGAAGAAGAGCCCAAGGAAGAGGCTAAGCCAGAATCAGAGCCTAAAGAACAAGAACAATATTATGAATTGGAAGTTGAAGCTGGACCAGATTTTGAGGCAGGAATAGCCAAGGTCCTAGCGAATCTTGATGTATACATGCAACCTGGAAGACTGTTTGGCCCTAGGACATTGGAAACACAAGCACCAAAGAATTCTGGGTACATAGAAACTCCTCCATCACAAAAGGTTACAGACACAGAAATTGCACAGGAATCTGATAACCAGTCTGGTGATACAGTTTTGTTAAGCCAGAAAGACCCACAGAAGTATGTAGATATAGACACTGGTCATGAATCTGAAAATTAGTCAGGAAATATAGTTCCTTTGGAACACAGTCTTGAGGGCCAACAAACAGCCTTAGAAATAGTTGATAAACCTGTTAGGGGAATAGATGCTCCTTGAAAGAACCTAGGAGCTAGAGAAAAACTTAAGAAGTTACGAAAACAATACCAAAACCTCCAAAAGACAGTTAAAAGGTTACAACGAAAAATAAAAAAATGGAAAACACAGAGCACTACTCCTGAGGTGACTTTTGTAGTAACACAAACATTAAAATGTGAAAATAAATCAGTGGGGATTCAAATAGAACTCGTTCCCACTAGAACAATTTCCACCCAGATTGATTTGCATGAGAACGTGGTGAATGTAGTTGTTCAAACGGAGGATTGGTCCTCCCTCAATAAGCAAATACAAACTGAAAAGGCACTCTTTCACAGTATTGGTACCCAAACAAAGAAGAAAGTTTAGGATTCCTCGTCAAATAAGGACCCTATTGTTTTAAAGCTTCAAGAAGAACTAACGCAAGCCCCGCAACAACATCAACAACAAACAGTCTCCCTAAAAAAATACCAAGAATTACAAAAACAATTGAGAGGATTAGCTCTAACAGAGAATGAGGCTTTTGATAAGGCTAGACATGAAGAAGAAAAAATGAATACAATGAAAACTAATCTAAACAGAGTTAGGAATCAATTGGACACCATTTGTTCATTATATTCAAATATCTTGACTTGTCAATCTCCTGCTATGAACTATGCCTTGTTTTTATTAGAACGATATTTATTGTTAAAGATCAAAGTTGTTAGAGCTGGCAATCCAACTGAGTTGAAAACAATAGAGGATTTTATAAATTGCTGTAAGACACATGGAGTAAAGGTACAAAGGCTTCTTTGTGAATTTTACCTACATAATTTCATATTAGATAAAGAAGTGGATGTGAATCCTAGCCCTTTTATTGGAGATGTTCAATTTTAGGCTTTTATTTCTTTTGCAGTCAACCAACTCAAATAGTTGAAGGCTTATAATTTTTTCCAAAGACAGGAACACAACTTGGATCTTTGGGTAAGAAGTGAACCTACTCACCCTCTACAAGTGTTTGCTAAGCATAAAGCACTAATGACAAAAGAAGGCATGACTAAGAGTTTAGGGCCCATACATAAAGAACTTGTGCTGGAAGGAACAACATATTTCCTCTCCATTCAAGAAAGATCCCTGGTTGCATCCAAAATGATATGGATGGTTTCAAGAAATAGTGTTAAAGATAGAGAACCATTTAATTATGGAAATTTCAAAGCTGCTGCGAGACAGTTAATCCCATACGGAAAATTAATCTTAAGAGGAGGACCTTATTGGGTGGGATGTCGCTATAGATGCCCCATTATTTGGTATACTCCTGAAGGATATCATCCTGACTATGAGTTACCATAAGGACAATAAGCGGTAGCATTTTCACACTTGGCACGACATCATGGTCTTAGGAATATTACAGACAGGCCTTCTCCAACCTACTCTTTAACTTCTTTGCATCAAAATTATTTATTTTTCATGAGGACATGAAAAAAGGTAAGCAGGGGAGTATGTTGAGCCTTGCAATAGGTATGTATTTACTCTCAAATATTGTCCTTTTTCCTCTTCTTCATCCACTTTTGTGCTATAATATAATAATATCATGAATGGATTTTGATAATTAATGAATGAAATAGTCTTGATATGGTTTAACCATCTAAACTAATTCCCATTTCTTATATGAAGAAAAGAACAGATAAAACAATAGTTGTTCCCAAAAAGGAAAAGCAGGATCTAATTGAGGGAAAAGAAGGCACGGCCAAATCAGGAAATGAATCAGAGAGAATGATCAACTGTTCGAAATAGTAATATGTTGCAAATCCTTCAAGATCCCCTGGTCTTGAGGGATCGCATTTGCGTTTTATAGTTATAAAAAAATGAGAAGAATACGAAGACGGGGGATGATATGAGGACATAACAGAAAGCAGGGAATGTAAATCAGACTGCATCATGTATTGTGTCGTGTATATTTCATTTACACATCATTTGTAATGAACAAAACGTAGTTCTGAAAGACAGATTTGTATTGTAATTTCTGCGATGATTAATACATAGTTTGCATTACTGTTCATTTTATTTTTCTGGAGTAACTAAGCAGTGTTTGTTGGCGGCTAGGGGCCCGGTCTCTAGTGAATTTCGCTGCTATTCTTTGTGCTATACCTTTCCATTTATTGCAAGTATACTATGCTTTTCTTCTTGATAGTGATTTTCTTTTGATTATTTAGATTTCTGCATTTATTCCTTTGCGTGCGCATTTCCAATTTATTATTTGTTTGTTAACAATAATCAATTTTGATTATTTAAAGTATAGACTGTTATTTACATTACTTTCCTTCTGTCCGATTGTTTAGATCCCGCTGAAAGAGCTCAGTTAATGCGCTAGTGCTTTCGATTGATTTAATTATTTTAATTAGAGAATGAATCATAGTTTTGGATTATAATGCATAGATGAATCACTTTCTTTAAAGCTTCATATTTATGATTGCATCTATATTCAACGATTGGTTTTACCGTTACTCTTTATATGAATAGCTTGCACATATTGTGTACACACTTGAGATAAAAGGACTTACCCTGGTTGATAATTAATGTGAGGCAATTACGATTTTTTAAAGACACCTCTTAGCACCCAAAAAAAGCAAGCCAACTCCTGCACTAAAGCAAGTGGTTCATCAAGGACCAAGTTCAATAGAATTTTCCTCATCCCATGGAGGAACTCAACTCAGTGGGGACCATTGCTTCCTAAGGGGGGAGGAATGATCCAGGTGGATATTGATGGCCACCCACCTATTCCACTTGGGGGCCCACCATTGTCTCTTTCAGTTTTTCAGTTTCGGTACAACTTACTATTTTTAGTAGTTTTTCAGATCTTGAACTTCCAGAGCCATTTTGAGGGCCTAAAAAACATTTTTTGGGCATCGCTTCTCCAGCTAATATGATTTTGTTCTAGAATTGATATTCATGGTCAACAGTTGCATTCCTTGGATAGATCTTTTTGACGGTGTATCATCTGCATCAAACAGAGATAGTATGCCAAAGTTACGTCCCAGGAAGTTGAAATGCCAATTTACCCAAACGAGGCCCATATTTTTGGCGCTTCATCTCCTAGGGTTAGGTTTTTTTATTTTTAGGGTTTCCCATTATTTCTCAATAATAAATAGGCCCTCGAGCCTCATTATAACATAGTTTGGAGGCCTGTAGCTGCCACATCTCTTCTCAGAGATAAGATACTAGCTCCCTAGCTAGTTTATTTCCATTCTGTCTGTATGCAAATTTCAGTTCTTTAATATTAATGAAATGAAGTGTTATTTCCGTTGCATCTTCATATTTATGGTTACATGTGTATTCTATTGCGCTCCTGCATAAATAGGGATCACCCTTACCCCTTTAACCTATTAAACACTAACCCTAACTTATAATTTGAAGCTGAATTTTTTATAATTTGAATATTTTGATATTTTTAAAGACATAATTTTATGATACATTTTAGGTAATTTAAATTACACACACACATGGAAAAGATATATATATATATATATATATATATATATATATATATATATATATATATATATATATATATATATATATATATATATATATATATATATATATATATATATATATATATATATATATATATATTATTAAATATTTTATTATTATTTAAGAAAATATGTACTATAATGTAACTTTTATTAAAATTTAAAAAATATAAATTTTAATTTTACACATCCACTTAAAAATATTTAAAGCTCACACACATACCATTAATCCACCCCTATGTAACCTCTAAACCATTAACCCATAACCCTTTAATCCCTAACCCCTTAGATCCTATCCTTCTAATCCTTAACACCTTAACATCATTCCTCCTAATTAAGCCCTAAAACCCCTAACCCTTAACCTGTAACCCCTTACCCCTAATCCCCTAAACTGTTAAACCCTAAGATTGTTGAGAATTTGGAAGGGCATTGTTTAATTCAAATTCTCTTCTTGATAATTAATTGTGAGGTTACTTATTTTACTTATGTGTTCTCTTCTTAAATTATATGTCTTTCATCAAGTTAGTTACCAAAACACAAGAGACACATTTTTAGGCTCTTCGAGCCAGGGCCAAAACCTCTCTGTCTTGGAGAGGAAAAACCACAAGAAATTATTCTGATAGACTTTCAAATGACAAGTACCATAACCATGACACAAACCCTTGACCCTTGTATGCATCCAAGACCTTGTCACTTCTTCTTACTTGAGTTATTAAGATGATTCTTCTTCTCTATAACATATTGCATTGTCCTACACCTTTCTGCATCGGAACTGGATAACTTATTCTATCAACTGAATACTCCTTCTTCTCTTCTAAAATATAGGAAATCTCAGTTCCTTCTTCCTTATTGACTCTAGTAATGACCCTTTTTCTTTATTTTTGTTCTGATACAATGTTACTATGACTTCCTTTCGAACCTATGATATATCTCTTCAAGATAGAGATATATCCTAAGCAATGATTTTAGGATGATTTCTGCTCTTTGCTAAGGGACATAGATCCGAGGAAGAATACCGTACTTTTCTATGGTATCTACCATATTAGAGTTATCCCAATATTCTTCTCATTCTGTCTCCTGATCTTCGCTTAATATTACATTCTATACATTGAAGCCCACACAATACATTATTCCTTTCTAGATTTGTCAGTCTTTATACTTCAATTTTATTGAGGTACTTATCTGCATTATTTATTCTAGATGTCCTATAAAAATATACATAATCCCCTCTTCGCATTTCTGTTTCCCTTTAACGCAGTCTTAATAACACTAAAACTTACTTAGATTTATCCAAAGTTTTGTCTCCCTTTACTCACACTTATATTTGATATATTTCATCGAAGTTCGCAAAGACTTGTTCGAAGTTATTCTTCACAAATGAGCCGCAAAAATATCTTATATATACATGTGGACATACCTTCTTCTAGGTTTACATGAGGGCCTTCTTCTGAGCCGACTTCACTACTAACTTGGATGAGATCTTCCAACAGACTTGTAGAGGATATTTCATGCAGATCTTGAGGAACATATGTGCCATGAATCCAAGGATTGTGTGACAAGGTCTTTAGGCATACAAGTGCGACTTCAATATTCATAAACATGACTCTTAATTAGTATATTTATGACCATATGAAAGTTGGGCCAATTTACCGTTGTAAACTAATGCAAGTATTTATTATCAATCTGGGTTGGTGAACTTAGAAGTATCCCCAAAGTATATGGGTTTCAGTTATGATCAATTCAGAAGATGGTTTATTGATGATTAGGGAAATGCATGTTACAAATATAAATCTAAGTTAATTAATTTCTAAACAATAGATCAAGATACATGAAATAACAATTGAAGAGGCTCTTCACTAAAATAGGTCCTGGTTGTCCTTCATCATTGATTTAATTTTATCAATAATGCTATTGTGAAAACAAGAATTCAAAAAAGCATGAAAAGATGATACTTAGTTTTGAACTCCTGATCAGATAGAAGAAGTATTTAACTTAAATATTGGTTTGTCTCTTCGTATGCAGAAAGAATCGAAATTAAGATCCATTAGCAATCAAAGCATGTAAAGGCATGTAAATATGAAAGAATATAAAGGCATGTAAAGATGAATTCTAAAAGAATATATTAAGTTGATAGAAAGAGTGATTAACTTAAACACTTGTTTTTCCTTTCATATGCAGTTTAATAATGATCATTAGATTCACCAGTACTTGAAAAGAAATAAATCAAACATAAGCATGTAAAAGCATGTAAGGATGAATGCTAACTGAAAATATCGAGTCAATAGAAAGAGTGCTTAACTTAAACACTTGTTTTTACTTTCATATGAAGTTTAAGAATGATCATTAGATTCATCAATACCTGAAAATAAAAAAATCAAACATAAGCAAACTAGTTCAGAAATTGCAACTACAAAATGAACTAAGAAGTGCACTTAGCTTGGTGTGGGGGCTTGTTTCGAGATATAATACCCTAAAGGTTTTTGGGTTGGCAACCTTCACAGATCAGGGGCATACCATTCAAGAAGTTCTCACTTAACCTATATTTTATACTGAAAACTAGATATAACAAGTTATGGAACTTACCCGAAAGTCCAACATTTGATGTAAATCCTGCGGGGTGCAAACCTCCAGCAACCCTTCGTGCTTCATAACCTGAAAATCAAGAAAGAATTAACACGAAATTCTAGTTTTAAAACATATATAGTTCCTAGATTTCAGTGTAGGTCATACATAATATCATAAGAACAATATTAAACATTCATTTAATGATCATTACACATATATAAAGAGATATAAACATGTGAATATCAGGAACAAGATGGTTCTTCTTATTACAAATGGCACGTATAGTAATATAAATGTGGAGAGATCACCTGAATCCTTCCATGGCCTTCAAGCATACCATCCTCTAGATCCATCCAGCCCTTGCCTCACAAGAATTCATCCAAGATGTGTGCACACTAGATGTCATATAGGATGATGAGCATCTCAAGGAAATAAGGGTTGCTTGAATATACATGGAAAGTGCAGGAGGCACGGGATTATCAGACTTGAAATAGGGCTCCAACAGAGTATAATATCTATAATTTTCTCCCTCCTTTAGGCCATGCACATGAGGGGCTTCTATACTCCCCCAAATTAGTTTCAATAGTTGGAAAAAATTAGGCCACAGGCTGGGGTGGTTGAATTACGGGAATAACCATCAACCCTGCCTCGAAAAATATTATATATTTTTTAATGATAAAAATGGTATACGTAGATATATATGAATGGAATCGCGTATATAAGTGAAAAAGTCTGGGAAAAGTCGCATATGGATTTTAAGATACTGTTTTGTGAAGATGTTCAAGTTTGAGGGGAAAGGGTGCCCAAGGAAAAAGTATCAATCATCAAGCATATGAAGGTGGAAAATGATGCTATAACATATGCCCCCTAATATATGAGGTCAGAAGGGGTACATGATGGCCGAAATATATTATGTGCATAGAAAGAACCTTGTAAAGATGAGAGAGGACTTCACCAGATTTCAGCCTACCAAAAAACCAATGAAAGAGATCAGAGAAATAGGTCATGTATGAGGCGGGTGTACCCATGCCCAGTGAAAGAAAAACACGTCTGCATATGAAGTAAAGAGCAGATCCAACATGTATACAAGTATAATAGAACTGTACAGTACATAGTGAATAATCTGATCACTGCCCGGAAGTACAAATCAAAATCAAGTCCAAGTATCACATATAGAAGACTGATCAATGATGCTGCAATAGATATCTGATCACACATGTAAGAAATGAATCTCCAGGTACCAAATCATAAGGGGTGGAACACATGGTACAATTACGCAACTTGGGAACCAACATATAAGATGATGTTGTACTGAAACTACAACATATAAGGGTGGACGACATCACTGGTAGAAAAATGGATGGACTGTCAAAGTGAACCGAGTCATGTTGATGCAAACCCGAGGTCTTCACTAATCACTATGGCACAATTCTACACAATGGGAATAAATGAGCTGAAGTCGACCATGTGAGAAATCATTTGATTACCGGTTATTAATGGATACCGTTAACAAACGTGAGATAGCCCACCGATAATGATAATGGGTGTCAAGGTGCCCCAGTACAATCTAACAAGTGTGAATTAATGAGTTGAATTCGAACACTGGTAAGAATACATCAATGAGGAGGCAATGATGTATCCTCACTGTCGACAACGAAGAGTCTACCACCGATGACTGCAAACCCTAAGGTACTGACAAAAGGCCTCTTGACCTTATTCCCAGAGCAATAAGTCAGAGTTGATGGGAAAATATCTGCTGGAAGGAAGGCATTAAGGCATCCTACATCATTCCAGTGAGAGTGTAACCCGTAGGCCAATATTTGGAAGGAATTGGAAAAAGTAGAGTGAGAGAACCAACCCGAAGTACGTTTCTGACATGCACAAGATGAAGCTAGCACACGATAGAAACCCTCTGAATCAACCAATAATGAGAGCTCACAAAGAGGCAAGATATCCACCGATAGGGTCAAATGGAAATCAAGGTACTGCTTGAATCCCAAGTGTGATAATGTATGCTGATGTCGAACACAAGAGAAACCACTCAGTCAAAGACCCATAATGATGGTCAAATTTTGAGCACAAGGTCACCTATTAATGATGTAAATAGGGCCAGGGTGCGGCAAAAGGTTTTCTCTCAGAGCAATATGTCATAGTTGAAAAGAGAAAAACCCACTGGCAAGAAGTCAATGGGGACCTTCTCAAACCAGCACGAGCAAAGGACCAAACATCTGATGTGATAGAACAAGATACTGACAAGGCCGGGAAGGCCGACTAAAAAATAAGTCAAGAGACACCACAGAATGGCTGACTCAGGTTAAACTTCCCTTGAAAAAAAACACGACTCATGTTTGACTATGGTAGCAAATGATAACTCTGTATAAGTTTGTGATGCAGGAAACAAAAGAAAACTCTCCATATGATTGGAAGAGATAACCAACCAGGGGAGAACTGACTTATGAAACAAGGTTATGGCTTCTCCTGTGTCAAAACTAAAACTATCCCAAATGAAGGAAAGATATAGCTCTCTGTGCTTTATTCAAGGGTAACAAACTAACACTGTAACTGCCATCAAAATATGAAGTAATATCCCGTTCCCACTCTTTTTGATATATTTTATTTTTTTGCCTTTTTCATATAGTAAGCCTGAAAAGGAATAAAATAATGCTATAGTACAATGGATAGAATGAGTATCAGGAAACAGATGCACTAGTTCCTAGGATAGGAACAATCCTATGCTCAATGCAAGGTGGCGGAAACTGGTAAGTGATACTCAAAGGAGTGTTCCATCCATGGGTAAAAACGGTGTCAAATCGCGATAGCTAAGTGCTTTCATGGTTAACTTGTACAAAGAGTCGTGGTCAAAATATGGCTTAAACATCGAGTCCAAATGAAGCCGAATGAAGGCCAAGATAAACAAGTAGCCAATATGCAATGCAGTGATACAACTCAACAACACCAGGGAGCCTCTAGGGTAATAGCCAGAAAAATGATAGTGAATAAGAAGAAGAATTAAGCTTCAACGCATAAGTCATGGTGGAACTAAAGAGGACTCCCGATCCTATTGAAAGTGCAGCATGGGCGACAAGTGCTAGAGAGGAACTAACTAGGAAACCCATGTAAAGGAAGGCTCTACCACCAAGTCATGATTAAAAATCGGTGAGTGAAATGGGTTAAATAGTCATGACATGATGGGATCAACCCTATGGCAAGTGATCAGAATGGAGGCTAGCATGCAGAATGAAATGGAATGTGGATTCCCTAACCTATATGCCAGTTAAGATCATATACCTACCATGACAGGTCAGCGGTCATGGATTCAAAAAACCGAAAAAATCTCAATTTCAGTAAAATGTACCTGAAAACATTCCTTCCCAACACTTACAAGCGACATGGTTATGTAGCTTAAGACAGATTTGAAAAATAAGCATAATGAAATTTTACAAAAAAATTTCAATTTCTGGGCATAAATACTCATTTTACCTCATATTTGGTTCATTGTTACTTTGCTGAAGTGGAGAAAGGAGCTATGGAGAAAAACCCTTTTCCTCAAAACAGGAGCAATCGGCCGTCAAATTTTGTCAGATCAGCCAAGTAAGCTCTAAATCCATCTTTGTCATTAATTTCATTCATATTTAGGCTAAAAATTTTGATTTTTCACTGTAGGAAAGATTTTTTTTTTATTAAACCCTCTGTGCATACGCGGGTTTGTGTGGAAGAACCCGCATATGATACGTGACTGTACACAAAGGAAGTCATGTATGCACAGCCGTGAATGCAAAAAATGAACCTAATGAAGAAATTAATGGATTATTTCAATATTTCAATCTCTTGGAGGGAACGTGAGCATAGTACCATCGACAATGAAGTGATGGAAGATCAAAATTTGCTCAATATCCTTCAAAATTGTGGTTTTCTCAAATTTTTCAAAATGCCGAATATGAAAAGCAATGTCCGGTTGATCCAAATGCTGGTGGATCACTGGGAACCAGAGGAAGACTGTTTCATGATTGATCAAATGCCCATACGCATAGAAGTATAAGACATTTACTTCATTACTGGACTCTCTCGACAAGGAGATCCAATAGATTTACATGGAAAACCTGTGGGAGGGCTTACAGTGGATGATTATGTCCATGTATATTGCATAGAGGGGTCTCAGAAAGTAGGGACTCAGATTGAAATCAAATATTTTTCATAACTGCATATGAAAATTCTCCTCTTCATCATTGGCAGGGTAGCGGGGTCTACTTCCTTACACCAGGCTTCGAGGACACTGATGAGTATTGTGGTCGAATACTTGATTCACCTCTTTGAATGGTGTACTGCACTACTGACTAACATGAAGAAACAATTAACTTCTATCCGGAAAGAAAATACAAAACATTTCGAGTATGGGACCATCTTACTGATATTCTTCTTTGAGAGGATTCTAGGGCTTCGACCCAAAGTGATCTCATCCATCAACAACCCCGGAGATCCAAGAATAGCTCGGTGGGCTGATCTGATGAAGAGGTTAGGGGGAAGTGAAGTTCCCCAAACCACTTGGGATGACGATTTATTCCAATGGTGGGAGGAACAAGTTATCGCCGTGGAGGATTATCCCTATGCTGGGATGGATTTTCGTGGTGAGACTGCAATTTTTGATTATATGATTTTTTGATTAATTTTTTCAATATATGCAACAATGAAAAAAAAAAATTTGATTGGACTCAAATGTCTTAAAAAATTATGTGATGACCATGATACAGATATGGAACCAGTCCGTCCTGACGGATACCCAAGGCTGCACAAATTCCGCAAAGGCGAAGCGGATGCTGAAGACCCTGGTAGAACCCTACATGCCATTCAGAGAAACTTGGAGAGTTTAACTCAAAAAGTGCCTATGTCTACAGTAGAGGACCTACTAGAGGCTATCCAGAGATGGGTAGTTGGAGTACCATGGGACTGGGTGCAGTTATTCTGCCGTGTAGCTACTGCTATCTTGTTCTATAGGAACACAAATGTTGGGCAGGGACCATATATTTTACTAGATGACTGTACTATATTTTTTATACTGAACATGATTGGGCATAAGCCCTAATTTTGTAGGACATATGGGTCCAAACTTTTGTATAGTTTTGTGAACACTCGGATGATGTATATATATACAATGATCTATATGATGTGATTAAACAAATGTATGATGAATTTGATGATTTTATTAAAGTATTGAATGATGAATATGCCAATCAATTTCTTGATTAGCCAATGAGTCTGCCATCCAATTATCAGCTTGAGGAATATGAATAAATGTTATAAATTGAAATGATCTTTGTAACAAACATACCCTCAAAAAAAATCGAAGCAAAAATGGATCCCAAACCCAATATGTATTGTTCAACTATGACACCACCAGCTGGGAGTCCAAGAAAACTACTAATGAATCAACACCCAAAGATATTGCCTCCAAGAGTAGATAAATTATTGTAGTGTATTCTGCTACATTATTTGAAGCAGGACCAATGCAGACCCCTCTTGAAACTAACAGCTGACCGGATGGATAATGAAGTACCCAAGCCATGGAAGCCAAGTTCCGGGTGTGTCTACTAGCACCATCGGCGAAACCAAAATGACTCATGACATCCAACACAACCTACCCAAGAAGATCAAAAACATCACCATCACATCAAAGACCGAAAACTCGGTTATGTACAAAAACAAAACAAAAATATATACAAAAATCAAGATGCCAGGTCGAGGCCTAGGCATAATAATTTTTCAGATAGATCTTATTTCTGGGCTCCGCCAACTCATTTCTCTCAAAATCAACCAAGGCATAAGCTCCCTTTTTAAGGAACTTCTTAACGATGAAGGGGCCATACCACAAAGACTTAAATTTACCTGCCCTCAAGGCATCCTTCTCCTGGGCATAAACCAAGACAATGTCTCCTTCAGAGAAAACCCTAGGTTTGACCGCTTTATCATATTGAAATTTTACCTGCTTCTTATGCGCCTCATTCATTGTGGTGGCATCTCGATGTTGCTCATCGAGATGTTCCAGATGAAGGAGACGTTCTTTGAGACTAGAAGTGTCAGGAAGAAGCTCTACGGCTAACTTAAGGGAAGGAATTTCACACTCGATAGGAAATATGGATCCCAACCGATAATTTAGTTGAAACGGAGTAAAACCAGTTGTAGTTTTCACTAACATCCGGTATGCCCAAAGTGTAGGATACAACATAATGTGCCAATTGGATCGAGCTTTATCAATTTTCCGTTGAATAATTGTCTTCAAGGATTTTCTTGCGGCTTCCACTTGCCCATTGGCTTGAGGATAATATGGAGATGAATGCTTCTACCGGAAACCTAATTTTAGAGCCAATTTAGCCATCATGTTGTTCTGAAAGTGACTGCCATGATCAGTGACAATCTCTTTGGGAATACCAAAACAAGAAATGACTTGATTGAAGAGAAAAATAGTTGCTATCTCACCGTTATTCCCAAAAGTGGGCATAGCCTCGACCCACTTCGTGAAATAGTCTACTGCTACAATAATGTACTTGTGACCTTTAGCCGAAGGCAGGTTACAAGTAGTATAATCGATACCCCACTTTTTAAAGGGACCAACAGTGACAACAGGGAAGAGTGAAGCTGGATGAGCGTGCATCTTTCGTGTATAAAATTGACACGGATGACACCATTTGACTGACTCCATGCAATCTTTGAAAATTGAAGGCCAAAAGTATCCGGCATGCAAGATTTTTTGGGCTGTTGCAAGCCCAGATAAATGACCACCACAAGCTCCACTGTGGCAATCATTCAATACAACCTTAGCTTCTTTGAGAGTTAAGCATTGTCTAAGGATCGAATCAACCCCACGACGGTATAAAGTGTCACCAATGATTAAGTAATTTTTAGCTAGGTGACGTAACTTACAGCACTTATATTTCGAAAAATTCGAGGGACACTTCGCAGTCTGAGATATACTATGAGATCCCCATACCAAGGATACTGTGAAGAAATGAGAAAAATATTTCAAATACTTGACGGAGGTGAGAAGGATGATCGATTCTCTTGCGAGAAAGAGCAGCTAAATCATCCAAGTATGCCTCAATAATATGTTTGATGTCGTGGAAGGTATATGACATGGCTCGCTGAAAAGTAGCTCCAACATTTTTAAGGCCAAAGGGCATCTTCTTGTAAGCAAAGGTACCCCAAGGACAAATAAATGTAGTCTTATGATGATCTTTAGGACGGATCATAATTTGATTATATCCAGAAAAACCATCCATGAAGGAGAAATATCATTGCCTGCACACTCATTGATAATCTGATCTATGAAAAATGTGGGGTAATTATCTTTAGGACATGTTTTATTTAGGTCTCTAAAATCAATGCAAACTCGAATTGTTCCTTGCTTCTTCTCCACCGGGACTAGATTTGAAACCCATTCTATCAAAGGAACAGGGAAAATGAATCTTGCCTTGAGCAGCTTCTCTACCTCGGCTTTGATAGCTTCTGCCTTCCTAGGGTTGACCAGACGAAGATTTTTTTTTTTAGGATTAAAATTTTCGTATAACTTGATCTCATGCTAGACTATAGATGGATCTATACCAGGAATTTCCTTATAATACCAAGAGAACACATCCCTAAACTCTCGAAAGAGATCAGTGTAAATTTGAACCTCTTCAGGGGAACATTTAGCTCCGATGAAAAAATTCTCGATAATGTTGGGATTTCTGGAAATGTTCACCAGGATAGTCGGAGAAATAACAGCCATGTTCCCTTCAGCAAATACCTATGCTGGTGCTAAATGTTTCAGGACTGGGTGAATAGGACCAGAAGACTGAGGACTAGGAAAGCTTGATTTAAATTCACTCAAATATGGTAAAAAGTAAGATCGATGATGAAAATCATCCCACGGTCTATCTATACCAGTCATAGCTTCTAGGATAGCCTCTTCAAAGGGAAGAGTGGTATCAAGGAAATCCTGGGCGGAAGAAGAACTAAGAGTCCTAGCTGGGGCCACATCTCCATCCAATTCATCTGATGAAAGAGAAACTAGAATGGACTCTATAGATTCAATAATAGATTTGTAAGCAATCTCAATTGCAGACATAGGAAATGCCATTCCACCCACTTGACCTTCCGCTAATGTGGAGGTAGGGGAAGGCAAGGTCCAAGGGTCTGAAAAATAATGAGTTCTAAAGAACTCTCTTCAAATAGGAGCCTTGGAGGATGAAATTGCATTTATATGAATAGAAGGAGGTGGAAAATCAAAATTACCCATAAAAGAAGAATACATTCCAACCCCTAGATTCTCAACAGGCAGTTTGATATTATCCACTAAAGGAATAGTTGAGTCAGTAGAAGCATTCGAGTCTATAAGAGAACAATCCAGTTGGTCAACTGTGACAATCCTCCCTTCGTGAGGGAAACAAATAACACAAAATAATGAGGACGCAATGGCATCCATCTCATAAATTCAGTTCCGCCCCAACAGAAGGTTATAGTCCAAGCTTGCATCAACTATCTCAACCTCGATGCTAATAGTTTTTCCCCTAACACAGATGGGCAAAGCCAGGACAATACCATGCGGCCTGTGAGAATGACCATCAAACGCAGTCAGAAGAGTGGCTGAAGGAATAGCTGCGGGAGATCCTATTCCCTTCCAGCATGCGAGAGACATCAAACACGTGGAAGCACCCTCATCGACGACCGTTCGAAATATATTGAATTTTCGATACAACGATCTAATATGGAAAGCCATATGATGAGGGAGTCTATTTTTTAAATTAGACATATCAAATGTAATTATAATATAATTCTTTGGATCAACAGCCCCAATAGCAGCGAGGAGAGCACTTCATTGAGCTAGACAAGACTGGAGCACCTCAAGAGCCGACATGGCACAAGGACTTTGTGCCATATCTTCTACAACAGAGTAGTTTTGGGCAGCCTTGGCATTTGGATTAATCGTCGTACGCTTTGTAGATTCCTTTGGCATCCAAGGTATAGGCTCAATAGTGGGCCTCGTAATGTGAAGTGGCTCAGCACTATCAGGGACACCCTTGGCTTTCGAAGATTCGGCTTCGCCATAATCACGAGATCTCGTAGTGATATCTGCATAAGCACTCATCATATATATGTTTGATGTATTTTCCCTTTTCTGGGTGCTCCCAGAGGGAGCCCCAGTATTTTGATTCGCGCCAAGAACTAATTGTTGCCCTTAGGGAAAAGGGTTTATTAACACAGCCTGGGAGCTAGAAGAACCCTGTTGAGCTAACAAGCGCTACACATCCTGAATTTTAGGGCAAAGGTGAGTAAGATGGTCTACATTACATAACTTGCATGGAAAATTGACTTTATTTTTATCCTTTTGACCCTCACCAACATGCTTGTTGGATTTATTTTCATTCCCCTTTCCATATTTTCCCTTCTGTTTATTATTCTGTCCCTTCTTCTTCCCTTTGGATTGTTGATTTCCTTTGGGGTTAGAAGCCTGGACAACATTTATTGACAAAGACTAGGAAGGAGTTGACACCGAAGGCAAAGCCTGACTAGAAGGAGCAGATTGTATGGAAAACTACTGCAATTGACTAAGAAAGTTAGTTGCACTGCTATCGATCGAACCAATAATTCCATCACCATGAGGACCAAGTTTAGTTTTTGACAAGTCCAATTTGGAGTGAGGAGCATCAATAAATTTTTTATTGAGGACTCCAGACTGAGAATAAATCAGTTCTAATTGTTGAGCCCTAAAAATAGCCTTCTCTTCAGAGAATACCCTTGATAGGGATACATCCTTAGAAATATCTAGCTACAAGGATTTCAAAAACCATTCCAGAAGGAATTCATTAGGAATATATGCTTTAATGAGCCTCTTCCTTCTCCACCATTCCTGAATATGATCAAAAATGTGAGTTGCCTTGTCCTGCTTAAAATTAGCCAACTGAAAATGATTTAGAAACATAGTAGCCAGATCTCCAAAAGTGGCTAAACTGCCCCCAGTTAACTCAATATACCACTTGGCTGCATTTCTAGTTAAGGTGCGTTGAAATAACCTCAACCTAATCGAATCGTCAATTAGGGAGTTTGATGAACACCATATATGGAAAGTGGTGATGTGATATGTTGGATCCTCTCCATTCTTCCCTTCAAACCTTGGGATGTATGAGGGTAGTTTGGTGGGGACCGGAGGCCACCCCAGACTATATCAGATAGGATCGTTAGTCAATTTCGACAAATCTGACAAGCTTAACGTTGCCAAAAATAGTAATCGAGGAGGAGCCTGGGAATTCCATCCCCCATAGGATAGATTCCCCACATTCTGAAAAGGATAACCTACGTTTTATGAGGCACCAGGTTGCCAGGTAGAGTTCGTAGAAAAATTTGGGCCATAGGAAAATAATTGTGACCCAACATTCGGAGAAGGACCCCCTCCCAACATGGATTTACTATAAACCGGACCATTTCCTCCCACTGAGGTAGTGAATGAAGAAGAAACCCCCTAGTAGGGGTTCCATGAATTTGAAAAAGGAGAAAAAGCCTGATAAGTACTCGATGAAGGGAAAGGAACATTCCCTTGATGACTAGCGAGAAACTGATTCCTTGCTCCTGATGTTGTAAAAATGGGGTTCCAACCTATAAATGTGGTAGAACTTTGACCTCCAGACCATGGATTGAAACTTTGAGCTTGGGAAGTGAAAGGAAAATATCCTAAGGAAGGGGTTAGATTAGGGATATGCCCACTTCCAAAAGGGAACCCTTGAAAATAATTTGATCCACTAGCCATAGAAGATATGAGTGCAGATGCAGATGTAGCAGCAGAGAAGGAAAAAGAAGGAATCCCACTAGTGGGCATTCCGAAAAAAAAGGGACCAAATTGAGAAGCATGTTCTTGGGTGTGACCAAAGCCAAACATAGCAGTACTAAAATCAATCGAAAATATAGCAATAGTGCCTCCTCCTTCAACTGAAGAAGGAGTCTAAATACTTGCAACACTCACAGCCGAAGCTGTGTTCCCAGTCATGGCCATCGAAAGGTGAGAATATGATGGATAAGGACTCTCTGGTCTCTGAGACTCAAGTCCAATGTACTCTATGATAAATGGATAACTAGTAGGAAGAGGAGATGGAAGAGACTCAGTAGGCTGAGGGAATTCCTCTACTTCTACTTCTTCTACCAGAAATAAAACTCTCAAGATGAGTGAAGCACTCCTCTCAGCACTGACACCAACACCAAAACCAGATACAGAAACAACTAGCCCTAATAGAGGATCTCTCTCTGCTGCGTTTGAAAACACCGGGTGAAAATCACCCTCCAAATTACTCCTATGCCTTCTTGAAGAAGGCTCAGCACTCGGGGGAGACAACCCACGAAGCCTCCTCGATCGACGAGGTGATCGGTCAGCCACTTTAAGATATTTATTAGACTCAAAAAATATATGAAGCTAAGCAATCTAAGAGCAAAGAGCACACTTTGCAAAGTCCCTAAGATATAGCCAAACAAGAAGCTCTTAGGTATTTCCGCTCCAGGTGATTAGGACCGAACACCAAAATACAAGAAAGAGAAAAACAAGGACCTTCTGAAAGTAGTCTGGGGTAATTACAACCCAGGCCTACTAGCGAAGGTAACAAAAATAGTTACGCTGACCTCCTAACAACAACCTTTGCTAGTGCAAGTACCTAAGCTTCGCAAGGGCACCCTCCAGAAGCATTGATGGAAGTGATGCAACATCTGCCTCAGGTACCATGAGTATTCCCCCCCATAGTCACCTGTGTGATTTCTAGGATAGGAAAATATGGGCACCAATCCATTTCGGCAGCCAGGCGAAATGCTCTTAGGTCAGGATTCAACAAATAGGAGAGGGGGTATCTCTCTTCTCTACCTGCACTTCCCTCGTGCTTGACTCTTTGGAGGAGAGCTTTCCCGATCCACTTAACGGTGTTGGATTTTGCTCATTAATAAACTTATATGTTTCAAAATTTGAGAGGCCTTGGAGATTTAACTCTCCACTCACCTAATCCAAGGCCCTACAACCTAGCTAGTTGGTGTATGACGATAATACAAAAATTGCTAGTTGTTTTTAATTATATCTCTTATTTTAGTTGGTTGTTATTTTATGTCAAGGGCATGTGGAAATGAAACTGATAGTGTTTGTATGACATAGAAAGAAACCAATGAAAACCAAACTACATGCAAATTTATTTCCTTTCGACGAAGAGTGATTTCTACATAGGTTCTACAAGACTACACTTTATTTTCTTTTTAGATGTTCACACTCCACACAACTCAAAAGTTACGACAAAGAATAAAAATGCTTATGTGCACCTAATGAAAACTACCAATGCCATGCAAATCCTAAGATGCTAAATTTGAACAAGAAAAGGGAAGTCTCTAAAAACACCAAGATGTTAACTTTTTGGTAGTCAACAGAGCTAGTTCCAAATCAGAACTCCTATGTATAAAAATGCCAAAACATACTTGATATGAGAGGAAAAAATCCAAATAATACTCCCTTCCTAATCAAGTCAAGAACTGAATATTAGACACTCAACAAAGCTTCAAAATATGAAAAGAAACCATTAAAAAAAATGAAAACAAAAGCAACGGAAAACAAAATGTTTTTTGGGATTTTGAGTTTACAGGGAAAAGAGATTTCAAAAAAGACCAATGGAACTATCCAGTAACTGAATCAAGAAAACTTAAATTTCAAGCAAAAGCCTCAACAAAATGCCTAAAGCCAACCATGCCACTCTCGCAGTGAGAATTTTATGAGCAAAAAGAAGACAAGAAACTCAACAAATCAATTCAGCACAATAGTATAAACTTGCATTGAACGAGAACTCCAAAGAATCAATCAGAGAACCTTCGAAAATTGCAACAAAATCAGTCTATGAAATCAAGAAAACCACACACACCAAAGGTGAAAAACCAAATTTGAAGCAACTCACAAGGTTAGGAAAGAGTAAACGAGCAGAAGCTCTCTGTCCTGAACACTCAGAACAACCAAGAATCTTCAGGAAAAGACCTTGGTGATCAAGCCAGAATGACAAACACACCAGACAAAGATTTCACCAAATGAGTGGGTCTTCACAGAAATAAGAGAACAATAGACATAAAACCACTTTAGACATAGTCCAGAGACTTCAAAGACACTGTAGGAACAGGTCACCACAGGCAGACAGGACCATAAAGGCTTAAAACCAAAATTTCAAATTTTACCCAGGCATACACGCTTTTGCAATTTAGTAACTAGCATGTATACCCAACTGTGTCAAAGGAAACTCACGTATACGCGGGTCCCTTTGCAAAAAACACCATGTATATGCGACTGTGCAAAATAAAAACCACGTATGGAAAGGTAAATAAAGAAAAGAAAAAGGGTCAAGCCTAATCAGGAGACCAGGTCTTCAGTCTGACTGGAAAAAGATTTACTGAACTGGAAAAAGTGATAGAAACTATTGGAAACCTACAAGACATATTGTTACACCATTTTTTGGTCATCTAACCTACTATCATTAGATGGACCCAAGTACACCATGTAAGACCAATTTTACCCTAAGTAAAATTTCCTTCACTATGTAAAATAACTTAATAAAACACATTTATTAGGTTGTTTATGGTCTAAACAGGAAACCCCAAAAGGAAATATTAAACAAACCTATATTTGTTTGATTTTTCTGGTCATGTTTAACCCAAAACAAAGAAATTAATTAGATAAATCTTTATTTATCTTATTATTTTCTAGGAATAATTATTTAAACCTTATTTAAATAATATTCCTTGTTAAATATGACTAAATCACCCATAAATAATTAAATAAATCAGTATTTATTTGATTATCTTTTAACCACCTCCTTAAAATGATAAATAAATCATTTATTTATTTATTATTCACAAATAAAGGGATTTGACCCAAGTCAAATACTTTTTCCCTCCAACAAATATAATAAAATATTCCATAAAAGGTGGATCTAGATTTGGTTAATGTTATTTTAATCATGCACCAAGATCTAGAATGACCCGATATTTTGTTATAAATAGGAGGGTTTTTCCTACCACTCTTCACCTTTTGTTGCCTATTAGATCACTTTGGATCTAAACTCTTGGTCTGACTTTGAGCTATTATCATTGTCATATTTTCCATTATTTGTTGTGTGAGCTCCCTTTGAGTTCTATCTTTGTCTGGGTTTTCTACACCAACAGGAGAGAGAAATGCTAGATCTGAAGTGCTGAGGACTTCCAAGAACCCATCCCATTTAGGAGAATTGGAAACACCTTCTTGTTTTCCTCCCAGGTGCCCTTAATACAAAAATTCTTTCAAAAAATATTGTTCTTGTCTTGTCTATTGGATGTATGGAGCAAAACCTTATTTTTACTGCTTAATGTCTCTCTATGCATAGATCTGGTTTTTTGCAACACTTGTCTTGATCAACTAACTGCAGATCTGAAGATATTGGCAGCCATATTTGATGTTAGGGCTATAAGTTATGCGTAGCTAAAGTGGTCTTTTTTCGTACACTTCGACAAAAGATTCATACTAACAACTAGCGACTCCACACGGGTTTTCAATTACGACCGCTGTCGTTTTTCATATTCCTGCATATCCAGCTACTTCAGACCCTAGGGTTTCTTTTCAACTTTTTGTTTTTCCTATTTTTATGTTGTTTTTCACCTATAAAACCCTAAAACATTAAAATTTCTAACTTCCGCGTGTTTCTGGCCCTATTGCGCAGGTGACAGACATCAGTCGCAACTGAGATGACAACTTTTCCGGAAATCTGCCACCGGGACACCCGGAGCTTCAGGTCACACTTTTCAGCCCAGAAACTGCAACCTGGACCTCTAGGTCGCACTTTTCAGCCCATTAACTGCGACCTGCATAGAAAACAGGTCAGAACCTGCGACCTGCCAATTTTTCTGCTAATTTTCTACAATTTTTCTGGGTTTTTCTGAAGCTTCTGTCAGGGTTTTCCAGCCTCTGTCTCAGCCCGTTTCAACCTGTTTATGATCTATTTTTCTCATCTAAGTGGGAACATAGCCCCCTAGGGCTTCAGTACCCTCCACTTTTGGTGGAAGAGCTTTTATCTGTTTCAGGTGTCTGTTTTTTTTCAGAGTTTCAGCCCCCCCTTTTCTAGATCTGATACCTCCTTTTCAGACCCCTTTTAATCAGCTCTCCTCCCTTCCAAATCACCTCCTGAAGATTTGTTTGGATCTACCTTTATGGCCTCCTCCTTGCCCCTTCTACTTTTTGCTGATTTCCCCTCTCTTTTTTTCCAGCCACCTTGCCTCTGCCTCTTGGCTATGATCTGCCCCTCTTTTCAGCAGATTTCTCCTTTAGATCCCTGTCCCTTCCGACCCTAGATCTGTTGGCCTCTTTTTAGTGTGTTTTGACTAAATTTTTCCCTCTGATAGACTATTTTTGAGAGCCCCGCCTTTTTGGGTTAGATCGATGCATTGATTAGCTGTTAATTTTCTGTTATTTTAGCATTATATACTGTTCTCTGCAGCATTATTTTCAGTTACGCAACACACTTTTTCTCTTGCTCTCAAAACGAAAAGGGTTTAAAAATTAAAATTAACGCACGCCACACATTCACCCTAAGCGAAGAAGAGCCTGGTTTGCACCGCCAGGCAAAGACTTTAAAATCAATTGACACTGCACCTTTCTGCCCTTGTTTCGACATTGTAATCACTTGATTCTGCACCTCCCTGCCTTTGACGGTTGTTCTTCTTCCCCCGTGCCGTGTTTGTGTTGTCACCATTGCGCCCCCAAAGCGCACATCCCGGATAATTCTTGCCCTTCACCCTCAGTTTCCGGTCGGTCGACCTACTCCTTCCCTCCGTCGTTGAGTTAGTCCTCCTCCAAGTCCGCACTCCAACTCCTCTTCTGATTCATTGAGTTCTCCTTTTACTTCTGGTTCTCCCCCTATCACCTTCACTATGTCTGGTCCAGGGCCTAATGCTAGTGGCAATCCCGGCCCTAATGCTGGGACGACTACTAGCAAAACCACCACAGGAACTACCTCGGCTGCACCTTTGCTCCCTTACATGGCACGCCTCAGCCTCCCGGATTTCAATCAGTTGATCAATGACCCTATCCGCCACGATGTTGGTTGGCCTGCTATGCCAACCAAGCTCCCCTCCAACATCCCTAAGTTCGAAGGCCTTGCTGGAGAAGATCCAACCAACCATGTCCAATCTTTCCACATGTGGTGTTCCTCCAATTCCATTAACGATGATTCCATCCGTCTTCGGTTGTTCCAATGCACGCTTACTGGTGAAGCTTCTAAATGGTATGTTGACAAAGCCACCTCTTCCCATACAACCTTCACAACCATTGCCCAAGCGTTATTATCTTATTTCCAACTCCCTCTCTGATACGATACTGGTACAGAGCTTTTGACTTCTTTCAAGCAAACCTCTTCGACCTGCCTTTCCACTCATGTCCAGGAATGGCGGAGAAGACAGAGCTTATGTCGAGCTCCCCCCTTCAAAGATCGGGTTTATATGGACTGGTTCCTTCGCACTCTCTTACCTCCCATTGGCAAAGATGTCACCTCCCATTTCCCTCAAACCGAAGAAGCCGCCCTCCAAGTAGCCTTGAAATATGACCTGATCTACGCTCAGTCTGGTTATGTTTATACCGTCCTTCCTGACCTCCCCAGGCCTGGTGGTGCTAACGCCCCGGGGGCATCTCATTCCGCCGACAGTATCGTTGGAGCCCTTTCTCATCCGTATGCTCAACCTCTTATGGGCTATGGTCTCCCTCCAGGAGGGGCCAACAACTCTAGCACTTTTCCCCCTCCAGGTAGCATGTATCCAGGATATGGCATGCCTCATCCTTTTGCCCAACCTCCTGCTTACCTCAATGTTGCCCAACCTAACCACTATCCTTATCCGCAGCCTGGTGCCCCAGCTCCTCCAACATATGCACTTCCACCTCCCTTGCCTTCTCAACCCCAACAACAGAACCTACAGCCCCCTCCAGGGCAAGTATTTGCATAGCATGGCGCAACTAATCCCCCTTTCTCTCAAAGAAGGCCAAGAGGCAATCAAAATCAATCTACCCCTGGTACTCATGGACCCAATCCTCAAGGTACTGACCCTAACACCGCTAACCAGCAACAGGGCAATCAGCCCAAGCCGGACAAGCCTATTCGCACAAATAAGCCTTGTTCGTCTTGCGGTGTTTACGGTCATTACACCCATGATTGTCCCCTCTTACCACAAATGTGGCAGATGTGGGAGTCTCAAGCCACATTGCGAGGACAACATGCCTACCCTCATGCTCCCCCTAATGTGGCCACTACTCAACCAGCTGTGTTTACTGATCCTTTCCCCCAGCAAGGATTCGTGGCTACCCAACCACCTGACGGACAGGTCGCCACTCAACCTTCCCCTTCTGGTTCCTCCGATTACCAGATCCTCATGATGAACTCTGATCCATCCCCAACCGTTGACCTTCACCTTAAAACTCGGTCTCGCGAGTACCCCAAGCCTCCCGCTCAGTCTGCCCTCGAGTCCCCTTCTTCAGGTTCTACAGAGCCTCTTTCGACATCCAATGGTCCCTTACATATCCCTCAACCCAAAGTTGAGGTTCATACAAAGATTCCTAAGGGCCCATTACGTCGAAATGTTGCTTCTGGTCGAGCTGCTCATTCGTATAGCATAGTAGATGATTTGGCGCAATCTCCTGCTGCCATTTCCAAATTGGAACTCCTCCAGTCGTGCCCTTCCCAAAAGAAGGCTCTGCTATCTGTCGTGGGTGCTGTAGATCCTACCGATGACCAAATGATTATTTTCGACAACCATCAATCAGAACATCCTCCCCTTCCTGCTTCCGTCGCCTTCCAAATCCCAGTCAAAATCTGGAATGCCAACGTTTCTCGGTGTATAATTGATGAGGGGGCATCCACCTGTGTGATGTCCGCTTCGGTTTGGAAGCAACTTGGATCTCCTGAGTTGGCCCCTTCCATGATCACCCTTCGAGCGTGGGACGACCACGCCTCCCAACCCATTGGCATTTTCCATAATTTTCCTATCACCCTTGCGGGCAAGACTGTTTGCGTTGATGTCGAAGTCATAGACGCCCCTCTAGACTACAACATTCTATTGGGGCGAAGCTACACCTATGCCATGTCTGCTGTCCCATCTGTGGTTTTTCGCAAGATGTCTTTTCCTCACAATGGAAAGATAGTCACCATCGACCAGTTGACTTATCATGAGCCACCGTCTCAGACCTCCCCGGAGACGACCATCTCTTCTGTAGCCAATAAGAAAACCGTCAATTCCTTGACCAGTGTCTCTCCTGGCATCTACAAAGACTCCTCCCTGCTTAGAACTTTCCCTAGTCTCCCTCCTCCTCATATCTCTGATCCCAGCTCATCGAATGTTTGCATGATGCAATCGTCTCGGGCTGCCCTTAAGCGACCCGCTTCGGCTAGTCAACAACCTCAGACTCAACCTTGCCCACCAAAACCCGCTCCTAGACATTCATCTCAGCCAGCCAGACCTCCTCCTTCGGGCCCTTCTCCTACAGCTGGTATCTCTGAACCCCTCTATCCTCCCAGGTCGGTTTCCCCAGGCCTTAACCAGCTCGAAGCCTTACCTTCTGGTCATTATCCCGCTGGTCAGATACCTTTCCTCGCTCCCCCTCTCGGAGTCTATACGGTCCCTGTCATGGCCACCCTCTCTCTCCCTAACCTGACCCTGGGCATACCCGTCTAGTACCTTGACCCTCCAGCCGCTACCCCACCTGGTCACCCCAAACCCTATCTTGCTTTGACACTGGTTCAACCGGTCCCCCTCGCTTCCTCCGTTGCCACCATGCCCCCCGCACCTCCCCAGGACCCTACCCCTGTGGTGACAGCTCTAGGAAAGAAAGGCAAAGCTCGCAAGGGGGCATCCAAAGACAAGGTCACCCCGACTGACCCGGCTCCTCCTCCGCTCGCCAAGCCTTGCGCCTTGTGTGATGTCGTCGATCATGCCACCCATACTTGTCTCGAATTGCCCTGCATTCAACCCATGGTTAAAGTCGCATTCCCTGAGTCTACGGTCCCTGACCCCTCTCTCCCGTCCTCATCTGTAACCAAGAACCCAAAAACTATTCGCACCAACAAACCCTGTGCTTTGTGTGGTGTCCATGGCCATTACTCCCACCATTTTCCTCACCTGACACATTACCGCGCCTCTTTAGAGGTAGTTCGAGAGTATGAGGTTGAAAAAAATCAGTCTGCCTCTCCCATACTTGCGCAGTATGCTTCAGGACAGCTTGAGGATCCCCCCGCTCCCATTGACATTCCCCCCCCTAATGTCCAGATGACGGAGTCTACTACCACCATCCTCTACCTATCATCCTCTGTGAGACCCTTGGAGAACATTCCCCTTGAATCCTCCCTTGTTGTTTTGCTCGATCCCCCTTCAGCGACCACCCTGGGCTCAACATCATCTGACCATTTGTTTCTCTGTTCTTCCGTCATTCCCCGTAACGATCCGTATGTGAGCCTTCCTTCCTATACGGATGATTTAGGTAGCTTTGTTTCATCATGTGGTTTCCCTTCCACTCGTCATCCCCTATTTTTCCATCTGGATGCCCCCTTGGAAACCTTTTCCACCCATGATCCCATCTTTCCCGCCCATACACGGGATAACCCCACTTGTATCCATGTTGACCTCCGCAGCCCGAGTCCCAGCCATACCTCCTATAGCCCTCATATACCACCATCTAGTTTGTATATGTGTCATAGCCATCCTGCCCATCACACTCCCTCCTGTAGTTACCGCTCGATGTCTACTATACACTCACGCTGCCGTCCTTTTTTCCCCTCCCCCCATTTTTTGTGTTGTAACATCATTCCACAGGACCTCCCATCCACACCCTATATCGGTTAGGCCGATGGTGCAAATCGTTACTCCCAGAATCTAGCCTCGGCAGGTTGGGCCATTTTCACCCCCTTGCATGCCTTTGTTCTCTCCAATGGGGTCTGCATTGGTCCTGCCACCAATAATCAGGCCGCATATGATGCAGTGCATGGTCTCTTAGTCGATGCCCTCTCTCATCGCATCCTCCATCTGCATGTTCGTTTAGATTCCCTACTTATTGTCATGCAACTAAATGGTGTCTACCGTGTGCATAATCATGTGCTGTTTAGACGATATTTACGAGTGAAACTCTTGATACGTGAGTTTGAAACCATAACTTTCAACCATGTACCTTGAGAACAAAATCACTATGTAGATAGCATTGCAAACCATGTTCTAGATTGGCATTTATCACATGCATTTTATTCAAGACAATAACATTCATAATCATTAAAAAAGATGCATATCCATAATATGTGTCACAAAACATGTGTTTAGAGTCCATCTACTCTGATACATATGACATGCCCATAGCATGTTACAAAAAACTCAAAACTGGGGACACCATCTGTCCCTACATACACACTAGGGGGCACCACCTGCCCCACACCTAATCACTATCTGGTGGATCCCAAGCCAATGGCTCTGCTCCTGCAGCCTGTAGATCATGTATCCCCTGACCGGCCATCGCCATGCGCCGCATGACACCTCGCCATTCCGAGGGAAGACCAATACATGGCTCTATGTACTGGTCGTCTAAGTCTTGCCACCTGCACTCTGACACTCCGGTCAACAACCTCTCGCATCTACGGCAGATGTCCTCTAGAAGGGCGGCCACATCCTCATTACGTGCTACTCTCAACCCACTCGGCCCTGCAGCTCCAGATGCTGCCGGTTGTCCCATATATCCAGCCGGTTTTACCGGAGCTATATCTGCATACCAAAAGTACACGAATCAGTACCCTATCTACTATTCACTAACTTTAACATGCCCAAAAAAGAATAGTTACTTGTCACTTACCATCGGGTCCCCATACTCGACCAGGCGGAAGTGGTAGGTCTGGATCCCCAAATAACTCATCCCACTATAGGGATAGTCATCTATGTATAACAGCATCTGATCCCAATGGGAAAAGAACTCAGGTCGAAACACTCGTCCGACTGCCCCTCCTCCTCCTCTGCATAGTAGCCACCCCCACCAATGCATCCTGGGCTCTCTTGGGCCCCCATCTGGGAGCTGTATACGAGGTCGTAAGGTCGGGATCTTCTCAAAGAAGAAGGCACACAATAAAGTCCCATACAAGAAATTATGGTTCACTTGCCGCTTGCAGAGCGACAACTGTCGTTTTAACGACACCAACATCATTTGGGCCCACCCATAGTAGGTCCCACTCAACACACTCTCCACAATCATCATATGCCCCCCTGTGATGTGATGGAGCACCTGGATGCCCAAGATCTGCAGCACTGCTGCGGCCACCGCACAGGTCTCTAACCTCTCTAGGTCCCTGATCGGTATCCGAGTCCCTTTGATTTGGAGACCCGGTCAGCAATGTCGCTCCACAAACTCCATGATATGCTGCCCCCGCGGTAACACTGGCTGCATGTTTCCCACCATCCCAAGTGGTGGGAGACCCATCATAAAATACAGATCCTGGACTGTCAATTCGATCCTATGCCCCTACACTATAAAGACCTCATGATCTGGATCCCAATAACTGGAAATCTGGGCCAACAAGGGCTCCCCAGCCCTCATCAGAGGGTTCTCCAAAAACTTCAGAACCCCAAACCTAGCCAGTACACGACGGACACCCTGATCCACCTGGATCTCTGACCACAATGTACTCGGGTCTCTCTCTCTCCAGTTGACCTGTATATCTGCCATATCTGCACAAAAACATCATCTTTGTCAGCATACAGATAAGAAACACTACAACCATCCACAAAAACCAAAATCTCAGCTCTCACATAGCACTAAAATCCCCTCCATCTTCAGGTCACACTTTTCTGCAAAATCCTGGGACAGGTCGCACTTTTTTTCTCAAAACCTGATTCCCAGGTCGTAGATTTTGGCCCAAAAAGTGTGACCCGGCCGTAAATATCAAAGAGGGTCTATTTCTGAGATTTTGGGCCCTAAACTGAACTTTCAATCCATCAAAATGAAAGAGTAAGGTTAGGTCTCTTACCTGCATCTGACGGATCTTGATTCCAACGGTCAGTTTGTCCGCTACACTCGCCGCACGATTTAGGGCCTTCTCTCCTCTCTACATTCACCACAGCAACACTAGAAAATGAGTGGATTTGGAGGGAAAACTGCCTTATTAAAAGAGAACCCTTGTTTCTTCTTTTGCCTGCTGTGCCCATACTGTAGCTCCGTTTGACAAACCGTCTGCACCGTTGGAAAGCTCTCACTGAGCCCTCAAATGTGTATCTGTTAGTTTTTTGTGATTTGATACTTCACCAGGACACATTTTGTCCAAGATGGGTCACTTCACCTCCCCCAAAAATCGAATTTCCTCACTTACAACACTTGTACTTGGGGCACCACTTTGCCTCCATACTTGTCTTTGTTTGTGTCGATTTTCGTCATGAGATACCATCTTGTACTCATGTTTTTCGGGTCCCCCATGGGCTCTTCTCTGTGTGGCAGCACCATCGAGTCGCCCTTGTTTAGAGCATCCAAGTTGAGTCATCATCGCATTCATGGAGTCTATCCCGAGTCCCTTTGTACCCTGCTATAGTCCTCCATCCTTCATTGCTTGGTCCCTCTCTTGTGTCGCACATTATGGCCTTCAGTCCCACTGTCCCCTATCCCTCATGATATTGTGTCAGTCGCTGCCATGTCATTCATGCCCTTTATGCTCTAACAAGGGAAGTCGTCCATTCGCTACTCAGTCCCCTCCATTTCATCATCATCATTGGTATTAGTCTGTCCGTCGCTCTACTATTTTCTCTCGTGCCTTAGTTGAGGATCTCTCATTCCCTCACCTATGGCGGACCTCCTTCTGTCGACATCAGCTCCTTCATTCCAGAAGACAGGTCTAGAGGGCGGTGTACCTTGGTTCCAGCTTCCACTCTCGTTCGGTGCCTCGGATCAGGAAAAGGGATCTCTCCTTCCCCTTTGACTTGATTGTTTCTCCACTATAGCTCCTTTCAGCATGCTCGAGATTCGTATACTTGATGGTTCAGTGATGCAACAACAGCTCTTGGTGATTCCCGGGTTTGTGTGAGATGTCTCAACCCTCATGAGGGGGTGGCCCTGCAGGTAGCCCCCCACATGCCCGGATGACCTCTTCCTTGCAGCCTTCGATGCAGCTCCATATATTTGATGATGTTGGCCTTAGCCACTTGCAGCGCCTCTTTGATTTGCATGTATCAGTCAGATTTTGCGAGCCCTTCCCCATTTACAGGGGGCATTTGGGTTGTATTTGTATCTCATGTACTCAGATATTATTGTATAAGTCCTGGCTGTTATCCCAGGCATAGCATGTATGTGGGATCCCTCATTGTATTTTTATCTGGCTCATGTTTATGCCGGCTGTACTTTATGGTTCGGTCCCTTGTTTACTGGACACACTATTCTTTTGTACTTTGTCTCGGTGGGCATAGGTATGCCTCCCCCGCCGCCTTTAGCACATGTACCCTCTCATAAAAAGAGACTTGTTGCACCTGTAAGTCTCGTCTCCTCAGGGTCTAGTTCTTCAGCACATTAGTCTACCTTACATCTCTCTCTCCGACTTCCCTTTTGATGTCTGGTGATTGAGTTCTTACAACGTACTTCGGTCATACGATTTGCTCCTAACACTCGCACGCTGGGGGGCAATCTGTTACACCATTTTTGGTCATCTAACCTATTATCATTAGATGGACCCAAGTACACCATGTAAGACCAATTTTACCCTAAGTAAAATTGCTTTCACTATGTAAAATAACTTAATAAAACACATTTATTAGGTTGTTTATGGTCTAAACAGGAAACCCCAAAAGGAAATATTAAACGAACCTATATTTGTTTGATTTTCCTGGTCATGTTTAACCCAAAACAAAGAAATTAATTAGATAAATCTTTATTTATCTTATTATTTTCTAGGAATAATTATTTAAACCTTATTTAAATAATATTCCTTGTTAAATATGACTAAATCACCCATAAATAATTAAATAAATCACTATTTATTTGATTATCTTTTAACCACCTCCTTAAAATGATAAATAAATCATTTATTTATTTATTATTCACAAATAAAGGGATTTGACCCAAGTCAAATACTTTCCCCCCCCAACAAATATAATAAAATATTCCATAAAAGGTGGATCTAGATTTGGTTAATGTTATTTTAATCATACACCAAGATCTAGAATGACCCAATATTTTGTTATAAATAGGAGGGTTTTCTCCTACCATTCTTCACCTTTTGTTGCCTATTAGATCACTCTGGATCTAAACTCTTGGTCTGACTTTGAGCCATTGTCATTGTCATATTTTCCATTATTTGTTGTGGGAGCTCCCTTTGAGTTCTATCTTTGTCTGGGTTTTCTACACCAACATGAGAGAGAAATGATATATCTGAAGTGTTGAGGACTTCAAAGAACCCATCCCATTGAGGAGAATTGGAAACATCTTCTTGTTTTCCCCCCAGGTGCCCTTATTACAAAATTTCTTTCAAAAATTGTTCTTGTCTTGTATTGGATATATGGAGCAAAACCTTCTTTCTTTGTAATGTCTTTTTAGCCATAGATACGGTTTTTGCAACCTTGTCTTGATCAGCTGCTTTCAGATCACGAATGTGTGACCATATTTGTTGTTAGGGCTATTAGTTATGCGTAGCTAAGGTGGTCCTTTTTCGTACACTTCGACAAAGGATTCATACTAACAAATGGCGACTCCACACGGGTTTTAAATTACGACCGCTGTCGTTTTTCATATTCCTGCATATCCAGCTACTTCAGACCCTAGGGCTTCTTTTCAGCTGTTTATTTTTCCTATTTTTATATTGTTTTTCTCACATAAAACCCTAAAACAGCCATTCTTCGCGTGTTCGGCCCTATTGCGCGGTGACGAACATCAGGCGCAAACAGAACGTGACTTTGAAAATGCAGCAGGACTTTTTGGGCTTGGGTCTACTTTTCAATGACTAACGTATTGGACACTCAGTTAGCACTTCTGATATCCTTCACGACACCTGGAAAAGCAATTCATTTTGTGACCTGCCAATTTTTCTGCAATTTTTCTGGGTTTTTCTGAAGCTTCTGTCAGGGTTTTCCAACCTCTGTCTCAGCCCGTTTCAACCTGTTTCTGATCTGTTTTGCTCATCTAAGTGGGAACATAGCCCCCTAGGGCTTCAGTAGCCTCCACTTTTGGTGGAAGAGCTTTTATCTGTTTCAGGTGTCTGTTTTTTTTAGAGTTTCAACCCCCCTTTTCCAGATCTGATACCTCCTTTTCAGACCCCTTTTAATCAGCTCTCCTCCCTTTCAAATCACCTCCTAAAGATTTTTTTGGATCTACCTTTATGGCCTCCTCCTTCCCCTTCTACTTTTTGCTGATTTCCCCTTCTTCTTTTTTCCAGCCACCTTGCCTCTGCCTCTTAGCTGTGATCTGCCCCTCTTTTCAGTATATTTCTCCTTTAGATCCCTGTCCCTTTCGACCCTAGATCTATTGGCCTCTTTTTAGTGTGTTTTGACTAGATTTTTCCCTCTGATAGACTAGTTTTGAGAGCCCCGCCTTTTTGGGTTAGATCAATGCATTGATTAGCTGTTAATTTTCTGTTATTTCAGCATTATATACTATTCTCTGCAGCATTATTTTCAGTTATGCAACACACTTTTTCTCTTGCTCTCAAAACGAAAAGGGTTTAAAAATTAAAATTAACGCACGCCACACACTCACCCTGAGCGAAGAAGATCCTGGTTTGCACCGCCAGGCAAAGACTTTAAAATCAATTGACACTGCAACTTTCTGCCCTTGTTTCGACATTGTAATCACTTGATTCTGCACCTCCCTACCTTTTACGGTTGTTCTTCTTCCCCTCATGCCATGTTTATGTTGTCACCATTGCGCCCCCAAAGCGCACATCCCGGAGACTTCTTGTCCTTCACCCTCAGTTTCCGGTCGGTCGACCTACTCCTTCCCGCCGTCGTCGAGTTAGTCCTCCTCCGAGTCCGCACTCTGAGTCCTCTTCTGATTCATTGGGTTCTCCTTTTACTTCTGGTTCTCCCCCTATCACCTTCACTATGTCTGGTCCAGGGCCTAACGCTAGCGGCAATCCCGGCCCTAATGCCGGGACCACTCCTAGTGGAACCACCACAGGAACTACCTCTGCTGCACCTTTGCTCCCTTACATGGCAGGCCTCAGCCTCCCCGATTTCAATCAGTTGATCAATGACCCTATCCGCCACGATGTTGGTTGGCCTGCTATGCCAACCAAGCTCTCCTCCGACATCCCTAAGTTCGAAGGCCTTGCTAGAGAAGATCCAACCAACCATGTCCAATCTTTCCACATGTGGTGTTCCTCCAATTCCATTACCGATGATTCCATCCATCTTCGGTTGTTCCAACGCATGCTTACCGGTGAAGCTTCTAAATGGTATGTCGACCAAGCCACCTCTTCCCATACCACCTTCGCGACCATTGCCCAAGCCTTTTTATCTTATTTCCAACTCCCTCTCCGATACGATACTGGTACAGAGCTTTTGACTTCTTTCAAGCAAACCTCTTTGACCCACCTTTCCACTCATGTCCAGGAATGGCGGAGAAGACGGAGCTTATGTCGAGCTCCCCCCTTTGAAGATCGGGTTTATATGGACTGGTTCCTTCACACTCTCTTACCTCCCATTGGCAAAGATGTCGCCTCCCATTTCCCTCAAACCGAAGAAGCTGCCCTCCAAGTAGCCTTGAAATATGACCTGATCTACGCTCAGTCTGATTATGTTTATACCGTCCTTCCTAGGCCCGGTGGTGCTAACGCCCCGGGGGCATCTCATTCCGCCGACGGTATCATTGGAGCCCTTTCTCATCCATATGCTCAACCTCCTATGGGCTATGGTCTCCCTCCGGGAGGGGCCAGCACCTCTAGCACTTTTCCCCCTCCAGGTAGCATGTATCCAGGATACGGCATGCCTCATCCTTTTGCCCAACCTCCTGCTTACTGTTGAGTCTCAAATCTGCATTGTTCTTATACATCTTCCTAGACATTTTTCATTCACCTGAACCTCCCAAGTTGTCAATATCATTGTATATTAATTGCAAAATAGCATCTAAAATGGTTTTTAACTATATTTTTGTGTCTGCTGTTTGATTTAGATTTTGCTCATTTAGCTGCGAAATCTTGCCACTTTCCGCAGCTACTGCAACTTTCCGCAGCCATTTTGTGAAACTCTATGTTACAGGTGTCTTCCGGTAAAATGATCCACATGGGCAAGTCAGAAATGATGTGGACATGGATCGTGTCCTATTGGCTCGGGCAAATTCATCTAGGGAGGCTGCGGTCAAAGGTGGCCAAGTGGAAGTCAACCGTAGAGTCCCACGGTGACAGGACTCTGTTTCTCGTCACGTGGAGATTTATATGGCCATTTCTAAATTGCGGGAGACAAATAAACACCTGTAAATGGCTCCATAAGCCGAATTCAAACATCCACTCTTCATAGATTTACTCCTCAATGCGGCCATGATCCTAGATCTCTGGACGTAATGGTTTACGTGTTCTCCATCAGCACAAACTTTAGGGAATTAGTTATATTTCCTTTGTTATAAATAATGCGTTTGCATATGCATATTAGATTAGTCTCCATTAGCTTCCAGATAGCTCTGTAATGTAATTACGTTGCCACTGTGCCGTAATATCACCTTTCTGTTATGACTGCATTTTAATATATAAGAAGACTCTGTTTCCAAGCGTAATTCGTACTTGAAGTCTGTTGCCAAGGCTGGTGTAGCGGGCCCCTGCACACGCTGAGGTTTTGTGCATTATTGTATAGTTCTTGTTTTATTTCTTTAAGCTCATTGTGCCATAATTCATTCATGTGTTTATACATTGCATCTTTCATGGTATTTATGCTTCATCTCTGTTCATAATCTTTTATGCTTTACATTGTACTTCTGTCCATAATCTTTCATGTTTTATGTTATTGTTAACTGATCAATGTTCTTGTTTCAGGTTATAAATAGGCAGCCCGGGCATTTGCATAACTTTTTGACTAATGACATGGAATTAATATTGTTCTGCTGCTAATTTACTTTTCTTAGTTTCTGTTTAATTTCAGTACTGCTTTGTTTATTTCAGTCTTGCACATTTGTTTTAGTAGTTAGATTTAGATATATCAAATTGTTCATGTCATTTTCAGTTACCTCCGAAAGCCACAGCTGGACTGATGGTGAGGGATTGAATTATGAATGTGTAGTTTGATATTAGTTTACTTTCTGTAAGTTAGATATATTAAATTGCTCATGACATTTTCAGTTACCTCCGAAAGCCACAGCTGGACTGATGGTGAGGGATTGAATTATGAATGTGTAGTTTGATATTAGTTTACTTTCTGCAAGTTAGATATATTAAATTACTCATGACATCTTCAGTTACCTCCGAAAGCCACAGCTGGACTGATGGTGAGGGATTGAATTATGAATGTGTAGTTTGATATTAGTTTACTTTCTGCAAGTTAGATATCAGGTTACTCAAGTTGTTTATGGTTACCTCCGAAAACCATAGTTGGACTAATGGTGAGGGATCAGAAGATAAGTTGATGTAATTTGATTTAGATTTACTTTGTTGCAACTTTTGGATTTCTTTAAGCATAGTTTCTTTTGTGTTTGAACAGCAGCAAGGATAATGAGTTTCATGATCGGTAGTTCATTGTTTGTTTGACTAGAGTAGTGATGCAATTTCATTTTCTTTGAAGAATTAATTTTGTCATTGTGTGTTTTTAAAATTCTTTTGAAGTTTGGAAAATCATTAGAAAGACATTGTTGTCTTGAATATTTGTCTCCATACTTGTCTTTTAGAATTTCATAAAAAATCCAAAAACGACCAAAAATTAAGAGATAGGTTATCTTGCACATATAGTGCGCCACACTTCGTCAGCTTATGAATCTCGGATTGACAAATTAAATGTAGCAATTTAGGACACACTAAATTGACCAAAAACTTACCTCAATGTTGCCCAACCTAATCACTATCCTTATCCGCAGCCTGGTGCCCCAGCTCCTCCAGCATATGCACTTCCACCTCCCTTGCCTTCTCAACCCCAGCAACAGCACCTACAGCCCCCCCCAGGGCAAGTATTTGCATAGCAGGGCGCGACTAATCCCCCTTCCTCTCAAAGAAGCTGGAGAGGAAATCAAAATCAATCTGCCCCTGGTACTCGTGGACCCAATCCTCAAGGTACTGACCCTAACACTGCTAACCAGCAACAGGGCACTCAGCCCAAGCCGGACAGGCCTATTCGCACAAATAAGCCTTGTTCGTGTTGCGGTGTTTACGGTCATTACACCCACGATTGTCCCCTCTTACCACAGATGCGGTAGATGTGGGAGTCTCAAGCCACATTGCGAGGACAACATGCCTCCCCTCATGCTCCCCCTAATGTGACCACTACTCAACCAGCTGTGTTTACTGATCCTTTCCCCCAGCAAGGATTCGTGGCTGCCCAACCACCTGACGGACAGGTCGCCACTCAACCTTCCCCTTCTGGTTCCTATGATTACCAGATCCTCATGATGAACTCTGATCCATCCCCAACCGTCGACCTTCACCTTCAAACTCAATCTCGCCAGTACCCCAAGCCTCCCGCTCGATCTGCCCCCGAGTCCCCTTCTTCAGGTTCTACAGAGCCTCTTTCGATATCCAATGGTCCCTTACATATCCCTCAACCCAAATTTGAGGTTCATACCAATATTCCTAAGGGCCCATTACGTCGAAATGCTGCTTCTGGTCGAGCTACTCATTCGTATAGCATAGTAAATGATTTGGTGCAATCTCCTGCTGCCATTTCCACATTGGAACTCCTCCAGTCGTGCCCTTCCCAAAAGAAGGCTCTGCTATCTGCCGTGGGCGCTGTAGATCCTACCGATGACCAAATGATTGTTTTTGATGCCCATCAATCAGAACATCCTCCCCTTCCTGCTTCTGTCGCCTTCCAAATCCCAGTCAAAATCCGGAATGCCAACGTTTCTCGGTGTATAATTGATGAGGGGTCATCCACTTGTGTGATGTCCACTTCGGTTTGGAAGTAACTTGGATCTCCTGAGTTGGCCCCTTCCACGATCACCCTTCGAGCGTGGGACAGCCACACCTCCCAACCCATTGGCCTTTTCTGTAATTGTCCTATCACTCTTGCGGGAAAGACTGTTTGCGTTGACGTCGAAGTCATAGACGCCCCTCTAGACTACAACATTCTATTAGGGTGAAGCTACACCTATGCCATGTCTGCTGTACCATCCACGATTTTTCGCAAGATGTATTTTCCTCACAATGGAAAGATAGTCACCATCGACTAGTTGACTTATCATGAGCCACTGTCTCAGACCTCCTCGGAGACAACCATCTCTTCTGTAGCCAATAAGCAAACAATCGATTCCTTGACCAGTGTCTCTCCCGGCATCTACAAAGAATCCTCCCTGCTTGGAACTTTCCCTGGTCTCCCTCCTCCTCATATCTCTGATCCCAGCTCATCGAATGTTTGCATGATGCAATCGTCTCGGGCTGCCCTTAAGCGACCCTCTTCGGCTAGTCAGCAACCTTAGACTCAACCTTGCCCACCACAACCCACTCCTAGCCATTCATCTCAGCCAGCCAGACCTCCTCCTTCTGGCCCTTCTCCTACAGCTGGTATCTTTGAACCCCTCTATCCTCCCGAGTCGGTTCCCCTAGGCCTTAACCAGCTCAGAGCCGTACCTCCTGGTCACTATCCCGCTGGTCAGATACCTTTTCTGGCTCTCCCTCCCGGAGTCTATACGATCCCTGTCATGGCCACCCTATCTCTCCCTAACCTGACCCTGGGCATACCCGTCTGGTACCTTGACCCTCCAACCGCTACCCCACCTGGTCACCCCAAACCCTATCTTGCTTTGACACCGGTTCAACCGGTCCCCCTCGCTTCCTCTGTTGCCACCATGCCCCCCGCACCTCCCCAGGACCCTACCCCTGTGGTGACAGCTCCAGGAAAGAAAGGCAAAGCTCGCAAGTCGGCATCCAAAGACAAGGTCACCCCGACTGACCCGGCTCCTCCTCTGCCTGCCAAGCCTTGTGCCTTGTGTGATGTCGTCGGTCACGCCACCCATACTTGTCCCGAATTGTTCCGCATTCAACCCATGGTTAAAGTCGCGTTCCCTGAGTCTACGGTCCCTGACCCCTCTCTCCCGTCCTCATCTGTAACCAAGAACCCAAAAACTATTCGCACCAACAAACCCTATGCTTTGTGTGGTGTCCATGGCCATTACTCCCACCATTGTCCTCACCTGATGCATTACCGTGCCTCTTTAGAGGTAGTTCGAGAGTATGAGGTTGAACAAAATCAGTCCGCCTCTCCCATACTTGCGCAATATACTTCAGGACAGCTTGAGGATCCCCCCGCTCCCATTGACATTTCCCCCCCTGATGTCCAGATGAAGGAGTCTACTACCACCATCCTCTACCTATCATCCTCTATGAGACCCTTGGAGAACATTCCCCTTGAATCCTCCCTTGTTGTTTCACTCGATCCCCCTTCAGTGACCACCCTGGGCTCAACATCATCTGACCATTTGTTTCTTTGTTCTTCTGTCATTCCCCGTAACGATCCGTATGTGAGCCTTCCTTCCTATATGGATGATTTAGGTAGCTTTGTTGCGTCATGTGGTTTCCCTTCCACTCGTCATCCCCTCTTTTCCCGTCCGGATGCCCCCTTGAAAAACTTTTCCACCCATGATCCCATCTTTCCCGCCCATACACGGGATAACCCCACTCGTATCCATGTTGACCTCTGCAGCCCGAGTCCCAACCATACCTCCTATAGCCCTCATATACCACCATCTAGTTTGTATATGTGTCATAGCCATCCTACCCATCACACTCCCTCCTGCAGTTGCCGCTCGATGTCTACTATACACTCATGCTGCCATCCTTTTTTCCCCTCCCCCCATTTTCTGTCTTGTAACATCATTCCGCAGGACCTCCCGTCCACACCCTATATCGGTTACGCCGATGGTGCAAGTCGTTACTCCCAGAATCTAGCCTCGGCAGGTTGGGCCATTTTCACCCCCTTGCATGCCCTTGTTCTCTCCAACGGGGTCTGCATTGGTCCTGCCACCAATAATCAGGCCGCATATGATGCAGTGTGTGGTCTCTTAGTCAATGCCCTCTCTCATCGCATCCTCCATCTGCATGTTCATTTAGATTCCCTACTTCTTGTCATGCAACTAAATGGTGTCTACCATGTGCATAATCCTGTGCTGTTTAGATGATATTTATGAGTGAAACTCTTGATACGTGAGTTTGAAACCATAACTTTCAACCATGTACCTCGAGAACAAAATCACTATGTAGATAGCATTGCAAACCATGTTCTAGATTGGCATTTATCACACGCATTTTATACAAGACAATAACATTCATAATCATTAAAAAATATGCATATCCATAATATGTGTCGCAAAACATGTGTTTAGAGTCCATCTACTCTGATACATATGACATGCCCATAGCATGTTACAAAAAACTCAAAACTGGGGACACCATTTGTCCCTACATACACACTAGGGGGCACCACCCCACACCTAATCCTTGTCACAGCGAGATCCAGGAACCGTGTCTCTGCTCCTGCCCCGACTGTAGATCACGTGTCCCATGGGAATCCATCGCCATGTATTACATGACACCTTGCCATTGGGGAAGCCAATACATGGCTCTATGTCTTGGTCCGTCTAAGTCTTACCACACACTGCGACACTCGGTCGGCAACCTCTAGCATCTACGGCGGATGTCCTCGAGAAGAGGCGGCGCATCCTCATTCTGTGTTGCTCTCGACCCATCGTACCTGCGACTCCGGATGTCTTTAAAGAGTGTCCTATATGTCAGAGACGGTTTCAGAGCTATGTCTGCATACCACAAAGTACATGAATCAGTACCCTATCTACTATTCAATAACTTTAACATGCCCAAAAAAGAGTAGTTACTTGTCACTTACCATCGGGTCCCCACACTCGACCAGGCGGAAGTGGTAGGTTCGGATCCCTATAATAACTCATCCCACTATAGGGATAGTCGTCTATGTATAACGACATCTGATCCCAATGGGCAAAGCACTCAGGTCGAAACACCCATCCAACCGCCCCTCCTCCTCCTCTGCATAGTAGTCGCCCCCACCGGCGCATCCTGGGCTCTCTCGGGCCCCCATCTGGGAGCTGTATACGAGGTCGTAAGGTCGGGATCTTCTCAAAAAAGAAGGAGCACAATAAAGTCCCATACGAGCAATCGTGGTTCTTAAAGCTTGCGAGGCCGACAAGCGCTCGTTTTAACGACACCAACATCATTTGGGCCCACCCATAGTAGGTCCCACTCAACACACTCTCCACAATCATCATTGGCCCCCCTGTGATGTGATGGAGCGCCTGGATGCCCAAGATCTGCAGCACCACTGCGGCCACCGCACGGGTCTCTAACCCCTCTAGGTCCTCGATCGGTATCCGAGTCCCTTTGATTTGGAGACCCGGTCGGCAATGTCGCTCCATAAACTCCATGATATGCCGCCCCCACGGTAACACTGGCTGCTCCATATCCATATCTTTACCCTGCTCCATATCTTTACCCTGCTCCATATCCAAAATCCATATCTTTACCCTGCTCTTCTTTATAGATGGAATTTTTTACCTTTTGTTTCTCATACTTAGCTTTCCAAGAGTTTTTCTCCTAAAGCCATATGAATGCCTGTGTGTAGAGAAGATTGTTTTTGTTTTTCATCTTTTCCATATCCTCACTGATCTTCTCATTTTCCTTAACCAAATTTTTATTGGTTAATTTATAATTCTCATTCTCCTCTTTCAAATTCCGTTCCATAATTTTTCTTATTTCTAAGCTATCAATCAGCTCTTTAACTCTCGAAAGATTTTGATCTCCCCCCTTTGAACCTCTAGAAACTGAAGCAGCTTCTACTTCATTGTTTTCAAAGTAGGAATATTTATCTAAAGGATCTTCATACACTTGAAGTTGCAATCTTTCGAGAATTTCATTAGCCTATTTTTTTTATAAGAGAAGTTTCCATGATTTGTATTTCCAGTTCTGTTGAATGTTTCTTTCTCTGCCTCCTCGAAATAGTTAAGAATGATGTTTCTTTTTCTAACACAATTTTCCCTTGTTTTTTATTTGATCTTTTTTTGGGATAGAAAGATGTATGCACAATGTTCCTTGTTTCTTCTATGGGTTTAAGTTTTTTTTCCACAACATGTTCTGCAAACCCATTTTCAACTAAGAAATCCTCCCAAACCATCCCTTTGATTTTCAACTGATAATCTACAATAATTTTGATGAGTCCATGGTGAATAAATTGAGCTTCTTTTGGTTTAGCTTCTTATTTTATGCTTTCAATCATTTTCATCAAGTTTTTGTAGAAGAAATATGGAAAATTTATCCTTATATCTCCCTTGATGTGTTGTAGTAACCTCACATGGTAAAGGTGTACTACACTAAATATAGTATTACAAGTGAAGAATTTTTGAATTATCAACACCAATTCTACCCATGGTTCATTGAACCATTCCCTTGGAATACCTTTTAATCTATCAAAGGAGCCTTTCCTATTTTTATCTAGGAAAAATGTCCAGCACTTATCTCTACAATGTAAGCCTTTGTGATATAATTCTCCTAAAAATGGCAAAACTGATGCTTCAGAGATATACTTAGGAGTTAAAGGAATATGCATGTTGCCCACTAGGGTTTCATTCTATCTGAAGTTATTTACAAATTATTTTTTTACCCTCTCATTATGACCTTTGAATTTTTGTAGAAAACCTATCAACCCCGAATGATAAAGTTTATCCATTGTTTCTCTATTCCATTGTTCTATTTGAAAATATTTAGGCTCCGCTCTTGTGGCCATTTATCCTGAAAACCATTTTATATGACCATCTCTTGTCATTAAATTCATTTTGCAAATAAAAAATTTAAGCACTGAGTGTAACCATGGTAGTAGGCTTACCTTTCTGCTTCACTGCCTTCGTCAACCAACTAATCCTCTGTTTTTTTTTCTCTTTTGAAGAATGTGCTCTTACTGTAAATAAACAAAATAATTTGATAGAAAAGGTTTCAAGAAAACATAAATTTATGTTTCAAATGTTATACCTTCTATTTAATTCTCTGTTTCCCTTTAAAATCAATATTTATTTCCCCTAAAAACAATCTTTGTTTTGCAAAAGAATTGGAAACAATATCTATTTCCCTTAAAAACAATCTTTGTTTTGCAAAATAATTAGAAGCAATCTCTATTTCCTTTAAAAACAATCTATGTTTTGCAAAAGAATTTCACTGTGTGTAAAAAAAAAATTGAATTTTTTTTATACAACAATACTTTTCACTCCTCAATTTCATATAGAAATCTTCTCCAAAAAAATTCATTCAGATTCACTGTGTATTCAACAAAAAATTTCAATCATTTCACCAAAAATTCATGATAGAATCACTGTCTTACTTCATCGTTCCTCATACTTTGTCTTATGTCAATAAAAACATGTCTAACTATCCTCCATTTTCTTCATAAGCTCTGTTCTAAATATTTAGACTGAGTTTGTTTTTAAAAACAATTCTATTACATAGTTGAATTAACATTTTTACTATGCAATTCGAATTTTAATTCCACTCTCTGTTTTCTATTTGAAATGAAACATTGTGTATGAGGACGCGTCGATCTTACCTTCCTTATGCCACTGCTCTTGTGATTCTCTCTGATCTTCGTGGTCTTCTTTCAGTTGAACTGGAGTTTTAATCCACAATAAATCCATTAAAATCTTCATTTATGATCTCATTCAACAAAATATTTCGTGATTGACTGATGGCAGATTGTTTTTAAAATGTGTCAACATGTTTTTAAATGGTTTGAATGCAAAACTCATTACATGATAGAATTGCAAATCAAACGAAATCGCTTCCTCTTATAACTCAGAGTTTGGCTGATGGTACAATCCCGAAATTTTCTAAAACAATCAAATCTTCATTGATTTTTTACCTTCACTTCCAGATAATTCCGCTTCCTATTGGCTCGGCTAAACAATAGATTTTCCAAATTCGTGGCCTTAAACACTTCCACTTACTTCTTATCACTCCGTTTTCTCCTTTCCACTATATTCTCTGCTCCTCTTTTGTGTTTAATATTTTTTCTCTCGGCCTCCTCACAACTTTTCTCTCTGCGTTTTCATTTTCACAGGGTCAAGGATACAAGGATGTGCTTTGACTACGCACTCCTTTCCCTCACTGAGCCTTTATAAAGGCAATGATGGTGACAAGCACTTGAAAATAAATGCTTCTAAGGTTTTTTAATGGCAGAAATGGTCTTTGACAGAGGTGGAAATGGATTTTGACAGAGGCGGAAATGGCTTGTTTTTTTTTACGCAGTGATACATTTGAAAACATCTATCCATTCATTAACTTTCTTGACTAACCCATGCACATCCTTTCTTCTTTGACTGTCATGCTTGGTGTACGCCTGTCCTTCTGCAACTCTTCATGTTTTGCTTTCATGGCTATGTACATTCCATTACCCATATTATCATCATGCATCATCATCGAAACTATCTCCATAAATCGCATTTCTCCATGCCTCTGTGCACCATCATTGTTTATCATATGCTATGATGTCTCTCCACTGCACGAATTTGTTTGCATCATGTCTTACCTCTCCATTGTATGCATTTATTTCCATCATTTCTTACTATATGCCATCATAGCCATGCACTTCACATCTTAGGTTTTCATTCATTCATTTGTATTTCATTACCTTAGTTCATATCTTTGCATGATTGTGCTCACTTTGTTTTGATTTTCAAAAATATGTGTGCTATATTATATACCTTTGCACAATACTATATGTCTTTTTTAATTACGCTATGTATAGCTTGAACTTTGGTTTTTAACTTTTGATTTCTTTTTAATTTTAAAAATTGACTAATGCAATAGTCAAATTTTTTAAATTAAATGTTTATGAAAATGCTAACCTTTGTTTTATGGCTTTGTAGGTATTTTAAAAGTATTCCATAGGTTCAATATGTGACATCTTGTTCATAATTCTCTTTTTTAGGAAATACATGGGGTATGATATGAATAGTTATATGGAATGTTTTGAATAATGGAATGGATATAGATATAGATAGAATAGGGTTAATTAGAATAGTGATATGAAGAGGGTTATAAATGATAGAATATAGGTGAAATTGTAGGGGATGTAAAATGAAATGTAGGTAATGTTGGTGATGAAATGAAATGTAGGTAAATATGCATAAACTAGTAGTAAATTATTTTGTCCAATTCTAGAATATTTTGAAAAAAACGAAAATTTAATAGCGATTTTTTTACTCATTGTACAGTTGTACTCCCTTTTTGACGTTTGATGATGATAGAAATTGTGTTTTTTTTTATGACGGCTCTTGTAGACTTGATAGAGACTTTGTTTCTTCTTGCATCTAATTTGATTTAGAACAATTATTGTTCAGGTCCCTTTTGCAGGTTCAATTTTGACATTTTCAGGTCCCATTTGCTGTGATCGTCTCAGGTCCCTTCTGACATGTTAAATTTTTAGGTCCCTTTATGGCGTAATTTCATAATTATGTTCAGGTCCCTTTCTGGCGTAATTTCACAACAATAATTCAGGTCCCTACTATAAATGTCGAATGATATACCAAGTTCCTTTATGATTGTAGTTCATATTCTGTCTTCAATTGAGCTGCTGAAAAATATTTTCATAGTTTTTTTTTATTTCACACCTTCCCCCAAACTGATGTTGTGAATTGTCTTCAAGTCTGCAAAATATTGGAGGGTATATCTACAAAAATCTAAAGTAAAGTAAGATGATAAAAAAAATAGAATTCATATTGGCCAAACAAGTTGGTTTTCCAATATAAATTTGAGTTTTTATTGTGCTAGTTTCCTAGATTTTCACAACCAAACGCTTATTATTATTATTATTATTTTATTCTTCTTCGACTAGAATTTTGAGGCATATTTCTATGTTGTCCCAGTATTTCCAGATCTAAATCCATTGAATTTTTTCTCTAAAAATCCTCTTTATTTATAAGCTTATTGTATATTTTAAGCCTATGTCCATTGACGACAAATGAAACAGATGCTTCATCAATTTTTTTTATCTTGACAACTCCATTATCGAATATTTCTTCAATCTCATATGGCCCAAGCCAATGAGCCGTAAATTTTTCTTTGAAATCTTTGAATTTGGAGTCGAACAAGAGTGGCCAATATCCTTTATGAAACACTATTCTTTATGAATCGATCATGCCATTTGATCCGTTGTTCTTTGACAAGAGAAGTATGTTCAACTACTTGTTGTCGAATCTCATCCAGTTTGTTTAATTGCATAATCCTTTCTTGTTGTGCTTGCAAAAATTCCATCCATAATTCTACTGCTAGCTTGTATGTATGTATTTGAAACTCAATGGGTAATAGAACTTCTTTTCCATATACTAACTGATATGGGTTGAAACCAGTAGTGTTTTTCCAAGTTATTCTATATGTCCATAATTCATCTTTCAAATTTTCTGACCAGTCTTTTCTGTTCATTTTTACAGTCTTTGTCATAATATTTTCTAGGACTTTATTTGTTGATTCCACTTGTCCATTTTCTTGAGGATGATATGGAGTGGATTTTCTGTGTTTGATCTTGAATGTCTCCATAATATCACGAACAAGTTTTGATGTGAATTTTGCACCTTGGTCAGTTACTATCTATCTCAGAACTCCATATCTGGCAAATATCTCTTCAAACAATAAAGATGTAACAATTTCTTCTGTTGCCCATGCTATTGCCTTGGCCTCCACCCATTTAGTCACATAATTTGTACATACAAGGATGTATCTTTTTCCATTGGATGGAGGGTTGATTGGTCCCACGAAATATAAATCCCACTGTTCAAATGGTTCAATAAGTACTTGTGGCTTTAATGGAATTTCATTTGATGCCACTGGTCTACCAATTATTTGGTAGTTGTCACATCTTTTGACACAATTCCTGGAGTCCTTGACAATGGATGGCCTATAGTAGCCAAGCTTCAACACTTTTTATGTTGTCCTTTTATCTACAAAATGACCACCACATGGTTCATCATGACAAGCTTTCAAAATTTCAATTATTTCATCGTCTCTTACACATTTTATAATGATTATATTAGCACCAGCATAAAATAGATCTCCATTGAACCAGCTATATATAGCACTTTCTCTAATTATTATTCATTTTTGTTTGTTTGTGTTGTGATTTGGTAGGATATCAGATGATAAATAGTTATCTATATTTACAAACCAAGGAGTTTTGAAATTTATAGCAAATAGATGTTCATCTGGGAAATTGTCTAATACTGGATTTGGATCACCAGGTGTATTTAATCTTGACAGAAAGTCTGCAACTTGGTTATATTTTCCTAGTTGATATTCTATAGTAATATTAAACTCTTGCATTAATAATAGCCACCAAGTTATTCTGCCATTTGTAATTGATTTATTCATTAAGTATTTTATAGCAGAATGATTCGTGTGAATATAAACTTGATAACCTGTTATGTAATGTCGGAATTAATTTATTGCATGCATAGCAACTAACATTTCTTTTTCCGTAACAATATAATTCAATTTTGCTGGTGTTAAGTTTTTACTAATGAAATATATAGAATAATTGAATCGATTCTCTTTTTGTCCAAGTGATGATCCAATAGATGTATCGGATGCATCAATTGAAATGTGAAATGGAAAAGACCAATTAGGTCCTTGAAGAATGGGTGCAACTGATAATTTCTCTATTAATTTTTCAAATGCATGTTGACAGTTTTTTTTTTCCTCCGTAAAATTAATTCTATTAAGAAAGCATATGGTACAATATGAAGTTACAACCAAGAGAAGCAAGTAAATGAGAAGCCGGAAAGGATAAACTATCCACCTCGGCCCCTAAGAGAAACCATGAAGAGAGCATTGCAATAAGCAAAAAGGAACAAGAAAAAACAAGGTAACAAGAGCTGAACAAGGGATTCTACCCAACATGGGTCGAATCATCCATTCGGCATTTTTTTCCCTTTCTTTTTACCAACTTTGACCCAGCCAAGATGATGTGGCTGAGCTGAACTGATTTGCAGACTGAGCTGGGCTGTCGGAGAGGTCTCCTTGTCTGAATCCGAGGGAGAAGACTCATGAGTTATTTTCTGTGAGTTTGGTGGAACAATAGATTCCTCGGGGCTTGCCGAAGGCAGATCCTGTGACGGCTTTGCATCCACTCCTTCCGCTTCCCTTTCCTCTTCATCCGAGCTGAAATCAATATCATCCATGGGGGGAGGATCATGAGGTTTCCAGCTTTTGGATTTCGGCTTATGATTGGCTTTCTTCTTTTGGGTAGGCCTCGAGGGACAAGAGCTCTGAAGGTGCCCTGTTTGAAGGCAATGCCGATAGTGAAAGGCTGTGTTCTCGTAATCCAGGGTCCGAGTCCAATGGAAGTCTCCAATTTTGAGATTAATCTAATCGGGTAGACCTTTGCTCATGTCTATTTCTACACAGATTCTACCGAAGGTGTATATGCCCTTTTCCCCCCTCAAGGTGTCTGTGGCAAGGAAGCGGCCTAGAGTATTTCCAATCCCTTGGAATACAACAAAGTGCCATAGATGTGCCAGGAGATTAGGAAGTCTGACCCAAATGGGGAGCTTGGTGATGACTGTTGTAGATGGATCGAAATCTGGGAACCAGGGAGTGAGGAATAAACCTGCTATGCCCCAAAACCATGGGCCTTCTGTAAAATATTTTTGGTAGTCTTCACTGAAAGCAAACACTACAATGAAGAATCCCTTTGAGTAGAGTAGAACCTTGCAATTTTTGGTCCAGTTGGAGTGAATCCATTGGTAGAGGTCTGTCGTGTGTGGCCATAGTCCATTAAATCTACAAATAATGGCATGCTCTGCATACTTTTGGATTTGTTCATCCAGCATTGGATGCGATATTTCAATGGAGGGGGTTTCCTCCAGTTTTTCCACCAAAAAAGGCTTGGGATCCTGAGCTGGTGGAGCTGTTTTCTTGGGTATCTGAGCATGGACAGCATCTTTGTAAGAAAAATCCAGAGCTGTAGATGACTGTCCAACAGCTCCCCCTCTCAGACGAAGGGTGAAAACAATGGATGCATTTCTTTTAATACTGTAATAAGAGAGGGGATAAATATCCTCAAGTTGTTTACCTTCGTGGAGGAGTCTCTGTGATGCATAAGGAATCCCCCACCTATATTCAAGGATTTGCTTGAGGTCCTACACGAGATCCAAAGAGCTCACCCATCGCAGCATAGTTTTTCCAGAAAGGAGCAAGATGTGGATCTAAAAAGAGGCAGAGTGATCAGACTTCTGCTTGCCTTTGCATATCTGAGAAGAGAGGAAACTGGTACTCTGGTAATCCACCTTTTCCAGAACTTGCTGCTGGGGTTTGTGAGAATTTTTGGGGTGAGGAAAATAGCCATAGAGATGGGTATTTTTTTCTGCCCATAAGAACTCCCAAGCACACCCTCCAGGAAAATCCAGATAGCTCAAAGCATTCTGAATCTGAAAAACAGAGGATCGACGATTATGGGAAAGAAGACGTGGTTCAAAAGGGGTTGAGCGGCCTTTCTGCACGCATTTTTTCATCCCTAGAGCCGTAGCCTGAGGAGAGGACGGAGTATTTGCTGCAGTTTCATTCTTAACTTGTGCATCCTTTAACTGAAGGGGGAGGTTATTACAAATCGTGGCTGCAGAGGGCTGAGGTATAGCTTCACAGTTTTCCTGAGAAAAGCAGTGTAGGGGGAGGTGAGCACCCAAAGGGGCATGGAAGTCTCAAGGTACAGCGTCGGTGGAGGTATCCGGCATTCCATAGATGCGTGGACGAGCAGGGCTAAGCGAGGGCAAGGCAGTGGCCTGTGATCTTAGTTCAGTAGAAACCCTAGGTGCCATCGCGCGTCTCCTCTCGAATGCTAGCTTGTATACTTGAGTTTAAATGCATGTTGACAGTTATCAGTCCATTGGAATTCTATATCTTTCGCAAGTAACTTGAATAATGGTAAAGCTATTTTACTAAATTTTTCAATAGATTTCCAATAGTAGCCCGCATAACCCAAGAAAATTCGAACTTCTTTTTGTGTGGTAGGAGGTTTTAAATTCACAATGACCTGTATTTTTGTTGGATCCACTTTAATCCCTGAAGAAGAGATATGGTGTCCCAACACTATCCCCTTAGTTAAAATCATAAAACATTTTTCATTACTGAGTGATAGGTTTGTCTCAATACTTCTATTTAACACTTTTTTAAGATTCTGTAAACAATCATCATATGTTGTACCATAAATGGTGAAATCATCCATGTAAACTTCCACACACTCATGAATCAAATCAGAAAAAGTAGCAAGAACTGCTCTTTGAAAAGTAGCAAGTGCATTACAAAAACCGAAAGGTAATACATTATATGAATATGTTCCCCAGGGGCATGTGAATGTTGTCTTATATTTATCTTCTAATGTTATTTTTATCTGATTATATCAGCTAAATCCATCCAGAAATAAGAAAAATTTCTTTCCATATAATGAATCTAACACTTGATCAATAAATGGTAAAGGAAAATGATCTTTTAATGTAGCGTTGTTAAGCTCTTTGTAATCCACACAAATTCTCTATTTCCCATTTTTCTTAGGCACCACAACTAAGGGCGAAACCAATTGACTATCTGAAATAGGATAGATAAATCTGACTTGTAATAGTTTATGTGATTCTTCTTTCACTATTTCCTTCATCATGTGATTCATCTGTCTTTGTGGTTGCCTAACAGGTTTTATTTCATTATCAGTGTAAATGTGATGGATTCATGTTTTTGGATGAATTCCTGGAATGTCTTTATAATCCCAGAAAAAAAAATTTGAATATTTTTTGTAATAATGTTATTAGCTTTTCCGCTTGTGGGGATTGTAAGTTGTTACCAATATTCAAATGTCTTTCTGGACTGATTTCAATTATTTTTCTATTTGAATTGGTAATTGAATTTACAGGAAAAATGCTTTCAAATGTATTTTTCAATGATTATATTGTGAAATTTTCCTGAAAAAATTCATTTAAAATATAACTAGAAGCTTCATATTGAGTTATCCTAAGCTGCTCTAAAATATCTGGTTTTGAGATGAATATATCTAATAAGTCCTCATTTTCTTCCTCCTCTCTAAAATTGTAAACTTGATTAAGGCTAATAACAAGTTGAAAATTTTGTTGTTCTTTTTCATCAAGTAATGATAATAGAGAAGGAGATTGATCAAGAGGATATAAGGTAACATGTTTTCTTTCATCTCCACGTGAAATCATCATACTTCCTGACCTATATCCAACGTAATAATCTGCAATATCTAACCATGGTCAGCCTAAAATTAAGGGATGACGTCCCAAGTTTTTTTTTGGCTGCAAAATCAAAATGTCTACAGGATACCCCCATGAATCCAGTGAGACAATGATATCTTCTAATATACCTTCTAGAACAACTTTAGATCTGTCTGCAAGTTCTAAGACTGTAGAAGTAGGTCTAATGTTTTTCATATTCAAATGTTTCATAGTCTCTATTGTCATAACATTGATAGCTGCACCCAAGTCTATTAAAGTGTTTGGCACTGAAAATTTGTTAACCGAAATAGTAACCATAGGAATTCCTAGATCAACATATTTTTCAATGGTTATATTTGTAGACATGAGACCTGAAAGACTTCCAATTACCTGGATTATTGGTGGATCCTTCTTTCTTCGACTAGATTTCTTAATGCATAATTCCTTTATTGTTTTTGTATATATAGGAATGTCTTTGATTGCCTGTAATAAAGGAATTTTAACATATGTGTTTTTCAATTCATCCAGAATACTAAATTAAGGGAGAGATATTGGAATATTTTGTTGTATTAATCTCTCTGGATATGGTGGAGTTTGTGTCATGATAGTTTTACTCTTTTGAATTTGTTTTTCTAGTTGAGATTGTTCACTTTGTTCTCCTTTTACTATTTTTTCTTCAATTATTGGAGGAGAATCTTTTTGTAACACCTTCCCAGACCTTAGGTGGACATCTTGTACAGGAAGAATTGAATAAGTAGGATAATATGTTGCCTCTTCCACATGATATGCTGTTATATCCACCTTTTTTCTTGGATTAGATACTATTTGAGCTGGTAATTGTGTTGGTCTGGGAGGTTGTTGGTTAGTTGGAAGCTGAAGTTGCTGCGGTTGAGTTAGCATTGGTGTATTTTGAGTTGGATATGGCATTAGCTGTTGTTGCTAAAATTGCTGATATTGAGGAAATGATTGCAGAGGGTATGGTTGTTGATATTAATACTGCTGGGTATACATTTGCTATGGTAGCTGTTTTCCATAACCATATCCCCTCCAACCTTGTGAAGGTTGCTTTTGATATGGTTTTGGTGGCCAAGCCTGCCATGGCATCGGTGTATTCAACGTGTTTTGAGGATATTGAAAATTTTGGGGATTTTGTTGAGGGACTGTTGAGGAATTATTGGCTACCAAGGTATCCTTGGTGCCATATAGTAGAGATAATCTACTCTCTGTACTTCTTCCCCTTGCAATTCTTTTAACTTTGGATGTTTTCCTGTTCCATGATTTTCTGTGCATAGTCCACATACGTGTATATTTTGCAAAGGACATTCCCTTAGTGGATGTTTTTGTCTACACTTTGGACAGAAAATTGCTAAGACTTCATCTTGCTCTTCTTTTCTCTTCTTAGCTTTCAAAACATCTACTTGTGTAGCCAAAGTGTTCAAGATATCTGTCTTAAAGTTTTCCAAAAAGCTTCCTATCTCTGCTCTTGTTACTGCACTTGCTACAAATTTGGAAGCTTTCGACGAAATATCTCTTTTCCCACTCTTAGCTCTTCCCCTAGAGTACTTTTGACATAATTCAGAAATATATTCAAATGGTAAATTATAAATACCTACTTTTCCCATTACATTAAGAATTTCTAAATACTCATCTCTAATACCCTTTAGAAAAATAGTGCAGATGGTACCAGAACTAAGAGAATGATGTTTGGATTTTTGTAAGTTGTAAAGAAATATTTCCAAATATTCCTCAAAACTTTCATATTCCTATTGGGACATTCTAAAAATGTCTTCTTTCGAGTCTCTAGCCTTGCAGTAAGCTTAATAATTTTTAAGAAATATTTTCTTCATGTCTTCCCAAGAAGCTATCGTGTGTTCTCCTAATCCCATAAACCATTTCAAGGCTACAACTTTTAAAGTACCAGGAAAAAGTCGAAGTTTATATGTATCATCAGTATATCCATATGTTCTACACAAGATGTCAAACTCAAACATGAATGCATCACGATCTTTCGTTGACATTCCATAGAAATTAGGCAATACAGATGGTGGAATATTTTTCATTTTTATTTCTTCTCCTAGTATTGCTTTTGCATATAAAATAGGAAATCCAAAAGTAGTCTCCTGTTCATTATTAAATTCTTTCTCATTTTCTTGTGTTCTTCTATTTTGGTTTTCTCTTCTTGCTTCTTCTTCTATTCTTCGAAGTGCTTCTTCTCTTCTATCTTCTTCTGCCTTTCTTTCCACTTCAATTCTTCTTTCTTCTTTTCTTTATCTTTGCCATTCCCTTTGTTGTCTTTCATACTCTAATCTTTGCTCAGAAGTCATCTTTATTCTAGTTGATCCTTCTCCTTCTTCAGCGATTTTATGATCAGATACTTGTAGTGTTTCAATATGTTGACTTTGTATTTCTTCCACTACATTGATTTCCTCAAGGACAGGTTGTTCTAGTTGTTCAACAGTTTGTTTTGTTGTGTATTTTTGCTTCCAAACAAAAGGAGGTTCTTTAGGTGATTTCTTTTTCTTTATCTAAAAGGCCAACAATATTTGTCTTTAAAATAAAGTTAAGCTCTGTCCTGATCTCTGTTTTCCTCTAACTCTTCTATAGTAGGTTTTCCAGCAACCGGTGTTGTTAATCCTATGGATGAATGTGTTTATGGGGGGTTTTGTTTTGCAAATCTACCTTTTTTTATCTCTATTTCTAGGGATAATAAAACATTACTTGAAATAAAAACTATGTTTCTGTTGTTTTTGGTGATTTTATATTGTTTTGTGTTTTAAAATTTTTGCCTTTCTATTTTGACCGTTTTTGAAATATGCTTCCCCGACAATGACGCCAAAATGTTGGGTCAATTTACTGTTGTAAACTAACACAATTATTTATTATCAATCCGGGTTGGTGAAATTAGAAGCATCCCCAAAGTATATAGGTTTCAGTTATGATCAATTCAGAAGATGGTTTATTGATGATTAGGGAAATGTATATCACAAATATAAATCTAACTTAATTAATTTCTAAAAAATAGATCAAGATACATGAAATAACAATTGAAGGGGCTCTTCACTAAAAGAGGTATTGGTTGTCCTTCATCATCGATTTCATTTTTTCATTAATGCTATTGTGAAAACAGGAATTCAGAAAAGCAGGAAAAGATAAATCTTAGTTTTGAACTCTTAGTTTTTAACTCTTTATCATATAGAAAAAGTATTTAACTTAAATACTGGTATGTCTCTTCGTATGCAGAAAGAAACAAAATTAAGATCCATTAGCAATCAAAGCATGTAAAGGCATGTAAATATGAATTCTAATGGAAAATCTTGAGTCGATAGAAAGAGTGCTTAACTTAAACACTTGTTTGTCCTTTCATATGTAGTTTAAGAATGCTCATTAGATTCACCAATACTTGAAAATAAATAAATCGAACATAAGCATGTAAAAGCATGTAAGGATGAATGTTAACTAAAAATCTCGAGTCGATAGAAAGAGTGCTTAACTTGAAAAATTGTTTGTCCTTTCATATGCAGTTTAAGAAAGATCATTAGATTCAGCAATACTTGAAAATAAACAAATCAAACATAAGCAAACTAATTCAGAAATTGCAGCTACAAAATGAACTAAGAAGTGCACTTAGCTCGGTGTGGGGGCCCTCCACCCTTGCCTCACACACTGAAGGTAAACTCAGCTACTTAAGACTTCAAGCAATCAACCAGCATGTAACAACATCAAAATATGATATAAAATATCTTCAATTATGTCTCCAAGTCTCAAAAATAATAATAATAAGTCATACAACTTCCATTGTAAAAGTCTTCAAAGTGTGAGGCTTAAATAGATGAAATATCTAACAAAATCATCTATAATATCTCAAGTAATCATAAATATCATTATCCTATCATATCAGGTCGAATTCATTTATCATATCCATTATAATCTGGAAAATCCTACAAAATAAGAGTTTTGACCTAGTTTCTAGGGATCCTCCATAAAGACTGGTCTTGTTTGACCGCCTTTGACTGGGCCTATTAAAGCTCAATCTGAAAATGCCAACAGGTGTAATCTTACTCCTAGTTCCAAATATTTCTAGAAACATATCCATCTCAAGCCCAAGTGTCCTTCACATATGCAAACCATAATGCTATTAAGGGAATTTCTGCTGATGTCCAAAAATGCACTTAAATTCAAATTTTTACAAAAAAATCTAATAATTGAAAAACATAAATTAAATACGTGTATATGAATCTTTGGGTAAATGTAAGGTGAATATGATGGTAAATATATGGATAATGTGGAAAAATAAACTATACTTCCTAAACAAAAATAGATAAAAAACAAGGGCCAACAATGACAAATCCCTAAAATACATCAAGAAGAAGCCTTTTGACCTATAATAAAACCTTGCTCATGAAAACCATGAAGCAGTCATACCAAAAACATATTTTATTATATTTTTATTCTTTATTACATAAATACATAATTACCTATTCAATATGAAGACTGATCCTAGTTACACTTTCCAACACTCCCTCTTAACTAGGGAGGCATTCATAACAGTACATGGTCACTTTCAATTTGAAGAATCTCATAAGAAGAATCAGATTGGTAATCACATATGTATAGCATCATATCAATCAGAATTTTCCTAGTGCAAGGCCTTGACTAAAAACCTCATCTCTCAATGAGAAAATGGGCTACAATTTTGGCAAGACACATGACCTATAGACACCATAATCATTTCCTCTCCAAGATACATACTCCACCTAGGTGTTACCAGAGTATGACCTTCTTGGATAATTCTTTTCTTGGGTAGATATCCCTCAAATAATATCATTCCCCGACTACTCTTATCTTGAATTCCCTATCTCATTCTCAAAGAGTATTGGATGCTAGATGATTACCCAATCCTCCATTCTGTCTTCCAGGTGAAGACCGAAATGATGTGTCTATCCATTCTCTCCTCATGGTCTTCACTAAGACTTATGGCTATTAGTCCTGGTCTAGTGCATGCCACATGAATTAGAGAATCATATATGTCACTCCTTCTTAACTCAAGAAGGACATACTTCAAGTTTCTTCCAAGTAAGAAACTTACCACCAGGCTCCCTCTTAACTAGGGACATGCAACAACAATGGTGATACACCCATCTTCTCCTGAATAATTCCTCCCCTCAATGTCATGGATTTTGATAATGAGGAATATTCAACTTTTGGCTTCATAGGGAACATATCATCCATCACTTTCATCCATGAGTGATGTCATCCACCTGAAAGTGATTCATCATTCCTTCTCATCTAATCCACCTTTATGCCATGTTGCTTTCCTTCGAACCATCTCCCAAGGATCTTACATCCTTCTGTTGGAAATATTGTCATTGATGGCAAAGGAGGCAGCGCTCAAGCAAAGGAGGCAGCGCTAAAGCAAAGAGCCAGCAAAGAAGCAAATGAAGGCAGAGGAAACGAATATAATAGAGGCAGAACCGTTATCTCAGCAATAGAGGCAGAGGTAGAGCGACAGGAGCAGCAGAGGCAGAGGCAGAAGCAGAGCCGTTATAAAATTCCAGGAATCGCACTCTCCAACCGGCATTATACATATAACTTATACAAACATTATTCCGGGAATCGCTTCACTCCAGCAGCAAAATATTTATATAAACATATATATCAGTTATATACAAGCAGAGCACATATAACATATACAATCATAATTCCGGGAATCGCTTCACTCCAGCAGCAAAATATATATATATATATCCATCACCTTACATATATGTGCAGCGCATCATATAAACAAAGGTCAAAGCATAAATATATACAAAAGGAGCGCTTTATTATAAGTTTCATATTATTAATCCCGAAAACAAAAGAACCAAAGGTCCAAGGCATATATATTATGGAGTGCATAAAACAAAGTTTTATAAGGTGGGACCCCTCCCCAATCGGATCGGAAATGTGAAGAGTCCAAAGTTGGAAGTGCATTGCAATTACCGATTGGCGATTTCCGATTGAATCGCAATCAGAGCACATTGGAGCTGCAATAGTTGAGTGATATCAATTCAGGCGATTGGCGATTTCCGATTGAATCGCAATCGAAACACACTGGAGCTACAATAGTTGAGTGATATCAATTCAGGCGATTGGAAATTTCCGATTGAATCGAAATCGGAGCATATTGGAGCTGCAATAGTTGAGTGATATCAATTCAGGCGATTGGCGATATCCGATTGAATCGGATCGGACTGTGGAACAATTAACCGGTTTGGCATTCAAACATTGCGATTTGCGATCGCCGATTTGCATCGCATCGGAGCAGGTATTAAAAGGTATATATATATATATATATTATGGCATTGTGTTGATTGCCGATTGTGATGATTGGAATCATATCGAATCGGAATCGGAGCAGGAGCGATAAATAGCATTCAGAGAAGACTCATTGCATCGGGAAGTGTGTTAAGTGGGCCCAAAAGGAGTTCTTATATGTTTAATATGTCTTCACTATATTACGCCGAGAATTGATTTAAAAAGGAAGTGTGTATGTATGCCGAGAGTTGAAATTACTTATTTGTATATATGAAAGGGCGTTGTTATATGTATATATATTACATTGTTGCGGTTGTATTAAAACATGTCGCGTGGTCTGTAGACCCACGGGCCTCAGCTTAATGGGAGGGCGATTATTTATGTAATACAATTGTAATATATGTATGTTCCGTCCTGTGGAACTCGCCACATCAACAAGACACTTGCTGCGTGTAAATGATTGAATTACAGTCAGCAGATTCATTTATATATAAAGCGCTGGTATAAAACTAAAATAAAAATGCAGTTCATAAATTCAGGAGTTACGCAGCAGCCATAAACAGAAAGGCATACAGAGAAGAGAAAGGGACAAAGAGATAGTTAGAGAAAAGACAAATGCGCAGCAAGCCAAGAGACAAAATGAGTGAGCTGGAGTTCAAATTGTAATTCGAATGTAAATGTTTTAATTGTTTTTATTGTTTGTGATGCATTGGAAAGTCTCCGGAAGAAAGCAAATATCCCACTGTAATATTAAAATAAGCACCTACAGTTACATTTTTCTGAGTAAGCTGAAAAGAGATGAGAAGGCAGAAGGCAAAGAGACATGACTATCCATTTCGACTTCCCAGTAGAATACAAATAGTCATGAAGCTATCTTGTATAAAAGGGGGTAATATCCAAGAGGAGAGTTTGATGAAAACAGAATGAAAATGAAGAGAGAGTAAATCAAGAGAAGGCAGAATATAGAAGAGTAAGAAAGAGAAGATTAAGAAAAGCAACGTATGAGAAGCTTTAAGGCATCGCAGTCATATCTCGAGGTAAGTCAAAGAACCTTCGCCTTGAAAAATTGAGGAAGTTGGAGCTCCCCTATCAAGTTGCAGCTTGATAGCTGTCAGTTGTAGCTGACTGAGGTTGGAGCCTCCTGTAGGTTGGTGCCTGCAGAAAATTGAAGGGAGTTGGTGCTTCCTTGCAAGTTGTAGCTTGCAGAATTGAGGTAGGAGCCTCCCGTAGGTTGGTGCCTGCAGAAAAACAGTGGTGAGAGGGAGTTGGAGCTTGCCTTTGCATCACAACAATAATAAGATGTGGTTTTCTCCCTTTATGGGTTTCCACTTATATCTGGTGTCTCTGTGCATGATATTTATGTATTGATCTGATATGTATCATTTGATTAATACCTTCTGCTCTCAAATTAAGTCTACTACTCTATTAAACTAATACTTTCAGATTACATTATAAGATTACTCTCACATTAAATAGAGTTTGAAATGAAGGTGTAAATAAGTTTATTTAAAAGTTTAAAAGATCAGGAATGTATTAAACTGATTCACCCCCCCCTCTCAGTTTAATTAGAGATTCAACAATTGGTATCAGAGCGGGTTCCTTTGTACAAGTCTAACAACTGAAAGGAGATCCTAGGTTCCCAAGATGGCTAGTAAAGAAGGATGCTCAACCAATAAAAGCCCCTTTCTTCACCGGTGAAAATTATGCTTTCTGGAAAATCAGAATGAAGACATACATAATGTCTCTAGGAATAGAAGTCTGGGCTGCTGTGGAATTAGGATATGCCCCGAAGTCAACTGATACAGAAAAAGAAGCTAAAGAAAGCTTTGTAGCTAATGCAAAAGACATGAATGCCATCCTGAATGGATTATGTGAAGCAGAGTTTATTAAAGTAATGCACAAAGACACTGCCAAGAAAATATGGGATACTCTTGAAGGCATACATGAGGGAGACCATAAAGTAAAAACTGCCAAACTTCAAGTATATAGAGCCCAGTTTGAAAACTTAAAATGAATGATGATGAAGATGTTGGCAGCTTCTTCTTAAAAGTTGCAGAAATTGTTAACAATATGAAAGCTCTTGGAGAAACCATACCAGAAAGTATATTTGTGCAAAAGATTCTAAGATCACTCCCATCCAGATTTAATCCCAAGGTATCTGCAATAGAAGAGACAGCGAATTGGGAGACCTTGACCATGAATTAGCTACTAGGAAGTCTTACAGCATATGAGATGAGGCTCCCACAGAAGAAGACAAGCACAAGGGAGGCAGCATTCAAAACAGAAAAGAAGAAAGAAGAAAAGGAAGACATATGCTCTTGCTCTGATGAAGAAGAGGCTAAATTTGTCAAGAAATTGGATAGAGGCTCAGGTAGATACAAAGGTAAACTTCCTTTTAAATGCTTTAAATGTGGAAGAGTTGGACATTATGCTGCTAAATGTCCTCACAAGAAAGTAAGAAATCAAGCTCAAGAATCAGAGAAAGACACATCAAAGAATTGGCAGAAAGGAAAGAAATTCAGCAGAAAATCCTTTTATGCTCACCAAGACAGCAGTGCATCTGAAGACTCAGATGAACCCTCAAGTGAAGAAGGAACCTCAGAATTTATATTGATGGCCATAGAAGATCTTGAGGGACTCCTACTAGAAGATGAAGAAGAAGAAGGAGAAGTAGACCTTGAGGGGGAGCTAAGAAGTGCTCTCGAGGAGATTGACAGACTCAAACTAAAATGCAGAAAACAAAAAGAGATTCTCCTAAAATGTGTGAAAGAAGAACAAAATTCAGAAGTCCTCATGCAGCTGAAGGTAAAACTTGAAGAAGCCAAGAAGATAGAAGATATGTTACTTCAGCAAATCAAAGATAAATCTCGAGAACAAGAGAAGCTGGAAGAAGAAATTTTGTGTCTGAGAAAGAAATTAGAAAATGCTCAACAGAAAGTTTCTATATACGCTTCTCAAACAACAAGCTCTATTAAGTTGAATGAAATTTTGGTTGCTCAAAGATCCCCTATGATAAAGACTGGAATAGGCTACGAAGGAGAATCAAGTAAAGGAAAAGAAAAGGTTGACAGAGAGATTATTTTTTTAAAAGCAAAGAAGGATGAGGAAGTAGCTCAAATAGTTCCAACAAAAGAAGAAATCTGCAATAAGAGAGACAAAGAGAAGAAGAAACCTCTAGTAACAAAGAATATAATGAATAATAAGATGGCAGAAAAAGGATCATATGCTCCTGAGTATGTCAAATTTGGAAGCCATCAAAGGAGATTCTTCCCTCCTATGAATAATGCCACCTGTTATGTCTGCCACAAGAAGGGACACATTGCTTCATATTGTCATGCAAGGAGGAATGATTCAAACCAGCAAAAGAGGCAAGCATGGAAGAGACAACCTTACATCAGGTATGCAAGTAATTTCTATGGTTATGGTTTTTATTGTAAGGATTTTGGCCATAGAATTATTGAATGTAGAAAGTATGGACAAAGACTGATGTTCAATACCTCAAGGAGGTTTATGAGTCAAAGCAATTTTGTTCATGCTCACAATTCCGCAAAAACTATAATCAAATGTTGTATATGCAATCAAATTGGGCATATATCTTCCAAGTGTTCTCTAAAGGGATATAATTCATCACCTCACAAAAGATACCAAACAAAAAGGGGCCTCCAGTGGATAAAGAAGGCGAATAAATGTGACTTGGCTTTAACTGCTCAAGATTTGAAGAGTCAATGGTATTTGGACAATGGCTGCTCTAAACACATGACAGGAGATAAAAACAAGTTTTTAACTCTTGACGAAAAGAAATCGGGCAATGTCACTTTTGGAAATGACAAATCAGGAAAGATCAAGGGAAAAGGATCAGTCAGCATAGACAATGGCAGAGGAAAGGCCCAAGATGTATTATATGTAGATGGGCTGAAAGCAAATTTACTAAGTGTCAGTTAGATGTGTGATAAAGGCTGTGAAGTTCTCTTTAGAGCACAAGGTTGTGTAGTCAGATCAAGCACAACAGGAAAAACTCTACTCAAAGGTGTTCGAACAGAGAGTAATGTGTACATAGTGAAAGATGAAGATGAAGCCTGCCATCTTAGCAAACTCGAGGAGTCATGGTTATGGCATAGGAGATTGGGACATCTCAGATTTGACCATATCATTAGACTGAGTAAGAAGAAAGCTGTCAGAGATATGCCAGAAATAAAAAGGCCCTCAAACACAATATGCAAATCGTGTCATTTGGGGAAACAAACTCGCACATCCTTTAAATCTAAAAGAGTTATCAACAAGAAGACCACTGCAACTTGTGCACATGGATCTGTGTGGACCTGCAAGAACTAAAACACCAAGTGGAGAGTCCTACTTTATGCTGATAATAGATGATTTCTCCAGAATGACATGGGTTGCTTTTCTCAAGAATAAATCGAAAGCTCTGGACAAATTCAAAACATTTAAAGCATTAGCAGAAAATCAGACAGGATGCAAGCTGAAATGTATCAGATCAGACAGAGGAGGAGAATTCACTGATTATGACTTTTCAGACCTATGTAATGAACATGGAATAAAGCAACAATTTACTATTGCAGGGACACCTCAGCAGAATGGAGTAGCAGAGAGACAAAACAGGTATGTACAACAAATAGCAAGAGCTATGATGCAAGAGAATAATATTGCTCAAACCTTCTGGGCAGAAGCAGTGCACACAGCAGTACATATCCTTAATAAAGCCCACTTAAGGCCAAGCAGTGACAAGACTCCCTATGAACTATGGCATGGAAAGCCAACTTCAATAAAACATTTCAGAGTCTTTGGTAGCAAGTGTTACATAAAGAATAATGATGAAAACCTTGGGAAATTTGATGCAAGAGCAGATGAAGGGATTTTTCTGGGATATGCTTCCAAAAGCAAAGGGTACAGGTGCTACAACAAGATCCTTCGGAAGATAGTTGAAAGTATTGATGTGAGATTTGATGAAGAACTTCCAAACAATACAAGAAATATAGACTGCTGCAGTCCATCAGACAACCATGAAGAGGAAGAAAAGGATGATGATGAAACAAGCAAGACAACAGATGATGCAGAGCTGAGCTCGAAAACCCCCTCAAGATACACTCAGAAGAATCATCCTGAAGATTAGATCATAGGAGACAAGAAAGCAGGAGTCCAGACAAGAAGGCAGCTAACAGAACAAACAGAAGAAGTATACATAGCCATGCTATCACAAATAGAGCCAAAGAAATTTGACGAAGCCAGCAAGGACAAGTATTGGATAAAAGAAATGAATGAAGAATTGGACCAAATTGAGAAGAACAATACCTGGGAACTAGTTCCTAGACCTATTGAGAAAAATATCATTGGTTCAAAATGGGTATTCAAAAAAAAAATGAATGAGCAAGGACAAGTAATCAGGAATAAAGCTAGGCTGGTCTGCAAAGGATACTCACAAATAGAAGGACTTGATTATGATGAAACATTTGCCCCTGTAGCCAGAATGGAAGCTATCAGAATGTTCCTGGCATTTGCATGCTACCAAGATTTCAAGGTATATCAAATGGATGTAAAATCAGCTTTTCTTAATGGCGATCTAGAAGAAGAAGTGTACATGGAACAACCAGAAGGTTTCTCATTGACAGATAAAGAAGACTATGTATGCAAACTGAAAAAGGCCCTATATGGACTAAAACAGGCTCCTCGTGCTTGGTACTCAAGACTGGATAAATATTTGCAAAAACAGGGTTTTAAGAGAGGTGGAGTAGACAGCAATCTATACATAAAAGCCCATGAAAATGAACTTTTGATTGTTGTAGTGTATGTTGATGACATTATGTTTGGAAGCAACAAAGATGATCTAGCAAAAGGGTTTGCTGATGAAATGAAAATAGAGTTTGAAATGTCTATGATCGGAGAGCTCAGTTTCTACTTGGGACTACAAATTCAGCAAAAGAACACAGGTACATTTATTTCACAAGAAAAATACATAAAAGAAATGTTGAAAAAATTCAAAATGGAGGACTGCAAACCTGTGTCAACTCCCATGACCACAGGTTGCAAGCTGTGTGCTGATGATGGGTCTGCAGATGTAGATCAAAAACTCTACAGATCCATGATAGGAAGTCTGTTATATTTGACAGCATCAAGACCAGACATCATGCTAGCAGTTGGACTAGTAGCTAGATATCAAGCAACACCCAAACAAAATCATCTTCTTGCAGTAAAAAGAATATTCAGATATCTACAAGGAACAACACAGTATGGGCTTTGGTATCCTAAAAGAAAAAGCTTCACTTTAAAAGCATACACAGATGCAGATTGGGCCAGCTGTGTAGATGACAGGAAAAGTACAAGTGGAGGTGCTTTCTATCTAGGAGAAATTCTAGTAGCATGGTTAAGCAAGAAACAAACATCCATCTCTCTGTCAACAGCTGAAGCAGAATATATAGCAGCAACAGCCTGTTGTACACAAGTCATGTGTATGAAGCAGACTCTTCAAGATATGAAGGTGAGAATTAATGAACCTATCTCAATAAAATGTGATAATAAAAGTGCCATAAGTATATCTAAAAATCCTGTGCTTCATTCAAAAACTAAACATATACCAATCAAATATCATTTTCTCCGAGAACAAGTGGCTCAGAAAATAGTTAAACTGGACTATGTACCAACAAAAGAACAGATATCGGATATATTTACTAAACCACTTGCCAGAGAACCATTCGAATACTTGAGAGACAGACTAGGGGTAGTATCTGTAGATACTACTCTCTAATATAAAGAGAAAGCATAGTCTCAGGGGGAGAGCATAAATGAAAATATCTTTCCTAAAGGAAATCAGCAAGCAAGGGAAGCATAAAACAGGTCCACAGGATCAGCATTCTCAGTATTATCAGCATTCAGCATGAAAAAAAAAGGATTAAACATATATCGGCAATCTAGCACAGATTATAGCAGAGATATATAGCAGCAGCAGCCTCAACACAGATTATATGGTTAACACAGGATTAAATGCATCATTGTTGTCTGCAATCTAGCACAGATTACAGGCACTACATACGAAACACAGCTATACAACATATATCGACTCACTATATCAGACAGAGACAAAATATCTATTCAAGTTTGATAATACTCAAAGCGTTCCCTCAACAAGTCTAATACATCACTCTGGAGCAGCATGGTACAAAGTTAGCAGAAGAGGACCTAAACGTAACTCAGAGAAAGGAAATGCAACGACAAAACCCATACAGAGAGATGAGGCGTCGTCCTTTGCCATTGATGTCAAAGGGGGAGGAAGAACAAACAACAGGAGGAAGAATAGGCAAACAGGAAGAGCAAGCAACAAGAGAAAGAGAAAGCAAATAGAGAAAGTGGATTGCCATCAATGCCAAAGGGGGAGACTGTTGGAAATATTGTCATTGATGGCAAAGGAGGCAGCGCTCAAGCAAAGGAGGCAGCGCTCAAGCAAAGAGGCAGCAAAGAAGCAAATGAAGGTAGAAGAAACGAATATAATAGAGGCAGAACCGTTATCTCAGCAATAGAGGCAGAGGCAGAGCGACAGGAGCAGCAAAGGCAGAGGCAGAAGCAGAGCCGTTATAAAATTCCAGGAATCGCACTCTCCAACCGGCATTATACATATAACTTATACAAACATTATTCCGGGAATCGCTTCACTCCAGCGGCAAAATATATAAACATATATATCAGTTATATGCAAGCGGAGCACATATAACATATACAAACATAATTCCGGGAATCGCTTCACTCCAGCGGCAAAATATATATATATAAACATATATATCAGTTACATACAAGAGGAGCGCTTTATTATAAGTTTCATATTATTAATCCCGAAAACAAAAGAACCAAAGGTCCAAGGCATATATATTATGGAGCGCATAAAACAAATTTTTATAAGGTGGGACCCCTCCCCAATCGGATCGGAAATGTGAAGAGTCCAAAGGTGGAAGCGCATTGCAATTACCGATTGGCGATTTTCGATTGAATCGCAATCGGAGCACATTGGAGCTGCAATAGTTGAGTGATATCAATTCAGGCGATTGGCGATTTCCGATTGAATCGAAATTGGAGCACATTGGAGCTGCAATAGTTGAGTGATATCAATTCAGGCGATTGGCGATATCCGATTGAATCGGATCGAACTGTGGAACAATTAACCGGTTTGGCATTCAAACATTGCGATTTGCGATCGCCGATTTGCATCGCATCGGAGCAGGTATTAAAAGGTATATATATATATATATATCTATATATATATATATATATATATATATACATATATATATTATGGCATTGTGTTGATTGCCGATTGTGATGATTGGAATCATATCGAATCGGAATCGGAGCAGGAGCGATAAATAGCATTCGGAGAAGACTCATTGCATCAGGAAGTGTGTTAAGTGGGCCCAAAAGGAGTTCTTATATGTTTAATATGTCTTCACTATATTACGCTGAGAATTGATTTAAAAAGGAAGTGTGTATGTATGCTGAGAGTTGAAATTACTTATTTGTATATATGAAAGGGCGCTGTTATATGTATATATATTACATTGTTGTGGTTGTATTAAAAATGCCGCGTGGTCTGTAGACCCACGGGCCTCAGCTTAACGGGAGGGCGATTATTAATGTAATGCAATTGTAATATATGTATGTTTCGGCCTGCGGAACTCGCCACATCAACAAGACACTTGCTGCGTGTAAAGGATTGAATTACAGTCAGCAGATTCATTTATATTTAAAGCGCTGGTATAAAACTAAAATAAAAATGCAGTTCATAAATTCAGGAGTTACGCAACAGCCATAAACAGAAAGGCATAAAGAGAAGAGAAAGGGACAAAGAGACAGTTAGAGAAAAGACAAATGCGCAGCAAGCCAAGAGACAAAATGAGTGAGCTGGAGTTCAAATTGTAATTCGAATGTAAATGTTTTAATTGTTTTTATTGTTTGTGATGCATTGGCAAGTCTCCGAAAGAAAGCAAATATCCCACTGTAATATTAAAATAAGCACCTACAGTTACATTTTTCTGAGTAAGCTGAAAAGAGATGAGAAGGCAGAAGGCAAAGAGACATGACTGTCCATTTCGACTTCCCAGTAGAATACAAATAGTCATGAAGCTATCTTGTATAAAAGGGGGTAATATCCAAGAGGAGAGTTTGATGAAAACAGAATGAAATGGTGGAGGAGAGTAAATAAAGAGAAGAAGAATAGTAGAAGAGTAAGAAAGAGAAGATTACAAAGCATACGTAAGGAGAAGCCAAGGCATCGTAGCCGATATCTCGAGGTAAACTCAACAACTTTCGCTTGATAAATTGAGGAAGTTGGAGCTTCCTCGACGGTTGGTGCTCTGATAGTCGTAAGTTGTAGCCGATCGAGGTTGGAGCCTCCTCGTAGGTTGTGCCTCGCAAAATCAAGGAGCAGAAGCCTTTGCAAGTTGTAGTTTTTATGGGACTGTTCAGCAGGCAGGAGCTCAGAGGTTGGTGCCCGCAGAAAATAGTGGTGAGAGGGAGTTGGAGCTTGCCTTTGCATCACAACAATAATAAGATGTGGTTTTCTCCCTTTATGGGTTTCCACTTATATCTGGTGTCTCTGTGCATGATATTTATTTATTGATCTGATATGTATCATTTGCTTAATACCTGCTGCTCTCAAATTAAGTCTACTGCTCTATTAAACTAATACTTTCAGATTACATTCTAAGATTACTCTCACATTAAATAGAGTTTGAAATGAAGGTGTAAATAAGTTTATTGAAAAGTTTAAAAGATCAGGAATGTATTAAACTGATTCACCCCCCCCTCTCAGTTTAATTAGAGATTCAACACCTTCCACATGATTGAAAACCCTACATAAACTTTATCCAGATAAACATATAAATAAGAACTTTTAAATCAAAATTTACCTCAGTGATGACATTTCACCATGACATCTTCCTATTGGCTTCAACATCCTTTATTTAGTTTGACACATCTCCTAAAGATATGTATTTTTAAGGGTCTTCTTGTTTACCATGCTTCCATCTGAGTCCACATATCTTCCCAGGAGATCTCCTAGTCACATCTTCTTGGCTTCTAAATGATAACCACCTTTTGACATGGTTGCAATTCATGATTTATTACATTCTTTCTCCACATAGCTTCATCCCCAGGAACTTCCAGTATCTAGTTCCTTGTTTGTATACAACCACCTCATATTCCATATGAGGACATATTTAATTTCATCTGTTAGTGGAAACCTGTGCACTAGAATAGATCCTTCTTCCATCATACTTCTAAAGATAGAAATCCTTCACATGCAACCATATGACATGACTTTAAAACATCCAGTGTCAGCATATAGATATAGTTACCTCATCCTTTTCCTTTTTAGTCGTCCTGCAACAATTTTACTAGAATGAATATCTTCATTCCCTTGACCTGCTTCATCAATATGTCATCCTATCCTAATCCAAAAATTTTGTAACATATAATTCTCGATGAAACCTTTTTCTTTCTTTCTAACCAGTGAATCCATAGAGAACTTTATTAGAAAAATTTCAACACATGTTTCCATATTTATTATTGAATGATGACCCTTGATCTTGATGACTGCCTTCCACCATTGTTGTTATCAGTGAGGTTTCCAAGAGATACTTCTTCAAGTGCTCCTTCCATGATTCTATCCTAATGCTATTAATATACATTGGTTCCTATTATACTATTTTACAACCAACAGAAATATCTTAAGGAGAAATATGATCTCAATCATAATAGAGATCTTTCACTTTCTTCTTTCTTAGATTTATTTGCATCAGGTTCTTCTCATTTATCTGTGACATAGGCTTCTTCCTTTTTCGTCTTGCCATTTCTAGATTTTAGACATTCTAATTTATAATGCCCAAAATTATTACATCCAAAGCATCATGATTTTTCCATATTTATTCTTTTAGTTTGAGGACCAAATTTACTGAATCTTCCTTTCTTCCTGGACATGGCTACAAAGGCTTGATTCCGTTCACTTGATCATGTATCAACTTTGGCTTTCAATATTGTTTCATCTATATTACATAGATCCTGGAATGGTATTGCTTCTTCTTTCCCATTGATGATAGAAGTGAAACTTCCCCATTCTTTAGGTAGAACATTTTGTACCATAGTGATAATTTCCCCATCAGGAATTCCTTCTCCCAATTTCTGCAGTTGAGCTCGCATTGTGAAAATCTCCATAAGATATGGAATTATTCCTTTCTTTCTTGACATTCTCAATTTGTATAATTTTTGTCTCACTGATATTATTTCCCCTGCAGAACCTTTCGAGAATAAATCCACTAATTTATCATATATTTCTTTTGAGGATTCTAGATTTGATACATAGGGAATGAGAGAGTCTTTTATGGATTCTTTAAGAATCCTTCATGCTCTTTTGCCTCCCTTCATGTATTCGATATATGTTATATTATCTTCTTTTTAAGGTTGAATTGTAGATCCTTCGATGTAGCCCATAACTTAATTTTCAATTAGATTCAAATTTGTCCTCTTCTTCCATGCACTAAAGTTTGATGACCCAACCAATTTGTTGCTCTCTATACAATAATTCATTTTGAAATATTTAGATAAGGTCATATATACTTACTTGAGTAAGGTAACTTTCTCCTTCCATCATCATCTTTGATGAAGATGAATTTAGGAACTCCTTCTTAGATTGAATTTTCTAATGTAGATGTATTCAATGGAGATGATAGAAAATATATTCAATATAAATATTTGATGGAAAATATTATCTTCTTGATGAGTGAATCCTTGATAATATTCCTTGTAAATTGAATTGATATTTCAATGTAGACTTTGATTCTTACTTCTTTGAGTGTCTCTTTGTCAAGTAGCCATCGTCTTCATCACCTTAGCTCTGATTCCATGTTGAGAATTTGGAAGGGAAAATACACTTCCATATCATGCACCACTGTAGTTCCAACTCTGTTACAACTAGAATCACTCAGTTACAACTAAATTCAACCTGCATGTCCCACCAACCAACCTCTTAACTTGAAACTCACTTAGCTAACTGATTTTCCACTTCAGTTAACTATTTCCAAGTCCACCTTGAGAATAGATTACAGTTTATTGTCCATATAAATTAAGGGATAATAAAGATAGACATGCATCTATAAATACACATGCACCATACATATATAAATATACATACACCTAAAAATAGCCTATGTGGGCCTCACCTAGTGTAGGTGCTTAATTTTCACTCGGATCAAGGATGTTGTTTCTGGATGCCAATATCATTGTTTCTTGTTGCAAACTTCAACACTCCCTCTCAACAAGAAAGGAATGTCCTTGCATGCGACATGCAACTCCATGCATGCAACATCCAACCCTTTCATGTGACATGAAACTCCATGAATGCGACATGAAACTCCATGCATGCACCATGCAACCTTTGCATGCAACACTTCTCTAGTGTTTCTCGCACATGCAACCTTTGCATGAAACACTTCTGAAAATGAATAGCCTCCAAAAAAATGAATCAATATAATGCATCTGTCATAAAATTCTTCTGACTTCTGCTAGCTCTGCACATGTCTTCAGGATCCACCGCACTGCTGAAACGTGCATCCATGCACTCTACACTTGCTTTCAAATCTGATCTATGCTCCAATATCTGAAACTATCACTTTGATTTCATGTCCTCACGGCATCTGACTGCATCAATCCAACTGATCCTGCTACTATTGTACTATGGGATCCTCGTAGCCAGGTTCGATCCATGAGATCTACACCATCTCAATGAGTCCAACCCAAAATTTATTCTTGGGATTATTCATGCATGTCGCCCCACCTCTCACCTGGTAGTATAGCTGCATGCAATCCCTCTGCCTATCTGGCTTGAAATATCTCTGAATGAGTGGTTTCTCCCACTCCATGATCCTCCACATGTGGCTGCTCCACATCTTGAGGTTCACTCTTACCTGCATGGAAATCCAGCTCCCTCTCAAGGGTCAATTGCATGGCTTTCTCACACTTCCCCATGGTTGGAAGCTCTGTAGAAATCACATCTACATCAAGTATATAGATTTTCTTCACACGAATCCCAATATTCTTGAATTTATTTGTGGATTTATGCCGAAGAAAGGCTTTACCTTAATTAAATACCACATCATAGCCTTTATCTTCCAACAGGGCAACTAAAACTAATTTTTTTTTTAAGCCTGGCACATGCATTACATCTTTTAAAAAGAAGGGTTTACTTGACGTCCTTTGGAAAGAAATAGTACCAATCCTAGTAGTACTATACCTTTTGTCATCACCCATTTCGAAATGCATCTGGAGGTCCTTCTCCTCCAAGCTATTGAAAATTTCTTTGTCTCCCGTCATGTGGAAATATTCACCACTATCCAAGTACCACATCGAACTCATTACACTTGATACCATGCATGAAATAAGTGAGAATTCAAGCTAAAATTGTGAGGCAAGAACCTCACTAGATGCAACTCCAGCAACTTTCTTGTTCTTCTTCTTTTGTCGACAATTTTTGGCAATATGTCAATGCTCGTGATCGTGAAAACACTTCACTTTGGACATGTTGTGCTCCTTGCCATCTTCACTGCCCTTATATTTAAAATGGAATTTCTTCCCCTTCCCCTTATTCGCCTTGGCAGCCAAAGCACAATCCTTTTCATCATCATGCTTTGATGAAGAGCCATCTCTGGTGTTCTGCCTGAACTCCTCCTGCACCAGATCCGACCACAATCATTCCCAATCCAACAATTTTTACCGTTCGTTGAAAGAGTCTTCATAACTGTGCCAACTCTTAAGAATTCCTATGAGAACCAAACTCACAAAATCATCATCAGCAACATGTATTCCTACACTCCCAAGTTCATCCCGACATTGGAAAAACTTTGTTAATAATACCAAAATAGTGTCTTTATTTTCCATCTTGATCTTCCTAAGTTTATATTTGAGCACTAATTTCCTATGTTGCTACTGTTTTGGAATAGATCCATCTAATCCTTCCACATAGCATATGGTGTGGCTTTCCCATGGAGGCTTGAGACAATGTGGTCTCATACTCATCCAACAAGATCCTCTTCGCCCTTGCCACTTTCTTTTTCCATTCATCAAGATTTGCAACATATGGCTTAGGAACATCTTTGAAAATGAATTCCTTTAAGCCATAGTCTTCGAGTATTGCCTCCATTTTGTTGTTCCAAGAAATGTAGTTTGAGCTGCCCTCGAGTGCATACTGTAACTTCAAGCCATTGAAAGCCATTTCGATCTTAAATCAGCTGTAGCACCAAGAAAGTATTTCTGCAAATTCGAATTCTTTCCAACCACAAACTCAGCTCCTGCTTCACTTCTGCAATTTCCTGTGCTTTGATACCGTGAAGAAATTATAACACAGATCTGATACCATGTAGAAATTATACAACATTCATGTATATCTTGAATTATCCTGATCTAAAAATGTGCTACTGTTAAATACAAAGTTGCTTCTATAAATATTTGCGAAATTAAAAACACAATCTCCAATTACAATATCATGAAGAAAGATCAATCACACACAACACAGATAATTTCCCGGTGAAAGATTACAGCTTAAAACCCCACTATATTATATTTTATATTATATCATGGATCATGAAACAATTACATACAAATCTCCAATCACAAGAGCCCTCAGCACATGAGCTAATTGTCTCATACTGTCATACAAAAATTGGAAAATCACTTGCTCAATTTATTTTCTCCAGACAACCAACCTCCACTACGCAATCCCTGATGGTAAAGAACCATGAATGATAGATGATCTTGCCTTCCTTTACTTCGTAAATATCATGGCCACATCCAATGTGTGTGTTCTTGCAAGTGTGCAAGTGGATAATGTCACAACTGATAGTTATCTTCCCTTTCACCTAGAACTCAACTAGGTCTCCACTAGATCTGACATGCATGCAATTAATAATAGTAAAAACATCAGTTGCATGTGAGATCACTACATGTGAATTAATTAATATTTAATTCACTTGATCTCTCACTAGTGTATCTACAGTTACAACTAGCACAACCGACTTTAACTCACTTAACTAAGTTAAACTTATTTACAACTTGCACAACTCATGCACCACTGCACTTCCGACTCTGTTACAACTAGAATCACTCAGTTACAACTAAATTCAACCTGCATGTCCCACAAACCAACCTCTTAACTCGAAATTCACTTAGCTAAATGATTTTCCACTTCAGTTAACTATTTCCAAGTCCACCTTGAGAATAGATTACAGTTTATTGTCCATCTAAATTGGGGGACAATAAAGATGGACATGCACCATACATATATAAATAGACATACACCTAAAAATCGCCTATGTGGGCCTCACCTAATGTAAGTGCTTAATTTTCACTCAGATCAAGGATGTTGTTTATGGATGCCAATTTCACTGTTTCTTGTTGCAAACTTCAACACTTTCTCCTGGGCCAACATGAGGGCCTGCTTCTGAGACAACTTCACTGCTAGAGGATTTTTAGCACAGATATTGAGGAACATATGTGCCATGAATCTAAGGCTTGTTTGACAAGGTCTTGAGGTATACAAGTGTGACTTGAATATTCATAAGCATGACTCTTAATTAGTACATTTATGACCATATGAAAAATCCCAAAAAGAGATCAAGAAGAAGTATTTTGACCTATAATAAAACCTTGCTCATGAAACCCACGAAGAAATCATACCAAAAACATAGTTTATTATCTTTTTCTTCTTTACTACATAAATACATAATTACATAGTCAATATGAAGACCGATCCTAGTTACACTTTCCAACAAAGATGACCTAACCCCTTAATCCCTAACCCTAAATACCTTAAGCCATAAATCCATAATATATATAAAAAAATCTACTATATAAAGACATTTAGTGAATAACCTACCAAGAGTGATATTCATGCACGTCTTCAAACTGTCCAAATTCTCTGCAATGTTTTTTATTTGTTTTTATTCAAAGTCTCCTCCTCTTGTAATTCCTACATTTCTTACAAGAGAAATAACATTTTCCATCACCCATTTTTCCTTACCAAACTTTCAATATTGATAATATTCAAAATTCAACTAGTTAAACTATTTTTAATGTAATTAATAAATTCATTATTAACAAAATATCTCTTATATATAATTTTTGTCATCGAATTTCCAACGTCCATATATTATTGGGAGACGTTGTATAACGGTCAAAAAAATTGACCACATCCAACATTAGTATTCCACCAGTCTTATGGATGGCCTGGTCAAACATCAAAAATACGAAAAGTGTCACATAAACATTGGGTATCTAACATAGTAAGAAGGAGACAAATATCTAGCAAACCCATCAAATATCCAATGTTATTCGAGGATTTTTAAAAACAAATACAGAAAAATCAATTAAATATGTCTATACAACCAATTTTTTTTTAGCATTATCAAAGTAAAGTGTGAGTTTTTTCATCCTTATGTAGTTATGGTTTTGATGTAATTTATTCCCATGAATTATTAATAAATATCGGGGTTTCTTACTTTAATTATTACTAACAATTTTTTTGGATCTGTGTTGCATTTTATTAATATTTTTGGAAAAATATGATGCTATAATATTTTATTGCAATTTTAGCTAAATAAATAAAATGGAATATTACACTATGAGTAAAAATAATGGTATAGTTATGTGCTTATACTCTTTTACATGAGAGCATCGTGTGGTAGAACACATTTAGTTATGCATATCATACGCACATGAAATAAAATTAAAATATTTGTTTTTCTAAAATCAGTTTATAGGGGTAACAGAAGTAGTAAAATTCCTAACAGAAGGTTTTGGGGGTGTTACAAAGGCTGGTGGGGCGTTACATAATTTTATTAAAGCCCATTTTTACAACTCTCAAGCTATATGGGCCAATATTTTCTATAGAGAAAAATTACAAATTACAAGTAAACTATTTGATCAAATTTATATGGACTAGAAATGGATAGATCTCAAAATTCAAGATGAAAACATCAATAGGGGTGGATAAACAGGCTAATGATACTATTACAAACTAAGAATTTGCAAAGCGATGAGTAAATTTTAGTAATGGAGATCTTGAATTCGTCTAAATGGAAATTCCGAGGACATAAGTATTATTGATGGAAAGAGATTTTTTTTTTTTTAAAGCTAAAAAAAATATGAATATTGTGATATCATTCATGAGGTGGCAATTCCAGGTGGAAACTGAGTTAGCATGTGGAGGGGGCTAAGTGGTACGACTAGACACCGTTAGAATTCGATGCGCTATTTAACCCCCTACAACTTTGAAAACCAATATTAATATGAAGCATCTATTTAATCAAGTGTCATCCATCATATGCATTGATCATGTAGCTTCACTATATCCAACGCATATTTTTTGACTTGATATAGGTCTAGGCCACTCGATCAGAATGATCTTAGCTATTGGATCCATTGGGGGTGAAAATTCACCATATCTAATACAAATATTTGGACCCGATATACATCTGGGTCATTGGATAGGAATTATCTAAGCCATTGGATCAATCGAGGGTGCAATTTCACTATATCCCCTGAACATGTTTGGACCTAATATGGATCAGGTCCATTGTATCAAAATTATCTCAATCATTAGATCCATTTAGGGTGAAAATTCACTATATCCCTTGTGCATATTTATACCTGATATAGATCCAGATAGTTGGATTGAAATTATCTCAGATGTTGGACTCATCGGAGGTGCAACTTCACTATATACATCAGGCATGTTTAAACCTAATATAGTTTTGGGTCATTAAATTGGAATGACCTCAACCATCAAATCTATGAGGATGTAGGTTGTGCATCATGAAATACAATTTGGGGATAGGCACTCCATGTAGTTGTACCCAATTAAGGGTTTCCACATGTAAGGTGACATGTAAATTGTGGGGCCTACTTCAGGACCAAAATTCAAAGAGGATAATCACATATGTGCCAAGTGTCTAGTGAAATACATGCAAATTCGGTTTGCGTCCAACAAGAACTAGAAACTAAAATACACATAAGCGAATTCTTTCCAATAGAAGGAGGGTGCATATAGAAGGTTTGTATAACAATGAACAATTACATAATAGAGTTGTAGGAATATCTGACTGGACCAAGGTACTAAAACAACTGAAATTTTAGCAAATTTTCAAAAATGCTTGTTGATTTTTTTAGTCATTTACTTGTAGGGAATTTTTTATGCTCTAAATGACTTTTTTAAATAGAAAAAACTTAAGACAAATTCTTGTATTGTTGGTATACAAATTTTTTATAGTATAAATAAAATATCTCAAAGAGATCTTTATAATGGCATATTACAATTGTGAAACAGAGCCAAAAATAAGCTATGACTAAAATAATGTAGGGGGGAAATAAGGTGCGTAGTCACTTCCAGGGGGTGTAACTTTGTAACCAAAACTAAAATTGGGGCACCGAAGTAGTCAAATAAAGCTATTGGAAAAAAATTATAGCCATGGAGCTGGCTTTGAAATTTTGGTACATAATTATTCAAAAAAATTGGCAAATATTCACTGTGACGAAATAGGGGAAACTAGGTTAAATTGGCCAAAACTTTCACAAGCCATAACTTTCAGCTCAAATATTGGATTCAAGCAAGAATGTAGGCAATACAAATATATTGATGAGGAGAATGCATCTATAAACTTAAAAACAAAAAAATAAAGACAAGAAATTTCTTGGAAATTTAAAAGGATGTTGTTAACGTCCTATAGGGAATAACCAACATGAGGACCAGAAGTATCACAAATTCTTAGGGGTAATATAGCCATGAATAAGAGGTCAAAGGAATAAATATTAGCATGATTAATACTAAAAAAACAAATCGAATGGACATAAAATGGAAAAACCAGAGGATAGAGACCTAAAAGATACCACGAGGAGTCTTAAAATGAAGGTGATCAACTACAAGACTAATAATGAAAGGATGGTAAGAGAAAAAAAATAAATTAAAACTCATATTTTACAAGGTATACACAATTTACAGATGAGAATGGACCAGAGATATAATTCTAGGTAGGTACATGAACATGATTCAAAAATTAGGTAGGAAGGATGATGAATATTCAAGACACTTTAGGAGTGTTGTTAGGAAACACTACCACTCATCAAGGCATTCAACTAAGAGAACCTATGTCTCCTCAAAATCAAGGAGCAGCCCAAGAATATCACCAATGAGGAAACAAAATAAGGAGAGCTAACTTGGATAACTTGCAAGGAGAGCTCGGGAATATTAAGCATCCTTTATTTAATGGTGAGGATACGAAAGGAGAGGAGGACAAAAATAGGCTATTGAAGATGAGAAAATATCTCCAATTACATAATTACCCATCTAATTTTAAGGCACGATTTGCAATATACCACGTGAAAATAAAAACAAATATGTGGTGGGAATCGCTCGAAAAATTCAAACACTTGAATGAAAATACGATCTCATGGAGACAAATTAAGAAGTAGTTTCAAAGGAAATACTTGTCTAAGCATTACTATGAAAGGAAAATGGAGTTTTTAAAACTCAAGTTAGTAAATATGACAATGGAAGAGTATGTTTAGAAATTCAATGAATTGTTGAGGTATGTTGACTTTATAAATGATGAAAAACTTAAAATACAAAGATTTGTGGGTGGATTTCCCATTTTATGGTGAAAAAAATTAAATTTGATGAACCAAAGAATTTGGATGAAGTTATGAGGAAGGCATAGTACCTTTATGAGTAGGTATAAAACAAACCAACCCTCTAGAAAATTTTGGATGACAAGAAAAGAGACAATGTGGAGTAAAGGAAGAAGGGGTTTAAACCTTTACTTTTCAAGAACAATTCTTGGCAAAATCAGAAAACTCAACTAGCACATAATGAACAAAAATGGGTTGAGTCATTAGGAAAGAAATCAAGATTTTGGACCATCAATTGTTGGTGTTGTGGATGAGAACACATGTACCAAGACTTCCCTCACAAAGGAGACAAAATGTGGACTATGGATCACATTCAAGGTGTTTATACATTGGAGGACATAGATACAAGCATGCCCATGATTTATGTAGCATTACACAATTATAGGTAGGTTGATCATCAAGAACATAAGATTGAAGTTGAAGATAAGCTAAATAACCACCCATTTCCATTTTAATTGATTCTATAGTTATCCATAGTTATCTTGATCCTAAAATTGTTGAAAGATTTAACTTAAATAAAATCAAGCATATCAGGACTGGAATGGTTCACTTAGCTAAAATAGATAAAAGAAGAATAATTGAACTTCTAAAAGATTTTAAAATTAACATGAATGGGCTGAGCACAATTGTATATTTGAACATCGTACCGTTAGGATTATATGATTTCTTAATTTATATGGATTGGTTGGAAAAACATCATGCAGTACTAGACTATTATAATAAAGCATTTACTGTCCTTGATGAAAAATTGTAGAAAAGACAAGTGAAAGTAACTTCAAAGAAAAAAAATTTCAAGAAAATATCATCCATTCAATTCACAAAAAATATTATAAAAGGATATCAAATTTATGGAACCCACATGGAGCTAGCAACCAAGGATCGAGCACCAAGAATTTAATACCATCGAGTACTTAAGGAATTTTAAATTGTGTTTGCCAAAACCCTAAGTTTACCACCTAAAAGTGATATTGACTTCTCTATATATTTTGTATTTGGAGTTTCTCTCATGTCCTAAATACCATACAAAATGACCACACTAGACCTTAAAGAACTAAAAGTGCAGTTGAAAATTTTAAATAAGGAATGTGTGTATGCCCAAGTGTGTCACCTTGGGGTTCCCTAGTGCTCTCTTTTAAGAAGAAGGATGGTACACTAAGTTTATGTATTGATTTCAGACAGTTGAACAAAGTAACAATGAAGAAAAAATGAATTCTTCCAAGAATAGATGACTTGTTTGATCACCTAAAGGGAACTAAGGTGATCTCCAAGAATGATCTAAGATCAAGGTATCATCAAGTAAGGATTAATGAGGAAGTATCAATAAGACAATTTTTCAAATATGAGATGGGAATTATGAGTTTATGGTGTTACCATTTGAGTTATTTATTTCACTAGATGTCTTCATGTGCCTTATGAGTGGCATTTTTTGGAATTATTTGAATAAGTTTATTACTGCATTTTTGGACGATATCATGTATTCCAAATCTAAGTAAGAGCATGAAAAGAATTTAAGGGTCATGTTATAGGTAATTAGAAAGCATTAGTTGTATGCCAAGTTAGGTAAGTATTCATTTTATTGAAGTCAAATTTATTATTTGGGTCATGTCATTTTCGAGTAAGGGACAAAAATATGTCCCAAAAATATCAAAGCAATCCAAGAGTGACCAACACCCAAAAATGTGATAGAAGTGAGATCATTCTTGGGCTTATAGAGATATTATAGAATATTTATTCACATATTCTCAAAATAGACCAGCATATTAATTCATTACAAAATAAGGGTTTAAAAATTAAATGGTCTCATAAATGTGAATAGGATTTTAAACATTACAAATTTTTATTAACAAGTGCATCAATATTGAAGATTGTTGATCCAAATGAATATTTCATTATGTGCACCAATGCATGTGTAATGTCCCCAATTTTTAGATTTCCTATGGTGATATTAGGATAGATTTCTGAAGCTTATTTCATCTAGGTAATAGGAGTAGAACTATATTATGTTGGAAACAATTGAGCATTATTGAGGGGGCGGGGGGGGTGAATTAGTATTATGTATGTATATATATATATATCTATATATATATATATATATATATATATATATATATATATATATATATATATATATATATATATATATATATATATATATATATATATATATATATATATCAATTTTTGCCTTTTATTACTTTCTACTGAATCACACAACATGCACCAAAAAATCATTATATTATCCATGAATATAAACATATAAGATACTAAATCATAAACCATGTGAGAAAAATAAACAATAAGCAGTCGCGTAATCATCTCATCACACATGAAACATAAGATTTCTGGTCAAAAACCTTCCGGGAGAAAAACCACCCTTGATGCTGTTGCTATGCTCTGAATTCTATTATGTCAAGAAATAAATATTTTACATAGTGTATTGACTCCCATCAATATGGAGACTTGACCTCATATACAAATGCCAACTTTGATTGGCTACGAGACTCGATACTACTGGATCAACTCAGAATACTTTTTTCTCTTTGGATCTCTACTGATTACCATCCACTAAAGGCCATTAGGATTAGTCGATCATTTCCCAACTACCATTGGATTATCCAACCACCATTATATTGAGAAACTTCTTCCTTTCGCTAAAGCTTCGCTATCACTGCTCCACCTCCATGAAGTCATTTCTCCTCACCACCATGCAGACCTCCTTTCATCTATTTTCAAACTGGATCCAAAGACACTATGATCAGTCATAAATAAACTTTACATACATCTTGTAAAAAACAATATCTCATCATCAATCAATATAAAAACGTATGCACAATATATGTGCTTTCTAATAGAAAAAACTGTGTCGACACAAATCTGAATATCATACCCTCACAACAATATGATGTTTCATAATCCAAATAACATGATAAGACACATGGATATGTGATAAATGCATTAGCAGCTCCTACAAGAACAAGTTTGAGAATCACCATAAAAAACTCCATCCAACACATACACAACTCTCCAAATCAATCACTGCACCAACAACTCCAAATATGATCTATTCTATAACTTGCTACAGATATGCTCACTATTCAGTCATGAACACTCATGGACTAGAGCATATAGGCTATCCAATAGATTTGAAGTATAATATCCTTCACTAATACCTTCTCTCTCACTCACTTACTACAACAATTGATCAATAATACATGCAACAAGCATAAAAGATAATTTGATCAAAACATGATAAGAAAGCATGAAGGAAATGATCTAAAATCCTTCCTACTATTTTACCATATTACAGCATAATATCTTGGCTGAAACATAATTATGATTCCATCCTCTATTTATCATTTTTATGGAAGAAAATTGAGTCTGGAATTGCAATTGGGGCAATTTGGAAAATGACCACAACAAAAAATCTGTGAAAATTTACTTCGAAGAACCTTTTGTTTCTCTCAATATGGCTCTAATTTTGAAAAAATTCTCACGCTAAAACTAATTTGGTCCATTCTACAAAAAACCCATGTATTATAATTTTGAGATACATCTTCGTTTACCCATAAAATCGACCACAAAATTTTCACTTCTTTATCGAGTGAATTTATGAGTTGGCATGGTTGACAATTTCCTCACACAAGAGAACCAATCCAAATTTTCTTGTCTTCCTATATTATATAATTTTATGAAATGGTTAAGTCAAATTATTCTCAAAAATCAATACCAAAGGAAAATACCATGGTTATCACAATACCATGGACGTTTGTACCATGGTAATATCCAACTCAATACTATGGCTAAATACCTTGGTTATGTCAATACCAAGGACACATGTACCATCTCCAAACCAACACCACAAGAAAATACCTTGGTTATGTCAATACCAAGACTATCTGAACCAAGGTAATATCACATGCAAACTTGATCCATACACATACCAATACCATGGTAATGTCAATACCAGTAATATTCTACTTATGCAATCAAATACCAAGGTAAATCAATTAGATACCATACCAACTACCATGGGAAACATATTTGGTAACACTATATAGGAAAAAAATCATATGCATAAACAATTTATATCCAAACACCTCACCACATCCAACTCAAGCATCCACAAACACATGTAGATCCTCTCCAATCCCAATGTATAACATCATCAAAATGTGGACCTAATCTGGGACATGGATACCAATAAAAAATGATCCTCGAATCTAAATCTTATAGAAACAACCAACATCTGTAACCATCAATGGTAGAACATTCAAGACCATGCAACTAATCATACATACATCAGAGACAATAAACCACTGAAACAAGTGCATAAAAAGTCACACAAAACCAATTTGACATCAATTCCAGCCAACACCAATGCTACTAGGTTGACATCAATTCCATCATAACCATCTCACTGTAAATACATACAAGCCAACCAATAGGACCACCAAGTCACATCCATACATACATGATCATGACCATGACCTTGTTGATATCAATGCTAACATAACAGTGCCAACAAACTCCCCCTTTCGCATTGAAGTCAACCTCATCAACATGTGAGGCTAATCTCCATGCAAATTCTCCATAAATTTTCTCCCCCTTTGAAAAAAATGTCAAAGGGTCAACTCCATATGAATAGGAAACATGAATTGAATTACATATTAAAGCATGCATCTCGTGGTTGAAATATAAAGCATCAAGGATCATCCATGTTAGCAATATGTCTCTTAAATCCTATCATATTGAATTGATTGTCCTTGATGGAAACTATCGCATCAGTCAAGGAGCAGAGGAAGCAATGTATTGTAGCAGAGGCACAGAGGCAGTAAAGAGAGGTAGAAAGGCAGCATAGAAGGAATTTCATCGAACAGCAGAGGCTGAGGCGTTATTCTGAGGTTTACTACCCCAGCTGGTTGATACACTAAATAAGTACATTCCGGGAATCGTAACTCAGGCCAGAGACCCTTATCGCATCGGAGCATATAAGGCCAGCAGAACAAGTTAAAAAGAGGATGCGAGTGCGATTGAAGCCTAGACCTGATGGGCGTATAAACCAGGATTAATAAGTGTTTGAGTTCCATTTTTAATCGCATCGGAGACAAACTGTGCAGCGGAGTGTTTATTAAAAGACTTGCGATTGTGAGGAAAATCCGTACCCAATGGATCAATGAACTCTATTTGAAATATGGTTGAATTCTGATAGAACACTGTTCTGAAACCGTGAGCGGGTTTACGAAGCCGTATTTCTCATATCGCACCGCCTTTCAGAGATAAGTGGTTTTTTCGAGTTGGTGAGCGATTCCATAGAACGAGCGACACGCGTCCCTGTACGACTCCACAAAACTTCTTGTCACTGCGCGCCATCGCGTGTTATTGTTCGACCCAGGATGCCCAGCGAAATTTTTGAGCGCCGTTGATTTGGGAAGGAGTCATCGGATGGTGATCGCTTGATGAAGATGTGCGAAGATTAACCAAAGTACGGAGCATGAATTTGATTGGGCCGTTGATCATATATGTGGGCCCAGTTTAAATTATATTAATTGGGCCTTTTTCAAATTAATATTTGCGGGTTTAACCAAGGTTGTTTAAATCAAATATAAATTATGATGAAAAGCGATTGGGTCATCATTTTTACTCCAAAGTTGGTGGAACGTATAAACATGGGGGTCGACATATGAAGGTCATTACTAAAGGAATTTGATTATGTGAAGTTGGTGAAATATGAGACATATGATGTAATAAACGTGGGTTAACATATGCACATAAAATTGGGGTCTATATATATATATATATATATATATATATATATATATATATATATATATATATATATATATACCTTTTGGGGGAGTTCATTACTAAAGGAGAAATTTGGATTAATATCTCAATCTCAGATTGAGATATTAAAAAGCCTTAGTTTAATTAATTGCCTGACCAAGAAAATAGAACAATGAGAAGTTGTTTAGGGTTTGGGTAGACCCCGTTGGATTATCTAATTGATCCCATCTAGGAATACCATCAGTGGTTTGTTGGTTTTGACTCATGGTTTTAATAAAGGCAAAAACTATATAAGGAGAGGAGGATTATAGTACAAGGTGTGCATGTAGAGGGGTTGATAAAGAATAAATCTCTTTAAGAGATATCTACATGATTGAACTCTGATAGATCCGAATCTACGATGCACCTGTGGATATGATGAAGGTTCAAGATCTCTAGATCTAGAAATGATGAATCTCTAGGAAGATCTGCAAAAGAAATGATGAAGACCTGCTGCAAGTCTAATGTACAAATTGAAGAAATTTGGTGGATCTGAGGGTTGAAGACTTCAGTATGAGAGTGGAAGTTTTCTGCCAGTAGAAGCTGGTGTTAAAATCAGGGGGTTGGAGCTCCTTTCCAGTATTGACTGGAGAACGAGAGAAGGTTGTAGCCTTCTATAGGTTGGTGCCTGCATGCTGGTCTAAGTCTGCGCCAGTACAAAATTGTAAGAAGTTTTCTTTATTATAAATATTGAAGACAGAGTCGACAGCAGCGGTGGTTTTCCCCCGAATTGGGTTTCCACCTTAAATACTGGTGTTCATGTGTGTTGCTTATGTGTGATGGTTGATTCTGTTATTACTGCTCATGCTTACTGCTTACTAAACGTCTGATGAATGAATGATGCAATAATCTAAGTAAACAATTAAATGCATAAAAAGTAAAATTGTTTTCCAGTCAGCTCTAAATATTGATTCACCCCCCCCCCCCTCTCAGTATTTATTGCAACAATTGGTGTCAGAGCAGGTCCTTCTGAAAAGCTTAGCCGCTAGAAGGAAGATCAATCAAGATGAGCAATCAAGATGGAATAACATCTATCATGCCTCCGCTCTTCAATGGAAACAATTTAATATTCTGGAAAACAAGGATGAGATCCTATTTTCAGTCTCTGGGTGCAGATGTATGGGCTATTTTTGAAGTAGGATATCAATATCCAGCCGTAGTACCAACAGATCCAATGAAAATAAAGAATTATGAAATAAATGCAAAGGCGGTTAATGCTCTATTAGGAAGTCTAACTAAATCAGAATTTGTCAAAGTCATGCAGTTGAATATAGCAAAGGCAATATGGGACAAAATCATTCTAAGCTATGAAGGTGTTGCAAAGGTAAAAATTGCTAAACTCCAAACTCTTAGAATTCAATATGAGAACCTAAAAATGCATAATGAGGAGAGCATTGCTAATTTCTTTTTACGACTTGATGATATTGTAAATCAGATGAGAAATCTGGGAGAAACAATAACCAAATCTACTTTGGTTGAGAAAGTTTTAAGATCACTAAAGATAAAATTTTGAATCAAAAGTTTCTGCTCTTGAAGAAAAGCAGGATCTTCAAAATTTTACTGTGGTGCAACTTCATGGAATACTAACTGCATATGAAATGAGAAGAGGAGGACCATTTGAAGTCAAGGAAGCCGTCTTTAGAGCTTCTACAAAAGGGAAAGAAGTACAAGAGACAGAAGGATCAGGGTATATCTCAGAAGAAGATGAGGTAAATTTTGTAAAGAAACTCCAAATTGGCACAGGAAGGTTCAGAGGTAAGCTTCCTTTCAAATGTTTTGCTTGTGGAAGAGTTGGTCTTTATGCTACTAAGTGTCCTCACAAAGAAACACATGAAAAAGGAAAGGAATTAACAAGAAGGAATAAGAATCGGTTTAGCATTGGAAAAAATTACTATACTCATGAAGACAGTGATGGCTTATTAGACAGTGAGGAAGAATGTGAACAAGATCTTAGACTTCTCATGGCATTTGAAAAAGAATATAGAGAAGAAAAAGATACTTTTATGGATGCCTTAGATAACAATGATTTTCTTGATGAAATCAAACAACTCAAAATATGCTTAAAAGAAAGTAAAATATCCATAGAGACTCTGAAAAATCAGCTTGAAGAAAAGGAGAAACATAATGAGCAATTAGAATGTGAAATAGTAAGTCTAAGAAAAGAAATTAAAAAAGTAAAGACTTTGAATCCTAGATTTGCTAAAGGATCTAAGACCTTAGATGATATTATCAAGGTACAACGTTCTCCTCTTATAAATATAGGTCTTGGATATACCGGAGAATCTTCTCAGGATTCAGCACCAAACTATCTAAAAACAGCTACAGCCAGTATACAACATTCTGCCACTTAGCAAGGGAATAAAGAATCTTTGCAGGTAAAGCATGACCATCTCAATTCAAAGAACACTAATAGGAATACCCTTCCAAGAAACACCAACCAACAGGTAAATTCAAGTAGAAAATTTTACGATCGCAGAAATTTCTTCTTCAATGGACAATGTTTCTTATGTCACAATTTTGGTCATAAAGTTGTTCAATGTGTTGCATATAAAACCATGATGACAAGAGAAGCAAGAAAGAAAAGGATTGATATTATAACAAAGAAGAATATATACAACAACTCTTATCCTCTTCAAAATGAAGTTGAATGTGCTTATTGCAATAAATTTGGTCATGAAGAATCTGAATGCAAGAGCAAAGTTCAGCCAAAAGAGTATTTTCCTTCAAGCTCTAAAGTGCGGAAAAAGAAGGAATTACAGGTTGAAAATTGTGGCATAGCGTTATTTGCAGAAGGTGAAGAAAATCAATGGTACATTGATAGTGGATGCTCAAAACACATGACAGGTGACAAAAACAAACTTATTGCATATAGTGCTCTTGAAAAAGAAAATAATGTTACATTTGGAAATGATACTCCTACTGTCATTAAGGGAAAAGGGTCTGTTTTTCTAAAAGAAAACGTGAAAGCTAATAATGTTATCTATGTGGATGGATTAAAGCATAATATGTTAATTGTAAGTCAAATGTGTGATCAAGGAACTGAAGTTGTCTTTAGTTCAAAAGAATGTGTGGTACATGATCTTGATACAGGTAAAACAATTATAAAAGGAAAAATATCTCCAAGCAACCTGTATGTATTGAATAACTACAAAGAACAATGTTACTTAAGTAAATCTTCAGAAAAGTAGCTATGGCATAGAAGGTTGGGACATCTGAGCTTCTCTCAAATCAACAAATCAAGCAGAATTAAAGTTGTTCGTGATGTTCCCAATATTACTCTACCTGAAAATATCATATGAAAATCTTTCCAATTCGGTAAGCAAACCAGAGTACAATTTAATTCCAAGGAAGGATCATCAAGTAAGCCTCTTGAACTCATTCATACTGACATATGTGGACTGTAAGGAAAAAAATCACCACGTGGTGAACAATACTATATCTTATTTATTGATGATTTCTCTAGAATGTGTTGGATTGGGTTGATTAAACACAAAGATGAAGCATTTGAGAAATTTTAGATCTTCAAAGCACTGGTTGAAAATGAATTAGATCTAAAAATCAAGTGTCTTATATCTGATCGAGGAGGAGAATATACATCCTATGAATTCCTTGAATTTTGTGAACAACATGGCATAAAAAGACAGTTTTCTGTAGCTGGCACTCCACAACAGAACGGCGTAGCAGAAAGAATGAACAGAACAGTTCAACAAATGGCTAGAGCTATGCTTGATGATTCCAGAACACCTGACACATTTTGGGGAGAAGCAGCACATACAGCAGTAAATATTCTTAACAAGACACATGTTCATGTAAATAGTGATAAAACTCCATATGAACTCTGGTATGGTAATTCTCCCACTGTAAAGCATTTTAGAATTTTTGGAAGCAAATGTTTTATCGAAAATAATGATGAAAAACTTGGCAAGTTTGAACCCAGAGAAGATGAAGGAATATTTCTTGGTTACTCCTCTAGGAGTAGGGCATATAAATGTTACAATAAAATAATTCGGAAGATTTTTGAATGTATTGATGTTGTTATTGATGAGTCTCCTACAGCTCCAAAAGAAGAAAAAAAAAAAAAAATGAAGACGATGATGACATATATCCCTCTACATCAAATAGGAATGGTATAGACAGTGAACCCAATGAAGAACCCAAAGATGATTTATCTGAAAAAGCTCCATCCAGATATGTTCAAAAGAATAATCCAGAATCTCAAATTTTGGGAGAAAAGGGATCAGGTGTACAAACAAGAAGGACTCTTGTGGGATCTTCTAGCAATCTGGCATTTCTGTCCACTATTGAACCACACAATTTCAGTCAAGCTAGAAAAGATGAATGTTGGATTCAAGCCATGAATGAAGATCTTGATCAAATTGAAAAGAATCACACTTGGGAATTAGTACCAAGACCTCATGACAAAAATGTCATTGGAACTAAATGGATATTCAAAAACAAGTTAAATGAGAATGGGGATGTTATAAGAAATAAAGCTAAACTTGTTTGCAAGCGGTATGCTCAACAAGAAGGTATAGAATTTGAAGAAACTTTTGCTCCTGTAGCCAGACTTGAAGCCATAAGAATGTTTCTTTCTTTTTCAAGCTTCCAACAAATCAAAGTTTATCAAATGGATGTTAAATCTTCTTTTCTCAATGGTGATCTAGAAGAAGTTTATATAGAACAACCAGAAGGATTCATTTTGGGAAATGATGAAAAACTTGTTTTTAAACTTAAAAAGGCTCTATATGGTCTCAAACAAGCTCCAAGGGCATGGTACTATCGTCTTGACAAATATATTCATCAACAAGGATTTTCAAAGGGGTCTGCTGATAGCAACTTATACACAAAAACTAAAAATGATAAACTATTGATTGTGGTTGTATATGTTGATGATATCATTTTTGGAAGTAATGAAGAGTCTATGAGTCATAAATTTGCTTCTGATATGCAGCAAGAATTTGAAATGTCTTTACCTGGGGAACTAACATTCTTTCTTGGCTTGCAAGTGCAACAAGCAACAGATGGCATATTCTTATCACAAGCAAAATATCTTAAGCAAATCTTGAAGAAGTATGGCATGGAAGATTGCAAACCTATAAGTACACCAATGATAACCGGATGTAATCTCAGTTCTAATGATGATTCCCCCACGGTGAATCAACCAGAATACAGATCTATGATAGGAAGTCTACTTTATCTCACTGGGACAAGACCAGACATCATGCATGTAGTTGGGATTGTTGGACGATTCCAAGCTAATCCAAAAGAGTCTCACCTTCAAGCTGTGAAAAGAATATTCAAATATCTACAAGGAACTCAAGACTTTGGACTATGGTATCCAAAGAATGCTGATCTTACTCTTCATGCTTACACTGATGTAGATTGGGCTGGAAATGTTGATGATCGGAAAAGCACTAGTGGTGGTGAATTCTATATGGGGCCCCGGTTAGTATCTTGGTTCAGCAAGAAGCAAAGCTCTATTGCCTTATCTACAGCAGAAGCAGAATATGTGGTTGCCGCATCATGTTGCACTCAACTTCTTTGGATGATGCAAACCTTACAAGACATTCAAATCAAATGTTCACCTCCTATCTCCATTATGTGTGATAATACAAGTGCCATCAATATCTCAAAGAATCCTGTTATGCATTCCAAGACCAAGCACATTCCCATCAAATATCACTTCTTACGTGAACAAGTGATTGAACAAAAGGTGAAATTGGAGTATGTTCCCTCCAAAGAACAAGTTGTTGATATATTTACCAAACCTCTACCTAGGGAAGCGTTAGAATATCTCAGACAGAAACTGGGAGTCGTCTCTGCCATGCAGAAGATCAGACCTGCTTAAATTCAGAAGATTCGATTGGATATGCTCCTGTTGAAGGTATTCATGATGCACAGGCTAAGGGGGAGAATTGGTCATATGGAAAGGATGCATTGTTGGCATTCCAATTAATTTTTGTAGTCTGATCTCATCTTTGATCTTGTTTGTATAAGTTATTTTTGCTATATTATGTTTGAAGATGCAGCATGATCTCAGGGGGAGCATGGTTCTATTGTTATAAAGGTTTTTGATCTACCCTTTGCCCTTGATGTCAAAGGGGGAGAATGTTGTTGTCTAAATGTATTTCTGGTCATGGTTTCCATCAAGTCCAAAGGGGGATATTGTTAGCAATATGTCTCTTAAATCCTATCATACTGAATTGATTGTCCTTGATGGCAACTATTGCATCAGTCAAGGAGCAGAGGAAGCAATGTATTGTAGCAGAGGCACAGAGGCAGTAAAGAGAGGTAGCAAGGCAGCATAGAAGGAATTGCATCAAGCAGCAAAGGTAGAGGCTGAGGCGTTATTCCGAGGTTTACTACCCCAGCTGGTTGATACACTAAATAAGTACATTCCGGGAATCATAACCCAGGCCAAAGACCCTTATCGCATCGGAGCATATAAGGCCAGCAAAATAAGTTAACAAGAGGTTTCGAGTGTGATTGAAGCTTGAACCTGATGGGCGTATAAACTAGGATTAATAAGTGTTTGAGTTCCAGTTTTAATCGCATCAGAGAAAAACTGTGCAGCGGAGTGTTTATTAAAAGACTTGCGATTGCGAGGAAAATACACACCCGATGGATCAATGAACTATATTTGAAATATGGTTGAAATCCGATAGAACACTTTTCTGAAACTGCGAGCAGGTTTACGAAGCCGGATTGCCCATATTGCACCGCCTTTCGGAGATAAGTGGTTTTTTTGAGTTGGGGAGAGATTCCATAGAACAGGCGACACGCGTCCCTGTATGACTCCACACAACCGCTTGTCACTGTGCGCCATCGCGGGTTATTGTTCGACCCAGGATGCCCAGTGAAATTGTTGAGCGCCGTTGATCTGGGAAGGAGTCATCGGACGGTGATCGCTTGATGAAGATGTGCGAAGATTAAACAAAGTATGGAGCAGGAATTTGATTGGGTCGTTGATCATATATGTGGGCCCAGTTTAAATTATATTAATTGGGCCTTTTCAAATTAATATTTGCGGGTTTAACCAAGGTTGTTTAAATTAAATATAAATTATGATGAAAAGTGATTGGGCCATCATTTTGTATGTTATTCCAAATTTGGTCGAATGAATAAACCTGGAGGTCAACATATGAAGGTCATTAGTAAAGGAAGTTGATTATGTGAAGTTGGCGAAATATGAGACATATGATGTAATAAACGTGGGTTAACATATGCACATAAACCTGGGGTCAATATATATATATATATATATATATATATATATATAGATATATAGATATGCCTTGGGGAGTTCATAACAAAAGGAGGAATTGGATTAATATCTCAATCTCAGATTGAGATATTAAAAAGCCTTAGTTTAATTAATTTCCTGACCAAGAAAATAGAACAATGAGAAGTTGTTTGGGGTTTGGGTAGACCCCGCTGGATTATCTAATTGATCCCGTCCAAGAATACCATCAGCGGTTTGGTGGTTTTGACTCATGGTTTTAATAAAGACAAAAACTATATAAGGAGAGGAGAATTATAGTACAAGGTGTGCGTGCAGAGGGGTTGATATAGAATAAATCTCTTTAAGAGATATCTGCATGATTGAACTCTGATAGATCTGAATCTACGATGCACCTGTGGATATGATGAAGGTTCAAGATCTCTAGATCTAGAAATGATGAATCTCTAGGAAGATCTGCAAAAGAAATGATGAAGACCTGCTGCAAGTCTGATGTACAAATTGAAGAAATTTGGTGAATCTGAGGGTTGAAGCCTCTAGTATGAGAGTAGAAGTTTTTTTCCAGTAGAAGCTGGTGTTAAAATCAGGGGGTTGGAGCTCCCTTCCAGTATTGATTGGAGAACGAGAGAAGGTTGTAGCCTTCTACAGGTTGGTGCCTGTGTGCTAGTATAAGTCTGCACCAGTACAAAATTGTAAGAATTTTTCTTTATAATAAATATTGAAGATAGAGACAACAGCAGCGGTGGTTTTCTCCCGAATTGGGTTTCCACCTTAAATACTGGTGTTCATGTGTGTTGCTTGTGTGTGATGGTTGATTCTGTTATTACTGCTCATGCTTAATACTTACTAAACATCCGATGAATGAATGATGTAATAATCTAAGTAAAGAATTAAATGCATAAAAAGTAAAATGTTTTCCAGTCAGCTCTAAATACTGATTCACCCCCCCCCCCCTTCTCAGTATTTTTTCCCAACAATCCATGCTTTCAATCATCATAGCATCAAGCAATATAATATAACCAATCACCATTCAGAGAAGAATACCAACCAAAAAATACAAGCATCAAGCAACAACATGCCAACATAAGGATTCATAAGCATCATATGAAACATCATCATAATATACAAATGTGAGAAACATCAATTATAACATCGACATGCACATGAGCATGAGTACATTACTCCTCCATATAACAACATCATATAAGGCAACCACACACAATCTCCCCCATAACTACATAGCAACAACTACCAAAATATATCATCACATGAGACCAAGAACCCCAATGTCATAGTATAGTATGAGGCATAGCATGAACACCTCCAAGTGAATCACAATGCCAATAATGTATGGCTGAAGTAAATATGAACAAATAATTCTCCCCATGAACACATGCCATCTAAAAACTGTAGAGATACCAATTTTTGGGCTAAAATGATTGCTTTCAATGCAAACAATGCATTCTTTGGCAAATAGAAGCACTATATGGACTAAGAATCTACATGACCATGACTCAAGTGACATATACATGATAAATACATGGTTGTAGTAGTGACACAAAGACCTCATACATACTTAGATGACCATAACATGAACTCATGACTCATGGCTAAATGACCCAAATGATAGCACAACATAGGTACATGGCTCCATGAGAATTTTACATGAATATATGAATGAATTACATGGTTTATATGATAATATCCTATGGACCAATGGCTAAAATACATGATACATCATGACTATTTCAACATCATTAGCCCATACATGTGGTTGCAATATGACTCCATAAGAATCCTCCAAAATAATCCTATTATCCAGATGACTCAACATATTATTGACTAGACTCATAACCAATACAAATGATGAAACAATAGAAAATACATGGATTTACTAAGCATCATACAACATCTCATACATGGATGCATGTTAAAAATCATCCTAATACATATTGGAGTCATGATCATAATTTGTGCATGGATGCACATATTTTCAACTAGATGTTAGTGGGAACCAAAAACATAACATGGCTGAAAAATGTGATCATTTTAACTCATGAATATGTGTGTAAATATACCAAAAAATGCCGAGTGAAAACAATGAGAAAATTTCAAGTATTCTAGGAAAATATCATACCATGCATAGCTCCCCCTAAGCTCAATATACCTCCAAGATATAAGCTGATCCTGTGGACCTAAATGTGCATGAGGCTCAATGAAATCATCATATGTTTACTGAAAACTCCATCATATGCTCCCCCTGAGGTTATGCACCTCTCATGATCTGTAGTCCTCCGTAATTATGCATGAAATAACCAAGGATTTCAAGAGGGAATTCTCTTCACTATTTGAAGAGTTGAAGCTCCTTCTTTCTCCACACAGTCTTGGGATACTTCTTCTCTTCTTTGATCTACTTATTTTCTTGATTCTCTTGCTTTGTTCCTTGAATTTTTCCTTGATTCACTGCTTTTGAGTTATATCACCTTTGTTTTTGTTGCCTTCGACGATTTTGACTTTGGTAACGGGGCAACAAACAATATCTTTCCATATTGTCAAGTCTAAGAAAAATGTAGCACTCCACATGGCCAAGTTATGAAGTGAGGATAAAATCCCCTAATTCTCATGCCAGATCTAAACCATGCATGAAATGTGTCTCTCCTCTAAATAGGAGGTCAAGAATAGTTATACATGTTGTCCATTCTCCTTATCTGTTGGTATTGTTGGAATCTCTGCTGATATGGTCTACATGATTTGCTCCAACAATTAACTGCAATAGTCCCAAACTTGTGATAGTTTTAACGCTCTACATTGTGCACAAAAGATACAAAAGGAATTTGATTCCTTTTAAATCTTACATATCTGTCAAAATTATCTCTAGGAGTAAAGGATCTTCTGAAAGTAAGTGCTCCTTGAGATTTTCTTCTTTGTTCCTGGTTCTGCTTGCTTTTCTACTGTTGGTTTTTTTATTGCTATTTGGTTGTTGGATCTACTTATTATTACCTTGGTTCCCATTTTTTTTGTTGGTGTTGTTTGCTACAGGTTTCTTGGGTTCTTCTTTGGTTTTCTTCCCGCATGAAAACTAGATTCACCCTTTTGAAATACAAGACCACATTTATCATGTGGTGATCTTTGTATTTCAAGAAAATTATACAAGGCTACGGTGCTCTTCTCCATCTTTCGCTGCTTTATCAAAGAAACAAATTTAGATTCTAGTTTATCACATTAAATTCCTTCTCTTTGTATTTCTTCCTCATGACTTCCTTAACTCATTCAGATTCAGCCAATTTAACTTTCAAGCTCACTATCTCTTCCTTGAACTTGACCTCCTCATCATCACATATCTGGAATAATTTCTCTTGATCCTTACATGTAGTTGTTAGTATTTAAATCTAAGTTCTAAGAACCTTAATCATATCCTTATCTTTGCTAGGCAATGCAACATGATCAAAATCCGAATCCTCAAAATTGTAACTCAAAATAAAATCATTATCATTTATACCTTTGGATTCATTTTGTTGCAGTACCTTTGGATTCATTTTGTTGCAATATATTTGGTTCTTGATATTTTGATTTTTGCACATTATTTGCTAAGATGCTTGCACTAGGAGGATAAGTCTTTTGTGGCTGAGATTCCTTATTTTGAAGGCCATTCCTTTTCTGAACTTGATTCCTCTTGTTCTTGCCCTTTCTAAAAAAAAAAAAAAAAAAAATTCCAACAAACCCCATATCTATTCTACAACGATCAAGCTACAACCAAGAACCCCACTTTGATACCAATTTTTGGAAACCTTTGAGCACTAATGAAAGGAGGGGGGGGGTGTGAATTAGTAGTGTGATCTATATATCATTTTTTTCCCTTTTATTACCTTTTTACTGAATCACACTACATGCACCATAAACTCATTAGGTCATCCATGCATATAAACATATACGAAACTAAATAATAAACCATGTGATCAACATAAACAATAAAAATTCAAACAATCAAATCATCATACATGAGACATAAGATTTCTAGTGGAAACCCTTCCGAGAGAAAAACTACCCTTGTTTTATTTTTCTCTACTCTGAATTCTATTATGTCAAGCAATCGATCTTTTACATAGTGCGTTGACTCCCATCAACATGGAGACTCGAAATCATATAAAAATTCCAACTCCGATTGGATAGGAGACTTGACACTACTGATCAACTATAAATACTATGTTCTCTTCGGATCTCTCTGGAATACCATCCATTGAAGGCCACCATGATCAGTCGATACTTTCCCAACTACCATTGGATTATCCAACCAACATTAAATTGATAAAATTCTTCCTTTCACTGAAGCTTTGCTATCATTTCTCCACCTCCATTAAGTCTCTACTCCACACCACCATGTGGAACTCCTTTCATATATTTTCAAACTAGATCCCAAGACAGTATACTCAACTAGAAATCAACTCTACATACATTCTCTCAGCAACAATATCTCATCATCAATCAACATAAAAACATATGCACAACATATGTTCTCTCTAATAGAAAAAATTGTGTCAACAAAAATCTGAATATAAGACCGTCACAACAATATGATGCTTCATAATAAAAATAACATCATAATACACATGGCTATGTGCTACACGCATCAAAAACTCCTTCAAGAATAGGTGTGATAATCACCATGAAAAACTTCATCCAACAACATACACAACTCTCCAAATAAATCACTACACCAACATCTCCAAATATGATCTATTATGCCTCATGCTGTAGTATTCATTCATGAACACTCATGGACTGAAGCATCTAGGCTCTCCAATAGTTCTAAAGCATAATCTCCTTCATTGATATATTCTCACTCACTAACTTACTGCAACAACCAATCAACAATGTATGCAGTAAACATAAAAGATAATATGATCAAAACATGATAAGAAAGTGTGAAGGAAATGATCTAAATCCTTCCTACTCTTCTACCATATTACTTCATAAGATCTTGGCTAAAACATAATTCTGATGTCATCCTATATTTATCATTTTTCTAGAAGAAAATCGAATCTAGAATTGCAATTGGGGCAATTTGGAGAACAACCACAACAGAAAATATACAAAAATTTCCTTCGAAGACCCTTTCGTTTCTCTCAATATAGACCTAAGTTTGAAAAAATGTTCATTGGAAAACTAATTTGATCTGTTATGCACAAAATCCATGTCTCATAATTTTTAGATCCATCTCGAGTTACCCAAAAAATCATCCACAAAACTATCACTTCTTTATCCAGTGACTTTCTGAGTTAACATGTTTGAAAATTTCCTCACACGGGAGAACTAACCCAAATTTTCTTTTATTCCTCTATTATATAATTTTCTGAAATGGTTAAGTCAAATTATTCTCAACAATCAATACCTAGGGAAAATACCATGGTTATCCTAATAACATGGACACTTGTACCATGGTAATCTCCAACTCAATACCATGTGTAAATACCATGTACACATGTACCATGGTAATATCCAGCTCAATACCATGGGTAATACCTTGGTTATGTCAATACCAAGGACACATGCACCATGGTAATCTCCAAACCAATACCATGATCAAATACCTTGGTTATGTCAATACCAATACCATCTACACCAAGGTAATATCACGTGCCAACTTGCTCCACACACTTACCAATACCATGGTACTGTCAATACCAAGAATACATGTACCATTGTAATACTCTACTTATTTTCAATCAAATACCAAGGTAAACCATTTAGCTACCATACCATATACCATGGGAAACATCCTTTGTAACACTATATAACCAAAAAATCATATGCATAAGAAATGTATAGCCAAGCACCTCACCACATCCAACTCAAGCATCCACAAACACATGTAGATCCTCTCCAATCCCAATGTATAACATCATCAGCATGTGGACCTAATCCGGGACATGGATACCAATCAAAAAGGTGTTGGGTGTGGAGCCTAATTATCTTGTTTATTTTGTATCACAACGTTGGACCCCTATACCTTAATGGGGCGGCAATGTCGCCTATAATTAAACGCTGCCTGGGGGCTCCAGGGGGAACAGATGCGACTTCATGGAGCCCCCCCTAGTAGAGGGTTTTGGGGGCAGTGCCCCTGAAACTAAAAAAATATGTAAAATTTCCTTAAAAGTATAGTAATTTCTAGTCAATCTGAGTCGTTCATTAGGCGGATGATCTGACAGTAGAAGTTATGTTTAGTTTAGGGTTTTTTTCCCTAGAAGGCAACCCCTCGCTTTGTATGAGGCTATTGTGCCTGTGTATTGTATGTGTATTCTCAGAGCGAGAAATATATAGGGGGACTGTGAGAGAAAAAAGGATATTATAGCGGATTTGTTGTAGGTTGTGTCTCTTCATTTTGTTGGATAATAAAAGGAAGGAATGGCTGTTCGGGGTGGACGTAGCCCAAACTGGATGAACCACATATATCTGTGTCTCTCTAGTTTCATGTGTTTTGTGTGCTTGTGTTTTCCACATATTTTATGTGTTTCGTTGCTCTGTAATATATAATTTTCTAACAATTGGTATCAGAGCCGAAGGTCTATTTGGCTAATAAACTCACAGGAAAGAAGGGGTTCCTGGTTCGAGTGGGAGAAATGGTGGAATATGGTAAATTTAGGGTTGATAAATTTAACAGCCAAAACTTCCCACTGTGGAAGATGCATATGGAATATTATCTGTATCAAAAATATCTGTACCTACCATTGAGTAGAAAAAAAAGAAGTTGATTACTATGATAGACACAGAATGAGAGATTCTCGATAGAAAGGCACTCAGAATAGTATGGTTGTGCCTCGTGGCATCGGTAGCCTTAAATATTTCAAAGGAAACAACAACAGAGGGTTTGATTAAGGCGTTGGTGAAACTATATGAAAAACCCTCGGCCTCAAACAAGGTATTTCTTATGAAATGTTTATTTAATATGAAGATGTCGAAAGGTGGATCCATTGCAGACCATTTAAATGGTTTTAATACATTTACCAGTCAGTTAAGTTTTGTAGGGGTAAACTTTGAGGATGAAGTTAGGGCTATGTTATTTCTGTGCCCATTGCCAGAAAGTTGGAATGGTTTAGTTATGGCGATTAGTAACTCTGTCTCTGGATATAGTACTTTAAATTTTGATGATGTTGTCAGTGCTATCCTTAGCAAGGAAATGCGACGGAAAAGCTCCGGTGAGACATCGGGTAATGCTTTGAGTGTAGAGTCTAGGGGAAGAAAAATGGAAAGAGGAAAGAGCTCAGGATATCACAATAAATCAAGGAAAGACAGATCCAAGTCTAGATCGGGGATAGTGTGCTGGAAATGCAGAAAGAAAGGACACCTGAAGAAAGACTGTAGATCTCGGAAGGGAAAAGAAGGAGACACATAGCAAGAAAAAAAATTATGAAGCAAATGTGACAGGTGATGTGTTACAATATGATTTGATTCTTTCTTTCAAAAATGCTATTGATTCCTGGGTAGTATACTCAGGGGCTTCATTCCATGCCACACCTGATAAGAAATATTTTCATGACTATGTTCAAGGATATTTTGGACAAGTTCGTTTGGGTGATGATAAACCCTATAAAATTTTTGGAATGGGTAAAGTTCTTGTAAAACAATAGAATGGAAACCAATGGATATTAAAGGAGGTAATTCATGTTCCAGATCTAAAGAAAAATCTGATTTCAACAGGGCAGTTAAGCGGTGAAGGTTGTGTGACAATTTTCACATATAAAACTTGGAAGGTCACCAAAGGAGCCCTGGTAATAGAAAAAGGTGAAAAGGTTGGTACATTGTATTTATGCAATGGTATTTATAACTCTGTTAATGATTTAACTTCCAAAGGAGTAGATGCAGCATTGTGGCATCCTAGGCTCAAACACATGAGTGAGAAGGGGATGAAGATTCTTCACTCAAGAAATTCGTTGCCACATTTGAAGAATGTTGATTTGTATTTCTGTGAGAATTGTATTTATGGAAAACAGAAGAGAGTCATATTTCTTAGAGTCGGGAAAGAAAAGAAGAACAAAAATTTAGAGCTTGTGCATACATATATATGGGGACCTTCTCAGGTATCATCTCTTGGTGGCTCTCGTTATGATGTTACTTTTATTTATGATGCAACTAAGAAAACTTGGATTTATTGTATTCATAATAAATATGATGTATTTGATACTTTCAAGAAATGGAAAGCTTTGGTTGAGATTAAGACAGGAAATAAGTTGAAGTGTCTCAGATCAGACAATGGAGGTGAATATTGTAGCAAAGAGTTTGATAGGTATTGTTCAGAGCATGGAATTCGCAGAGAAAAGATAGTTCCAAGAACACCACAAGAAAATGGTGTGTCAAAAAGGATGAACATAACAATCATGGAGCATGCAAGGGGCGTGAGATTGCATGCAGGATTGCCTTTAAAATTTTGGGCATATGCTGTAGATATTGTTGTTTATCTAATAAACAGAGGGCCTTCAATTACCTTGGATGGTGGTATTCCAGAGGAAGCATGGATAGGTAAAAATTTAAACTACTATTTCTTAAAGCCTTTTGTTTGTGAGGCCTTTTTCCATATTAATAAAGAAAATAGAACAAAGCTTGAGGAAAAATCAGAGAAATGTACCTTTATTGGATATGGCATTAATGATTTTAGTTATCGCTTATATGATTATGAAAATCACAAAATCATTAGGAGCAGATATATAATATTCAATGAAAAGATCTTATATAAGAATCAGTTGCAGGAAAAGAAACAGGAAAAAGAAAAAAAATAATACACAGTTCTTGATGAGATCACAGAAAAAGTAAAGGTGCCTGAAAATATTAATAAACAATAGCCACAACAAAATCAACCACCAAAACAGCAATAGGAACCTAAAACACGTGAAAGTGGTGTCAGAAGATCTATCAGGATGGGTAGACCCCCTGAACGATACTCTCCTTCATTATATTATTTATTGTTGATTGATTCTGGTGAACCCCGAATATTATGAAGAAGCAATGCAGGTTGAAACCAGGAAGAAGTGGGAGCTTAACATCTATTGCATTAATCCCTTTTGAAAAGAAAACATAAGAGTAGGCAAAAATGAAATTACTTGTTGGGATAGTTATCTTGAAAGCTTGTTATGCATTTTCATGCACAATATTATTATATAGTATGTTATGTTTCCTTTGGAAATAATATGAAAGTACATGCAAGTTTTTGTTAGCGGTTGTTAGAAAGATGACACTTGATAGTGATTTATTTGTTACTAATGCATGTGAAAATATTTTAAAGAAGGAAATTAATGTCTATGCTCAAAATTATCTAAAGATGTTGGATGTTACAAATGGTATAGAAGAGATGGTCTCCTTAATGCATAACTAGACTTGGGACTTAGTCAAGTTTCCTGCAGGTAAAACTACATTGCAGAATAAATGAGTTTATAGGCTGAAGGAAGAAGATGGAGGAAAACAAAGGTACAAAGCTAGACTTGTGGTGAAGGGGTTTTCACAAAAGAAAGGTATTGATTTTGACGAAATATTTTCTCCTGTTATAAAGATAACTTCAATCAGAACTATTTTAAGTCTTGTAGCAGCAGAAGATTTGCGTCTTGAACAGTTAGATGTAAAGACAACATTTGTCCATGGATATTTGGAGGAAGAGATCTATATGAAGCAAGCAGAAGGATATGAGGTCAAAGGGAAGGAAAAATTATTGTGCAGGCTAAAGAAGAGCTTGTATGGCTTAAAACAGGCTCCAAGGTAGTGGTATCTAAAATTTGACAACTTTATGTCTAAACAAGGTTATTCTAGATGTCACTCTGATCATTGTGTTTATCTGAAAAAGCAAAATGATGGAAGCTATATTATATTTGTATTTTATGTAGATGACGTGCTTGTTGCAGGGTCTAACATGCAGGAAATAAATGTGTTCAAAATAAAATTGGCAAATTCATTTGCAATGAAGGATTTGGGAGCTGAAAAACAAATCCTTGGTATGAGAATAACTAGAGACAAGAAAAATCACAAATTAACACTATCTCAAAATGAGTACACACAAAAGGTGTTGAAAAGGTTTAATATGTATAATGCAAAACCAGTTAATACACCTTTTGCTAGCCATTTCAAACTTAGTAAGGAGATGTGCCCCAAGACCCAAGAAGAAATGGATTATATGTCTAAAGTTCCATCTGCATCAGCAGTTGGAATTTTAATGTATGAAATGGTCTTCACAAGGCCTGATATTGCACATGCAGTGGGAGTTGTAAGCAGGTAAATGAACAATCTAGGAAAAGAACATTGGATGGCAGTGAAATGGATTCTCAAATATTTGAGAGGTACCACAAATCAAACATTATGCTTTGGTGGTTAAAACATTTCTTTACATGGATATGTTGATGTAGATATGGCAGGTGATAGAGATAATAGGAGGAGCACTACAGGATATGTATTTATTGTACGTGGAACAACTGTTGTTGTGAAACCAGCTCCAAAAATAGAAGAAAAGATATATCAACGCCTTAGAAATAAGCCACTTCGAGGGGGAAACCTCCAATACATTACATGAATGAACAATTTTTGGATGATACAAATGACAAAACCTCCTTTCTATATATAGGAGTCCATGGGGCCACAATGTAATCCTGGTGGGCCACAATGTAATCCTATCCGACCTAACAATAACAATGTAAGGGCACAATAATAACAATATTGGGGTTAGAGGGGGCGACAATAATAACAATAATGGGGCTACACTAATAAAAATAAGGGGCTAAACTAGTAATATAGGGACCTAACATGCCCCTCTCCTTCAAAAAAGTGTTGTCCTCAACGCTTGAGTAGCTCTAGGTGCTTCTGTATAAAATTCTCATCCTCCCATGTAGAATCTTCCCCCCCCCCCCCCCCCCCTTGGTTTCTGTGACCGTTTCCAGTTCCAATATGATTTTTCCTTCCTCATCAAGTTCGGGAAATATTGTTCAACTAGAAGATTTTCACCTATAACCTTCTTTAAGCATGAAACATGGAAAATTGGATGCACTCGCGAAGAAGCAGGAAGCTCCAATTTGTATGCCATAGTACCAATCTTTTGCAACACCTTGTAAGGACCATAGTACTTTGGTTTTAATTTATTATCCTTCTTAGCTTGCTTGAGGGACATTTTTTTGTATGGTTGTAGCCATAAAAATACCTAGTCTCCTACATCAAAACTTCCCTCACTGGGATGTTGATCTGCCTTTTGTTTCATTCAATTTTGTGCCAAATTTAGGTTATCCTTTAATATTTTGAAAACTTCTTGTTGATGCTCGATATGATCTTCCACTTCTTGAACCTTAGAATTTTCTCTTAAAGATGATGTGATGGATGGTGGATGATATCCATAAAGTGCCATAAATGGGGTCATTTTTGCTGCAGTATGGAAGGAAGCGTTATACCACCATTCAGCGACAGGTAACCACTTGACCCATTGTGTTTGTTTATCAGATACAAAACAACGAAGATATCCTTCCAAACATTTATTCACTATCTCAGTTTGACCATCAGATTGAGGATGATAAGATGAGCTATGAGATAATTGAGTACCCAAACAAGAAAATAACTCCATCCAAAAATTTCTAGTAAAAATGGGATCTCTGTCGCTCACAATAACCTTTGGGTTTCCATGTAGCTTTTGAATTTTTTCCATAAATGTAGTAGCAACTGTACTTGCTTTAAATGGATGAAATAATGCACAAAAGTGCATACTTGGTAATTTTATCAACTACCACCATGATGACACTCTTTCCTTCAGACTTAGGTAAACCCGTGACAAAATCCATTGAAATCTCCTCCCGGCGTTGACTTGGAATGGATAAAGGTTGTAGAAGACCCGAGGTCTTAATTGTCTCAACCTTATTTTGTTGGAAAACGAAACATTCCGCCACAAAATTTTGAATATCAAATTTAAGGCCATCCCAAAAAAATTCTTTCTTCACCATGTGGTAAGTTTTTAAAAATCCCGAGTGTCCTCCTAAAGGAAAAGTGTGCAATTCCAAAAGAATATTTTGTTTTAGTTGGGAATTCTTACAAAGATATAAGCGATCTTTGTACCATAAGGAATAATTTTTCCAAATAAATGTATCAAATGTACTAGGATATTGCTGCAACTTTGGAATGAGTGTCCACACTTCTTCATCCCTCTTCCATTCATCCCTTGCTTCAGTTATCCAATCTGGTTGGATAATAGAAATTTCACAAATTAATGCTTCCACCTCTTCATTTTTTCTTGAGAGTGCATCTGCAACAACATTTAGCTTCCCTTTTTTGTAGATTATTTCAAAGTCATAACCCAACATCTTTGTGACTCATTTTTGCTGCTTTTCTGAAGATAGTCTTTGTTCCAAAAAGTGGTTAAGACTATCTGTTGGAAATACTGAGAGGGGGGGGGGGGGTGAATCAGTATTCCTTTCAATTAGAGCATTACTTAATCTTTAATTATTATCAGTGTTTATATAATGATAGCAGCAAACAAGAGGAACACAAATGCACACAGTTTTTAAGGTGGAAACCCACTCCGGGACAAAAACCACCTAATTCTTTTCTAATAATTCTTTAATATTCAACTCCAATTGAAAATAAAGCTCCAACTTCCTAGAATCTAGAAAATCATTCTTCTCCATCTCCCACTGGATGGACGCTTGAACGCCCGAGATTCTTCAGTAGTCAACTGAATGGATGCCCTAACACCCAATGAGCTACAACTCACCCTAGCACCACCCTACCACCCTATAGAAGAATAAAAGAAGCATGGACTCCCGTACCCAGGAAAATGGTCCACTTTACAATGATATAGAATGATGTAGAAGAAGAAGATATACTAGACCATAACCCCAACTTTGACACAACCACCTGATGATGATCCTAGACCTCCCAACACTGCCTCTTCAACCCTTGGCAAATAGATACTAGTACAATTTGTACAATAATGTATTTACAATAACTAAGTACAATGATACCTTTACAATGATTGTATGCAGTGCTGCCCACTTGAAGACTTCATATGATGAACTTCTTGTTGTTGTTATGCACCTTGGTTTCTGCTCTTTTCATGCTACCCTTTGCTGCACCTTGCTTTTCTTTGCTGCCGTAGAAAGTCTGGTCCTTTGCAACCCTTGACAACACATGATCTAGCTTTTTCTTGCCTTCTAAGAGCTTGATATTGAATCTGGTGTATCTCTGTTATTTAAGATCCTCAATATTTGATTTTCGGTCTTGTAGTAGTCCTCCGAGTCTTCTTTCCAATGCCATAGGTCTGACCCAATTTTGATTCTTCAAGAAAGAGTTATGCCCAATCTCTCACAATGCCCTAATTATGGACTGTTTCATTAGAGCGGACTTGTACGGCATGCCACGTGTCATTATTTCTTCATTTGGCTCTGAAATTGATAGAGAAGAAATTACAGACTATTCACTATCTTCCACTTTTTACAGAATTCCAATCCGATACTCAGAGAGAGAGATTTATGACGATTTTACCAAGGTCACTTCTTTGAGATGAATTTCAGGAGCTAGCAAAAACCCTGAGTTCCGCAAATCATATCTCCAAAAATATTGCACACCTTGATCTGAAATTTTTATTGCAGCTTACTCAGGATTTTAGCTTCTCCTCATATAAATTTCAGCTTCTGAACCTTCGTAGAAACAAAGTTAGAGCGAAAATTCCACGATAACCTGTTTCAAATGGCCGAATCCCTTGCATAAGGAGGAAATGAAGATCAAAATTTATATGAATGCTTAAGATGAGAGGAGCTTCAACAAGTGAACGTGGGAGGGATTTTAGGAGCATAAAAAATATTAATTATGACTTTTCAATGACCCATTCCCCAACCCCATGGGGTTTTAGCCCACTAACTATGGTTACAAACTTCAAGCATGAATATCTCTCAAACCGTGAAGAATTACATGGCGTGCCATATATCAATGGAAACATCTCGACAAGTAGAAACCATATAAAGCATTATTGACCCAGAATATATTAATTTGGTTGGTCAAAATTCCCATGCAATATTTGGTTAGCCCTTGGTGCTGCTTGGGTTGACATCAATGACAACCGTTGATCAACAATCTCTCCCTTTGGCATTGATGGCAACACAAGTAATCCCCCTGCGATCATGACACCTCTTCCTACAACATTCTCTCCCCCTTTGACATCAATGGAAAAGGGTAACTCTCCCTGAAACACAACCATCCTGTGGAACTGTACACACTTCCACTCCCGCTGACACACAACCATCCTGCAGACCTATACACGCTTCCACTCCCCCTGACACACAACCATCCTGCAAACCTGTAATCTAATGAGAACTTGGGAGTATCCCGAGCTTTTGATGAAGATATTAAAATGCTTCATGAGGTAAAGGTTTAGTGAAGATATCAACAATTTTTTCTTTTGTAAAAACGTACTCAAGTTTGATATTCTTTTCAGCAACTTGTTCTCTAACAAAATGATATTTGATCGGAATGTGTTTTGTTTTTTATTTCATGATAGGATTCTTGGAGATGCTAATGGCACTAGTGTTGTCACAGAATATGGGAATAGGCTCACTGAATTTTACTTGAAGATCTTGCAAAGTTTGTTTCATCCAAAGGACTTGAGTACAACATGATGCTACTACAATGTATTCTGCTTCCGTTGTAGATAACGAGATTGAAGTTTGCTTTTTGCTCAACCATGATACAATAAAACCACCTAGATAGAATTTTGCTCCACTAGTACTCTTACGATCATCAACACTTCCTGCCCAATATGCATCTATAAAGGCTTGAATAATGATATTGTTACCCTTGGGATACCACAAGCCATATTCTTTTGTGCCCTTTAGATATCGAAGAATTCTTTTGACAGCAATAATATGTGATTATTTTGGTGCTACTTGGAATCTTGCTACTTGTCCAAATGCTTGCATAACATCTGGCCGAGAGGCTGTTACATATAGAAGAATACAAATCATAGATATGTACAACCTCTGATCCACATCCTTAGATGAGTTGTCTATGCTCAATTGGCAACCTGTTACCATTGGAGTAAGGACGGGTTTGCAATCTTCCATTTTGAATTTCTTGAGCATTTCCTTGATGTACTTGGCTTGACATATAAATATTCCTTTCTCTTGTTGAGATATTTGTTAGCTCACCAAGTAAAGACATCTCAAACTCACTTTGCATCTTTGTAGAAAATTTCTTACTTAGTCGATCATCATTGCTACCAAATATTATATCATCCACATATACCTCAATGATTGTTAAATTATCTTTATCTATTTGTACATAAATATTGCTATCAACAGTACCTTTCTTGAACCCTTATTGATGTAGATATCCATCAATATGAGCATACCATGCTCTAGGAGCCTGCTTGAGACCATATAGAGCCTTCCTTAACCTATAGACATAGTCTTCTTTTTGTGATAGTAGAAAACCTTCAGGTTTTTCAATGTAAACTTCTTCTTCTAATTCTCCATTCAGAAATGCTGACTTAACATCCATTTGGTAGACTTTTATTTTTTTTGAAAATGCATAGGCGAGAAACATTCGGATGGCTTCCATTCTGGCAACTGGTGCAAATGTTTCGTCGAAATCAATTCCTTCCACTTGCGCATAGCCTTTTCAAACCAATCTTGCTTTGTTTCTGGTAACCTGCCCATATTCATTCAATTTGTTCCTGAACACCCATTTATTCCCAATGACATTTTTATCTTTTGGTCGTGGAACTAATTCCCAAGTGTTATTCTTCTCAATTTGATCCAATTCTTCATTCATAGCTGCTACCCAATGTTCATTCTGGCTGGCTTCCTCAAAACTACTAGGCTCGAAGGTTGCTAGAAAAGCAACGTGAGCTTGTTGTGATGAACGAAGCTGTCGACCTTCATTTATGTCACCAATGATTTGATTTGATGGATGGTTCTTTTGAATCCACTCTTTTGTTCTCCTTGGAGGAGCTTCTTGTTGTTGTTCTGGTATATCTTGATGATCATTGTTTACTTCTTCCTCGTTGATAGTTGCTTCTTTTTCTACAATTTTATCTGTGTCTTTTTCAGCCTCTGTCTCAAGTTTCAAAGATTCTAGATCCTCATCATTACTCGCTAGAACACCATCTTCATCAAATGTAACATTTATGCTCTCCACTATCTGTTTTCATCTTAGATTATAGCATTTATAGGCCTTTATTTTGCGTGAGTAACCAACAAAGATACCTTCATCAACACGTGATTCAAACTTACCCAAATTTTGATCTTCTCTTTTGATATAACATTTGCTTCCGAAGATTCTGAAATATTTTACATTAGCTAGTTTTCCTTTCCATAATTCATATGGAGTCTTGTTGCAATTATTTTTTAGAATACTTTGGTTGATAATGAAGACTACTGTATCAATTGCTTGAACCCAGAATTTTTCATCCAATTTTGAGTCCTTCAACATTGTTCTACCCATTTCCTGTACAGTTCTATTCTTTCTTTCAGCAACTCCATTTTGCTGAGGTGTTCATGCTGTTGAAAATTTCCTTTTTATTCCATTTTTGTCACAGTATTGCTGAAATAATTTGGAAGTGAATTATCCACCATTATCTGATCTTAAACACTTTATTTTCAAATCAATTTCATTTTCAACCAACTCCTTGTAGATCTTAAAGCACTCAAATGCTTCAGATTTTTTCTTTAGGAAACTGACGGCCGTCATCCTGGTATAGTCATCTATCATTAACATGAAATATAATTCTCCGTTTAAGCCTTTTGTTCTCATAGGACCACATAGATCAGTATGTATCAATTCCAATGGATGTGATGAAAAGTGTTCTTTTGTTTTAAATTGGACTTTTGTCTGCTTGCCATGCCGACATGCCTCACATAGTGTGTTGGAAGGTTTTGAGATTTTCGGCATTTCTCGTGCTACTTCCTTTTTGCTTACCCTGACAAGATTGTCAAATTTTATGTGACCCATTCGTTTGTGCCATAACCAAATTTCATCTTCTTTAGCTAGTAGACATGCTTTAGTTACTTTATCTAGAAAATATATGTCGTTTGGAGCTCGACTTGCTATAGCCACAATTTTACCATACCTGCCTTTCCTGATTCACATTATGTGGAGTTGAATAGCATTGTGTGTCCTTGATCACACATTTTTCCAACACTAAGCAGATTGTGATTCATGTTTTCGACCAATAGAACATTCTTGGCTATAAAATCTTTGCTTCCGAGAGTGACGGTACCTGATCCTATAACATTTGAAGATCCATCATTTCCAAAGGATATGGTTCCATCCTTCTTCTCTTTCAGAGATACAAAATTCTTTCTATCTCCAGTCATATGCGTTGAGCAACCACTGTCAACATACCACACATATTTATTTTTTTGAGCCTTGAGAGTGAGAGCACAATTATCAGTCTTCTTCTTCTTCCATGTTTGTTCATTATGTGGCTTTGAAGATTCTTCTGGAAGATTTTCAAGTCTGTAGTCTCTGGCTATGTGTCCAAAGTTCTGACATTTGTAACATTCCATATTATTTCTTAAATGTTCAAATCTATTGATGTTTCGTTGAGCCCTGGGAGGTTCATATTTAAAGAATCTCTTGGAATTGTATTGGTTCCTAGGGTACGTGAGACATTCTACAACTTTATGACCAAATTTTCCACATGAATAACAATAGCCATGAAAAATATGTTGGTACCTGGATTAAAATCTTCATCGAGGAATCGTCTTCCAAGGATGTGCTTGCGAATCTTGTCCAATGAAGTCTTCATGTATGTCAGATCTCATAGGTTCATTGTATTTTGTTGTAGAAGGTCCTACTTCTTCTTCTTTGTAACCGAGGCCAGTTCTGTCGTTGTAAGATCATTGATTTTTGATGAGTTCTTCCAATGCCCTTGAGTTGTTGGCATAATTTTGGACATTTTTTCCCTTCTTCACTTCCTTATGCAGCGAGACTACTTCGACTTCTAATGCTTCCATTTCTTGGTTGCTTTCTTCCAACTTCTTTTTAAGTCGCTCTTCAATACATTTGTGTTCTTCAACCTCAATTTTGAGACCTTGAACTTGTTCTTCAAGAGTATTGGAACCAATCTTCTTAGCATTGAGCTCTTTTATAAGCTTGATTGCCTCCTCATAAAATTATTCTATGGTCAACCCTTCTTCTTCATTGTTTGATACTTCTTGTTTCTTATGCTTGGCCATAAACAATACTTTCTCATTGGCTTCTTCTTTGTTGTCACTTTCTTCATCGGATGATGAGCTATCTTCTTTAGAGAGAAAATTACTTTTGGATCCTTTCTTTTTGCCTTGCTTGTTGAATTTCTTAAAGCCTTTCTTTCCTTTTGAGTTTCCATCACTTTTTTTTGGAAATTTTGCTACAAAATGCCCAACCTCACCACAACCGAAACATATCAATGGAAGTTTACCTTCGAATTTTCCCTTACCAGGTTTTAGTTTTCTCATAAAGTAAGCATATTCTTCATCTAAAAGACCTTCTCCATCATCTCCATTTTCTTCACACTTGCAGGTGCAGGTCATTTCAATTGAAGGTTGTTTGTACTTATTGGTTTTCTTAGATGCAACGAACGCAGTTTCTAGATTTGAAGTACCCTTTTCTTCATCAAGTCTCATTTCATATGCTATGAGAACTCCATGTAATTCTTCCTTGTTGAGTTTTTCCATATTTTCACTGTATTCTAAGACCGATACCTTTGGGTTGAATCTCCCTGGTAATGTTCTAAGAATCTTCCGTATAATAGTCTTCTTGTCAACCGGCTCTCCCAATCCTTCCAGAGTATTGGTTATTTCATCAACGTATTGGAATTATGCAGAAATGTTGCAATATTCTTTCATTCTGAGTTGTTCAAATTTTTCTCTATAGATTTGAAGCTTTGCTTCTTTGACATTTGAGTCACCTGCATATATATTCTCAAGCTTGTCCCATACATTTTTGGAGGTTTTACAACCCAACACCTTATGATAAGAAGATTCAATAAGTCCACTGATAATAATATTCTTTGCTTTTGCATCATTTACCAAATTATTCTTACCTTTTTCATCCGCGGTTGATGTAAATCTATTTTGAACAGTGTCCCATACTTCGTAACCTTGCACCAACAGATAGACCTCCATTCTTCCTTTCCAAAGTGCATAATTATTTTCATTGAATAGAGGTACACCATTCTTTGTATGCTCCATGACCTCCTTCAATTTAATTAAAGCATGAAGGAACAAGCTAAATGCTGTGTGGAAATCTTTAAGGGAGAGTGGGTAAGTATTCCTTTCAATTAGAGCATTAGTTAATATTCAATTATTATCAGTGTTTTTACAATGATAGCAGTAAACAAGAGGAACACAAATGCACATAGTTTTTAAGGTGGAAACCCACTCTGGGACAAAAACCACCTAATGCTTTTCTAATAATTCTTTAATATTCAACTCCAATTGAAAATAAAGCTCCAACTTCCTAGAATCTAGAAAAGCATTCTTCTCCAGCTCCCACTGGATGGACGCTCCAACGTACGAGATTCTTTAGTAGTCAACTGAACGGATGCCCCAACACCCAATGAACTACAACTCACCCTAGCACCACCCTACCACCCTATAGAAGAATAAAAGAAGAATGGACTCCCGTACCAGGGAAAATGGTCCACTTTACAATGATATAGAATGATATGAAGAAAGTCATATAGATACTTCAAATTTAACCATAATAATAGGCAATCTGGACTCCAACATGTACTCTTCATTGCTCAAATGAAATAAATCACAGTATAATTTTATTTTGTGTGTATTTATTGTTAAGTACAATGATACCTTTACATTAGTTGTAAGTCTTTTATTTATGAAGACTTTGTATTGTTCTTAATGGTGTCCATTTTCAGTTTTAATAATAATGTCACCTCTGTTTTACTTTACTTTGTAAAAGTAGAAAGTCTGGTCCTTTGCAACCCTTGACAACACATGATCTAGATTTTTCTTGCCTTCTAGGAGCTTGATATTGAATCTGGTGTATATTTGTTATTTCAGATCTTGAATATCTGATTTTTGGTCCTGTAGTATTCCTCTGAGTCTTCTTTCCAATGCCATAGTTCTGACCCAATTTGGATTCTTCAAGAAAGAGTTATGCCCAATCTCTCACAATGCCCTAATTATGGACTGTTTCATTAGAGCGCAATTGTACGGCATACCACATGTCACTGTTTCTTCATTTGGCTCTGAAATTGATAGAGAGAAAATTACAGACTGTGCACTATCTGCCACGTTTTATGGAATTCCAATCTGATACTCAGAGAGAGAGTTATGAGGATTTTACCAAGGTCACTTCTTTGAGATGAATTTCATGAGCCTACAAAAACCCTGACTTCCACAGATCATATCTCCAAACATGTTGCACACCTTGATCTAAAATTTTTACTGTAGCTTCCTCGAGAATTGGGCTTTTCCTCATTAAAATTTCAGCTTCTGAACCTTCGTATAAAAAAATTTAAAGCGAAAATTCCACGATAACCTGTTTCAGATGGCCGAATCCTTTGCATAAGGAGGAAATGAAGATCACAATTTATATGAATGCTTAAGTTGAGAGGGGCTTCAACAGGTGAACGTGGGAGGGATTTTAGGAGCATAGAAAAATATTAATTATGACTTTTCAATGACCCATGCCCCAACCCCGTGGGGGTTTAGCCCACTAATTAGGGTTACAAACTTCAAACATGAATATCTCTCAAACCGTGAAGAATTACATGGCGTGCCATATATCAATGGAAACATCTCGACAAGTAGAAACCATAAAAAGCATTATTGACCCAAAATATATTAATTTGGTAGGTCAAAATTCCCATGCAATACTGGGTTAGCCCCTGGTGTTTCTTGGGTTGACATCAATGACAACCGTTGATCAACACTATCATGGTCATTTTTTACCTTGAAGTGTCTTCCCATTAGGTAAGGTCACCATTTCTTTAGTGCATGTAGTATTGCTAACATTTCCTTCTCATAAATAGATTTCTATAAATAATTTCCTTTGATTGGACGACTTTAAAGATAAATGGGTCTTCCTTATTGCATTAAAACAACACCAATTCCATTTCCTGAGGCATCACATTCCACAATAAAGGTTTTTGTGAAGTCTGGCTTAGCTAAGACTGGTGCTAGGCACATTGCCTCTTTAAGATGTTCAAAGTCCTTAGTTGCTTCAGGAGTCCATGAAAATGCATCTTTCTTCAATAATTTTGTTAGAGGTGTTGCTATTCTCCCACAATTCTTAAAAAACTTGTGATAATGCCTTGTTAAACCAATAAATCCTCGCAACTGCTTTATAGTTGTGAGGAATTTCCATTCCTTAATGGCTTTATTTTTGTTAGGGTCTACCTTAAAACCCTTGTGATATACAATATGACCCAGATATTCCACCTCTTATACTCCAAAGAAACATTCAGATGATTTTGCATATAATTGTTTCTCCTGCAATAGTTTGAGCACCCTGTCAACATGTTGAACATCATCCTTCCAAGACTTGTTGTAGATTAGTATATCATCAAAAAATACTAGCACAAATTTTCTAAGGAAGGGTTTGAAAATGGAATTCATCAACCCTTTAAATGTATAAGGTGCATTGGTAAGGCAAAAAGGCATGACCAAAAATTCATAATGACCCTCATGAGTTCGAAATGTTGTTTTTGGAATTTCTTCAGTCTTCATTCTAATTTGATGATATCTTGAACAAAGATCCAACTTGGTAAAATAAATTGCTCCATGTAATTCATCCAATAATTTATCAATCACAGGAATGAGAAATTTATCTTTAATGGTGAGCTTATTGAGCTCCCTATAATCCGAACACATGCGCCATGATCCATCCTTCTTGTGCACCAATACTATTGGAGCAGAGAAGGAACTTTGACTAAGTTGAATTATACCAGCCTCTAACATTTTTGTAATCATATGTTCAATTTCGCTCTTTTGGAAATAAGGATATCTATAAGGACTAAGTTTGGAGGAACACTTCCTGTAATCAAATGAATAGCATGATCATGATCACAAATAGGTGGGAGTCCTTTGGGAGTTTCAAACACCTTGGAATGATTGTCCAAGACTTTTTGGAGATCTGCAGAAATAGATGATTTTGATGCTAGAACTTCTAGTGAGCATAATTGTGAAATTACGCCTCATTGTTCTTTCTTCAGAAGCTTTGTTATGACATTAGAGCTTATTATCTTTCCTGACTTCCCTGCGATACCCCGTAATTCGACTTCCTTTCCTTGTGAAAAAAATTTCAAGAAAAGTTCTTGAAAATTAAAAGCTACCATCCACAGAGATTGTAACCATTGTACTCCTAGTACAACATCAGCACCTCTCATAGGAATGGAAAGCATTGGACTATTCAATACATATTCCCCCATGGTTAGCTTGATATTATGGAATTTTCTAGCGGAATTTATAGTTCCTCCATTTGCAACCATCACTTGACATTCTGGTGCTGGGTATATGAAACAATTTAATTCCTTGGCTACCTTATAATGAATAAAATTATGGGTACTACCTGAATCAAACAACATTATTACCTTTTTCTTCTTGATATGTCCTCCTATCTTGAGAGTTTGAGGAGTGGTAATTCCTGCCAATGCATTACATGATATGGTCGGACTCATTTCTTCCTCTTCTAGGGTTGGTTCTCGGTGTATATCCTCTTCTTGTTCATTTTCTTCTTCCTCTTCACAATCTATGTAAAATAATTTCTTCTCAGCACATTTATCACCTTTAGTGTATTTGCTATCACAACTGTAGCAAAGCCCTTTTGTTATTTTTTCTTCTAATTTTTGTGGTGACAACCTTGTAGGTTGTGGAAATCTAGGAGTAGCAACACTTCCCTCTTTATAGAAGTGAGTGGTAGGCTTCCTTGTCGCCATAATTTTACATTCAATTTTTCTTGCCAACCTGAATGCCTTCTCCAATGAATCAGGTTCCAAAACGCGAACTTCATGTTGGATGTTATCCTTTAAAGTGCCTATGAAGAGATCAATCTTGTGTTCCTATGGAATATCAGTTACCCTTATATTCAATTTTTGGAAGTCCTCAATGTGCTCCCCCACTAAACCCTTTTGTTTGAGATTTATCAATTGGATAAAGGAGGTGTTGCTTTTTGTATCCTCATAATGTGCTATCATTTCCTTCGTAAAAATTGACCAAGTGAAATTTTTTTTACAGGAGCAAAGCCATCGATACCATACAAATGTATTTTGTTCTAAATGTAAAGTTGCAATGCATACCTTTTGTGTGTTTTGCACATTATTGAGATCAAAATATTGCTCCATTTGTAGTATCCATGTTACGGGCTCCTTGCCATCAAAATTCCTCATATCCATCTTTGGAATATGGAGGTTCTTTCATCCAACATTAGAGTTTAAGAAATAATTATTAACATTTATTTTATTGTCATCATGATTTTCCTCTACTATCTTTTTTCCATTAGGAAACATTTATTGTATCAACTTTTCCAAACCTTCGATGTCTACTTTTATGTTTTACATTTTTTCATCAATCTTAGCTTCCATTCCATCCATCTTAGCTTCCATGCCCACTTCCATGCCTTCCATATTAGCTTCCAAACCATTCATCTTAGCTTCCACTCATTTCCTCAAACCATCCATCTTAGTTTCCATGCCTTTCTTCAAAACTTCCATTTCATTTTTTGTTGCTCTTTGCGATAGCGAAATTTGGTGCACTTGCTCTTGTAATTTTGATATCTCATGTTGTGTTTCTTCGTCTCCATGAGTAATAGTAGAGCCTTTTGAAGGCTTAATGGGTGTTAAATTCTTTTTAGGGGCCATTTTAGAACCCAATACTGATATCTATTCTTCATATGCCCTTGGAATAAATTCCAACTAATTTTTTTCAAATGAGACTTATGTAATTCGAAAAAAATTACACAACTTTTTCTTGCTTTTGAGGAGCGCGATATTGAAACTGAATTATCTCTATGATTTTGGATCTTCAATATCTGAAATTTGGTACTGAGGTAGCCCTCTGAATCCTATTTCAAATACCATAAGTCGGACTTGATTTGGATTCTTGAAGACAAATTTGCGCCCAATATCATACGATGACCTAATTATGGATTGGTTCAGTAGAGCGAACTTGTATGACTTTCCATGTCTCACTTCTTCCTCCTTCAGCTCTGAAATTGATAGATAGGAAACTACATTCCATGTGATTACGTCCACTTTTTGCAGAATTCCAATGTGATGCTCAGAGAGAGAGTTATGAAGAGTTTCCCACGATCACCTCTTTGAGATGAAATTCGGGAGCCTGAAAAATTCCTAACTTCCACAGACCATATCTCCGAAAATATTGTGAACCAAGATCTGAAATTTTTCAAATATGTTCCTCAAGAATGTGGTTTCACGCTCTAAAAATTTCAGATTTTGAGCCTTCGTAGAAAAAAATTTATAGTGAAAATGCCGCAATGACCTGTTTAGGTTAAATTGAGGAGCATGCAAAAAGACCTGACTTCCACAGATCATATCTCTGAAAATATTGCAAAAAAAGCTCTAAAATTTTGCAACGATGTTCCCCAGAATTTTAGCTTCATACTCTAAAAATTTCAGCTTCTGAACCTTCGTAGAAAAATAATTATAGTGAAAATGCCACGATGACCTGTTTGGAGCAGTGGAACCCTAGAATCCAAAGCTCTAATACCAAATGTTGGAAAACCAGCTCCAAAAATAGAAGAAAAGATATATCAACGCCTTAGAAATAAGCCACTTCGAGGGGGAAACCTCCAATACATTACATGAATGAACAATTATTGGATGATACAAATGACAAAACCTCCTTTCTATATATAGGAGTCCATGGGGTCACAATGTAATCCTAGTGGGGCCACAATGTAATCCTAGCTGACCTAACAATAACAATGTAAGGGCATAATAATAACAATATTGGGGTTAGAGAGGGCTAAAATAATAAAAATAAGGGGGCTACACTAATAACAAAAAGGGGCTAAACTATTAATATATGGACCTAACAGCTGTTAGTTGGGTTTCAAAAATCCAAAATGTTTTTGCACTTTCAACAATAGAAGCAGAGTATTTTGCTGCTACAGAGGCTAGTAACGAAATGATTTGGTTACAAAGGTTTATGGATGAATTGGGTAAGAAGAATGATATGGCATGTTATACAGTGATAGCCAAGGTGCCATTCATCTTGCAAAGAACTCAGCATTTCATTCCAGGACTAAACACATATAGCTCAAATACCATTTCATACGTTCAGTGTTGGAAGATGGACAGTTGAAGCTGGAAAAGATACACACTAGCCAGAATCCTACAGATATGCTAACAAAAGTTGTAACTAGGGAGAAATTGAGAATATACTCAGTTTCAATTAGTCTTCAAGTATGATGACGAAGATGAGAAACAACGAGGTCCAAAGTGGAGTCATTGTCCAGCAAATGAAGCAGCGGTGGAGTTGCTACAATCAATCTCAAGTGGGAGATTGTTGGGTGTGGAGCCTGATTATCTTGTTTATTTTGTATCACAGCGTTGGACCCCTGTACCTTAATGGGGTGGCAACTCCGCTCGTAATTAAATGCTGCCTAGAGGGTCCAGGGGGGTGGTTGTGACTTTATAGAGCCCCACCCACCCGGCAGGGGGTTTTGGGGGCAGCACCCCCGAAGCTAAAAACAAATGTAAAATTTCCTTGTAAAAATATAGTAATTTATAGTCAATCTGAGTAGTTCTTTAGGCGGATGATCTAAAGGTAGAATTTATGTTTAGTTTAGGGTTTTTTGCATTAAAAGGAAACCCCTCACTTTTTATGAGGGTATTTTATTACGGCTATGTATTGTATGTGTATTCTCAGAGTGAGAAACAAATAGGGAGACTATGAGAGAGAACAGAGGATATTACAGCAGATCTGTTGTAGGTTGTGTCTCTTAATTTTTCTAGATAATAAAAAGGAAGGACTAGTTGTTCGGGGTGGACGTAGCCCGAACTGGGTGAACCACGTATATCTGTGTCTCTTTGGTTTTATGTGTTTTGTGTGCTTGTGTTTTCCACATATGTTATGCGTTTCATTGCTCTGTAATATATAATTTTCTAAGAAAAGGCTCCTTGACTCTAACTCTTGTAGTAACAACCAACATCGATAACCATTAATGATAAAACTCAAAAGACCATGCAACTGATCATACATACATCAGATATGATAACCCACTCAACTAAGTGCATAAACAATCACACACAACCAAGTTGACATCAATGCCAACCAACACCAAAGAAACTTATAACACCAATTCTATTAGGTTGACATCAATGCCAACACAACCATCTCACCGTCAACACATCCATGCCAATCAATAAGACCACTAAGTCACATCGATACATACATGATCTTGACCATTTCCTTGTTGAAATCAATTCCAACACATTATGGTGGGCTCAGATGGTTTTGAGGAGTTTTATGGGGGGCGAATAGGGTTGTTTACTATATTTCATCATCAAGATCAGTTTTGCATGGTACACACTTGGTTTCATTGCATTCTGGAAATTTCCATAAAATGAGGTTACTAACATGCATATCTTACTTATTTATGCTTAAGGTGTTATTTGAGGCTAATTAATTGGAGTAATAGCTCATTGGAATTAGGGAAAAAATATCTAGAAGGAAAAATGATGAAAAGGGGCTTGGGTGACCAGTGTGACCATGGAGGGAAATTAAGAATTTTTAGGGGTTAAAAGTGGCTTTAATTAGTTAATAAAATCACTTTATAAAATAAATAAAGGAAAAGTGATTTTATTATTTAATTGGGGGGGAGGTAAAAAATATGGCAAAAAGAGTCGTGAGTTAAAAAAAATGGAAATGAGGGGATCTCTCCTCATTCTAGTATTTTTTTCATTTGATAAAAAATGGATTTTGGAGAGATTTTGGATAGAATTTTAGGGTTTGAGGATCCCTAGTCGACATTGCTAGCTTTTGTGTTGAAACTATACACCCTATTTGGTTTAGGGAGAATAATCACTTAAACTTCGCCATTGTGCTACCAAGGAGGAGAAGATTCGCAGAATATAGGGGATGTAAAGTTTTATCAATTGATTTTATCTTCTAATATTTGGTTTTATACACGTCTAATTGCAAAGAGCATTTTTTAGAGTTGTAGGGCCAAAGATAAGACTCATTTATGGGGGTCAAAGTTCCTAAATTTGAGCACACTTTTGGGTCTATTTTCCTATGGTAGGAGGAGGAAGTGTTAGCAGTTTGGGGGCCTGAAGAAGCCAACATATTTTTCTAAGAGAAGAGATGATTTATCCCACATATTATTTGTTGTATTCACCTATGACAAGAGGGTTGAGGTTTCCTTTATCAGTCTCTATTGCCAGTACCTTGAGTTTTGTCTCGTTTCTGAACGTTCGAGGCAATTGTATATGCTAGCCTTATTGTAGTTAAGATGAGATGATTTTGTGTTGATTTTTTGAGTACATTCCTAAACCGAATATCCTATGGGAGTTACCATGCATTGACAGAAAGAGAGTAATAATACATTATATATAATTACAGACTTCAAACTAGGTTCCTTTGCTCTTATTATTCATTATATATCATTGTTCAAGTTTGAGGGAAAGATTTGTTAATTTCATATTTATTGTTATATTTATTTATATCACTTTTCTATGCCTATTTGGATTCAATATATATTTAAGACAAGTGTTTTTGAAGTCTCATTTGGGCCTGTGTTATTCATTATATATGTGTATTTTAAAACACACTATAACAAGTCACCTACAGTACCTTGCATGCAAACTGTTTTGTGAAAATTACACAGTGACCCAAATTTATTACTCAGAATTTTCCCTGGTTTTTCTCAATATATTTTAGGAGGGTATAGTAGGAATATTTCTGCCTATATTTTGTCATCTTGATGGGGTCAAGTGTTATTTCAGTGATTAGTGGTTTGTTGGTATATTAATCAGAGCTAAAAATAAGAAGTGTTTCCATAACTACTCGAAGACATTGATATCCTATCATGGAGAGATAACCAGGTTCCTTGCTTCCATTCCATGGTAACAACTCTCTTAACAACCCATTAGTTAATGGTGAATCATTTTGTATATATGAGTTGATTTTATTGGCATAAATTGTCCATTTTGTTATTGTATGGTGCACATTCAATGATGTATTCATTTTTGAGGTACATTTGAATTAAGTCATTGTTTGGAAGAATTTGGGAGTGTTATGTTAGCATGGTGTCTATGCATTTGAAATTAAAATGAAGAAATAAAACCTACAATGATATGTTCCTAAACTGTTTGTCAAAATTCGTCAAAGACAAACTCAGTAAAACTAAAAGGTTTTAGTGGAAAATTTTGGGGTATTCCAAGAGGGAATCGTACAAATTGTAAGGAGGGGTTTGGAGGAGTCCTCATGAAAAATGGGCATGTCATATGTTATGAAGAAGGGAAGCTAAAAAAATATGAAATTAATAATGTCACTCATGATTTATAGTTGGAAGTCATTTTATGTGCCTTGAAAATGTGGAGGAATTACCTCATGGAAAAAAGGTTTGAATTGTGAACTAGCCACAACGGTTTGAAGCACTTGTTTAAACAACCAAATTTAAATTCTAGATAAATTGGAATTTTAGAAATTTTGGATGATTATGAATTTGAAATTAAGAAAATAAAAGGTAAGGAAAATAAAGTGTCTGATGAATTCAATAGGATAGTGTATGCAATGTATGTTACAACCATAAGTGTATGCAACTCTGATTTAAAAATCAAAATTTAGAGGTTGAAAATTCAGATCAACAATACATGGAAATAAATAAAAAAATTATACAACAAGATAAATCACAAACAAACACAAGAATTATGAATTGGATAAATATGAAATTATATGGTACAAAGGTGAAATTCATGTGTCAAATTCTTGATGGCATAAAAATATAGTTTTGAATGAGATGCAATTGGTACCATATGTTGGACATCCAGGGTATCAAAAGACAATATAAATGGTAAATAAATAATATTTTTGGCTAGGTATGAAAAATGAGGTGGTTGATTATATAAATAGGTATTTAGAATGCCAAAAAATTAAATTTGAGCATAGACATCCAACTAGATTTCTACAACCAATACCCCTTTTGAGTGAAAATGACAAGATTTTATTGATTTTATTAGAAATATGCCCATGTTTGTGAGGCAACATGATTCCATCATGGTAATGGTGGAAAAAATAACTAAGGTTGCCCACTTTATTCCAATAAAGTTAAGACATAAGGAAAGGAATGTTGCTGAAATTTATAGGCTAAATGGTTTCCTCAAGAAAATTATTTGAGATAGGGAACCTGAGTTTACATCAAAAAATTTGACAAGTTTATTTCTTGGATTTAGAACTAATTTAACCTTTAGCACAACATAACATCCATAGTATGTAAAAATTATACAACAAGCATGTATATCATGGATTCAATCTGATCTAACAATGTACTAAAGTTAAATATTGAATCGCTTCTACAAATATTTTGCAGAATTAAAAACACAATCAATAATGACATGAAGAAAATAAGAATTAATCAAGCCTCAACAAAGATAATTTCCTGGGGAAATGTTGCTGCTCAAAACCCCACTATCTTCTATTGTATATTAAGCATGGGATCATGAAACAATTACATATAACTCTTCTCACAAGATCCCTCATGTACTCAGCGATTTGTCTCAAACTGTCATACATAAAAACGACCAATACTTAGCCAATTTACTGCCTCTAGACAACCTGCCTTTCTTGTGCAAACCCTAATGAATTCAATCCCTAAAGAATGGGAATTTTTTCCTTCCTTGACTGCGCAAGTATCATCATGGGCACTCCAATGGGTGTTTGGTTGCATGGGTGCAACCCAATAATCCTAAAACAGATAGTCAACTTCCCTTTCACCTAGATCTCAATTGGGTCTCCACTAGATCTGACATGCATGCAACTAATAATAATAAATCCTCAGTTGCATGTGAGATCACTGATTGTGAATTAATTAATATTTAATTCACTTGATCTCTCACTTGTGTATCTAACAGTTACAACTAGCAAAATTGAGTTTAACTCACTTCACCGAGTTAAACTGATTACAACCTGCATTAACTAATGCACCATTGCACTTCAAACTCTATTACAACTAGAATTATTCTGCATGCCTCACCAACTACCTCTAACTCGAAATTCATGAGATAACTCAATTTATCACACTCAGTTAACTATTACAAGTTATTTCAAGACTAGATTAGATTTTATTGTCCATCTTAATTAAGGGATAACTAAAATAGATGTGCACCAAATTTAGCCCTGTGGGCCCCACCCTAGTGTAGGTGCTTAATGCACTAGGCGTGGGTGCTAAAATTTTCTTGTTGAATTTCAAAACTCCCTCTCAACAAGAAAGGGATTATCCTTCACCCCGATCCTGTCTCTATGGTATTCGAATTTGATCCTGGTGAGTGCCTGCATCAGAATATCTGCATCCTGATCTTCCGTGGGAATGTACTGAAGTAACATTATTCTTATTTGCACACAATTTCTGAGATGATGGTACTATATATATATGTGCTTGGACCTCTCATGAAAAACAAGATTAATCGAGATTTTAATGCAATTCTGATTACCAAAATGTATCAATGTTTGATCCATATGAGAACCAAACAAACCAACCAAGATATTTCTCATCGAGATAGCCCCACATGAAACTTGACTTGCTGCAACGTATTTTCCTTCCACTGAACTAAGTGCCACAAATCATTGTTTCATGCTGTACCAAGAAACTACTATCAATGCTATGCTGAAGATCCCTCTTGATGTGCTCTTTCTGTCTGATGGACTGCCCGCCCAATCTGCATCCATGAAGCCTTGAAGTTTCACTCCCTCTTTATGTTTGTACCATATACCATACTCTGATGTACCCCTCAGGTATCTCAAGACATGCTTCCCTGCCTTCCAAAATAGCTTGGTAGGTTTAACCATAGCTTGACTTAGCTGGTTAACTGCGTAGCAAATGTCTAGTCTAGTGTTCACTAGATACATCAGTGAACCAACTAACTTCCTATAGATAGTAGCATCCACTACCTCTTTCGAAGTAGCATCTTCTTTCCTCCAATTTACTGGAAGAGGAGTATCCATGGGTTTGCATCTCTCCATGTGAAACTTACCCAGTATCTCCTTAGCATACTTTCCTTGAGACACAAAAATTTCACCATCCTGACGCGATATTTCCAATCTAATAAAATAATGAACGAGTCCCATGTCCTTCATTTAAAACTCCCTTACAAGATCCTCATTGCATGAGTGTATCAACTGCTCATCACCAGTCAAAATTAGATCATCAACATAAAGAACAATAATCAATAGCTTAACCTCAACCACAATCTAGTACAAGTTTGCATTTGCTTCACTTTTGGTGAAGCCCAGTCTAGTGAAATAGTTGTCTATCTGAGTGTACCAAGCATGAGGTGCTTGTTTCAGCCCATACAATGTTATCTTGAGTTGGCACACATGCGACTCACTTTTGAATATCTTGAAACCTTTAAGCTGCTCTATGTACACTTCTTCCTCAATGATCCCAATGAGAAACACAATTTTCACATCCATCTGATGAATGTGCCAGACCATCTACACTGAGAGTGAAATTATGGATCTAATGGAAGAGTACCTTGCAACAGGTGCAAAGGTCTCATCATAACTGATCCTTTCAATCTTTGAGAATCCCCGGGCCACAAATTTGGGCTTCTATTTCTCCACACTTTGTTAGGTCTCCATATTACTAGTGTAGTCCCTTATTTTTATTAGTGTAACCCCCTTACTGTTATTTTTGTGCCCCTGTAACCCCCATATTGTTATTATTGTTCCTTTACATTATTATTGTTAGGTTGGCTAGGATTAGATTGTGACCCCATGGACCCCTATACATAGAAGGAGGTTTTGTCATTTGTATCATACAAGAATTATTCATTTATGTAATCTATTGGAGGTTTCCCCATCGAAGTGGATAATTTCTAAGGCGTTTATCTCTCTTCTCTTCTATTTTTGGAGCTGGTTTCATAACATTTGGTATTAGAGCTTTGGATTCTATGGTTTTGCTGCTCCAAACAGGTCACCATGGAATTTTCGCTATACCTTTTTTTCTATAAAGTTTCAAAAGCTAGAATTTTTAAAGTGGGAAGAAGAAATACTGATGAACGTCGTGGAAAAAATTCAGATCTTGGTTCGCAATATTTTGGGAGATATGATCTGTGGAATTTAGGGCTTTTTGTAGGCTCTTGAATTTAACCTAAACGGGCCATCTTGAAATTTTCGCAATAACTTTTTTTATACGAGGGTTTAGAAGCTAAATGTTTTATAGAGTGAAGCCGAAATCCTGAGGAATGTCGTGGAAAATTTTCAAATCTTTATTCGCAACATTTTCGGAGATATGATCTGTAGAAGTTAGTGTTGTTTCAGGCTTCTAAATTTAATCTCAAAGAGGTGACCCTGGGAAAATCGTCATAACTCTCACTCTGAGCATCGGATTGGAATTCTGTAAAAATTAGCCATAAGTACACAGAATATAGTTTCCTTTGTATCAATTTTGGAGTAGAAGGAGGAAACAATGACATGTGGCATGCCATACAAGTTCGCTATACTAAACCAATCCATAATTAGGTCATTGTGGGAGATTGGGCATAACTTTTCCTTGAAGAATCCAAATAAGGTGAGACCTATGAAAATTGAAAAAAGCTTCATAAGGCTACTACAGGGCTGAATTTTAGATTTTGAAGATCCGAAATAGTAGAGATAATTCAGTTTCAATATCGAGCTCCTCAAAATCAATAAAAATGTGTGTATTTTGTTTTCCGAATTGCATAAGTCTTGTGTGAAAAATCAGCTTGAATTGATTCCAAGGGCATATTGTAGAATAGATATTAGTATTCGGTTATAAAATTCCTCCTAAAAATAATTCAACACCCATAATTTTATTCATTGTAAGGTAGCCAAGGAATTGAATTGTTTCCTATACCCAGCACCAGAATGTCAAGTGATGGTTGCAAGTGGAGGAATTATAAATTGCTCTGGAAAATGCCACAATATCAAGATAACCATGGGGGAATATGTATTGAATAGTCAAATGCTTTCCATTCCAATGGGAGGTGTTGATGTTGTACGAGGAGTACAATGATTACAATCTTTGGGGACGATAACATTTAATTTTCAAGAACTTTTCTTGAATTTTTTTTCACAAGGAAAGGAAATCGAATTATGAGGTATCGCAGGGAAGCCAGAAAAGATAATAAGCTCTAATGTCATGACAAATATTTTGAATAAAGAACAACAAGGCATAATTACACAATTATTCTCACTAGAAGTTCCAACATCAAAATCATCTATTTCTCTAGATCTCCAAAAAGTCGTGGACAATCATTCCAAGGTGTTTGATACTCCTAAATGACTCCCACCTATTCGTGATCATGATCATGCAATTAATTTGATTCCAGGAAGTGTTCCTCCAAACATCAGTCCTTACAAATATCCTTATGTCCAAAAGAGTGAAATTGAATGTATGATTTCATAAATGTTAGAAGCTAGTATAATTCAACCTAGTCAAAGTTCTTTCTCTACTCCAGTAGTATTGGTGCACAAGAAAGATGGATCATGGCGCATGTGTCCGGATTATAGGGAGCTCAATATGCTCACTATTAAAGATAAATTTCCCATTCCTGTGATTGATGAATTATTGGATGAATTACATGGCGCTATTTATTTTACCAAGTTGGATCTTCATTCAGGATATCATCAGATTAGAATGAATACTAAATATATTTCGAAAACAACATTTTGAACTCATGAGGGTCATTATGAATTTTTGATCATGCCTTTTTTCCTTACCAGTGCACCTTCTACATTTCAAGTGTTGATTAATTCCATTTTCAAACCCTTAGAAAATTTGTGCTAGTATTTTTTGATGACATACTAATCTACAGTAGGTCTTGGAAGGATCATGTTCAACATGTTGACAGGGTGCTCAAACTATTTGAGGAGAAACAATTATATGCAAAAAAATCCAAATGTTTCTTTGGAGTACAAGAGGTGGAATATTTGGGTCATATTGTATATCATGAGGGTGTTAAGGTAGACCCTAAAAAAATTAAATCCATTAAGGAATGGAAATTCCCCACAACCATAAAGAAGTTGCGAGGATTTCTTCGGTTAACAGGGTATACTCACAAGTTTTTTAAGAATTATGAGAGAATATCAGCACCTCTAACAACATTATTGAATAAAGATGCATTTTCATGGACTCCTTAAGAAACTAAGGCCTTTGAACATCTTAAAGAGGAAATGTGCCTAGCATCAGTCTTAGCTACGCCAGACTTCACAAAAACCTTTATTGTGGAATGTGATGCCTCAGGAAATGGAATTGGTGTTGTGTTAATGCAAGAAGGAAGACCCATTTCTTTTGAAATTCTTCCAATTAAAGGAAAGAATTTACATAAAGCTATTTATAAGAAGGAAATGGTGGGAATACTACATGCACTAAAGAAATGACGACCTTACCTAATGGGAAGGCACTTCAAGGTAAAAACTGATCATGATAGTATTAAACACTTTTTGGAACAAAGACTATCTTCAAAAGAGCAACAAAAATGGGTCTTTGGTTATGAATTTGAAATCATCTACAAAAAATAGAAGCTAAATGTTGTTGCAGATTCACTCTCTAGAAAGTATGAAGAGGTGGAAGCATTACTTTGTGTGATTTCTATTATCCAACCAGATTGGATAACCAAAGCAAGAGATGAATGGAAGAAGGATGAAGAAGTGTGGACACTCATTCAAAAGTTGAAGCAAGATCCTAGTACATCTGATACATTTACTTAGAAAAATTATTCCTCATGGTACAAATATCTCTTATATCTTTGTAATAATTCCCAAATAAAAAGAAAGATTCTTTTGGAATTGCACACTTCTCCTTTAGGAGGACACTCAGTATTTTTAAAAACTTACCACAGGGTGAAGAAAGATTTTTTTTGGGATGGCCTTAAATCTGATATTCAAAATTTTGTGGCAGAATTTTTTGTTTGCCAGCAAAATAAATTTGAGACAATTAATACCCCGGGTCTTCTACTACCTTTATCCATTCCAAGTCAACATTGGGAGGATATTTCAATGGATTTTATCATAGGTTTACCTAAGTCCAAAGGAAAGAGTGTCATCATGGTGGTAGTTGATATAATTACCAAGTATGCACACTTTTGTGCATTATCTCATTCATTTAAAGCAAGTACAGTTGCTACTAAATTTATGGAAACAATTCAAAAGCTACATAGAAACCTAAATATTATGGTAAGCGACAAAGATACCATTTTTACTAGAAATTTTTGGATGGAATTATTTCCTTCTTTGGGTACTCAACTAGCTCATAGCTCATCTTATCATCCTCAATATGATGGTCAAACTGAGATAGTGAACAAATTTTTGGAAGGATATCTTCGTTGTTTTGTATCTTATAAAAAAAAAATGGTTCAAGTGGTTACCTCTGGCGGAATGGTGGTATAACACTTCCTTCCATACTACAACAAAAATGAACCCATTTATGGAACTTTATGGATATCATCCACCTTCCATCACATCATATTTAAGAGAAAATTATAAGGTGCAAGCAGTGGAAGATCACATCGAGCATCAACAACAAGTTCTCCAACTCTTAAAAGATAACCTCAATTTGGCACAAAATTGAATCAAACAACAGGCAGATCAACATCGCAGTGAGAGAAGTTTTGATGTAGGATACTGGGTATTTTTACGGCTACAACCATACAAACAAATTTCCCTCAAGCAAGCAAGGAAGGATAATAAATTATTGCCAAAATACTATGGTCCTTACAATGTGTTGCATAAGATTCGTACTATGGAATAGAAATTGGAGCTTCCTTCTTCTTCGCGAGTGCATCCATTTTTCCCTGTTTCATGCCTAAAGAAGGTTATAGGTGACAAAATTCAAGTTCAAACAATATTGCTAGAATTTGATGAGGAAGGAAAAATCATATTGGAACAACAGTCACGGAAACAAGAACTCGACAACTATGAAATCGATCAATTTCAGAGTATCTCATCAAGTGGAAGAACTTACCCACTAAAGGTTCTACATGGGAGGATGAGAATTTTATACAGAAGCATCCAGAGATACTCAAGCATTGAGGACAATACTTTTTTGAAGGAGAGGGGCATGTTAGGTCCCCATATTACTAGTGTAGTCCCTTATTTTTATTAGTGTAGCCCTCTTATTGTTATTGTTATGCCCCTGCAACCCCCATATTGTTATTATTGTTCCCTTACATTATTATTGTTAGGTCGGCTAAGATTATATTGTGACCCCATGGACCCCTATATATAGAAGGAGGTTTTGCCATTTGTATCATCCAATAATTTTTCATTTATGTAATGTATTGGAGTTTTCCCCCTCGAAGTGGCTAATTTCTAAGTCGTTGATCTATCTTCTCTTCTATTTTTGGAGCTCATTTCATAACACATTCCCATCAACAACTTTATTTACCTTGTAGATCCATCTCAATCCAACCACTAATTTTTCAACCGGTCTTGGGAAAATCTCCCATGCACTGTTATTGACAATTGAGTCATACTCCTCAACCATTACATCAACCCAAGTTGGATTCTACACTACTTCCTAAAAGGAATATGGTTCAGTCGCAATACATTTTCTCATAAGAGCTATGTATCCAGTAAACCTGTCAGGAGACTGTCTCTTTTTGCGATGTGAAGTAGGGGCTCCTACGTTCTCTGCAACATCAAGTCTCAATCTATTAGCTTTCATGGTGCGCATTCTACCATTTATGATGGATGGCTCTACATGAGTGTTTTTCTCCAATCCATGATCCTCCGCATATGGTTGTTCCACATCTTGAGGCTCATCCTTGGGAACCAACAGTTCCTCCTCTACATGCAAGTCCAGCTGCCTCTCAAGGGACAACCTCATGACTTTTTCCTCATCAAATTTTATATCCTGTCACACAACCGTAATTCTGTTGTTTGGAAAGTATGCTTGATAGTTATGGGGAGTTTCAATGTACTCCAAAAAAATATCGATCTTAGATGTTGGTTCCAACTTCTTCTTGGCGTCTTTGGTCACATGAACATAAACATATGAGCCAAAAATCTTAAAGTGTGAAACATCAGGTTTCTTACCAGTGAAAGCCTCTTTAGGTTTACACATTCCAAGCATCCTATGAGGACAACGATTTTGCAAAATTACCGCAATGTTTCATGCTTCCGCCCACAGATGCATCGATAGGCCTTGATCATGCAACATCGCTCTTGCTGCACCCACTATCATTCTGTTCTTTCTTTCCGTGACCCCATTCTACTGTGGATTATGAGGCACTATCATTTCTCTTTTAATTCGTTCTTTGATGCAGAAGCTATTGAATTATTTAGAGACGTATTCTCCACCATTATCGCTCCTAAGAGCCTTCACTTTCTTCCCCAACTTGTTTTCCACTAGTGCCTTAAACTCAAGAAAATTTGAGAACATCTGATCATTCTTCTGTAGAAGAAGATCCAACACTTGCGATAAAATTCATCAACAAATATCACATAGTACTTATGTTTTGTTGTCAAAGCAATAGAGAATGGTCCACACGTGTTTGTGTGAACTCTCTCAAGGATCCTTGAAGCTCGGTTCTCCTTCTCATGAAAGGTGGTCATTACATATTTTCCCATAGTATATCCCTTGCATGTGTCTGAGTGCACAATTGTACCCCTGGGAAGACCAATTTGAAGGGTCCATGGTGAATATGGCCCAATATCTTGTGCAGAATTTGAAGGGTCCATGGTGAATATGGCCCAATATCTTGTGCCATAATTCTCCCTCATCCTGGCTCACCACTTTGTTTGCCTTGCACATAAATGTTGCACAACCATCTACATCCAGCTTGTAGATATTATTAACTCGAATCCTTATCTTCTTGGCTTGCATGTTTTTTTTGTGTCGCAGGAAAGATTTTCCTTCACTAAAACAAAATCATAGCCTCTATCCTCCAACATTGCAACTGAGACTAAATTTGTATTCAAACCTAGTACATGCATTACATATTTTAATTGAAAGGGTTTACCTGACTGCCTCTGGAAGGTAATGGTAGCGATCCCGGTAGCACTGTACCCGCCATCATCACCCATTTCAATATGCATCTGGAGATCCTTATCCTCCAAGCTACTGAAAAGTTCCTTGTCTCTCGTCATGTGAAAGGAAGCACCACTATCCAAATACCACACAGATCCCAATGCACTTGACACCATACATGCAATCAATGAGAAGTCAAGCTCAAATTGTGAGGCCAAAGCCTCACCAGATGCAGATCCTCTAGCCTTCGTGTTCTTCTTCTTTTGTGGATAGTTAGTAGCATAATTCCCATGCTCGTGACAATGAAAAAAATTCACCCTGGACAGATCCCACTTCTTGCCATCTTTGGAATCATATTTGGAATGGAATTTCTTCCCCTTACCCTTCTTCACCTTGGTAGCCAAAGAAAAATATTCTTCATCTTCATTCTTAGATGAAGATCCATCTTTGGTGTTTCGTCTGAACTCCTCTTGTACCAAATTCGACCATAGTCGTTCCCAATCTGGCAGCTTTTCCCTTCCATTGACAGAGTCTTGATAACTATGCCAACTCTTGGGAAGTCCTAGGAGAGCCAAGCTCACCAAATCATCATCAATGATAGTGATACCAATGCTCCCCAGTTAATCCCTACATTGGACAAACTTTGTTAGATATTTTGGTATGGAGTCTCCTTTCTCCATCTTGACCTTCTTGAGTTTATCTTTGAGCACCAATTTCCTATGGTCGTTGTTGCTCTGAAATAGATCCGTCAAAGAATTCCACATTGCATATGGTGTTCCTTTCCCATGGATTATTGAGACAATGTGATCTCGTACTCCCTCTAATAGGATCCTCCTCACCTTTGCCACTTTCTTTTGCCATGCATCAATATTTCCAGCATCTGTCACAACAGGTTTAGGAACATCATTTTCAATGAATTCCTTCAATTCATTGTCTTTGAGAACTGCCTCCATCCTTTCCTTCCAAGAAATATAGTTTGAGCTTCCCTTGAGTGCATACTCTAACCTCAAGCCATTGAAATCCATTTCAATCCTGAATCAATTGTAGAACCAAGAAAGTCTTTCTTCAAATTCGAATTCTATCTAGTCACAAACTCAGCTCCTTCACAATTTTGATTTCCTGTGCTCTGATACCATGTAGAAATTATGCAACAAGAATGTATATCATGGATTCAATATGATCTAAAAATGTACTAAATTTAAATACTGAATCACTTCTACAAATATTTTTTGGAATTAAAAACGCAATCGCCAATCACATGAAGCAAAGGAGAATCAATCAAGCCACAACACATATAATTTCCTGGGGAAAGCTTGCTGCTCAAAACCCCACTATCTTCTATTGTATATTAAGCATGGAATCATGAAACAATTACATGCAACTCTTCTCACAATATCCCTCCTGTACTCAACTAATTGTCTCACATTGTCATACATAAAACTGACCGATACTTAGCCAATTTACTGCCTCCAGACAGCCTGCCTTGCTTGTCCAATCCCTGATGAATGAAATCCCTAAAGAATAGTAAATTTGGCCTTCCTTGACTACGCAAGTATCATGGGCACTCCAATGGGTGTTCAGTTGCATGGGTGCAACACAATAATCCTACAGTTGATAATCAACTTCCCTTTCACCTAGATCTCAACTGGGTCTCCACTGGATCTAACATGCATGATGCTAATAATAGTAAATCCTCAGTTGCATGTGAGATCATTGATTGTGAATTAATTAATATTTAATTCACTTGATCTCTCACTAGTGTATCTAACAATTACAACTAGCACAACTGAGTTTAACTCACTTCACTGAGATAAATTGATTACAACCTAAATTAACTAATGAACCACTGCACTTTGAACTCTGTTACAACTAGAATAACTCTACATGCCTCACCAACTACCTATAAGTCAAAATTCATGAGCTAACTCAGTTTATCAGACTCATTTAACTAATACAAGTTATTTTGAGACTATATTACATTTTATTCTCCATATTAATTAAGGGATAACAAAAATAGGCATGCACCAAATTTATCCCTGTGGGCCCCACCCTAATGTAGGTGTTTAATTCACTAGGCATGAGTGCTGAAATTTTCTTGTTGAATTTCAACAGTGTCAAATGATCAAATAGAAAGAGTCAATCAAGTGATTAAATAGATGCTAAAGATGTATGTGATGGAAAAACCATCCAAATGGGAAGAGTATCTTCACATGGTGGAGTTTGTTTATAATAATGGCTATCAAACATCTTTGAAGATGATTCCATTTGCGTCCTTGTATGGTAAGAAATGAAAAACACGTGGGGTTGGACAAGGTTGGGCCAAAATTTCTCAAATAAATGGAATAGAAAATAATAAAAATCAAGCAGAATTTGAAGGTTACTCGAGATAGGCAGAAAAGTTATGTAGATAAAAATATATTAAACAAGGAATGTGGAATCGATGATTATGTCTTCTTGAGAGTGAAGGAAAGGAAAAGATTGTTGAAACTGGATAGTTGTGCAAAGTTGGTGGCTAGATTTTATAGGTCATTTGAAATCTAAGAGAGGATTGGTCCATTTCCATGTATGATTTCATTTCCAACATCCATATATATTCATAACGTGAATTCCATATTTCATAGCTTAAAATCATGTTCTTCATGCTAACCATGTAATTGACTAAAATTAGTAGTTGTATCATTTTATCACTTTTGATATTGAAGCCATTGGTTGTGGTTTTCAATATGTGTTTGCGATGAATCATGTTGATGTGTTTGTGATGAAGAATTAATATTAATGTAAAAGAAAATTAGAACTATTTCTTACGTTCATAGCCAACCATAACACATTACGATTGTTGGGCTTGAACAAGAAAATAAATGAGGGTGCAAATTGGAAGAAAATATTTTCATTCCGTGAGAGCTTCAAAGAAATCCTTAAACCCCAAAAGTTATTTTATTTGAGGGAAATAATATTGTGTTTATCACATACTTAAGCTCATATATTGAATTTAGCTACAATTTGGTGTAAATTGTTTCATTATATGAATAGATTCTTTGACATTGTTGTTTTCTACCAGGGAAGGAGGTGAGAAATCGTTCAATAAAATCAGCTGGTAATTGTTGAAATGGATTCTCATGCATATTTAAATGGTAGCCATGGAACCAATTTTAAATGTGTTCATACAAGCAAACAATAAAAAGTGGTTCAAGGCTTAAGGTTGAGGAGTGTTGGCTCTAAGAGATTGAATTATCTTTTTATATGGAGATGGTGTAGATAACACATATCAAATGGAAAATAATGAGTCAATAAATAAGAAAGCGGTGAAAACCATCCTTGTCGTGGAAAAAATATGGAAAATACATAGTGTCATGATAAAATGCACATGAATTTTTCCATAGGAGGAAAGTGATAATTCAAAGAAAAAATCAAAATGTCAACATGGATCAATTTAATGAAGTACCAGTAATAATTTTACTCATGGTTTTTTTTTTCATTCATTCTTGCTTGAATGGATGGAAATGAAGGCAGTGAAAGGATAACATTGTTTTAGTTGAGTCGTTGGTTATTTTATTGTTTTTTTTGCTAATGCTAGTACCGATTTTTTATGAGAATGTAATGTGGAGAAATCCTTTGAGTTTTTGAAGGAAATGAAATCATAACCCACAATAGTTTAAAAGGATTTAGATATTACTCAAAATTTCTTAGAGAAATCTTAGGTCTAAAATGGGCCTCAAAACAAAAATGTACAACCAAAATAGACTTTATAATAGCCAATAGTATTCAAGATTATGATGTCAACCATGGTGGATGATTCACTATTTTCGGAGTAAAAAAGTAAAAATATAAAAAAATAAAAAATAAAACATTTTTTTCAACTCACATTTTTAACTTATGCTCAAACTTTGAGTGGAGAACCTACTGGATGCAAAATTTAATTCTCATCCAAATTTCGATGGACCTTGCTACATGAAAAATGATAAATACATGAAAAACATGATTGCAATCACGTTTTTCATGTATTTCTCATTTTTTGTGTATCTAGATCCATAAAAAGTATGCAACATGGATACTCCTTGGATGAGGAATTAAAGTATGCATCCAACGATTTCTCCCACTCAAAATTTGAGTAAAATTGTAGAGATATAAGTTGAAAATACAAGATTAAAATGTATTTTTTTCTTTTTTCCCTCTAAAATTTGATGATGTAATATAATATTATTTTATTATTTCCACTATTTTTTTATAATATTCCTTAGGAGGCCCATTTTAGACCTCAAAATTTTCCCATGTAAATTCTCCTCGAGAAACCATGGTCTACATGATCATTGCAGTGTCACATTATGTTGATTTCATATTTTAGGAATATGTGTCAGTCTTTTTAGACATCTGAAAAATAAAAGAGGGGATATTTGGTCTTTCAGTTGAATGTTTTGTTACAATATTGATTTCTCCATTACATATTATAAGTCCCTCTAGAAGATCAAATTGAGTACCAGACATAGCATTGAATTAGTGTCTATCATTGTAGAGATGCCTATCAATAGCAAATGCAATTTTCTTAACACCTTTAGTTTCGTTACAATGTTTTGATCAATTCACCTTTAAAATTCTTGATGATTTTTTGGAGATTTCTCAAGGTCACACTCCCAAGGAATATCATAACTAGACATTGCACAAAAACTGCCAAGTTATTTCAGACAGTCATTACAAGAGGCTGATGAGGGAAGTGACGATTTAGGCAGTTAGGCAAGTAGTATTGAATAGGGAAAGAAAATTTTCTTTGGGGCTAAATTGATTTTATAAATCCTAATTAGAAGCTGAAAAGGTGCAGCATCCAATAGAAAAGCACAAGTTGGTTAATGATGTGCCCCTTCTGAGCAACTTCAAATGCTTGAAAGAAATTTCATAGTCAAAATGATGGGAAACCCCTCAAATCGAGTACTTGTGCAGCATCCAGTAGAAAATCACAAGTTCAACATTCAATAGAAAAGAACAAACTGGTTAATGATGTGCCCCTTCTAGCAAGTTCAAATATATGACGATGATGCTGTCAATTTTTTTCTAAAAATATATCCCTTTGTCACTCTTCTTAAAAATAAAGGGAAGATAGAGAAATATGAAAGCATTAATATTTTACCAAGGGACCGGGATGAGAAAGGGAAGACATAAATGTGAGAAAATTAATCTTCTACCAAGGCACTTAGGTTCAAATCCCAACATGCATAAAACCTGAAAATTGAGTTCTTGGTGGAGTTTGATCACGTTTCATATTCAACATTCATTAAAAAAAACATTAGGTGGTGTGAAGTGATAAAAATACATTGTACCTACAGAGCCCCATGGGAGAAGGGAGAGAATTTTAAAATGTGTTCATAAATATAACGAGCTTCCTTCGTGTCTCCAATATAATAATGTGTCTGCGCCTTCAAAAATTTCCACTCTATCTCATATGGTTACTAACGTCATTTTTTCAAGGGTTTCCACAATGCCTTGTACATCGTGCTTCTTCATCTCGATATGAAAAATAATCTTGAGAGAGTTCTTGTCTTTAGAATGTGATTTCATATGTTCAACTACTGAAGCTTCCCCTCTATCTCCATCCCCTTATCCTTCCTTGAGTTGTGTAGTGGGAGTGGGAATGGAAAAATCAATTAGTTGTCTAGAACCACTATTAGGAGTAGTAGCGGTTGGCGAAGAAGGAAAACAACAGGGCGCTCCTCCACAAGGCTATTAAGACCTACATAGCCTCAAGTTGAATTGAAATTAATTAGAAATCATGTCAGAAATAACATGGTAGAAGCCTCTCGAATCCTTTTCTTTGCTTCCAATGGTGCCTATTCCAACTATTCCCTCAAAACAATGGTCACTAACCTGACTAATTTATTATTTTTAAATCCCAAAAACTGATTTGGGTTTTGCTTGGAATGCACTTCTTCTGTAGGCCTTGTACAATCACTCCATCTTGGGAAGTTAACTTCAGAATTAAATCTCATTGCATCCCTGGAACTACTTCGACACCACCACAGCCACTTCAAAGTCAATGTGGTATGTATTTTTTCTAGTAAAAATTTCAAGTTGATAAGGCGGTTGCCATTAATCTGGCGACCAGAAAAAAGAAAAATGTGCTGCGAAATTGTCCTCCTAAAACTCTCTACCCTCCCATTCCATAAACTCATTGACGGTTGCCCATATTTTACTAACTAAAAAAACTACATCTTCTAGGAAAATAGAAAAAAAAAAAAAAAAGCCAATTCGTAGAGTCAAAATAGATTCAAGAAAACCCAAACCCCGCCGCCATTCGAGTGCCAATGATGACTGGGTGAATAAATAAGGTTCAAGGAAGTAGGGAGAGGTTTTGCATAGAATTTTAGGATGGAAAAAATGAATGAATATAATAATATCCATGTCATAATGACATGGGGAGAAATTCAAATGCAATAAACGGGAAACCCAGTATAAAACTTAAACTATCCCCCTGCTTTGAATTTTTTCACAAAATAGTCTAGGGAGCTTGAATATAATTACTTCCCATTGGAATTTGGTTTCATATTTTGTATCTAATTCTTCAAATAATCAAAGGGAATATTACATGAAGATGAAAAAAAACTAAAAACAATAGTTGAACAAACCACAGTTGTAGCTTTAGAAGGGCCCATGGTGTCCTTCAAAAACTCTACAAACTGATCATAAGAAGCAAGCATGCCCATATTTATGGCCAATTCTTAGATAACTATTGGACCACCCCTTTCCATAGGTCTAGAACCCCTTCATCACCAATCATATGGTATAGTGCATGGAATGAATTATTGTAATGTTATCGTTGCACATCAGGCAAAGTTACATCCGCCTACATGCGAATGAGAGCTAAATCTATAGGAATTCCAACAAATGCCCTAATAGCTCCTATTTTCAATCAAAAAAGAGCCTTCTAATATATAGGTAGTGGTTTCTCATCATTAGCAACAATTTTTTTGTTTGTCAATATCCTAAATGATCGAAGATGTGTTGTTGTACAGGTTTTCTATTGTTGGAGTAGGGTTCGCTGAGGCATAAGCTCCGAAGAATTTTTTTATATGATTTGGTATGTTTGCGCTATGAAAATAGATTCAATGGGGCTTTGGGGTGTGTCAAAGTCCCCAATTTTGATGTAAATGGGCTTAAATGTAAACTGTGGGCCTCAAACCATGGTTTGAGACCATAGTATCTGCGCGCTAGGCATATATAAATAGATAGAATACGTCTAAGATAAGGAGTGATATATGTGTTACAAATTAGTAATGTGCTGATATATTTATGTGTCTGTAAGGGTTGTTGGTGTTATCACAAAATCAGACCTGATGGGCTGCTCATCAAGTAAACCTTGTGTAACAGTTTCAGATCAATATTTTAGCTAAGGCTTAGTCTCCTCAACCTGAGAGGGCTCTCTCAAGGGTTTATGATTTTTGATTAATGGATAGATGACTAACTATATATGGACAATAGATAGATGATATAATTGGTTGTATCAAACAGTCATTGGGCCATGGAGTCAAGATAACTTCAGCAAAAACATCACAGTCTATCTAGCATGGAAGTCAAGGCATTTGGAGTTCAAGTGAAGGAGTAAAACATGTAGAACAGTGAAACACATGGTCAGTTTATCTATGAAGGAAGTTAGAGAATCATTGATTAATTCCAATTATCATAAAAAAACACCACTACAATAGGAATATTGAAAGGATGCCATTAGAAAAATAAGACACATGAACTCCTCATGAATCTTGAGTTGTCTACACAGAACTCTGCATTAAGCTGAAAACAGTCTGATACAAAACACAGTACTTTGCTAAAATAATCTCCAACCCCTGTAGATTTTGACCTCATGCTCTTTATATGAAATTTACAATATATGATTCCCTTATCCTCCACTAGAGAATTTGAATTCATAGTGTTTGACACCTTTCCTAATCATGAAACATGATATTTATTACAAATTAACAGCTAGAACCCTAATGAGCAGTCCTATTTCAAATAGGACTAAAAATATTTAATTTTTTTCCTAACAACCTTATCTAGTCTTCATTACATATTTTTCCACCTACAATCCCATGAAGTCGAATTTGGATGATGATCTTTAACTTGATGTAACCATGTTGTTGATGATAATGTTCTCATAGAATCTAGGAAACAAGTTTTCCTATTTTTAGGCTTAGGATCCTTTTAGTTTCTTGATATATTCTTACCACTTCTAACTGATAAATTCAAGGCTGATTGATGTTAGTAACATGATTAGCATAAGTCCCAAGTCATCCCTTCATGCTAGCTGTGCAAAATCCACTTTGAACTTCTCGAAACAGTGAAAATAGATCTGCGCTACGAAAGTAGCACAATTTTGTAGCGTAATGTTTTCACTCCTTTCTTCAACATATTTAAATATTTTTTCTTTCTTGATAGCCTTTATCCTCACTTGACACACTCCCACAATAAGTTTCAAAACCAAAATCACAAAAATTCCTTCAAAATTTGCTATGAAAAATGATGAAAAGACTACTTCAGCAAATTATTTATGTTTCTTTCCTGAAAATTAGGTCTTGGAACAGAGCCTATATATTCTCATCCATGATGTAATTTGATACATTGAAAGAGGTTGTTAGAGGCCATTATTTATTTAATAAAAACCTCTCTTGGTTTTCTTAAATACTTCTCCTACTGTCCAAAAATTGTCTTTGCAAAACATGTGTAAAACAGGAAAACTCTGTTTTCTAAAAATAGGGCTTAAAAGAAAGCCTTGTATCTCCCAACTGATAACACTTGTGAATAACATGTGAGAGGTTTTTGTAGTTAGGTATGTTAGGAATAAAAATATCTTTCATTTTTTTAACATTCGTTTTCAGTTGCCCAGAAACCCCTTGGAAGTTGACTACTAAAACCAGAAAATAGAGTTTTTCTCTTCATGGTGAAAAAGTTGCTTTAGCAGTTTCGTAGCACATTTGATCAAATTTTCACTAGCTGCACTACGAAACTACTGTGTAGGTAGTTTTTTTGAAAATTTCTTCAAAATTTGTAATTTTGAAATACTCAGACTTTAAGGGCATTAGTATCATTTTAAGAACACAGCGTCATGACCCTGGAAACATAATCTTCATCAAGTTTTACCTTCATTTTGATCAAAGATTATCTTATGGGTTTATCATTCTATTTCATTGTCCCTTTAACTTTTCTTGAGACTTTGTCAACTGTATCTCCAGATCTTCCACCTAGCAATCTCATAGTTTTCTGATATCAAATTTTCCTCCAAGCTTTGATATTTTGTCATTTCCTCTTGTGCTTTCAGGTTCAAACCTTAAACAATGTCCAGACCTATGATTATTTTTCTCTTCTGCCATACTTGCCTTCAAAAAGTTCATGTTTTCTTCTTTCAGAATTTAATAATCAGCCTCGCTTGAATTAAGATTCAACCTCGCTTGATTAAAAAGGGTCAGCCTCACTTAATGATAGATGAGAATAACTTTGGTGTAAGATGACCATAAGCTTAAACTCGAAACAGAGATGTTTCACTACTTGTTGTGAGTAAATGAAAACTGAAATGAGTAAAACATATCATACTTTTCAATTTTTAAATATCTTTTCACAAATGACACCTCTGCTATAGTAATTATGGATATGAATGGTTGAACACTTCGAAAATGACCCCTAACTGACTCACTATGATGTTATCATATCATACCCTAACAGATTCTGACAGTTTCTAGCATTTGACATGACATTTCTAAGAATTCGTGCTTTCGTAGCACACATAGTGCAATTTCGCTAAAATGCGCTACGAAATTAGCAGCGCTTTCATAGCGCAAAACTGGATTTTTGAACTGAACGTGCTACAAAATTGTGGATTTGTTGTTAATTGCAGAGGATTCATCCGAAATTTAATAACATGATTTCTAAATGAATGATGATACTTTTCAACCATGGGATGAGACCTAAATACCTTATTTGGAATTGAAAAACTAACTTTTTAAGACTTCTAAACCTATCACCTACCTTTATGAAGAATAAAGTGACTCAAGACCTATTTGACACTATGAATAAAAAATTTTAAACTTACCGAGTTTAGAAAAAAAAATTAGGGTGATAATAGTGGCTCCACTTGAGATAGTGTGCCCCCGTGGTACACTAAAAACCGGTAGCTCCAGTGCTACTATCCATTTGTTTATTTTGACAAAAACAGGAAAACTTTTTGAATCGGCAAGCTTCCTCCTCAAGCTCTAATGGCCTTCACCTCGGGCTCAAGCTTGATGATCACTGCAGAAGAACCAACTTTGTACCTACTAAAAAGATGCTCATTCACCTTTGATCTTATTCACACACTCCTACCTACCCTATCAGCTACAATCTCCTATTGTAGCTCAAGGAACATGAAATTTCCAATGAAGCTAGTCAGTTGTCTTATCTGATATTTGAAGCTCTTGAATGCACTCGAACCCAAATTAACCATGATACTAAGATGACCAAGGCAACTTAGAATGTATTTGATCTTCATAATGAAAATGAAACTGAAACACTAGAGTGTAAATCTCTTCCATGTATTTAGCTATAGGGTCAAAGAAGACATGATCAGTTTGATGTTTCTCATGACATTCTGCAGCTTTGGACAAATCATCCATGTTTTGATCAACCACACAAGACTTTAGTTGTTGTATACTCTCAAACTGTTGTTCAAACTGATTTTCAAAAACAGTGTATTCTTCCTCAATCTCAAAAGAGAAAGGAAGCAACACCTTCTCTTTATGTTCTGGCATAAAAATAATTTGAAAAGACTGATCTTGATCATGAATATTATGAGATTTAATTTTTTCTTCTAAAAATTCAATATCTTTTTCATGGTTCTTAGAAACTTCATCCACAAATTGAATCTTAACTTCTAATTTGCACTCGAATGATTTCAGATTAGAAGACAAGGATAAAGAAAAATTTTCACCTACTTCTTCATTAATGTGATCATCATTTGATGTAGGCTGATGCAATAAATGACATGAAGAATCAAATTTTTTCCTGTACCTGAGGATTGTAGCAAGAATTTTCCAATATTTCCTCTTGTTTTTTTAAATGATTCTCATTCTCTTGATGGTCAAGGGATTGACAATTCTGCTGCAAATTTTCCTCAAACTCAGAGGATGTGACATGATTTTCATAAGTAAACTCTTGTTGGGTTTCATTTGCATCTAAGGGAGATGTTATCCTTTCTTCTTGGTGTTCTTCTTGTTGATGAAAGGTATTGTCATGAAGGGCCTCTAAAATTTCCTCATCCAAGAACTCATCATCTTCATAAAAATTCTCCAAATATTCAATAAAACTCTCAGAGTGTTTACAACAGTCTTTAACCAGCAATAAGGAGGGATGAAAATCTTTATACATCTCATAAAATGTAATATGGAAATCATAAAGAGAATATAATGAACCATTTGGCAAGCTTTCATACCAAGACCATGCTTTTCCTTCTAAAGTGGCCATAAACATCTTCATGAGGTAATCTTCAGGAAACTGAACCTTAAGACTGTGTACATGCATATGGAACCTAACCAAATGAAGAGAAGCATTGTATTTCTTTTCATCTTTAAATATTGGAAGATCATCTAACCATTCAACCTTTTGCATGGGATTTGGAAAACCAGGGATATGAGACCGATTCATAGGGGCATACCTCACATTTATTATTGCAATGGAACTCATCTTGAAACTTCATCAAGCCACTGATATTCAAGCAGTGGAGTCACCTTCCAATTTGTTATTTGATGTGTGGAGTTGCCAAAGTAGATGCAGCCTTGAAAATATTCCTGAGCTCCTGCTACCTTTATAATTTCAGCTTCAAAATCTCGGGAAAGTATAATCTTCAGACTCCCAGCAGATGCACCAAAATTTTATCACAAAACTAGGCTTGATGGGCTGCTCATCAAGTAAACCTTGTGTAACTGTTTCAAACCAATCTTTTAGCCGAGGCTTAGTCTCCTCAACCTGAGAGGGCCCTCTCAGGGGTTTATGATTTTTGATTAATGGATAGATGACTAACTCTATATGGAAAATAGATAGATGATATAATTGGTTGTAAATCACATTAGAAAAAATTCATTGGGCCATGGAGTCAAGATAACTTCAGCAAAAACATCACGGTCTATCTAGCATGGAAGTCAAGGCATTTGGAGTTCAAGTGAAGGAGTAAAACATGTAGAACAGTGAAACACACAGTCAATTTATCTATGAAGGAAGTTAGAGAATCATTGATTAATTCTAAGTATCATAAAAAACACCACTGCAATAGGAATATTCAAAGGATGCCATTAGAAAAATAAGACACATGAACTCCTCATGAATCTTGAGTTGTCTAAACAGAACTCTGCACTAAGCTGAAAACAATCTCATACAAAACACAATCCTTTGCTAAAATAATCTCCAACCCCTATAGAATTCAACCTCATGCTCTTTATATAACATTTAAATTATATGATTCCCTTATCCTCCACTAGATAATTCTAATTCATAGTGTTTGACACCTTTCCTAATCATGAAACATGATATTTATTACAAATTGATAGCTACAACCCTAATGAGCAGTCCTATTTCAAATAGGACTAAAACTCTTTAATTTTCTTCCTAATAATCTTATATAATCTTCATTACATATTTTCCCACCTGCAATCCCATGAAGTCGAATTTGGATGATGATCTTTAACTTTATGTAACCATGTTGTTGATGATAATGTTTTCCTAGAATCTAGGAAACATGTTTTCCTGTTTTTAGGCTTAGGATCCTTTTAGTTTCTTGAGATATTCTGACCACTTCTAACTGATAGCTTCGAGGCTGATTGAAGTTAGGAACATGATTAGCATAAGTCCCAAGTAATCCCTTCATTCTAGCTATGCAAAATCTACTTTGAACTTCACAAAACCGTGAAAACAAATTTGCACTACGAAAGTAGCACAATTTTGTAGCACAGTGTTTTCACTCCTTTCTTCAAAATATTTCAATATTTTTTATTTCATGATAGCCTTTATCTTCATTTGAAACACTCCCACGAGAATTTTCAAAACCAAACTCATAAAAATTCCTTCAAAATTTGTTGTGAAAAATGATGAAAAGACTGCTTTAGCAAATTATTTCTGTTTCTTTCCCGAAAATTAGGTCTTGGAACAGAGCCTATATCTTCTCTTCCATGATGTATTTTGAGAAACTGAAAGAGGTCATTGGAGGCCATTCTGTCTTGAATAAAAACCTCTCTTGGTTTTCTGAAATATTTCTCCTAATGTCCAGACATTGTCTTTGCAAAACATGTGTAAAACGGGAAAAATCTATTTTCTGAAAATAGGGCTTAAAAGAAAGCCTTTTATCTCCTAACTGATACCACTTGTGAAGAAAATGAGAGAGTTTTTTGTATTTAGGTTTGTTAGAAATAAAAACCTCTTTCATTTTTCAAACATCCATTTTCAGTTGGCCATAAACCCCCTTGGAATTTGACTACTAAAACCAGAAAACAGAGTTTTTCTCTTCATGGTGAAAAAGTTACTTCAGCAGTTTCATACCGCATTTAATCAAATTTTCACTAGTTGTGCTATGAAACTGATGTGTAGGCAGTTTTTTTGAAAATTTCTTCAAAATTTGTAATTTGGAAATACTCAGACTTTAAGGGAATTAGTATCATTTTAAGAACACAGCATCATGACTCTAAAAACATAATCTTCATCAAGTTTTACCTTCATTTTGATCAGAGATTATCTTATGGGTTTATCATTATATTTCACTATCCCTTTAACTTTTATTGATACTTTGTCAACTGTATCTCCAGATCTTCCACCTAGAAATCTCATAGTTTGCTGATATCAACAGGCTTTGATACTTTTTCATTTCCTCTTGTGTTTTCAAGTTCAAACCTTAAACAATGTCCTGACCTATGATTCTTTTTCTCTTCTGCCATACTTGCCTTCAAAAAATTCTTGTTTTCTTCTTTCAGAATTTAATAATCAGCCTCACTTGAATAAAGAGTCAGCCTTGCTTGATTAAAAAGGGTCATCCTCATTTGATTAAAGAGTTAGCCTCGCTTGATGATAGATGAGAATAGCTTTGGTGTAAGATGACCATAAGCTTAAACTCAAAACAAATATATTTCACTGCTTGTTGTGAGTAAATGAAAATTGAAATGAGTAAAACATATCAAACTTTTCAATTTTGAAATCTCTTCTCACAAATGACACCTCTGTTGTAGTAATGATGGATATGAATGGTTGAACACTTCGAAAATGACCCCTAACTGACTCACTATGATGTTATCATACCATACCCTAACGGATTCTGAAAATTTATGGCATTTGACATGACATTTATAAGAATCCGAGCTTTCGTAGCACACATAGTTCAATTTTGCTGAAATGCGCTACGAAAGTAGCAGCGCTTTTGTAGCAGAAAACTGGATTTTTGAATTGACCATGCTACAAAACTGTGGTTTTGTGGCTAATTGCAGAGGATTCATCCGAAAGTTAATAACATGATTTCTAAATTAATGATGAGACTTTTCAACCATGGGATGAGACCTAAAGACCTTATTTGGAATTGAAAAACTGACTTTTTAAGACTTCTAAACCTATCACCTACCTTTATGAAGAATAAAGTGACTCAATACCTATTTGACACTATGACTAAACCAGTGTAAACTTACAGATTTTAGAAAAAAAATTTAGGGTGATAACAGTTGGGTTGGGTGGAAATGCTTCTGCTAGCTGTGTGCACGAAGACCTAGTCTTAGTTGTGTGCATGGAAGGGTTTGTAAGGGTTTTGTAAGGGTTTTTGAAAGGAACAATTGATGTATTTATTGACAGATCTGAAAGATAATAGAAGGAAATTTTTGGTGAAGTTTACCGTGTTATGAATTTGAATTTTTTAATGTTTATGCTCCGTTAAGATCGCATTATCTATTTATTGCACAAAATATATATGATATGACTGTGACTGATTATTGATGGTTAATAGATCTACTTAAGTGTTTGCATTGGTTAAGATCTAGATCGGGTTTTGTTCAGGTTTGTTCTCTTTATCTGTGCTAGGGCAACAACAATTCTCTGTTATTATGTTAATAATTGTGTATTCTCTTTAAGTATGTTATATATTTTTGCACACATTTGTATAAGTTCACTGTGGGTTTTGCTGAGGACCACTTCATTATTTTCTCCCTCAGGGTGTGGAAACCTGGTTCCAGCACCCCCCCATACTGCTTCGATGAGACTTTGGTCTATGCAAGAAGATCACTACCGAAAGGGCCAGTAGTTGGAGGGTTTATTGGTATATCCATAAACTATGAACCTGGGTCAGGACCCCTCAAGCAAACAAATGGTTCCATTGTTGGGACCAGGATTTAATTTTGAGGGATATTTGATGTTGTGGCATCCGTCACAAAATGAATTACAAGATTGGCTGGATAGAAAGATCCTTGAATTTGTGCTACAAGAGAATAGAAGCACTAAATTTTCAGATGAACAGTGGGTACATAAGTATATTTATACAGAAGTGTATGAAATTTTCTTTTGTTCCTTTGTGCATGAACTACAAGAGTGGTTGTTACGCTTAGTTGAATTCCATGATTGCATAAAGGATGACGTAGTCACTAAGTGGACTCCTGAACTAATCTAACAAGTAGAGAAGTTTGTTAATAATATCACTCGCATGGTAGATCACTAGATCGATCACCTCCTGGGAGGATTTTTGACTGAATTTTCCATTGACCAGTTTGTATTCTATTCTGAAGCAAAAATAAGGTTTTTCAAGGGCCCTAGAGGTAATTTCCCGTGCTCATTGAAATTATTGCTGAAAATTATCTTGTGTGAACAGGGTTTTCTGTGTGAACATACTACTTGAATGCATCAAAAGGGTTCAAATACGTGCAGTGGAAAAATTTACCACGAAGACTCTGAAATATTCATTTATAGCCCTCTAAAGCCGAGATCTGATAGTGAACCTGAACTAGAAACTGCTACCTCAAGTGACTCTGAAGAAGAAATATCATCACATTAGAAACCTTTGAATCTATTTCCCACTCCATCCACTCCACTGTTGAACTCACATCATGGATCACCTACTCCACTATGCAATCCATATCCACCACAACCTCCACCTCCCCCTGAAGTAGATATGGTTGCATCCATGAACTTACCTAAATTTAGAGGCATTGGAAATCAGGACACTGATCACTTTTGATTTGTAACTGAGGTTGTATGGTAGGCTCAGCAAGTGAACAATATTGATATTAGAAAAGCGCAGTTGGCTACTGTTGTAGAGGTAAATCCCCTCTGCGGACAGAGGCGATCCCTACTAGCCCAGATCAGGTCTAGCAACAATCGTATCACGCTAAGGTGCAAGTTCCTAATTGCAATAAACCAAATGGCAAAGAAGGCTTACCGTGAATCCAATGTTGTTGTTTGCAGAGGAGATAGCACTCATGTTCCCTTGCTCCGATAGATCACAATCCTCACGCTCACCGCGATCGAACACCTGCACACGCAAGAAATACAACGAACACACAAGCGTAAACCCAATATATGCAATTATGTATCAGTCAGAGAGGACACAAATCATGATCATAATGAACAATACGAGTGGAACCATAACCAATAGTCGCTTATCATTAATTAATACAAAGGAAAATACAACCTGGCTCTAACGCTGAATATTCCTTCGGCGGTTCGTCAACGGAATACGTCTCAGTAAAGCTTGTCGGGGATGGGACAAGCCTCTCTCTTCGATTGTCAATCTCCTTGCTATTGATTTAGCTCTATGAGGACTATTGCATCATTCTTTAGGCTATGAATTCTCTTGGAGACTAGCTTTCAAAGGGAAATGGCAAGCTTATATAGATGGTGGAAGGGGAGTTGGGATCCCTACAACCATGGGATTGGCCCTATCCTCAAGGAAGCTTCCATGAGAGGTGGAAAACCACTTCCTCTACATGGAGATCCGGAGCCAACCTCCCAACTCAATTTAGACACCAGTTCAGGAATTGGTTGGAGTCAATCTTCCGCCATTTATTTTTAAAAAACACTCCTTATTAAGCCTGGCGCGGGTGTGACTCTGGGACAAAGCGCTAGTTGGCACGCTCTCTTTGGAGGATTTACCTCATTGGCGCGGGTATAACACTGATGAGTCACGCCAAGGATAAAAAGGCTATTTTTAGGATTTTTCTCAAGGATTTGTCTTCAGGGGAATGAAAGTCCATGTCTAGGGGGATGCCATACAAGTGTTTTCAGGTCATGTCATTGCTCACAGGTCACGGAATAAGCCCTCCAATGTGCCGGATGGGGGATTGTAGGGACGGTGACAAATTGATGTGTAACAGATGCCCCCTAAATCATGAGGCCCGAAAGAGAGAGAGGGGTGAAATGATTTACGAGAACGTTTCCAACTGAAAATACTGCCGTCGAAAAACCTGCGTAGAGAAGTACAACTGGTATCTCAAATACATGACATATATGTGGTATGGGCGCAGCCATCCATAACAGAGTATACAAGAATCTAGATCCAAGGCATGGACGCAGCCATCCAATAAGGATCGATAAAATAGACTCAGGTATGGTCGCAGCCATCCAATCAGCGATTCATGTAACCAATCATAACAATCCACAAAATCGCAGCCTGGATTCTAACAGACGAAATCCAAGGTCTTGCGCTCCATCTCAACCCAAAAAAATTACAAGTTCAAGCATGTGAATAAGGGAGCTGAAGTCGAACATGCAAGAACATCGCCTGATTACCAGCCAATGATGAAAGCTGTTAACAGACGCGAGAGGTACCACCAATAATGACAATGGTCCTCAAGGTACTATAGGTACAATCTACGGCATGTGAATCAGTGAGCTAGCATCAAACGCCCGTAGAATCACTCGATCAGAGGCCAATGATGAAAACCTCATGTCGAACGCGAAGAACCTGCGATTGAGGCATGTAGGCTCCAAGGTACCAGAAGGGAGTCTCTAGATCAGCTTTCTGGATAATGAGCTGAAGTCGACAGGAAGTGACCTTGATCGAAGGTGGGCCATAATTTTTCCCACATCATCGACGTGAGACAGAGGAACATAATGTCTTTATGAATCAGGATCAGGCGAGAATCAGAGGAAGGTTGAAATTTTGCAGAGGTCAAATTCTCTTGAACATATCGGCGACACGACAGTGGATTTGGTAGTATTTGACATCAAAAGATCAAAGGTCATGATGACGAGGAAAAGAGCAGATGAGAGGTCAAAATGGATCACCCAAACCCACGAAGGCAAGTGGAAAATGAGATGAGATGTCCCCAACCCGACACGAATGCAGACAAGTGCCATGTTCAAGAGCGACATACTAACGACACGACAATGATTTTGGTTCCATTTTTCTCCACCATTTCTGGCGAGTACCCTAATTATTTTTGAAAAAAAGATTGAAGGGGATAGCATATGCTTGTCATATAAATCCATCCTTCGGACGAATCCATCCTAGTACATTTAATGAGCCCTAGGAAGGAGAAACTCAAATATCGTCATCACGACTGAATCCAATGTCATCAGGGTTTAACGAGTCTGACAAAGGAAGAACTCGACGTCTTTTCATGTTTAGAGAGTTTGAAAATACAGCAGAAAAGTAAACTCCAATAGTCCCTTTTCGTAAATAGTTCCTCAGATCTGAAAAGGTAGAAAACTATGTATGAGAAAACCTCCTAGTCGCGATAGGCTAGGATATTCCTTTTTCGTAAATAATCTATCCCAGCCCGAAAAAGGGGTAAACATATACTGGGTAGATGTCATTTCGCAACCACTTTAACGAGATCAAAACGACAAGGTACTCGACAATCTTTTAATTTTTAGATAGTCAGAAAAGAGCTGAAAGTTGACTCCTCCTAGAGGAACGAGTGGTATAAAGGGTAGCAACTGGTTCCAGTAATGGTGGAACTTCTCATAACAAGTAAAGGTTAAGAGGCTGGCTAACAAGACCACTCATCGTAGCGATTCCTCAGGAATGGGTGAAACAACAAAGTGAAGGAATATGATCGGCCAAGCAGATAATGACGATGGAATGAGAGAACCAAGGCTCATCTGGAAAAAACAGGCTGATAAAATGGCAATCACAAGAGGTAAAATGGGAATGGTTTCATTTTTACACAAGCTTGAAATCAGGAAACTCTGCTTGAGGTTGGTTTCATTTTTACACAAGCTTGAAACAAAGATAAACTATGCTTGAAACTGGTTTCATTTTTACACAAGCTTGAAACGGAAACAAACTATGCTTGAAAAAGTAAGCATGCCCCCAGCATGGTGACTCAATTCGAGGTACATGCCCCCCAAGCTTCAGTCCATATGAGAGGCAAATGGAGTGAAGTTTCAAGTTACGAGATCAAGAGAAAGACTCGACTGGGATTTTACGAGATCTTATCAAAGACTCGAATTGAACGGGAATGTGTTTCATTGTTTTAATGAGGTTGACACATTAAAAGAACTATCCTTAGGACACCTTGTTTCATGGTTTAAGGAGCTTGGCACAAGACAAGGAACTCTGCTCCGACAACCTTGTTTCATTTTTTAAGGAGCTTGACACAGGAAAAGAACCATGCTCCGAAGACCTTGTTTCATTTTTTAAGGAGCTTGACACAAGACAAGGAACTCTGCTCCAACAACCTTGTTTCATTTTTTAAGGAGCTTGACACAAGACAAGGAGCTCCAATGACCTTGCTTCATTTTTTAAGGAGCTTGACACAAGGAAACAAACTATGCTCCGACCAGCTTGTTTAATTTTTTAAGGAGCTTGACACATGAAAAGAACCATGCTCTGAACGAACTCATCAAAATGAACAAGAAGTCATCACTTCCAAGACTTCCACTCCCGATGGAAGGAAAACATCCTGGAAGTCAGGACCGAATGCCCCTAGTACTTGATGCACAATGGCATTATCACTGAGCACAGGCACGGGGTAGGTAGCCATATAGTTGACCTGTGGTGGGGCAGATACAACAGGTGGATAAAAAGCAGGAAGGGATGATGGCGGGCCAGCTGCCATATCAGGACCAAAGAATGAAAGTTGATCAATGGTCATGATCCGTCCTTCATGTGGAAAACAGACCACACGAAAAAGGGAGGAGACAAGTGCTCCCATGGCATAGGTGTAATCGCACCCCAAGAGAAGATTGAAATCCAAGGGGCCTGGAACAACCATCACGTCCATATGGATGGTTTTACCTCCAAAAGTAATGTGTAACCTTTTGGAAGGATCCCCAATGAAGTTGACTAGTTCTTTTGCTGAACGTCAATAGATTCCCGTGTGCGTAATAGGTGCAAGTGAACCGAAAGCTTGCCAAGTAGTCGAGGATAGAACACTAACAGATGCGCCTTCGTCTATAATGGTGCTGGGTACGACCAGACCAAATGCCTGTACTGTGATCTCAAAAGGCACATAAGACGAAAGGCGGTATCCTGCAAATCGACTCCAATCAAAGGAAGCGACCAAACTAATTGGAGGGGCTACCATCGAATTGAGATGGTCTTCCCCTGATGTTACGGAAGAAGAAGGAGCATCCTCTACGACCTCCATCTCCAAGGTGGGAGGAGTATCCTCCGGGATCTCCATCACGGGAGGTGAAGGAGCTTCTTCTTGAGGTATAGGGATAGGAGAATATTTCTCCAAGTTCGAGGAATCTGAAGAAACCAGAAGAACCTGATGGGTGTGAGATCCACTCTCAACGGAAAAGACCTGGTGTACTGTAGACGGGGCCATCTCAACCGATCCCACAACCAATGGTTGGTCGGGAATGGATTCTTGAATTTTTTAATTTCTCGGGAGGAGCTGGATTGACCAGCACGACTTCCTCACCAATCATAGGATCGCTTGGTGGAGGACTCAAAGAAAGTTATTTATAACCAAATTGGTCAGAGAGGCGGGTGTAGAAACAGCCGAGTTGTCCAAGACTCGCTTGGCTTCATCCATATACGGACAAAGGTGAATGGCATGGTGCCCTTTACACAACTTACAGGGATTGGTAATCTTACCCTGCTTCTTAGGAGCCTTACCAACACCAGTTGAATATGTGTCCCCAACCTGGCTCCCGGAAGTCAAAGGCAATGGCGGAGGGCCGTTAGACCATGCTTCAAGCACCTTAGGAATGCCAGGGCAATCTCGAAGAAGATGGTCTCCCGTGCACAACATGCAGGGGAACTTGACTTTCCATGGAGGGTTGGGAGGTTTATCAAGAGGAGACTTCTTAGGCACAATAGCCGCAGAGATAGCCTCTCCTTTATCAGACTTCTTCTTCTTTGTCTTCTTCTTCTTCTTCTTAGCCACCCGGTTACTCGAATCCAAACTTTCACCAGGCCAAGTAGAAGAGGAGGACGCAGAAACAGGCGAAGAAGGGGAGAGGTCCACCTCGGGATCAACATGATGTTGTTCAGGTGGAGGAACTGATTGAACAGAAGCCGAGACATTCAGGACCACAGAGGTTGAAAACAACCAAACAGGCAACCCAACAGTTAACCCAGGAAGGGACAACATTGCCATATAAGGAGCACCAACATTTCCAAAAGGAGGAAAAGGACCAGGATTCCCATCGGAGGGGATTCCTTGGTTGGTGAACTCCGGAAAAGTTTCCATTAGAAACGATCTTCAGAACAACACCCTAAGGAAACTAACTTTAACCAGGAATATTTCGTGGGCAATTAATTTTTATGACATTGAAACAAAAACTCTACTGTTTCATCTTTTAAGAGTCGAGAAACTGGCAAAAGGTGACTCTATCACTTTCAAATTGGAAACAAGCGTGAAAGGACAAGCGCTTGATGATCTTTTCAAATTTAATCAGTCAGAAAAGATCGAAATGACTACTCAGGAATGCTAGGCAAAGGGTGTACCAAATAACCGTGAACTGCAATATACACCTTGGTTTCAATAATGAAAGAGAAATAAACCAAGGACTTAACGCGGCAGGAAATCCCCGAATGTTGTGTCCGTGTATCACGGATATGGTGGCATCACTCATGGAGAAGGATAGAAACCTAGTGGGCTCTCTATATACGCTTACGGTAATGTGAGAATAAGTGATGCTAGTGTCAGTTTGTCAAGAGGCTAACGACAATGCATTTGAGTTTAAAGATGCCTAACACTTAGCCTGACTCCTAAATTTTCAAGCAGTCGTCAATGTTGCCTTAATGTAAATTGAGGAAATTTATACATCTTCACTATGTCTCTGCTTCAAGGCCCTAATTGCGGTGTCATCTCGACAATCTCCCATATATGTGTTTAGATGATTTAAAGAAATCTTCAATTCTGATGAATGCCATCTAGTTAAGGGAAGAGCTTCAAACAATGATGCAACAAACAACAACACTCGAAATCGTGAATTTTTCCAAATTATGATGATTTCACTTATCCAAAAGTATTCAAATATCGAACGATGCTAGTCATTAGAATGTAATCTATGCAAAATCCTCTTTTTTGAAAACTATGCATTTGTAATCTATGCACAATTTCCTTTTTCTTTTCAAATGATAAGAATGCACTCAATGCATTTTTCGATGAAATGATAATCTACTTAATGCATGCTTTTAATGAAAGAGAATGCAATCAACGCGATTTTAGCTTTCAATCATTAAACAATGTGATATAAGTTCAATGATAAATCTTAAAACTACTTTTCAATGCAATGTGATCTAATGCATTCTAACGAAAAGCAAACTATGAGACGAAAACTAAATGAACACAAATCTTCTTAATGAAAGGATGAATTCAAAAGGGATGCAAACAAACACTAAGAATGCAATCGTTGTTTTAAACACTTGTAACGAAATTCCTCAAAAGGCTACAAGACATATGAGGTCAAGCACAAAAAGGACTTCCAAAGTATGAGTTCAAAACAAGGCATTTATTCCCTTTTACATCAAGAAATCATGAAGAGAAGACATTTCAAACAATGAGCAATGTAATCTATGCTCATACAGAGAAAAGACCGGAAGGGAAAGACATACTGGTGAAGGATTCAGGGAAAAAGTCTCAATTTTCACACACCCTGAAATTGGCACGACTTTGTCACTGACAACTAGCGCCAACTGGCGCGACTTGCTCACTGACAACTAGTGCCAATGGTGAATTGGCACGGGTTGCTAACTAAAAACAAGCGCCAATGCCTGAAAATGAAAAAACAAAGAATTCCTCCCAACCAAGACCAGACTCACCACTTCAATAAAAATCTAAAACAAACCCACAAGCAAAGTACTGACCAAAAGAAACTTCTGAACAAGGGAAAACCCCAGCACCTACAGGAGATGGCGTGACTGTCTGGTTGTAATCCACGCCAGACAAGGGATGGCGTGAGTGATGAACTAGCAACCTGTGCCAATTGGCGTGACTGTCAGGGCAGAAATCGCGCCAATCAAGCCAACCATGAAAAGAGGAAAATTCGGAAAAACAGAGGTCAGATCTAATCCTCTGGGAGCTGAACAGAGGTTTTACACTAGAAAAAAGTGAACCAAAAGAGTTGATCAAGCAGGCAAAGTCAAGAATCGACTTAAAATACAAGACAATACTCCAAATCAATGATCCCCAGTGGAGTCGCCAATTTGTTGTAGAGGTAAATCCCCTCTGCGGACAGAGGCGATCCCTACTAGCCCAGATCGGGTCTAGCAACAATCGTATCACACTAAGGTGCAAGTTCCTAATTGCAATCAACCAAATGGCGAAGAAGGCTTACCTTGAATCCAACGTTGTTGTTTGTAGAGGAGATAGCACTCCTGTTCCCTTGCTCTGACAGATCACAATCCTCACGCTCGCCACGATCGAACACCTGCACACGCAAGAAATACAACGAACACACAAGCGTAAACCCAATATATGCAATTATGTATCAGTCAGAGAGGACACAACTCATGATCATAATGAAAAATACGAGTGGAACCATAACCAGTAGTCGCTTATCATTAATTAATACAAAGGAAAATATAACCTGGCTCTAACGCTGAATATTCCTTCGGCGGGTCATCAACGGAATACGTCTCGGTAAAGCTTGTCGGGGATGGGACAAGCCTCTCTCTTTGATCGTCAATCTCTTTACTACTGATTTGGCTCTATGAGAACTATTGCAGCATTCTTTAGGCTATGAAGGCTCTTGGAGACTAGCTTGCAAAGGGAAATGGCAAGCTTATATAGATGGTGGAAGGGGAGTTGGGATCCCTACAACCATGGGATTGGCCCTATCCTCAAGGAAGCTTCCATGAGAGGTGGAAAACCACTTCCTCTACATGGAGCTCCGAAGCCAACCTCCCAACTCAATTTAGAGACCAGTTCAGGAATTGGTTGGAGTCAATCTTCCGCCATTTATTTTTTTTAAACACTCCATATTAAGTCTGGCATGGGTGCGACTCTGGGACAGAGCACCAGTTGGCATGCCCTCTTTGGAGGATTTCCCTCATTGGCACGGGTATAATACTGATGAGTCGCGCCAAGGATAAAAAGGTTATTTTTAGGGTTTTTCACAAGGAGTTCTCTTCAGGGGAATGAAATTCCATGTCTAGGGGGATGCCATACAAGTGTTTTTAGGTCATGTCACTGCTCACAGGTCACGGAATAAGCCCTCCAATGTGCGGGACGGGGGATTGCAGGGACGGTGACAAATTGTTGTGTAACAACTACTACATTTCAATATCGCACATTAGACTGGTACATTAGGTATGCATAAGAAAACCCTAATGCTACCTTGGAAGAAATTAAAGTGGTCGTAAAAGAGCAGATTAAGAAACTTAATTCATATGCGCAACTAGTGACAGAAATGAAAGATATTCATTAGGAACCTAATGAATCTGTATGGGAGGTCGATCAAGAATTGAAGCACACCATCAAAGATGGTGGATTTTTTATTGATGATACTCAGCTTAAGGAATGGTTTATTGCTATGTTTCTCCTGCATTTGCACCATCCATTAGGTCAGAAAAATATTTCCACACAAGTTGAGGTTGTAGAAGTTGCAATGAAACTAGAGGCTACCCCAACACCTATTACGTTGGGAACTCAACAGATTTAGAGCCAGTTGGAAGCCATGAATCTAGAAATTCAAAGTCTATGCAAAGACAAAGGCAAGGAGGTTTGCGTAGAGGTGTGGTGTATAAAATGCAAAGCTTCTAGTCACCATAAAGACCAGTGTCCAGTCTTCAACAATTATCTGAATGCTAGAGGTCCTAATCCATTGAAGAATCCTGTATGGTGTACTATCGGTCAAATTTTTGGACTACATGAAATAGATTCTTGCCCAAGGATCGATAAATATCAACCTGACTTGAAGCAGTTATTTTGCAAGTTTTGTTCATCATTGGAGCATGATGAGCATAATTTTCATACATATGACATGATGTTGGATAAATAAAATATATACCGAAAGCAGGTTGAGCCTACATCACCAGCATCCCCCTCTGGGTGCGAATGATTCCAAGGAAGAGGAATAGGCCAAGGAGGTGGATCATCTGGTCAAGGAAGAGGACAAGTGATTTGCTATAACTGTGGAGATGTTGGCCATTATGCACATGACTATCTGAATCCAACGCGACAGTCCTGTAGGTATTGTAGAAAATTTGATCATGTTATAGAATGTTGTCCTATCTTGATTGCTAAAATGTAGGAGAAGAAGACCCCAATGCAAAAAATTCAGATGGTTCGTGCAAAAACTTGTGAAGAAGATCCCTATGTGAATGTAGTTACCAAGAGTGGCGTAGCTACCAATGAAGATAAGGGAAAGCTACCTGCCACTGATGTATGGATCCAAAAAACACCTGAAAAAAAAAAGGCTTTAATCTTCAGCGCACAAAAGAGACCTTTATTGAAGCATGGAAATAATTTTCTGAAGAAAGTGCATCAACAAGTGGGAGAACACTGAAGTAAGTAGGAGGAGATGAGGAGATAAAACCATTTCTACAAGCATGCATAAAGTTGTTGCACAGCAAGAAGGTTGTTGAAAATTTTCATGTGTTAATAGATAATTGCGCAGAGAAATAAAAACCCATGATCGAGCAACAAACAATCAACAAAATATACAAGAACAAGAGGAGAATGGGTAGAGAGATGTGTATGACTGCGCAGATTGGTGCTTGTGAAATGAACCAAGTTATTTTAGATTTGGGATCAGATGCTAATGTTCTACCTAAACAAACATGGCAGCGTATGGGAGAGCCCAAGATGGAATGGTCTACTATTCAACTGCGCATGGATAATCAATAGAATATCATTCATTTACAGAGGTTTTCACAAGTTGTGTTCAATATAAAAGGTGTTAAGGTGATGGTAGACTTTGAAGTCATACAGATTGTAGGTGATACTGATCCCTATCCTGCGCTGCTAGGATTGGATTGGGCCATTGATATGGATGGTGTTATCAATGTTAAGAGAAGAAGAATGGAATTTGAGATCAATGGAGTTAGGGTAATCATTCCTCTAGATCCTACAGAAGGCCAAAGGTATACTGAACCAGTACATTCTAAGGACGAGATGGATCAAATCTATAAGAAAAATTCACAAAAGGAAGATTGGATTAATCCAACTGTAGATGGGAATATTAAATGGGAGAAATATAGCTCTTGTTTTTTAGACTTGGATGAAGAACTAGATAATTTGCAGAACCGACTGCATGAGGTGTCTGCATTGCATTGTAATCATGTGACCTAAGCTCTACATTGTATAACATCTGAGGTGCGTGATTTAACACACTATGATGGCACATATGATGTTAACATTTTTATTGGAGAGATGGAAAGGACTGTTCCTGAAGGACGTATATTTCATGCTTTGTATCTTGGCTTGCATGCTACTCCAGCAAGATGGTGGGAAACACATAAGGAAAATATGGGAAATTGGGAGGAATGTGTGCGCATGATGATGCTATAGTTTGAATGTCAAATAATTAAAATGGATGATGTATACTTTGGAAAAGAGGATCCAAGCAAACATTTAGCAAGATGGAATCAGGTATGGGGTATAGAACCAAGACCTGAATGCGTCCGTATGTTTATTCACACTTTGGGAAAGGTGCCTACTTAATGGTACTTGGAGACAAAGCTGTGGAGAGGAACTAGTGAGTGGTCTGCCCTAATAGATAGCTTTATTCTTACATTTAGCTTTGAAAGTGGGTTTGATACAGTTGGTCAAGCTTTGCATATTATTCAAGAAGTAAACTTTGATTCCAATAAGCCTGTGATTGAGTGCACACCACCAGCTTGGGATGCATATATGAAAGCCATTGTATATTGTAGAAACCTGACAGTAGAAGAAAATGATGAGGATCCAAGAAATATTATGATTCCTGAACTTGAAGGGCAGCACATAGTGGTTGGGACCTCAATCACCTCAATGGATGTCACAAAGCCTTTAAAGTTAAGAGAGGTGAATATTGGAACTGAAGAACAACCTAAGTTAGCAAATATTGGAGACTATTGGGACGATGATACAATAGGAAAGGTTGTTGAGTTGCTGACAGAATATCAGGATCTGTTGCCTACAAATTTTTTAGAGTTGAAAGGAATCGTTGGGGAACTCAGAGTAATGAAAATCACATTGAATCCCGATGCGCACCCAGTAAAAAACAACTCCCATATAGGCTGAATCCAAGATATAAGAAGAAGGTGAAAGAAGAGTTGGACAAAATGATGGCAACAAGCATCATTGAACCTATGGAATAATTTGACTGGGTAAGTCCGATGGTTGTGCAAGATAAGAAGACAAAGGGAGAAATCAGAATCCGTGTTGATCTGCGCAAACTAAATTATTCTTGAGTGCATGATCCATTCCCAACTCCATTCTCAGATGAAATTTTGGATAATGTTGGAAGCCAAGAAGCATATTCTTTTACAGATGGGTTTTTAGGATATTATTAGATCCAAATTGCGCCAGAAGATAGGAGTAAGACCACTTTTGCTACTGAATGGGGATACTTCCAATATATATTTATTCCCTTTGGATTGAAGAATGCTCCTGCCATTTTTTCGTGCGTGGTAGTTGTTTCTTTCAAATAATTTATACACAAGTTCTTGGAAGTATATTTTGATGATTGGATTGTCTTTGGGTTTTCAAAGAAGCATGTGTCGAACCTACGCTTAAAGTTGGATACTTGTAGGAAGTATCAGGTCTCCTTGAACTTAAATAAGTGTATTTTATGTGTACCATTTGAAATAATGTTGGGACACATTATCTGCTAGTAGGGATTGATGGTGGATCCTACCAAGATTGTTGTAATAGTCAATTTGGCAGTACATGAGAATATTAAGCAGTACACTCAATATTAGGGCATACTAGGTACTATGGAAATTTTATTCAGGGATATACGCTGATAACTGTGCCCATGGAAAAACTACTCAAGACGGATGCAACATTCTGATGGGATGAGGACTGTCAAAATATTTTTAAGTTGCTTAGGGAAAAGATGGTCATTGTGCCTATCCTAGTTTTCCCCAGTTGGTCAAAGGCATTTCATGTACATGTGGATGTCTCCTATATTACGCTCGGAGTTGTGCTAGCGTAGCCAAGAGCAAGGGAAATTGATCACCCTATTGCTTATGAAAGCCAAAAATTGTCAAGTGCTGAGAAGAACTACTCAACCATAGAAAGGGAAGGCCTCGCAATGGTATATGCATTGCAGAAATTTTGCTACTATCTGTTAGGAGGTCACTTTAAAATTTTCACTAATCATTCTGCTTTGAAGTACGTGATCAAGAAGCCTATGTTGGGGGGGGGGGGGAGATCTGTAGGTGATTATTTTTATTCCAAGAATATGATTTTGAAATCATGGTCAATCCAGAAAGATCGAATGTTGGTCCAAACCATCTATCATGCATTGAAACAAGAGAAGAGCCCACAAATATAGAAAATGGATTCCCAGGTACGCAGTTATTTGTAATATAAGTGGTTGATGAGAATTTCCCTGATATCATTCAATTTTTATTATTGGTCGCGCTCTTGAGTACTATACATTTCAACAGAAGAAATAACTTGTGGCACGCACAACGGACTTCACCATTATTGTTGGACGGTTATACAAATTAGGTGTGGATGAGTTCCTGCAAAGGTATGTCCTGGAATATGAAAGGTGTGAAATTCTAAATGAAGCTCATGGAGGAGTTTCCAGTGGTCATTATGTAAGAAAGGCCACTGCGTAGAAAATCTTGCGAGCTGGGTTGTGGTGGACCACGCTACACAATGATGCCTATGTGCATTTCCGCACATGTGATGTCTGTTAGAGAATGAGAAAACTTTCACATCGAGACGAGATGCACTTGAATTGGCAGATGGCATTGCAATATTTTGAGAAATGGGCTATAGATTTTGTGGGACCAATTAGTCCTCCTGGAAGAAAGAGTGGTGCACATTACATCATCACTACGACAGATTATGTAACTAGATGGGCTGAAGCCAAACTGCTAAAGGATTTTACTACTGTACATATTATTTTTTATAATTTAGTGACTTGGTTTTGTTTTCATAATATATTGATAAGTGATTAGGGTACACATTTTGTAAATGATGTATGCTCATTTTAGGAAGAGAAAATCCTTTTTACATTTCTGAAATTTTAATCACTGAGTACAATAATAAAAATATTAATATCTTGCAACAAAATTTCTAAATGGAATCGAATTCCTTCCTAGCTCTAGCTCTGCTCTATGTATTCTACATGACAACTACCAACAACTCCTTAGAAAATAGTGATTGAGTCCATTTTGACTCTAAGTAAGCCATATATTGAGTGCACTTCATCCTCAGTTTGCTTGGTTGCCTTTGATAGTTAAGGAGGGTGGACAAACCCCTTGAATCTCTCTAATATTTCTCCATAATTTCCTTACATTGTGCTCATTTATTCTTCAATCTTGATCTTCCAGTGGCAGGGAGAAAGTGCCTATATTATATCCTCCTCCAAATCTGCATAATCTACCCAATATTCTCACAATATTCTACAAAAATAACCAATATTAGGCACAAATATGCAATTACATTTAAACCTTCCTAAGAACATATAAAGCATAAGAAAACATTATTAAGTGTAGAAGGATAGATTTAATATATCTTTTATGTGCATAAGGAAGGTTAGATGGGCCTAAGAAAAGTTAGATGGGCCTTATTTTATGTCTAATTTAGAGGCCCAACATAAAACCCCTACTGAAACTATTGCCCATCCTTTGAGCAACCTATCCATCCTCCCTACCTTCTGGTTCTTCCTACATGCTAGCTTATTTAATTTTCTGTTTATTGGCCCATGCGTTGCTCCTCATGCTAATATTCTTGCTATTCTTCTTGCATTTCTTCTTGTGAGCACTGCATGGAGGTCCTCAGATTGCTTAAGAAAATTTGTATATTGCATGCCAAGAGGTGGAGGTGGTGGGTCCACCTTTTATTTAATTTTTTCTATTTTTTTCTCTCTTTTTTTAGTGCATAAAAAATAAACTCAAAGGTCTTTTTCTGTTAATTGAGTTCACCCTTGGTTACCCTTTCGCACTCCTTGTCTTACATTACAATGAACTACTTACTACCCACTTTCTCAAGTCCTTTTACTTTTGTCTTGTTCCTCTTCTTGGTGGAAAAAGTAAGGCTAGTCGCTAGATAAAGATGAGGTTGCTTTGCTACTGATTTTGACTATATATAAAAAAAACTTTCCTTCTCACACTCTTTAATGTTTTATTAAGCTAAAATAGATTCGAAAAAAGGGTTAGATGATTTCATACCTGAGCCTTACCATTGATTTGTTTTTGCAGGTGATATTGAAGTTGCTACTGAAGCTGTATGTGGCGATCTGCTTGAGTTCCTTTTGGAGCATCTGAGCACATAAGGAGGAAGTCCAAGTTTGACTACCATTGACTAAAGTATTGATCAAATTTTCTTTTTGTGCCAACTTGTTTTTTTCTTCTTGCAAAGGTTGGAGAGCACATGTATTCATTAGAGAGAGATACATGGAGGAATGAATTTTTTTTTAAAGGCCTACTAACTGCCTTAATGAGGTTTTCAACTAGTAGGTTTGCCTAAGCACCTCAAAGGAGGTTTTCACCTAGGATCTTTTTTTTATCTTTTTTGTAATTTATTTTTCAACCCAATGACCACCTCATGGAGGTTTTCAATCAGTGAGACAATCTCAAATGCCTAAAAAGAGGTTTTCACCTGAGATTTTATTCTTTCCCTTTTTTTTCTTTTTTTTCTTCTTTTTTTTCACTTTCCTACTCTACTTGAAAAAACAAAACATTTTTCAATTATAGGAATACTTCCAATGGAGACATGTACACATCAAGATGACAGATAAAATCATGTGCAAACTTGGAATACATGCTTTTATATGTGCCTGAATATGAGAGATGAATTTCTTTGACTGGGATTGCATCAAGTATTGTTGGGGAAGAGCGTGTTGATGCAACTTAATGACAGTTTGGAACCATATGTAAATATATTTGTGATGCCCTTGGTCCACTTGCTGAGTTGGATCACCTTGGATGTCCGCTTCTATTATGACATTCAAATATTCCTCTTTTTGTTGATTGTTCTCTTAAACACATTGAGGAAATGTTGGTAAACATGAGGAAACATTCTCAACATCTGATTCTGATGTCGACTCTTCATCAAATGCAGCCATTGATCTTTTAATCTCCTCATTTCGATCTTATTATTCTTGATGTTTTCCTTCAATGAAATTAAGAAAATCTCTTCTTTGCAATACCTTTCTTGAACTAATATGAATACCATCTCGCTCAAGAGGATATGTTTGGAAGTGTTGTACCTCGACATTGTAAGTGAGCTGAGATACTTCATTGTATGGGTTTGGAAATGGTGGTACAGGTAGTTGAGATGTATTTGGTTGAGGCTGTGGTTGTGGTGGAGGTAGATGGTAGGGATAGCATGGAGTTGGGTATGGATGATATGGAGGGAAATACTGAGGATATTGTGGATTTTCCCAATAGGGTCCTTGCCAACCATGTTGCCAAGATTGGTTTTGGTGTTGATATGGCCAAGGTTTCCAAGGAGGGAGTGTGTCCCAATTAGTTTGAGATGGATGTGAATAAGCTTGAAATTGTGAAGTGGGTCCTTGCATCATATCAAGTTGACTAGGTTGCCAGGGTCTCCTTGGAGCTACATAACATGACTTCTTTGGTGATTGCCTTGCTCCATTGTCTTCTTGGTAAACTTCTTTGAACCTGGGGAATGATGGGCAACATTTAGTAGCATATGATTCTGCATGGACAACAAAAATATCGGCATCTTCTTTTTGCTCATTTTGCATTCTTAACATTTCTACTTATTCACATAGATTGCTAAGAATTTTTGTTTTAAAGTCTTCAAGAAAATTTCCAAGTTCATCTTGCCTTACTAATGTTGGGGCGGATTTACTTACTCTTTCCCTTCCTCTTGATATGTGCTTGCATGTTTCACAAATTTCTTCAAATGAAAATCGGTATACATCTCCTCCACTCACGACATTAAGGAGATCAGTCCACTCATCCCTAATTGTTCTAAGTAAGAAGGTTTTTAGTGTGTCAAATCCTCAATGATGCAATTTTTCCCTCTTAACATTAAACATGAACCTATCTATGATATCCTCAAGGCTCTCATCCTCTTTTTTATTCATTATAAAAATTTCTTCTTTAAGATCGTGGTTTTTATATTTTCCTAGGAATATCTTTTTCATATCGTTCCATGATCTTATTGAATTAGTACCTAGACTCATGAACCATTTAAGAGATTTATCATTCAATGTTGTAGGAAATAATCTTAGTTTTTGAGTGTGTGATAAGTAGCTATAAGATCTATAAAGTATCTCGAATTCAAAGAGAAATATTTTTGGATCCTCTGTCCTCATACCATGGAAGTTGGGAAGGAAAGATGGAGGGATTTTATTCATATGTACACTGATGTCCATATCTTGAATGGGAAACCCAATAAGATCTTATTCATTGTCATCATATCCAACCATCTCTTCTACCTTCAAAATTTTATTTTGATGTGGTTCTTACTGCACCACGTGGTCAAGTGGGGGGTTTGGTATTGGAGAAGTATTTTTTTTTAAATTGAGTATCCCTACTCCTATGAGGCATGAAAATCATATTTTTTTGTATTTTTCATTATTTCGGAAACAACATGAAAAATAAAAGTAGAAAATAATGCTAAAACATAATCAAAGAATCTACTAGACACCTCCCTAGCAACGACGAAAAAAAGTGGTGAGCCCTGGTATTGCACCAAGAGTGTTTCAACTCCCAGGGGCTGCTTCCCTACTTTACTTTATCAAATCAAGGTTCGTACAAACTTGGAGGTGACAGTGATATATACACAACAGATGCATTCTATTCATGTCATCCTCTTCCACTCTATGAAAGGGTGTTACTTCTAGGGTTTCTCAGTGAAGTCTTTCTCAATTCAATGAAACTAAACTAAATTATAGAAAGGAAATGATAGAAATGAAACTAAATTAAATTGTTGAAAAGAAATGATAGGAAAGGAAACTAATTCTAACCACACTTAATGGGCCAAATGGCTAAATTCACTCTACTTATCCTATGATCTATATACCATGCTACCATGCTACCATGCTTCTAAGCATGCAACTATTCATGTTCTAACTAAACTTGAAAAAGTGTTGCTTGCATTTTGGAAGAAAAAGGGCTAAAGATGCTAATGGAAGTCTTAACACATGTGACAAGGATTAGAGGTGGAAAGAGGGGTTTATACTTCATTAAGCCTTATGATTTCGCAAAAATTCTTTGGAGAGGGAGGCTTTGAAAAGTGTGATGGAAGAATTGCAATGGGAGCACGGAAGTGCGATATGTGATATCGCAATTCACAATATCGCAAAGCTGGAGGATCGGCAGAAGAGATGTTCGGGAGCAGGAGTGAAATGAGAAATGAGATGGGACAGGATTTTTGATTACGATGGGTGACAAAAGTGTGAGATGCAATATGAGATATTGCAATCGAAAGGCCACAAAGCTAGAGAGTAGCGGAAGTGTTGTTCAGGAGCGAAATGCGAAATGCGATATGCGACAGGCGATGTGGCAAAGTACAGAAAGAATATCACAATTGGCGAACGGGAGTGGTAAGTATTATGGGAACCAAATGAGAAATGTGATTTGTGATTGCGGTAAGGAGTTGTGGTAAGTATTTGAAGGAAAAAGGATAGGGTTCTAATATTTATGAAGTTCTTTTTTACTAATAAGCGACAAAGGTAAGGTGGAATGAAATATCACAATCGAGGCTTGGAATGGGAGAGAATAAATAGAGAACGCAAGAGATCTGTGATTTGTCATGAGTGAAGTACAGTGAGCAGGAGTTACGAGGAGCAAGGGTGGAGGTCAAACTTTTAATTTTTTTTCAAGAATTTTTTGAATAAAAAGGGCAACAACTTCAATAAAAGGAGGGAATAGTGCATAATAGAGGTGTTTGGAAGCGTGAAAACAAATATGGAAAATTAAGCAAGAAGGTGAGGGTGAACTTATCTGGAAATTTAATGCTAATTCATGCAAACAAGCTTGTGGATTCATGCACAAAAAAACAAACAAAATGTGTGATAAGATAGTGGAAGAAAGACTGAAACTGTTATTTCACTCTACTCTAATCTGAGAAGCAGTGAATAATAAACATATAGCATTTTTGATCTGAGCTAAGGTCTACCCTCCTCGAGCTCTATCGACAAAGATGAGAGGGGAAGGTTGCCTCACAGTTTTATGGAGTTCATCAACTATTCTACAACGCAGATAAGAATATTAAATCTACAACAACAAACTATAACAACAATGAAAATATTAGAAATAAAACTAGCTAAATGATAGAAAGAAAATAATGAAAACAACAGAGAATTTGAGGCACATGGGTTGAGCCCTAACCCATGAGCCCAGCTCTGTGGAACCAAATCAGTAAAATGGAGTATGTTTGTTCATTTCAGGAAGAGAATAGCCTTGTTACATTTCTAAAATTTTAAGCACTTAATACAATATTAAAAAGCTTAATCGCTTGCAGCAAAAGTTCTGAATGGAACCGAATTACTTCCTAGCTCTAGCTCTGCTCTATTTATTCTACAGGGCAGCTACCAACATCTCCCTAGAAAATAGAGATTAAGTCCATTTTCACTCCCAGTAAACCATAGATTGAGTGCATTTCATCCTCAGTTTGCTTGGATGCCTTTGATAGTTAAGGAGGGTGGACAAACCCCTTGAATATCTCCAATATTTCTCCATAATTTCCTAACATTGTGCTCATTTATTATTAAATCTTGATCTTCTAGTGGCAGGGAGAAATACCTAAATTATCTCCTTCTCCAAATCTGCATAATCTGCCTAATATTCTCACAATATTCTACAAAAATAGCCAACATTAGGCACAAATATGAAATTAACTTTAAACCTTCTGAAGAACATATTAAAGCATAAGAAAACATTATTAAGTGTAGAAGGAGAGATTTAATATATATTTTATGTGCATGAGGAAGGTTAGATGGGCCTAAGAAAGGTTAGATGGGCCTTATTTTATGTCTAATTTAGAGACCCATCAAATTAAATTATTGAAGCCTTGACTGAAGATTTCAAGATGTGTCACCAGAAGAGATCTATCTATCATCCTCAGGAAAATGGCACAGTTGAATCTTTCAATAAGATCTTCAAGACCATTCTCAATAAGGTATGCAATGCTAACATAAATGATTAGGATGAGCAGGTGCCAAGTGTTCTCTAGGCTTGTAGGACTACTTGCAAGAATTTAACTGGAAGGACACCTTTCAGGATGGTCTATGGGAAAGAGGTTGTGTTGCCCATGGAGTTCATTGTTCCTAGTATGTGCATTGCAACATTTACCAATATTGTTACACCATTTTTTGGTCATCTAACCCATGGGTATTAGATGGACCCAAGTACACCATGTAAGAACAATTTTACCCTAAGTATAATTGCATTCACTATGAAAATAACTTAGTAAAACCACCTTTATTAAGTTGTTTATGGTCTAAACAGGAAACCCCATGGGGAAATAGTAAATAAATCCATATTTGTTTGATTTTCCTCAAGGAATAATTAGTTAAACAACAGTTTAATTAATATTCCTAGTTATATTTAACCCAAAACAAAAAATTAATTAGATAAATCATTATTTAACTTATTATTTTCTAATAATAATTATTTAAACATTACTTAAATAATATTCTTTGTTAAATATGACTAGATCTCCCTTAAATATTTAAATAAATCATTCTTTATTTGATTGTTACTCAACCGTATCCTTAAAATGATAAATAAATCATTTATTTATTTATTATTACTTAACCACATCCTTAAAATGATAAATAAATCATTTATTTATTTATTATTTACAAATAAGGGGATTTGACCCAAGTCAAATTCCTTTTCCCTCCAACAAATATAATAAAATATTCCATAAAAGTTGGATCTTGATTTGGTTAATAATATTTTAATTATGCACCAATATCTAGACTAAATCAATATTTTTTATAAATAGAAGGGTTTTCCCATTCATTTATCACCTTTTGTTGCCTAAAGATCACTCTGGATCTAAACTTTTGGTTTGGCTATTGATCCACCATCATAGCCATATTTTTCCATTTTTGTCTTAGTTTTTTACACCATCAAGAGAGAATAATTCTAAATCTGAAGTGCCGAGGACTTACAAGAACCCATCCCATTGAGGAGAACCGGGAACACCCTCTTGTGTTTTCCTCCCAGGTGCCATTAATACAAAATTCATTTGATATATTTTTGTCTTGTCTATTGGATGCATGGAGTAAATATTGTTTTTCTACTATTTAATGTCTTTTAATGCATAGATCTAGATTTTTGCAGCATTTATCTTGATCACCTAACTACAGATCTGAAGATATTAGCAGTCATTTATGTTGTTAGGGTTGTTTTTTATGCGCAACTAAAGTGGTCTTTTTTCGTACGCTTGGAATTAAAATTCATACTAACAACTGGCGACTCCACACAGGTTTACGATTACAACCTCTATCGTCTTTCTGATCCTTACATATCCAGCTGCTTCAAACCCTAGGATTTCTCTTCATCCCCTTGTTTTTTCTTTTCTTGATGTTGTTTTTAACCTATAAACCCTAAAACAATAAAAATTCTGACTTTCATGTGTTTTCGGACCTATTGCGCAGGTGACAGACATCAGCCACAGCTAAGACGACAACTTTTTCTGAAACCTTCCATTGAGAGTGTCGGAAGTGCAAGTCACACCTTTTGGCCCAGAACCTGTGACTTGGAACTTCAGGGCGCACTTTTCATCCCAAAAACTATGACCTCTGCTGATAACAGGTCAGAAACTATGACCTGGACTTTTTGCAGGGATTTTTCTAGGTTTGTCTGAGCCTCTGTCTAGGGTTGTCTGGCCTCTGTCTCCACCCGTTTTGAACCTGTACTTGTTCTGTTTCAGTCAAATAAGTGGGAACCTAGCCCCCTAGGGCTTTAGTACCCTCCACTTTTTGTAGAAGAGTTTTTGTTGTTGCAGGTTGTCTGAAATTTCAGAGTCTTCAGCCATTTTTTCAGATCTGATACCTCACCTTCATATCTACTTCAGATCAGCTTTTTATCCATCCAAATCTTCTCATTTAACTTTGTTTGGGTTTTCCTTTAGGGTGCAATATGATTCCCCCCTGGAGATAGCCTTTCGCCACCTCTTTTTACAACGATTTGCCTCTGATCTGTTGCTGTTTCTGCACCACTTTCCATCAGATTTTGTCCTTTAGATCCCTGTCCCTTCTGACCTTGGATCTATTGGTTGTTTTAGTGTGTTTTGATTAATTTTCTTACTCACCTATAGACTAGCTTTTGAGAGGCCCGCCTCCTTGGGTTTATATTATTACATTATTAGCTGTTTATTTTCTATTTTGCAGGCTTATATATTGTCATTTGTAGGCTATTTGTAGCTATACAACACACTTTTTCTTTTTCTCTACAAACGTATGGGTTTAAAAATTAAAATTTACACACTTCACACACACACCCTAAGCGAAAAAGGGCTTGGTTAACACCACGAAGAAAAGACTCTAAAAAATTGAAATCAATTGATCCTGCACCCCTTTTCCCTTGTTTCGACATTGTAATCGGTTGATCTTGCACCTCCCTGCCCTTGTCGATCTCTTTTTCCTTTTTGCCGTATTTGTGTTGTCATCATTGCTCAACCTCCCATGGGCTCTAATTTTCCTCAGGAGGGGCCAGCACCTCCTGCATTTTTTCCCCTCCTAGTAGCACATATTCAGGATACGACATGCCTCCTCTTTTTTCCCAACCTCATGTTTACCACACAATTACCCAACCTCTTCCATCTGGTACTCCTGATTACCAGATTCTCATGATGAAATCTGATCAACCTTCAACCATAGACATCAATCTTCAGACTCGGTCCCGTCATTACAACAAGCCTCCTACTACGTTTCTCATCGATTTGCCTCCTTCAGTCTCTACAGAGCCTCTTTTGACACCTAAGAGTCCCTTTCAGATCCCTCAGCCTAGGGCAGAGGTTCATACCAAGATCCCTAAGGGACCACTACGTTGAAATGTTGCTTCTGGAAAATCTTCCCATTCGTATAGCATAGTTGATGAATTGGCACAATCCCTTGCTGCCATTTCAATGCTGGAACTCCTCAAGTCATGCCCTTCACAACAAAAATCTCTTATATCTGTCGTGGGTGTTGTAGATCCTTCCAACGATCAATTTATTGTCTTTGATGTTGACCGGTCATAACATCCTCCTCTCCCTACTTCCATTGCTTTCCAAATCCCAGTCAAGATCTGGAACGCTAACGTTTCCCAGTGCATTATTGATGAGGGGGCATCCACCTGTGTGATGTCCGCTTCAGTTTGGAAGCAACTCGGATCCGCTGAGTTGGCTTCTTCCATGATCACTTTCTGAGCGTGGGATGGGCACACCTCCAGGCCCATTGGCTTATTCCACAATTGTCCTATTACTCTTGCGGGCAAGACTGTTTGCGTTGACGTAGAAGTCATAGACGCCCCCTTAGATTACAACATTATATTGGGTCATAGCTACACTTATGCGATGTATGTTGTCCCTTCCATGGTCCACCGCAAGATTTCCTTCCCCCATAATAGAAAGATAGTCACCATTGAATAGTTGACGTATTACGAACTGAAGACTTAGACCTCCCCTGAGTCCACTATCTCCTTGGTGGCCAATAAGAAAACCGTCGACCCTTTGACCAGTGTCTCACCCGGCACCTCTAAGGATTCCTCCTTGATTGGTACATTCCCTGGTCTTCCTCCTCCCATCTCTGATCCCAACTCATCGAATGTTTACATGATGCAATCGCCTCGGGCTTCTCTTAAGAGGCCCACCTCAGCTAGTTAGTAGCCCCTTCACCCTCTGCAGCTGTCTCTTAGCCCTTCGATGCAGCCTTTTGGACCTCCTCCTCCTGACCCTTCAGATGGTACTCATGAGCCTCTTTATCCTCCTGGATCGATTCCTCTAGGCCTTAACCATTTAGGAGCTGTCCCACCTGGCCATTACCCCTCCGGTCAGATACCGTTCCTAGTCCCTCCACCAGGCATCTATATGAAACCTATCATGGCCACCCTCTCTCTTCCTAACTTGACCTTTGGGATTCCGGTTTGGTACCTTGATCCTCCAACTACTACCTCGCTAGGTCAACCTCAACCTTATCTTGCTTTGACCCCAGTTCAATCGGTCCCCCTGACTTCTCCCGTTGTCACAGTGCCTTAGCTACCTCAACAGGAACTGCCTCCTGTTGCGACCACTTTGAGTAAGAAGGGAAGAGCTTGCAAAAGGGCCTCAAAGGAAAAATCTGCCTTGAATAACCCTGCACCTCCTCCGCCTCCAAAGCCCTATGCTTTGTGTGATGTCGTCGGTCATGCCACCCATACTTGTCTTGAGTTGCCTTGCATCAAGCCCATGGTTAATGTCGCATTCCCTGAGTCTACCGTCCCTGAAAGCTCTGCTTCTTCATCGACTGCAACCAAGAACACCAAGACTATTCACACCAAACACCCGTGTGCTTTGTGTGGTCTCCATGGACATTACTCTCATCATTGTCCCTGCCTTATGCTTTACTATGCCTCTTTAGAGGTAGTTCGGGAGTACGAGATTGAACAGAACCAATTCGCTTCTCCCGTACTTGCATAGTATGTTGTAGGCTAGACTGAGGATTTACCCACTCTTATTGACATTCCCCCCTGATGTCGAAATGATGGAGCATGCGGCCACCATCCTCTACCTTTCATCATCCTTGAGACCCTCGGCAGAAGCTCCCTCTGAATTTTCTCCTGTTGTTTCGCTTGAACTCCTTTCAGCAATCACCCCGGGCTCAACATCAATGGATCCTTTATCTGCTTGTTCTTACTTCATCCCCCACGATGATGTGCATCTGAGCCTTTCTTATCATGATGATGAGTTAGGTAGCTTCGCTACATCACGTGGACTTTCTTCCTCCCATCATTCCACCTTATTTTGCAATGAAGACATCATGGAAGCCATGTCCACCCCTGAATTCATCTTTCCCGCCTATAAACGGGATGCCATCATCCATACCTTTGGTGACTTATGCGGCTTGAGCTCAAGCTACGCTTCTGCTAGCTCCCACACTTCCCCTCCCTGGCAGCATGTGGGTAGTAGACATCCTACCCAGATCACTCCCTTTTGCAGAGTGCGTTCGATTTATACTTTTCACTTAGGTTTCCAGCATTGTTCTTTATCCTCCCATTTATTGTCTTGTGGCACCTTTCATAGGGAACCCCTGTCCACACCTTATATCGGTTTTGCTGATGGTGCAAGTCGCTACTCCTGGAATTTAGCCTTGAAAGGTTGGGCCATTTTTACCCCATTTCATGCACTTATTCTTTCGAACGGTGTATGCATTGGTACTGATACCAATAATCAGTCTGAATATGATGTAGTACGAGGTTTATTAGCCGATGCACTTTCACATCGCATCCTCCATCTTCATGTTCGTTTAGATTCCTTTCTTCTTTGCATGCAATTGAATGGTGTCTATCGCGTGCATAATCCTATCCTTTTCAGAAGATATTTACGAGTGAAGCTTTTGATGTGTTAATTTGAAATCATTACTTTCAGTCGTGTACTTAGAGCACAAAATCACTATGTAAATAGCATTGCAAACCATATTCTGGATTGGCATTTAACACACACATTTAATACAAGATAGTAACATAAAAATATCAAAATGATGCATATCCATAATATGTGTCGTATAAAATGTTTTAGAGTTCATCAACTTTGATACATATGACATGCCCATAGCATGTTACAAAAACTCAAAACTGGGCCCCAAGCCAATGGCTCTGCCCCCGCAGCTAGTAGATCATGCATACCCTGTCTAGCCATCGCCATGCACCACATGACCCCACGCCATTCCGAGGGTAAGGCAATACATGGCTCTATGTACTAGTCATCTAAGTCTTTCCAGCCGCGCTCTGAAACACCAGTCAGAAGCCTCTCACATCTATGGCGGATGTCCTCCAGAAGGGTTGTTGCATCCTCATTTTGATGTGCCCTTGATCCACTAGATCTTGCAGCCCCCGATACTACAGGTCGTCCCATGTACCCAGTCGGTTTTATCGGTGTTGTATCTGCATACCAAAATTAAAAGAATCAGTACCACATAAAATATTCTAGAAACTTTACATGCATATAAAATATTAGCAATTTTTCACTTACCATCGGGTCCCCATATACAACCAGGCGACAGTGGTAGATCTGGTTCCCCACAATAACTCATCCCACTATAGGGATAGTCGTCTATATATAGCGACATCTGATCCCAATGAACAAAGAAATCAGGATGGAACACCCGTCCAACTGCTCCACCTCCTCCTTTGCATAGTAGTCACCCCCATCGGTGCATCCTAGGCTCTCTCGGGCCCCCATCTTGGAGTTGTATGTGAGGTCGAAGTGTTAGGATCTTCTCAAAGAAGAAAGAGCACAAAAATATAACATATGCACAGTCATCGTTCACTTGCCGCTTACATAGCGAAAAATATCATTTCAATGATGACAACATCATCTAAGCCCACCCATAGTAGGTCCCACTCAAAACACTCTCCACAAGCATGCATTTCCCCCCAGTGATGTGATGGAGTGCCTGGTTTCCCAGGATCCGCAACACCGATGCGACCACAGCACGGGTCTCTAACCTCTCCAAATCCCCGATGGGTATTCGAGTCCCCTTGAATTTGAGACCTGGCCTACAATGGCACTCTACAAACTCTATGATATTCTTCCCACACGGTAATACTGGCTGAGTATTCCCTATCATCCCAAGTGGTGGTAGACCAATCAGGAAATATATATCCTGGACCATCAACTTAATTCGATGCCCTAGCACTATAAAGACCTCATGGTCCGGGTTCTAATAGCTGACAATCCAGGCCAATAAGGCCTCCTCATCTCTCATCAAAGGGTTCTCCATAAACTTTAGAACCCCAAACCTGGGCAAAGCACTACAGACACCTTGATCCTCCCAGATCTATGACTGTAATGCGCCCAGGTCTCTCTCTCTCCCCATTTGATCCGTAATTCTGCCATATCTACACAAAACCATCATATTTTTCAGTATACAGATAGGAAATATTATTTCTCATCACAAAATCCTAGTGCTTAACCAAAAAATAGCACAAAAAAACCCCTCCCTGACAGGTCGCACTTTTCAGGCCCAAACCTAGGACAGGTCGCACTTTTTGCCCCAAAACCTACTACCTAGGTCGCACTTTTTTCCCAAAAAAGTGCGACCCGACCATGAACAGGAGTAGGGGGTTGTTCCTAAGCCCTAGGGACCTAATATGAACTTTTATTCCACTGAAAAGAAAGAGTAGGGTTAGGCATCTTACCTGCAACTGATGGATCTCAATTCCAATGGTCGGTTTGTCCGCTACGATCGCTGCAAGATTTAGGGCCTTCTCTCCTCTCTACATTCGCCACAACTCCACATGCAAATGAATGAATTTGGAGGGAAAATGCCTTATTAAAAGAAAAACCCCTGTTTTTTCTTTTGCCTGTTGCGACCCAACCATAGCTTCGTTTACCAAACCATCCACACCGTTGGAAAGCTCTCACCAAGCCCTCAAATGTGTATATGTTAGTTTTTAGTGATCTGATACTTCACCGGGACACATTTTCCCAAGAAGCGCCACATCACCCTTCCTCAAAATCGAATTTCTTCACTTGCAACACTCGTATTGGGGGCACCACTTTGCCTCCATACTTGTACACACTCGTGTCAACTTTTGTCGTGAGTTACCATCTTGTACTCATGCTTTTATGGTCCCCATTGGCCCCTTTTCCTGTGTAGAAGCACCATCGAGTCACCTTTGTTTAGAGAATCCAAGTTGAGTCATCATTGCTTTCATGGAGTCTATCCCGAGTCCCTTTGCATCCCACTATATTCCTCCATCCTTCATTTCTTGGTCCCTCTCTCGTGTCGCACATTATGGCCTTTAGCCCCACTAGTCCCCATCCCTCATGATGTTGTGTCAGTCGATGCTAGGTCATCCATTCCCTTTATTCTCTAACAAGGGAAGTCATCCGTTCGCTACTCAGTCCCCCCCATTTCATCATCATCATTGGTGTCTGCCTATCAGTTGCTCTACTATTGTCTCTTGTGCCTTAGTTGAGGATCCCTTATTGCCTCACCTATGGTGGACCTCCTTCTGTCGACATCAACTCATTCATTCCAGAAGACAGGTCTAGAGGGCGGTGTACCTTGGTTCTAGCTTCCACTCTTGTTCGGTGCCCCAGATCAGGTAAAGGGACTCCTTATTTCCCTTTGACTTGATTTTTTCTCAGCTCCAGCTCCTTTCAGCATGATCGAGATCCGTATACTTGATGGTTCAGTGATGCAACAGCTGATATCGGTGATTCCCAGGTGTGTGTGAGATGTCTCACCCTCATGAGGGGGTGGCCCTACAGGTAGCGCCCCACTTACTTAGATGACTTCATCACTTTAGCCTTCGATCCAGCTCCATAGATTTGATGATACCAACCTCAGTCACTTGCAGCACCTTCTTGATTACATATATCAGTCATATTTTCAGAGCCCTTTCCTATTTACAGGGGCATCTGGGTTGTATTCATATCTCATGTACTCAGATATTATTGTACAAAGTCCTGGTTGTTATCCCAGGCACAATATGTATGTGGGATTCATTATCATGTTATTCATCTAGCTCATGTTTATGCCATCATATGCTTTATTATTTCATCCCGTGGTTTTTCAGATGCCTCATTGTTTTTACTTTGCCTTGGTGGGCATAGGTATGCCTCCCTTGCCGCCTATAGCACATGTACTCACTCATCACAGATACTTGTCACACATGTAAGTCTCGCCTCTTCAGGGTCTAGTTATTCCATCACTTTGGTCTACCTCATACTCCTCTCTCTTTGACTTCCCCTTCGACTTCTAGTGATTGAGTTCTTACAATGTACTTCGGTCATACAATTAGCTCCTAACGCTCGCACGCTGGGGGGAAATCTGTTACACCATTTTTTGGTCATCTAATCCATGGGTATTAGATGGACCCAAGTACACCATGTACGACCAATTTTACCCTAATTATAATTGCATTCACTATGAAAAGAACTTAGTAAAACCACCTTTATTAAGTTGTTTATGGGCTAAATAGGAAACCCCATGGGGAAACATTAAATAAATCCATATTTGTTTGATTTTCCTCAAGGAATAATTAGTTAAACAATAGTTTAATTAATATTCTTGGTTATATTTAACCCAAAACAAGGAAATTAATTAGATAAATCATTATTTATCTTATTATTTTCTAAGAATAATTATTTAAACATTACTTAAATAATATTCTTTGTTAAATATGACTAAATCTCCCTTAAATAATTAAATAAATCATTATTTATTTTATTATTACTCAACCATATCCTTAAAATGATAAATAAATCATTTATTTATTTATTTATTATTAATTAACCACATCCTTAAAATGATAAATAAATCATTTATTTATTTATTATTTACAAATAAAGGGATTTGACCCAAGTCAAATTCCTTTTCCCTCCAACAAATATAATAAAATATTCCATAAAAGTTGGATCTTGATTTGGTTAATAATATTTTAATTATGCACCAATATCTAGACTAACTCAATATTTTGTTATAAATAAAAGGGTTTTCCCATTCATTTATCACCTTTTGTTGCCTAAAGATCACTCTAGATATAAACTTTTGGTCTGGCTATTGATCCACCATCATAGCCATATTTTTCCATTTTTGTCTTGGTTTTCTACACCATCAAGAGAGAGGAATTCTAAATCTGAAGTTTTGAGGACTTACAAGAACCCATCCCATTGAGGAGATCCGGGAACACCCTCTTGTGTTTTCCTCCTAGGTGCCATTAATACAAAATTCATTTGATATATTCTTGTCCTGTCTATTGGATGCATGGAGTAAATCTTGTTTTTTCTACTGTTTAATGTCTTCTAATGCATAGATCTATATTTTTACAGCATTTATCTTGATCACCTAACTACAGATCTGAAGATATTAGCAGTCATTTCTGTTATTAGAGCTGTTTTTTATGCAAAGCTAAAGTGGTATTTTTTTGTACGCTTGGAATTAAGATTCATACTAATAAATATGGCTGAATAAGATGCTCTAGAGGATGGCTTATCAGAGTTAGTTGCTCTGGAAGAATATTGGTTTATTGAAAATTATCACCAACAGGTTCAAAAGGAATATGAGGCAAAAGGTGTTCAAGGAGGATGAATTGGTCATACTATATGACAACAATTTTGCACACCACCCAGGGAAATTGAAGATGCATTGGCTAGGGCCCTATGTTGTTAAGGAAATCACTGATGGAGGAGCAGTGCGCTTGGCCATGCTGAGCGGTGAATACCTTCCTGGGTATGTTAATGGAAATTTTTTGAAGCCATACATGGATGACCCTATGCCTACCAATTGAGTATATGCCTGGAGTATCAGCCCTGTGCATATGATATGGCAATTGCACAGTAAGGTGCGATGTGCACGCGGTATCTTTGCGAGGAGATTGATTGGCATGCAAAGGTGTCAAAAAATATCTGTTGGAATAGTAAAACTAGATCAGATAGATTTATTACCATTTTTAGGAGCATATATGATTCATTTAATGAAGATATTTTTCCAGATTTGGGACCATTTTGTCAGTAATGGAGCCTCATTAATGCACAAGGAGTCGTTGAAGATGCGCCACAAGTATAAATATGACCTATGGGGTCACAATAGTTCCCTTTGCATTCTGACTATTTTTTATGCTTTGATCTTTGTGTTTGCCATTGTATATGTTGCGTCTATGTCCTTTTTGGATCTAATTTTTGAGGATGCATTGTGCCAAGCAGGGCTAGGGTACGTAATTTCGAGCGAGATGATAGCCACAAGACTAGGTAATGACCCTGCTGCAACGAAAGTTCCTATTGTGGAAACACCTGTGCCATCTAAAATGAAGAAGGGGAAATCCTCTGGAATGCGCAGATATCCCAGAGAAAAGACCCCAATACCACTCCATTCAATGGGAGAGAAAATGAAAAGGCCCATGGAAGAAGTTCCAGACACAATTGAGGAAGAAGACGAATAAGTAGTTGAAGTATCCCCATTCTCGTGGGTGCCAAGCTACATTGCATCACGTGAACCCACTATAAAGGCACCTAAGGACTTGGATAAGGTGCACACAGGTATCCAAGTACCACTGATCCCGATGAATATCCCAATGGAAGGGGTTGTGCTCACGAAGATTCCACAGTTGAGGTTTGATGATTAGGACATCGCGGATGTCGAGATTTTCCCTAAACTCACGCCAGAGCTTTTTTTGGATCAAGTTACCCATGAGGGAGTTTTATGCAGGAAAATCCTCCCTATGGATAAATATAATCCCTCTAGCCCTAGAATGGGTCTAGTAACAATAGGGAACAATTACAAACCTACTTTCCTAGATTGTAAATGCGTACATATTGTGAATATATCACCTACATCAATCTAATGCTAATCCCTGTTTGAATCCCTTGGTCCTTCGCATTCTGTGGTCAGATCTTCACCACTACCGGCGCTTATTTACCTGCACAAAGGATCAAAATGATAGAAAACGTGAGAGAATAACATATATAATGCATATACAACCTACTTAGCTGATCAAGGAAAACTAAGAATCCAGTCACACATTAAGACAAGAATGCAAAGAACGAACCAATCGTATTATATTAAAATAGAGAGGGGGAGTTACAACCTACACCTTGATGTTGTAGCTCTCCTTCGACAAGTCTTGATCCAAGCACATATCCAAAGCACTCTTTCAACTTGATGTGAGGCAAAAAGGTCTCAACTCTCGCTCGATGTCTATAGTGATAAAAGGTCTCTTTGTTGTTCTTCTATCTATGTTCTCACTAGCAGAGCTATGGGAGATTGCCCATTATATAGAAAAGGCGAAGGGAGCATGGATCCACTTTAGGTGGCGAAATGAGTTATCCATTTGGGTGGTTCCACTTTTGTAGGAACAAAGAGGCCAAAGGAAGAAGCTCAGCTCTATCCTCACGAACAAACAACCAGGTCTTCGCCATGAAGCTTCCATATCTCAAAGCTTCGATTCCATTTTTTAAAAACTTCCTGGAAGGGGATTGACGTGAGTATGAGCTTCATTCCAGCGTCGATTAGTGTAACGCTAGACCAAAAAGAGGGCATCGACGTGAGCAAGACACGGAGAGGGCGCGACGCTCCAGATAACTAGGTTTATAAGGAGTTGCTTCAGGAATGGACAATAGAGAGTTTGTTCATTATGTTGAAGAGGACATGAAGGCATATTTTTCATGATGGGAAACAAGCACAGGGGTCACTGTTAAGGGTCCCCAAGATTAGGAATGGGGAGTACAGGTATAATGACTGCATGAGAGTGAGGGGTGAAATGCTTTATGAATAAGTGTCAGGACCAAGGCGACGTCATTGGAAAACCTACGAAAACAAGTACACATATACATAAACTGATATCTCTGAAATAATCACTTGACATAAGGTATGGAGGCAGCCATCTGTAGAAGTAATCATGAAATAGGATCCAAGGTATGGACAGAACCATCTGAAATAAATAGGATCACGAATATAGACTCAAGGTATGGTCACAACCATCCGAATGACAGATTCATGTGTACAATCATGAATAATACATATCACCTCATAGCCTATGTTTTATCAGACAAAACCTAGGGTCTTGTGCTCCGTCACGACCCGATCAGGTACAAATTCAAGCCTGTGAATAAATGAACTGAATTCGAACATGCCATAAAATCGCCTGATTACGAGCCAATGATGTAAATCGTTAACATACGCGAGAGAAACCACCAATAATGATGATGTCTCCCAAGGTACCAACAGTACAATCCACGAGATGCGAATAAGGAGTTGTCGTCTAACATTCACAGAATCACCTGATCGAAGGCCAATGATGTAAGCCTATCGTCGGGTGCGAACAACCTGCCATTAAGGCATGTAGGCTCTAAGATACTAACAAGGGGATCTCTAGATCAACTTCTCAGATAATGTGTTGAATTCAAAAAGAAGTGATCCATCAAAGGAGGGCCATAATGTATCCCACATCATAGACATGAGATGAAGGTAATAAGATAATAATGAGAGTGATAAGAGAACCAGGAAATGAATGAGACAGATAAGGAACTTCTCTTAAACATATCAGAGACACGAATCCAAATTTGGTAGTATTTGACTCAAATGGAATCGGAGGTCATGTTGGACAAGAATGGTGATGGCATAAGAGGCAAAATAGATTTCCCAAACCCATGGAGGAAAATTGAAGAATGAAGGATATCTCCAACCTAACATGAAAGGGAGGATGTTTCATGTTCAAGAGCGACATACTACCAACACAACTGATTAATTCTTCCTATTTTCCCCCACCATTTCTAGCGAGTACCCCAATTATTTTTGTATACAAGCTTCAAGGGGATAGCATATGAATAATTTTTTCCTTTGGAAAAATACATCCTAGTACATTTTACGAGCCATAGGAAGGAGGAACTAGATGTCGTCATGATGACTGATCCAATGTCGTTAAATTTTAACAAGCCCGAAAAAGGTGAAACTGGATGTCTTTTCATATTTAGAGAGTTTGAAAAGAGGAGAAAATAAAAATCCAGATGGCCCTTTTCGTAAATATTCCCTCATAATTGAAAAGGTGGAAAACAAAGTGTGAGAGAACCTCTTATTCGCGATTGACTAAGGTATTCATTTTTCATAAATAATTTATCCCTGCCCGAAAAAAGGTTAAATGCATACTGGGTAAATGACATTTCGTGCACTTTAACAAGCTCAAAACGACAAGGACTCGGCAACCTTATCATGTTTAGAGAGTCAGAAAAGAGTCGAAAGATGAATCCAAGGGGGTTACTTTTTCATTTGTTTTTTATCGAGTCTGAAAAAGTAGTAAATTGGAACTCGTAAAAGTTCCTTCCATGAAGAAATAGAACCGGTCACTACACAATAACAAACCACAAAATGTTTTGAAGGTAATAGAATTTAAAATATTATTAAAATAATGAAAAAACCCTAAAATTTCATTGTGCATTTATAAAATATGAATAAAGTAAAAACAAATTACTTTTTACTTTCACTTGGTTGAGAAAGATTTTTTTACCCTAGTTTACCTCGAATCTTAAAGAGTGCATTGCAAGAGATCTGGGAGGTCAATCAATGATATGTCTGTGCTAGGTAAGAAGTGTTTTCTTTGCTTACATTTCAATATTAATTTGAGTGTATTTGATGTCTGATTTAGATTTTGGGGGAAGGATTTTAATTTGGGTAACATTGTATACCGGCGTGGGTATTCACCATCAGGATCGTGACAGTTGTGCCAACTGTGGGGTGGAAAAAAGAATAGAAACCCTCAAAATCAAGCTTTTAATCCATTATTTTCAGGCCTAAACACTAAAAAATATTTTTTTGAATGTCATTATAGGGAAGAGAAGCCATCAATCATGGTGATTGAGTGGAAAGAACAAGATCATGATGAAGCTGATCAAGCAGCTATGCAAAACCAAGCTTGCATGGACGCAATGAGGAAATGTGGGCTCCTTAAGTTCTTTATGATCCCAGGGATAAGAGCTCAAACAGATCTTTTGCAGTATCTGGTCAGTATCTGGGACATAGACTAAGATATGTTTATCCTTGGTCACCAAGAACTAGAAATCAAAGTGGCAGACATCTACTTCATCACTTGCCTCTCGCGTAGAGGGGAAAGAGCACCGTTGTCCAGAGCCCGGATCATAGGCAAGAGTATGTACATACTCATTGGGAGAGCATATTCCGAAGCAAAACTATCCTCGAGTGGAAAAATATCCATAAGTACCATAAATGATCTAGCACTCAAGGTAGTGCTCTACACTATTACACACATGGCTGGGGCGTAAGTGCTACATGAGGCCACTAAGGCTCAACTACAGATGGCGGTTGATTGCATGGCACCCACCATATTCAACTAGTGTGAGGTATTAGTGGAAAACATGAAGAAGAAACTCACGAAGTGTAAAAATAGAAAACTGAAGAAATTTGGATAAGGGTCCATCTTGACAGCCTTCTTCTTAGAGTGAGTGCCTCTATTTTAGTACCAGGGGATAGAGATAGATTCATCGGTGCCACGAGAGCCACGATTGGCAAGGTGGGAAGCATTGATGCATCGCGGAGGATGCAGAAAAAGTATGTCATTCAAACCTGACTTCTTCACATGGTTGAGGCGTCAGCTAATCATGGTGGAAGATTGGCCGTACTCCAGGATAGATTTCTGGGGTGACCCTGATATGCCACTTCCAGCGAGTGAACATTGGGACGAAAGAGGTAAAAACATGTTTTTGTTATTTTTTCTTGTTTTTATATGATTATATATATGAAATGGTGTGGAGATTTATGTATCATATATGTTGGACCACAGAAGCCAACAAGGATGTCACCCATCGCCAGTAGGGTGGAAAGAGACTTTGAGGGTGCCCATTATGTGGAGGGAGCAGACCTTGAAGAGGAGATTGCAAGGAACCTGGATGCCTTGACCATTGGGATTTTGGAATATGCACAGATGGGAGACATTCCCCATCAGTACCAGCGACACACTATCAGGGTATCAGATCGCATCCATCGACTACTGACTCGAGTGATTCGAGCAGTATTCTGTTATTGTGATCACCATGCGGATTAGATTAGGTTTTTCTTTTCTGCAGTTTTGCCAAGACCTATGAGTCTCGCTATGTATCAGAACATATATTATTTTTTTATGGGGGTATGATGTACCTGTAAACACTATTTTCAAACCAATTAATATATATATATATATATATATATATATATATATATATATGCTATTTTCCTATTCCATGTTATGTTATGATGATTATAAATTCCATAAATGTCTATCTAGAACATGATTATTCAATGCATCTGTTAATTTATTCATGTGTCGTGGAATATGATGATATGTGATGTAATCAAAATTGATTTCTAAAAAATGAACATGCAGATACATTCTCGATATTTGAGGGTGTCTGATAGAATATTGTCCGTTGAGTTGTAGAACAACAAGTTGTGAATCCAGGTTAACAACTAGTTCTCTAATGCCAAGAGAGATTGCTTCAGACAAAATCTCAATAACTTCATTGTATTTAGAATATTATTGGTTGTACAACCTAAACATATGCCTTGCATATCTGCTAACTCATCATTAGGGTTGTAGATAACACAAGATGCAGAAGATAGATTTCAGGTACTACGGCAAGCATCATCAACGAAACCGACATAAGGAGCCAAAGACATCTGCAAATCAAGTAAAACATGATAAGCAGGAAAATGAATTTCAAATGCACACCAAACCAAAAATGTAAAAAAGAAGAAAAGCACATTAATGTACAAGAGTAAATACACGAGAAAATAATGCATAATACCACTTTAGATAAAGCCCATTTCGGGGTTTATCCAAAGGGTAACCTTCATAATCAGTCATCCCATAGGCCCCTTTCTGTAAAACACATTTTATGATATATGGCCCATGCTACATGGGTTCGAATTTTCCTACCCCCAGCTTATCATTTGCTTGGTTATTGAGAAGGACGAAGTCTCCTTCAGAGAAGGCACGTGGAGAAACCGTCTAATCGAAATGGGTTTTGACCCATTTCTTCTTTGCTTCGGTAACCAAAGTGTTGAAGCGTCGAGTTTCATCAAGTCATTCCAAGTACAAGAGATGTTTCTCTTCTGGCGAGGTATTCAAAAGTAATTCGACGACTAACTTGAGCGAAGGAATTTCAAATTCAATCAGTAAGGTTGCTTCGATGCCATACACTAACTGAAATGGAGTGAATCTAGTAGCGTTCTTGGCCAAGGTTCGGTATGCCCAGATAGCTGAAAACAACATGAGATGCCAATTTGACTTGTGCATCCCAATGGTGCACTGAAGCATAGTAACTAAAATTTTATTTATCACTTCAACTTGGTTGTTGGCTTGGGGGTAGTATGCAGTTGAGCTGTCGTGATGCAAACCCAACTGAGAACTCAGCTCAGCCATCATGTAGTGGCTAAAATCAGCGCCATGGTCAGTGATAATGGCTTGAGGAACACTGAATCATGCAATAACATGATTGAAGACAAATTGAGCTGCAAATTTTCCATCGATAGCATATGTAGGCATCGCCTCGGCTCATTTAGTGAAATAGTCCACAACGATAATGATATAAGCATGCCCCCTGGCCGAGTGAGGGTTAGATGTCATGAATTCAATGCCCCATTTGGCAAATGGGCCGACAGTAACAAGTGGGTGTAAGGGTGCGGGTGGGGCACGTATCTTGCACTGATAAATCTGGAAAGAATGGGATTTGTGGACAAAAAGGATGCAATATTTGAAAATAAGAGGCTATAAATAACCAACACGAAGGATTTTTTGAGTTTTTGCACAGCCAGACATATGACCACCGCATGCCCCGGAGTAGCAGTCATTGAGAATGCTCTCATCTTCTTCAGAAGTGAGACAAAGAAGAAGAATCGAATCGATGTCGACTCAGTATAAAGTATCCCCAATGATATGGTATGGTTGAGAATGATGTCGCATATGTCAACGGTTATAATTTTCCAACTCAGATTAGAAAGTTTGGGTATGGAGATACACGATGATACCACCATACCATGGATCAACAATGTTGATTAGGAAGAGGGTCTCATCGGGAATGTGCTCATCGAGATCAAAAGGAGTGGAGGCATAGGGAAGGGAGCATAATAGATCGACAAAAACCAATGATTTCTTTGATTTGGCAGCAGTGAATTTCAAATCAAAGTCTTGTAAAATGACAATCCATTTTTAATATTCCCCCCCGAGCAACTGGCGCGTCAAGATATAAGTCATAGGATTGCAGTCAGAGATCACGGTAGTCGTGCGTAAAATAATATAATGTCGAAAGCATTGAACATAATGTATCACAACTAATGCTAATTTCTCGACATGGGCATATCAGGTCTCTGTATCCATCAGGTTATGGCTGAGGTAATAGATGACATGTTTAGTATCATCGTCGTCGTACTGAATGAGTACCATAGCTAGGGTACCAGATGAAGCTGCTAAGTATAAAAAATAATCATGATGATAATTTGGGGGACGCAGTAAAGGGGTATTGATGAGAACCTTATTTAAAGCATCGAAGGAGCATTGAGAAAATTTGTCCCATAGAAATGGGCCCTTATTTCAGTAATCATGTAAAACCCTTAGCAAGTTTTGCACAATTGGGGACAAAACGACGTAGGAAATTAGCTTTCCCCTACAGAATCTACAATTGTGATAAAGAGGAGGGAGGGGGTAAATTGACGATAGCCTCGACTTTCAAGGGATCGAGATGAATGCCTTCTTTAGAGATGACAAACCCAAGGAGTCTTCTAGATTCCACGCAAAAAACACACTTATGTGGATTCAAAAGAATATTGTATTGACGACAGCGTAGAAAAATCTCTCGAAGGTGCGCGGGATGGTCATGACACTTAGCCAAATGAGCAGGGAGGTCATCCAGATAAGGTTGCACGATGTTTTTAATGTCATGAAAAGCATAGGACATCGCACGTTGGAAGGTAGCACCGACATTCTTGAGACCAAAAGGGATATTTTTGTAAGAAAAGGTCACCCATGGACAGATAAAGGCAATCTTGTGTTGATCAGTGGGTAAGATGTTGATCTAGTTGTAGCCAAAAAAACCATCCATAAGGAGAATATCTCAATCCCAGTGCATTCATCAATGATCTGGTCAATAAACGGAGTGGGATAGTTATCCTTTAGGCAGGCCCAATTAATATCTCATTAATCAACACAAACACGAATGGTACCCTGATTTTTATTGACAGGGACAATATTGGACACCCAATATGTCAATGGGATGGGATAAATAAATCTATCCTTAAGAATTTTTTCAACTTCTCTCTTAATGGCAATGACCTTTCTAGGGTGCACAGGGTGAATTCGTTGATGAATAGGCTTCGCATTAGGGTAAGTCAGTATTTCATTGACCACTATACTTGGGTCGATGCTAGGAATTTCCTTGTAGGACCATGCAAAAACATCTTGAAATTCTTGAAAGAGACTAGTATAGATCTTGACCTCATCTAGAGAGAAATTCACCCCAATATGAATATTCTTGACAATTATTGGTTTCATATAAATTTCGATAGGCACAATCTCAGTAATAATGCACATGTTACCTTCAAAAAAGACCTCATAGGTTGACATTGAGGTCAGGAATGGGTCATGTGGAACATGGGGAGCGGAATTTTCGTGACACAACTGAGCTACTCCATGACTCGGGAGAAATGATGAATGATGATGAGTATCATTCCATGGAGTTTCCTTGAGCGACATAGTTTCCACAATACTCTCATCGGATGGAAATGTCTCATTCAGGGGATCAGATGAATCCAAGGAACCAAGCCAAGGAGATTGGGAGTATGCATCAAAATGTATGCTAGAATTAGCATGTTCAGAGTGATTAGTCGAAGCTAAGATGACTTCACAATAATTGACCTCTACTAGGCTTAACGGAATCACATCACCAAACAAATCAACCTGATTAGGTGAAGGGATGATCCAAGGATAAGAAGAGGTGGAGATCATGTGTAACCTGAGCAGTGTTTGGTGGAGGAAGAGAAAATAGACCCATAAAGGAAAAATATTTGAATAGCCCTACCTCCACACTCTCATATGGCATGGTGGCATGGTTTACATATGGAACATTTCCTTCAAAAGAAGAGGAAGCGAAAAAGGACAACTGATCAAAAGTGATAATCTTTTCTTCATGTGGGAAATAGATAACAGGAAAGAGAGTGGATGGAACACAAAGCATAACATGAGTCCAACTGCGACCAAGGAGAAGATTATAATTGATCTTGGCATCAACAACTTCAACCTCTACGTTTACCATTTTTCCTTCCAATGTGATAGGAAAACTTAGAAGGATACCAAAATGACGAGAATCTCTCCTGTCGAAGGCCTCCAAAGTATTCGAATATTGGTTGAGGGTTGGAGAACCAACGGATTTCCAACATGAAATGGACATAATTCATGTAGATGCACCTTCTTCCATGACCACTCGATGGATATTCTTACCATTAATCCCAACTTGGACAATTAAAGCAAGTTGGTGAGGGAGACGCGGGACGAAATTCTCTAGATCAAAAGTAATAAGGTTGGAATCAGCAAGATCAACTCTTCCGATGGCGAATAACAATTCCTTCCATTGTGACAGACAGCTCTAAATCACTTCTAGCATGGACATAGCGGATGGCACCTGAGCCAAATCCTCAACAATATTATAATGTTGAGTGACACGGGTGTTCAAGTTATAGGAGGACTTGCGGAGCACACCTTTAGAAGGTGGCCATACAACGGGCTCAAAACTGGGCCTTTTAATATGAAGAGGGCCAGAAGAGGGCAGGGGAGAAGGCGTAGGAGATTCTGCGATTTCTTTCCCCACCACTTGACGTGGTTCTGCATAATATTTTGATCTGGTAGTGATAGATATGGGTGCAGTACCATTAATCATGAAAACTTGAGAACCAAAGGGGGTGGAATATTGGGGTTGTTCCACCATTTGAGTCTGTTGTGATGGAAACGGTTCCTTAAGAACATCCGAAGTCCCTTGAGTGCCTTTCAGTGATCGACTCACTTCGACCGGTTGAGGAAAGTCCTTGGTGTAATTCTCATCATCACATATTAGGCAAGGATACTTTGGTTCATGTTTAGCTCCATCATCAGTGTGAAGTTTAGAGGAAGCATATTTTTGGGAATCATACTGAGATTTTCCTTTGCCCTTCTTCTTTCCTTTAGAGGATTTTTCAGCCGCAAGGACTGAATGGCATTGAACTTCGAAGTTTTTCCAAAATTCAGGGGATTCTGAGAAACAGAATCGGAGAAAGAATAAGATTTCTAATTAGAAGCAGAAGAAGACTTATGTGAAGTCTAGAAACAGAACCAATGACGTCGTATATTGGTGGTGTCCCCAAGTATTTTGAGGTTGAACACTAAGAATTCGGGCGCGGGGCATCAGGAAAGATATCATATAACATGCCAGACTGAGAGTAAACCAGATCGAGATACTGAGCACGAGTTATATATTGCTCCTCTGTGACAGTTTCCCCCATGGAAATATCCTTAGTGATCTGATTGACGAATTATTTGGTAAACCATCCTGTCAATAGTTGATCAGGAATGTCAAATTTTATCAAACGGAGATGCCTTATCCATTCATGGATATGATTAGAGATATGCGAAGTAGTATTTTTCTTTAAGGATGTCAGGAGGTGGGTTCCTGTTTCATAGTGAACATGCAACTGAAAATGCATGAGAAAGGCCATGCTAAGGAATTGAAATCCTGAAAAGTCCCACGCAGAAGTTCAATGTACAAATTTGTAGCAGCACTAGTTAATGTTCTTTGAAAGAGACATAAAAATTTGTCGACCCAGGAATTGGAGGAGCACCAAAGATGTTATGTCATAACATGTGCTTGGGGGTCTTGCCCAGATTTTCCTTCAAACTTGGGGTAATCGCTAGAAATTTTGGTCAAAACCAGGAACCAATATAGATTGTGAAGAATTTGATCATTGGTCAATCTTGACACATGAGGAAGTTCCAAAGTAGTGAGAAATGGAAATTGTGGATTGAAATGCATGGTGTTGGGTCTTTGATACATGCCCATTTGTGGATGCCAACCGGGTTGGGAGTAACTCTGACCCAAAGGGTGCTGCCCCGAAGGGTTTTTCCCATAAGGATTATAACCTTGGTATTGTCCATAAGAGTTGAAACCTTGTGGATTCAGACCATATTGTGGTTGCTAACCCAAAAATGGATTCTGACCTGTAGCAGACCACTGAGATATATTTTGACCATAGTTCCCATCATACGGATTTTGTAGCTGCTGGAAGGTTTGGTATGGATTACCCTGGGCTGTCCCTGTGGTTGTCTCTGGGGTTGTCCCTGGGGTTGTTGGATCATACCCTGAGATTGCTGAGGTTGACTAGGAGGTGCTTGAGGACCATGTTGTGCCTAAGGACCAGGTTGTGCCTGAGGACCAAGTTGTACCTGAGGACCAAGTTGTGCTTAAGGACCAGGTTATGGTTGAGGACCAGGTTGTACCTGAGGGCTTGGATGAACAAACACTAGATTCAGTTGAATGGAGGGTTGTCCTTGTTGGAAAAAAGGTTAACCCTGCTGAAATTGGGGTTGGCCTGGTTGACCAGAAGGTTGTCCCTCATAAAAATAGGAAAATTGGCCTTGATGGACAAAGGGTTTATTAAGGTGTACGTAAGGCACTTCCTATTGTATAAAAGGTTACCCCTGTGGTCCATAAGGTCGATTTTGACCATATTCAAAACCCTGCTGACATACGTAACCCCCTAGCTAGGCGCCATGTTTCCCTTGAAATACCTAAGGATTTACTAGCAGAGTTTGAAACTATTGGGAACCATACGAGAGATAATGCTTCTAGTTAAGACTCTGCAAAAATTTCTGATATTGATTGTACTCTGGCCCTGTTGGGTTGGATGACCTGATAGGCATAGGAATGTTGCCAGCGGCTTAAGAGGTATTCAGAATATAAGCCGAAGATCCACTCGCGGATGATCCAATGGTAGGTTGTGAAACATTTGACAAGGTAGGACCTCCTCTAGAAACCAAACTCGAACGAATCGATACTGAAGTCCTGACAAGAGGTATTGAAGAACCTACGTAAATGGTTAACCTTGTGAAAGTAGGCGTGACTATGGTTCAAGTAGGCATAGAAACGACTATGTTGGAAATACTCAGACCAGGGGCAGATACTCTAATATTCTACTAGATATTATTGTAGTACAAAGGTGTACCACTTAACATATATGAGATCAGGTGCCCCAACGAGATGTAATTTGGCGGAATGTATGGCTGGGAGGAAGGCTGAGTCGTTACACAAGTAAAACCCTCGGGAGGGAATTGAGGTCCCACATATGCAGTCTCATCTACTCCACTGATGGTTCTTGAAACCTCCAAGGGGGTTGAAACTTCTCCCTCAAAAGCCATCGGGAATAACTGATCGGCACGGTGAGTTCACAAACAGTACACCAGGTGTGTCATATAGACTATAGGTTTTTTCAGGGGAGATTTCAATGGTATCAAATAATGGATTTGGAGGGTAGGAAATGTAGCCTACTGGCACATCAGGTAGAGATTGAGAGGAAAGAGGTTGAATACTCATAATGAGAGCGAACTCATCAGTTTGAGTCCCAGTAGAAGGTGGAGAATCAAAAGAGACAGGCGATAATGTCCCTTCGGAAGGAGAAGACGGAGAGGAAATAGAACTTGGTGGTTCAACCACAATGATCTTATCTCAAAAAGAAAGAGAGTAGAAATATTATTAATTCAAGGCTTTAAACAATATATTTATGAGTTACTCATGATGAGGCCTAGAAATATTCTAACAGGTAAGCCATGTGATCATGGGAAATTATTTTTAGAAAAAAATGAAATAAATCAAAAAGGGGTAAGCTAGGAAAAAGGATTACCAAGTAGCCATGAACTGCAATATACACCTTGGTGATCAAATGAAAGATAAATGAATAAGCACTTAACTTATGATAGCCAATCTCCCTGAATGATGTGTTTGGTGTATCACGTCTACAAGGCAGACGACTCAGTTACCTATGGCAGGTTTGCAACCTAGTGGTGTCACCAAAAATATACGAGACGTTACGTGGGAGTCCAAATCCGTAGTAGTGTTGTCTAATGCGTAACCGTTCGATGAGATCGTCCCAAAATATACTTTTCATACATCAATATACTTCCATACCTGGGGCGAGATATCACCCCTAGATTGTAACGTAGATTGTTAGTGACAACTCCTATGCTTAACGATGTTGGAACACGTCTCTAGCCTAGACCTCTAAATGTGATTCATTAGGTTCCAAATGCTCCTTAGATTAATTGAATAAATTTTATGGTTGATCTTGAATTATGTCTCGGTTTCAAAGCCCTACCAATGTCATATGAACCCCCTAAAATGTAGCTAGATGAGAAAATAACCATTCATTTCGAGGAATCCTACACTAATTATGGAGAGATAAACTCACACAATCAACGCAGAAACAAAACAAATGCATGAATGTCACTTATTTTTCTCTTCAAGTGCAAAATTTCAAAGCGAAACAAAAATTTTACAATTTTTTTCCTTTCTCTACATGCACTAAGAAGTGAATCAAAATGAAATTTTCATTTTATATAGAGAAATGAAACAAAAATATTATTTTTTTATTTTCCTTATAATTACAATGTGAAATTTAAATTGTGGATTGATTAACAATGCTCTGAGTACTAACGAGATCTATCAAACATGCATACAAGAGGCAAAAGATTTCGAAAATAAAAGAGAGATGTAAATAATTTTCTTCAAAACAAAGCACTCTTCATTCACACATTTATCAATCACTCAAAGAAAAAAAACTTCAGCCAAAAACACAAGCAATTGTAATGTATGCTTGATGGTGAATAGAACCTCAAATACATTCAGAATTGGCACTTGAAACAATACTACTTGAGAGAACCAACGGAGAGACAAAAACAAATCAAACACTAAGCATGAAAGGTATGTCAAGACTTGATTCAATGAGGAGTCTGGAGGTCAGCAAAGCAAGCAACCACTCGAATGGCTCGAGGACACCTAGAAACCCTAGGCAGATAAGGATGCAATCAAATTCGCAAGAGAGACAACGAAAGTCATAAAACTAGAACCAGAAATCTCATTGGACAAAGAAGGAACAAAGCTAATTAAACAAGAAAAAGCGTTCAAAAGGATAGGAATCACTGGCTGATTAAAAGAAGGAAAACCCTAAAATTCATACACAAGAATCAGTGTGACTATCTAGGTCACAACTCGCACTGGAAAGGCAAAAGTGCGATTGTGTAAAATGTGAAATGCACTGATCAGTGTGACTGTCAGATTCAAAACAATGTCGATCAAGGAAAATATTAAAAAATAAAAATGTTTTCCAAACTGATACCAAGCTTATCACTTTAGCAGAGAGATAAATGTCTGTAAGCAATTACAGGAGCTACGGAGACAGGGAGATAGACCTTTGATGAAAATTGAAGAAAAGACGAGAAATGAAAAAATCAGAAATAGGAGACTGAAAGGCTAGCACATCCCCAACGAAGTTGCCATTTTTTTATGCAGGAAAATCCTCTCTATAGACAAAGACGATCCCTCTAGCCCTAGAGTGGGTCTAGCAACAATAGGGAACAATTAGAAACCTACTTTCCTAGATTGTAAATGCGTACAGATTGCGAATAGATCACCTACCCCAATTTGATGCTAATTCCCATTTGAATCCCTTGGTCCTTCGCATTCTGTGGTCAGATATTCGCCGCTATCGGCACTTACTTCCCTGCAAAAAGGATTAAAATGACAACAAAAATGAAAGTATAACATATATAATGCATATACAACCTACTTAGTTGATCAAGGAAAACTAAGAATCCAGTCACACATTAAGACAAGAATGGAAAGAACAAACAAATCATATTATATTAAAATAGAGAGGGGGAGTTACAACCTGCGCCTTGACGTTGCAGCTCTCCTTCAATGGGTCTTGATCCAGGCACGTCTCCAAATCGCTCATTCAACTTGATGTGTGGGAAAAAGGTCTCAACTCTCACTCGGTGTCTACAGCGACAAAAGGTCTCTCTGCTCTTCTTCTATCTCTGTTATAACTAGCAGAGCTATGGGATATTTCCCATTATATAGAAAAGGAGGAGGGAGCATGGATCCACTTTAGGTGGGGAAATGGGTTATCCCTTTGGGTGGTTCCACTTTTGTAAGAACAAAGAGGCCAAAGGGGGAAGCTCAGTTCTATCCTCAGGAGCAAACAACCAGGTCTCCACCATGAAGCTTCCAGATTTCAAAGCTTCACTTCCATTTTTAAAAAAATTCCCAGAAGGGGATCGATGCGAGTATGAACTTCATTCCAGCACCAATCAGTGCAACCCTAGACCAAAAAGATGGCATCAACGCGAGCAAGACACGGAGAGTGTGTGCCACTCGAGATAACTAGGTTTACAAGGAGATGCTTTAGGAAAGGCCAACAACGAGTTTGTTCATTATGCTGAAGAGGACATGAAGGCACATTTTCATTATGGAAAACAGGCACAGTGGTCACAAATTGACAAATTTTTGTGTAACAGGGAAGCGTTGTGCACCTCGAGGAAAAGAGGGGGGTGGTAGGTCTGCACAAGGTATGCCTGCTCAATTTACTGCAAATCCCTCATTTTGGGTGCAACCCCATCAATGATATATGTGTCAGACAGTTGCTGGCGTTGGTCCATGATGATGTGCTCTGTTTGGGAGAGTGCATCCCAATTGATGCAGAATTAATTCACAAAATCACATGTCAGCCTGCTAATGGGGTTGACCCTATTGCAATATTTGGTGGTAAAGTGTAGGAGAAGGTGGTTGCAGACCAAATCAAGAAGAAGTATAACATCACACACAAGACCCAGGGTTTCATTTTGGAGGAAATTAATGACCCCGTTGTGCATTTTTGTACTCTCATCTTGGCTTGTAAGATGATGTGTAAGTGTAGGCCCAAGGAGGTGCCTACACATGTGATTGCGCTTGGCAGTAGATGTAAAATGTGCATAATTTACAATTGGTGTGGGTATCTATGCAAATAATTCTTAGAGAAAGTGTGTGAGGCACAGGAGGAAGGAAAGCCCTTCCAATATACTTGGTTCATGTTACTAATTTTGCTTATTATATGGAGAACCTAAAAAGACATGCAATTCCAAGAAATTGAAAAGAAAATGCGCGAAGCTGCACGCTACGCATATTTATGGAACTCGTCAGACCCGGTGCATGCGATGGAAAACAAAATATTTTTGGTTTTGTATGATGCCACCCTGAACCAAGAAGTATAGTCAAAGCCACGAATGTCACCCACCCTATATGATCAATATAAAATGATCACGGATTTCAAAGCCATGTTTCATGACATCCTAATCCATGCAAAGAGTGTTGTAGAGGGAGTCTGGTATGAGCTGCCCTATTTGGTGACCGAGGATGATCTAGTCAGAGTGACAGCATAATGGCCACCGGCTTGGTTGAAACCACTGACCCCAATGAAGCAGCGCACTCTAACAAGAAAATCTACAGAGAAAGGCATTGAGAAACCTAAAAAGATAGTGACAGCGACGGTTACAGAGAAACCCACAGAGAAGGAACCAACCCCTACTAAAGCTAGAGAAACTATTGACACAACGACAGTGCCAGAAAAAAATGGCTTTGTGCCTAAATAAACCGGAGAAGTTGAGACATAAAAAGGCACTAAGCACAGCTCTTAGGCCGTTGGTTGCTCGCCCAAGAAGCAAAAGGGATCCAAGAAGGTAGGGCAGGAGGTCCTAACGCTGATAGAGGACGACCTCAATGAAATCACGAACACCGTCACGTCTACAACTGAAGATCATTGAACATATATGGAAGTTCAATAAAATTCTTCGTTCGAGATCATATAAGTCGGATTGCAGGAATTGAAATTTCAGGCGAGCCAGATTCAAGAGAGCATGATTCAGGCGAGCCGGACCAGCACACCAGTCACGAGCGCACAATTTTTGGATGTTTCTCTACCAGTATCAGGGAATAAATGATTTTTCCACATCCCCCTACCAGAAATTCAAATGAACGATAACCACAGTGTCCAATTCACTGGTACATGAGATGTGCATGTTAATCTTTCGGTGTTTCCTGCAAGTAAATTAAATCTTCTTCATTCAGTGATTGCGGATGAGCTTTAATACTGAGAGGTTACTGCCCACAAAAAGATAAGGGATTCCCAGAATTAGGTCGTGCAAGCACACCAATAAAAGAAACAAGCCGAAGCAGCTTGCATAGAAGGAGAAGCCCAGCGAGCTGTGCTGGAGGTGAAGACCAACCAAGTATGCCGCGACATTCCAACTATCCTGGCCACAACTATGCTCGCTGAAAAGTTGGAAGGATTGGTTTTTGTAGTGAAAGCATCACGCACAGAAGTAAAAACCATCTGGACAGAGTATGAGCAGTAGATCGCGGACCTCCAGACAAAATTGCAGTTGAAGACACTACTAGAGGTTCGCGCACACAGAGCTGAGGAAGTTAAACAAGAAAAGGAAAACATTATTACTATGGTCACCCAGTGTGATATTTTATTAACGAGGCCATGGATATTTGGGCCTCTTTCCAAAATGAGCCGGTAGTATAGAAGCTATGCGACGCCCTCAACTAGAAAGAGCAGCAATTCTAAGAAATCCGGGTAGTGGCACCCACATTGGTCCTCACACAATGCCTTGCTTGTCTGCAAGAAGGCAGAACAATTCAAACAGATATTTCAGACCTGTATCGAAAGGAATAGGTACTAAAGGAGCACATGCAACCATGGGTAGAAGAAGCATTGCAATTATCACAGAATTTGGACAATACTTTGAAAATAGCTCAATAGACTCAGCACAAAGTCGAGATGGCCATAGAGGGGCCTACTATTGAAAATATCGTTCAACAAGCGCAGAGCGCAACAACACAAATACTCCAGTTAGTGCTCCCTCTCCAAAATTCTTCCAAAACACTTCAAGCTAAGACTAAGGAGCCAGTGCTTCAGTGACTTAGGATGAGTCATATGTTTGTGTTGGGGGCCTGTTGGAGCGGAGTCCCCTAAGGCACAAGTTCTGAAGACATTTTTGTATGATTTGGTATGTGTGCACTTCTCTAATAGAATCAAGGGGCTTTGTGTTACACAGCATTTTGTCACCTTCCCTACAATCCCTCGTCTCGCATATTGGAGGGTCTTTCCCATGACTTGTGAGCAGTGTCATACTCTACAAACACCTTCTTTGCATCCTTCTACATAAGGGCATCATTTCTCCTGTTGAAAATTTCCTCAAAAAAGCACACAAAAACCTATGTTTTGGCCTTGATGCTGGTAGCTAGTTCATCCCTCGCGCCAATGTGGTAAATTTTCACTAGGGCCCGTGCCACCTGGCGCTTTATCCTTGTGTAGTGCCTGTTACACAATAATTTTTCACTGTCCCTACAATCCCCATCTCACGCATTGGAGGGTCATTTCTGTGACCAATAAGTAGTGTCATGCCTTGCAAATATCATCATTTCATCCCTTTCCATGAGGACAACAATCCTTCTGTTCACCATTTCCTGAGCAGACCACTAAAAACACATGTTTTTTCCTTGGCACTGGTAGCCCGTTATGCCCTCGTGCCAATGAGAAAAATTAACACTGAGCCTGTGCCAGTTGGCACTCTGTCTCAGTGACCTTCCCATGCCAATATGTTTATGGAATTTTTTTTAAAAATAGAGTCAAATTTTCGATCACAACAACTTCGTGGATGAGTCATAGGGAGTGGTTCAACTGAATAACCACTACCTTCCTCCTTTGGCCTCTTGTTTCCACCTTATGGGGAAACCTCCCAAGGGGTAAGGCCTCCCTTCCACTATTGTAGGGATCCCAACCTCCTCCTCTCCTCTATAAATATAGCCATCTTCCATTGATGTCCTGGTTGAACAGGTTATAGTTGAACAGATAGCTGAAAAAGTTAGCATAGAGAGGAAGAAATCATAGCTTTGGGAGGATAGTGCAGAGTGTGATTTTTTGTGTGTGTTGAGAACATAGTGATATATTGGACCTTTGTTCATGAGGGTGTGGCAAACGTGCTTGGATACAGACCTATCGAAGGAGAGCCTCAACATCAAGGCTTGGTTGTAAACTCCCCTTGTCTTTATCATAATAAAATTCATCTGATGTTTATCTTCCATTCTTGTTTACATCTATAATGAGATTTCTAGCATTCCTTGATCAGTTAGATGGGTTGTAATTGTTTTATGTTTGTCATGGTTTTACGCTTGTCGTGTTGTCTTGACTGTCTATACAGGTAATCGAACATTGATAGCAGCATGTATCGAGCTGGAGAAGAGTGATGGATCAAGTAGCTTCGATGAAAGAAGACAACATAGCATCAGAATGAGGTAGGTCATCTTCCTTGCTCTGAATTTCATTTACAATCTAGGAAGGTAGATGTTAGTATGTTCCTGTAGTTGCTAGACCCACCCTAGGGATAGAGGGATCGCCTCTGTACGCAGAGGGGATTTACCTAGACAATAAATTGGCGACTCCACTAGGGAGTTTCCTTTGATTTTGTCACTCTTTGAGGTCTTGGTCATTTGACAGATTTAGTCGAACGACCATTTCCCTATTTTTTCCTATGTTTTTCATCAATTACGATCTTTTGGCTTTTGCTTGAAGTGGTGATTCTGGTCTTGGTTGGGAGAAATTCTTTGGTTTTTCTGTTCAGGCATTGCCGCTAGTTGTCAGTTAGCAACCCGCACCAATTGGCCATTGGCGCTAGTTTTCAGTGAGCAAGTCGCGCCAGTTGGCGCTAGTTTCACCCACCAAAGTCGTGCCAATTTCAGGGTGTATGAAAAAATGAGGTTTTTTCCCTAAATCCTTCACCAGTATGTCTTCCCCTTCCGGTCTTTTTCTTTGTATGATTTACTCATTCTCTCCTCTATTTTTTCACTTATGAGAATATATTACATTACTCTTTATTCAACTAAAAAGGTTTCTTTCTTGATTGCTTGATGTAAAAGGGAATGAATGCCTTGTTTTGAGCTCATGCTTTGGAAGTCCTTTTTGTGCTTGACCTCATATGTCTTGTAGCCTTTTGAGGAATTTCGTTACAAATTGTTTCAAACAACGATTGCATTCTTAGTGTGGTTTTGCATCATTTTTGCATTCATCCTTCCATTAAGGAGATTTGTGTTCATTTAGTTTTCGTCTCAAAGTTCGCTTTTCGTTAAAATGCATTAGATCACGTTGCATTGAAGAGTATTTTTTGAGATTTATCATTGAACTTAGATCACATTGTTTAATGATTGAAAGCTAAAAATCGCATCGAGTGCATTCTCTTTCATTAAAAGCATGCATTAAGTAGATTCTCATTTCATCGAAAAATGCATTGAGTGCATTCTTATTCTTTCAAAAAAAGGAAATTGTGCATAGATTATGTTAGAGTCGGTATCTTCATCCCTCCGTCAGAGATCAAATTTCTCTTGTTGCATTTCATTTTAGGTGTCTCATTCAGTTCAGTCAGCTACATTCCATTAGGAGCATGGATCATCTGACGGTAGGGTCTTGTCACTCATATCCCTCATGTCATGTACCTGCTAGTCTGTGTCTGTTCATCAAAATCATTTACAGTCATTTACAGTCATGTTTGGTCTCTTGGTTAGCAAAGAGTCATTTTAGGGTTTTTAGTCTCATTAGGTCTAGGGTTTCGTTAATTTAGTCTTCAAAATGACTAATAATGTTAGCAGGCACATGAGGGAGGTTCGAAATAGGTTTTCATTGCAAAAAATTTCATCATCGTAATGCTTGATAATGATTTTTCTTCAAAACTCTGTTTTGAAGAAAAATCGTCTATTTCATATTTTGTAATAAATGCAATGTAATTTTCAAAGTTTTTTCAGTTGTGAAGTACTTCAGGCGCAACCCTGGTCGCCTTTGCCAAATCTCCATGCCAACCACTCCCTGCAAAAGAGACAGAAGCTCATCATCAGTCCAAAAAATCAAAAGGAAGCAAAACAGAGTTTATTTAAAAAGTGTCAAAGTTCAAACATTACAAAAGTGGGTTTTCAAGAAGCAAAAATTAAAATCTTTGCCACAAAATATATTTTCATTGTTTCAACAATCCATTTGCATGCCAAGAAACAGCAAGGAGCTAAGGAAAATCGTGGAGGAGCAAAGAAATCGTGGAGGAGCGAAGACTGTGTGTAATTTGTTGAGCGTGGCGAACTGGGTGGTGGTCGCGCGCATTGGCTGAGCGCGGCGCATAGGGCTGCTCTGCACTGTGTATTTTTGAACCAGCACGGTGCATAGAAAGGGCGCGACGCACTGGGCAGTGGTCACAACGCACAAGGCAGACAGCTAAATTTTTGTCATTGCTTCACAAAAATTCAAATCGACTCGGTCCTTCTCGCTCCAAGTAAGTTCAAGTGATCTTGTAATTGCTATTAACCCATGTTTGGTGTTGTTTGAGTTTTAATATGAGTTTGAATGCCAAAACTTAAACCCTACCATCTTATTGAGAATTAATTCCTTAGGGTTTTGAAGTTGGTGTTATAAAAAATAATTTTGTGCCAAATTACTCAATTCCCCACCTTGTTTTTCCCATCTCCCATCACTATTATCTCATCACTACACCATCCTCTTACATCTCTAAAATTCATTCACTCCTAAGACCCATTTCCCAATCCCAAGTCATTTCATCTCACTCTCATTCTCCCTTTCCCATCTCACTTGTAAAAAATTCCCAAACCCCAAGTTTCCCAAACAGTCAATTGGTTGTCCCTACACTTTAGTTATCACTTGATTAAACCCCATTATCCCCACTGCCCTATTTCCCCACAGTCCCTCCCATGCTACCATATATTTGGAAACTAAAACAAAAGCACCAAATTCTCATTTTCATCTCATACAAACCAACATACACCTTGCATGGACATCATGGATACAGATACTGACACATCATATGACGGAGATAGTGATTCTACCACTGAGCTGCATGCACCTAGAAGGCCTCGTAAAGGTGGCAGACATGTGAGAGAGGAGCCCACCTCATTGACTGAATTGCAGGCTTGCCCAATTTCCATGGCATGTTTTCAAGAACAGTCATGCTATCAGTTTTGTGAAATGATTGCTAGGATCCATCATCATCAGGAGTTGGCTCGTTTGTTTGTATTGCATTTACATGATGGTCAGGTAACTCTTGCTGGTGTAAATTTCACTTTGACACCGGAAACTATTTCTCAAGCAACCAAAATACCGAATGTGGGTGAACAGTGGAACAAAAGATAGCAGGTGGACAGAGTGCATTATGAACCATACATTAGGCCTAGCTTTGTGAGGCAACTCAGCAGGGTGTTTCCATTCCGGTTCCTAAAGGAATCCTATGCGCCTTTGATGAAACTCATTATCAGATATTTCAGTTGTGAGGGCCGGTTTTCACGCCTCTATGCCTACCACATCAGGTTATTGATGCATTTCACCAAAGTGAGGATGATGAACATACCTTATTTCATGTGGCGAAACATCGAGAGAATGACCACTCTTGTGCAGAAGAAAACTCCCGAGCAGCAGTACAACAATATTTATCACTATGCACTCATCAAGATCGTGGTTGTACATCAGCTTGGATTGTAGGGTATTTCATGGAAGGATTTCATTTCCTGTGATTTCTTCACAGCTCCTCAAGTTCCTCTGGAGGTTTTCCATGATGCAGGTGAACCTTCACATCAGTATGGAGGTCAGAAGGCAGAGACTACTAGTGTGCCTACATATGTCACTTATCAAAGAGGCACTAGAAGATTATTTGCAACAGCCCGGCGAGTAATATCTCCACCTGGGGTGGAAGGGGTCTCATTGCTATCATTAGCAGTATAGGTACAGGTATAGGAGAGGTAAGAGGCCCATGCAGGATGAGGGCCCTTCAGGAGGCCAGGATACTAATTTTGTACTCATTGATGAGGATTTGAGCTCTCCAAGATCAAAGTTGAGAGAGACTATTCAGGAGCAGAAGGCGGAGATTGACACATTGACCGTAAAATTGCAGAGAGCCCAATGGATCATAAATTACCTGGAGCAGTGAAAAAAATAGTTGGAAGATCAGCAAACAATCATGGAGTTGCAAAACATCCGTGAGAACCGACAAGCTGCCCAAAGAAGCCAAATAGAGATGACACCCATTGAGCGGGAGATTGAGGCTGATAGAGAGACTTGGCTTGAGAGTGTCAATATTCATCTTGAGAAGCTATTGGAAAAGGAAAACAAGGAAAATAAAATGCTCAGGCACATGGAGAACCATTATTGGGCACGAAATCATGTTTGCAAAGCGAGGATCAAGATCTTGAAAGAAAGACTAAAGAAGGCACTAAAGCATCGCAAAAGGCACGATATACTCCAAATTTTGGCCGAAGCTTCTTTGGCCTAGCATAGTGCTTGATGGTGGAAATTCAGCCCAAATTTCAAGAAATTTGGGAAACTTTTTGTCAATTTTGAATTTTTTGGCCTTAACACAGATTTTTCTGCCCAACGCGTAGCACCACTTGTCGCGCGCTTATAATTGGCAACTCCTTTTGAGGAAAACTTTGAATTTCTAGATTTTTCATCAAAAATTATGTATTCCTACCCATTACCTAAGGATTTTGACAATTTTTTGGTTGCCTAAAAGGTCAAAAACACCTCAAAAATGGCCTTTCTGCCACTTTTTGCACACACAGGAAGCAGTGTTGGGAAATTAGATTTTTGGAGGGAAAATGGCAACCAAATTCAGAAATTCCACTTGGGTTGGAAAGTAGACAGGAAAATCTTTCTAAAAAGCTATCCTGTGCTCAATTTGGACTTCGGAAAGGCCCTCAAAATCAGCCTCAAAGTGGCGCTATGCATAGAGATTTCAGGCACGGCGCATTGGGAAATTTGGCCTATTTTTCACTCAGCAGCTCAGTTTTTCGCCTAGTTTTGGCCAGTTTGACTTTTTCATGTAACTCTTGATGTAAATTGATGTAATTTCATGACTATGATGTAATTTTAGCACATTTTTACTCATCCAAGTAGATTCATTCACCAAAAAGTGAAATGTAAGTGAATGAATAAGTTTCCTATCATATAGAGGCAAGTTGTTTCATTGCCTATTTTCCAGTTCTTAGTTTAGATATGGTTGAAACAGCTCCTAGAATGGTGAGCTCTACCCCTAGAGGCATGGGGATGAGTTAGGCTTGTCTATATCTTGTAATTCTTCAGTCATTTTCAGGGTTGGACACTTGGGATTGCTTGGCACTTCATTGTACATTTCATCTCTGTAATTTTGGCAAAGGAATAGACCAGGGTTTGCAGCACTCTTTGGGATCCATGTGGCTCTATGTTTTGATGGTGTATTTCTCTCTATTATTGTAATTTCACTAATGTTTTATGTGTATCATTTCCCTTCTCCTTTCTTCTTAAATTAAACAAATGAGTGATAAAGGTGGAATTCATTAGATTGCTTTGCTTTGCCTTGAGTTTTGTTTAATTTTCCATGTTTTCATCTGTTTGAAGAGGATTCTTGAAAGCCTCTTGCCCTCTTCAGCTCCTCACCGGTCTGAACTATCCATTCATTCAATCCAAAGCATCAAAACAATTTCCTTCCTTGCCCCATTCATAACTCTGCAAAACTAGGTCTCATCCCCAAACCCAAAACTGCCTTTCCCTTTGATTCCAACAAAACCCCCAAAATCAAATCAAACTATTTTTCTTATATACCTAGCCTAAAATCAGCCTTTATTTCAAGTCATCTCAAGCCTTACTGATTATTTTTGCTGAGATTGACCCGGAGAGAGCCCTCTCCTAATCTGGTAGGGCTAGCTACCAGACTGAGCGTGGTTTGATGTTACCCTGAACTCTGCCTTCCTTCAGCCTGAGGTAGATTTAGGCCATAATAGATTACAATTGCATAGTTTTCAAAAAAGAGGATTTTTCATAGATTACATTGCATAATTCACATTGTTGAATGTTTTAGACTACTTTTGGATAGTGAAATTCATCTACTTTGGAAAAATTTTGTTTGCAGTGTTGTTGTTTGTTGCATCATTGTTTGAAGCTCTTCCCTTAACTAGATAGAATTTATCGAATTGAAAGTTTTATTTTCTCATATAGCTGCATATAGGATATTTTTAGATGACGTGTGGTAGGGCCTTGAAATCAAAACCTAATTCAAGATCAACCTTTGAAATTTACTCAATTAACCTAAGGCAACATTGAAACCTAACAGAACATTTAGAGGTCTAGGCCAGTGACGTGTTTCGGCGTCGTTCAACCTAGTAGCTATCGTTTGCCATCTGGCTTTAGACAGCGCTGGTATGGACTTGTGCTCCTCGTACCATCGAGTATATAAAGAGAGACCCCTCTAGGTTGCAATCCTTTTATCCATAGGAAGTTGAGTCTACCGCCTTGTAACCGTGATACACCGAACACAACATTCGGGGAGACTAATTGCACGTACATCAAGTCCTTGGTCAATTCTTCTTTCATTTGATTACCAAGGTGTATATGGAAGTTCATGGGAACCTTGTACACCCTTTTTCCTAGACTACCTGAGCAGTCATTTTTGATCTTTACTAACTCCATAAATTTGAAAAGATCATCGAGCACTTGTCCTTTCATGCTCGTTTCAACTTGAAAGTGATACAGTCACCTTTTTCCTGTTTCTCGACTCTTAAAAGATGAAAAAATAGAGTTTGGTTTCAGTGTCTTAAAATTAGTTGTCCACGAAAGATTCCTGGTTAAAGTTAGTTTCCTTAGCATTTTGTTTTAACGTTGTTTCTGATGGAAACCTGTCCGAAGTTTATCAACCAAGGAATCCCCTCTGAAGGGAGTCTTGGTCCTTTTCCTGCTTTTGGGAATGTTGGTGCTCCTTATATGGCAACATTGTCCCTTCCTAGGTTAATTTTTGGGTTGCCTATTTGGTTATTCTCGACCTTTGTGGCCTCGAGTGTTCCACCCACTGTACAACCATCTCCTCCACCTAAACAACATCATGTTGATTCTAAAGTGGACCTCTCCCCTTCTTTGCCTATTTCTTCGTCCTCTTCTCCTACTTCACCTAGTGAAAGTTTGGATTCTAGTAGCCAGGTGGCTAAGAAGAAGAAGAAGAAGTTAGATAAGTGAGAGGCTAATGCTGTAGTTGTTGCTCCTAATAAGCCTTCCATTAATAAACCATCCAACCTTCCATGGAAATTCAAATTCCCTTGCATGTTGTGCAAAGGTGACCACCTTCTTCGAGATTGCCCTGGCATTCCCAAGGTACTTGAAGTATGGTCTGATGGTCATCCACCGTTGCCTTTGACTTCCGAAAGTCATGTTGGTAACACATCCTTGACTAGTGCTAATAAGACTTGTAAGAAACAGGGTAAGGTTACCAATCCCTGTAAGTTGTGTGAAGGGCATCATCCCATTCACCTTTTTCCATACATGGTTGAAGCCAAGAGAGTGTTGGACAAGCTTACTATTTCTGCACCCTGCCTTCCAGTTGGTTACCAGAAACTTTCTTTGAGTCCTCCGCTAGTTGATTCCACGATCGGTCAAGAGTCATCCTTGGTCGATCCCGCTCCCCCGGAAATTCAAATTCAGGAATCTGTTCCTGACCAACCACTGGATGTGGAATCAGTCGACTTGATCCTTCCTACAGTTCATTAGGTCTTTTCCGTCGAGAGTGGATCTCATCCCCCTCACGTTCCTCTTGTTTCTTTAGATTCCTTAGACTTGGAGAAAGATCATCTTGTCCCTGTAATTCAAGAAGTTTCTCCTCCTGATTCCATGATGGAGGTCCAAGAGGATGCTCCTCTCGCTCCAGTAACACTAGGGGAGGACCATCTAAGTTCGATGGTACCCCCTCCAAGTAGTTTTGTCACTTCATTCGATTGGAGTCGATTTTCAGGATACCACCTTCCATCTTATGTGCCTTTCAAGATAATGGTACAAACCTTTGATCTGGTCGTACCCAGCACTATTATAGATGAAGGCGCATCTGTTAGTATTCTGTCTTCCACTACTTGGCAGGATTTTGGTTCTCCACTGCTTATGCCTGTTACGCAGAATCTGTTGGCTTTTAACAGAGGAACCAGTCAATCGTTAGGGATCCTTCCGAAGTTGCCTGTTACATTGGGAGGGAAAACTATCCATATGGATGTGATGGTTGTTCTAGGCACCTTGGATTTCAATTTACTATTGGGGTGTGACTATACTTATGTCATGGGTTCTCTTGTCTCTTCCCTCTTTCGTGTGATTTGTTTTCCACACAAAGTTCAGATCGTGACCATTGATCAGCTTTCATTCTTTGGTCCTAACATGACATCTGGTCCACCATCATCCCTTCCAGGGATTTATTCGTCGGTTGTATCTTCCCCACCGTAAGTTAATTATGTGGCTACCTGTCCCGTGCCTGCATTTAGTGATAGTGCCATTGTGCATTAGGTGCTGGGGGCATTGGGTCTTGATTTCCGAGATGTTGTTCTCCCATCTGGTGTGGAACTCTTGGAAGCCACGACTTCTTATTCATCATGATGAAAGGTCATCAGAGCAGAGTTTGTTTTCTTGTGTCAAGCTCCTTAAGAAATGAAACAAGCTTGTCGGAGAAGAGTTCGTTTTCTTGTGTCAAGCTCCTTTAAAAAATGAAACAAGGTCATCGGAGTAGAGTTTGTTTTCTTGTGTCAAGCTCCTTCAAAAATGAAACAAGATATTATGAGGATAATTCTTTTAATGTGTCAACCTCGTTAAAACAATGAAACACATTCCTGTTCAATTTAAGTCTTTGTTTAGATCTCATAAAATCCCAATCAAGTATTTCCCTTAATCTCGTAATTTGAACCTTCACTCCATCTGCCTTTCATATGGATTGAGGCTTGGGGGGCATGTACCTCGAATTGAGGCACCATGCTGGGGGCATGCTTAATTTTTCAAGCATATTTTGTTTCTATTTCAAGCTTGTGTAAAAATGAAACCGGTTTCAAGCATAGTTTATCTTTGTTTCAAGCTTGTGTAAAATGAAACCAATTTCAAGCAGAGTTTCCTGATTTCAAGCTTGTGTAAAAATGAAACCATTCCCATTTTACCTCTCGTGATTTCCATTTTATCAACCTGTTTTTCTAGATGAGCCTTGGTTTTTTCATTTCATTGTCATCATTTGCTTAGCTGATCATACGCCTTCACTTGGTTGTTTTACTCGATCCTGAGGAACCATTGCGATGAGTGGTCTTGTTAGCCAGCCTCTTGACCTTTACTTGTTCTGAGCAGTTCCACCATTAACGGAACCAGTTGCTACCCTTAACACCACTCATTCCTCCAGGGGGAGTCAATTTTCAGCTCTTTTCTGAATCTTAAAAATTGAAAATATTGTCGAGTTTCTTGTCATTTTGAACTCGTTAAATTATTTGTAAAACAATATCTACCCAGTATATGTTTACCCCTTTTTCGAGCTGGGACAGATTATTTACGAAAAAGGAATACCCTAGCTTATCGTGACTAGGAGGTTCTCTCAGACATAGTTTTCTACTTTTTTGAATCTGTGAGACTACCTACGAAAAGAGACTACTGGAGTTTTCTTTTCTACCTTCTTTTCAAACTCTCTAAACATGAAAATATTTCGAGTTCTTCCTTTGTCAAACTCGTTAAAACTGATGACATCGGACTCCGTTGTTATGACGTTATTCGAGTTCCTCCTTCCTAGGGATCGTAAAATGTACTAGGTTGGATTTGTCCAAAGGAAAAACTTATATGACAAGCATATGATATCCTCTTCAAGCTTGTGTAAAAATAAAGAGGTACTCGCCAGAAATGGTGGGGAAAAATGGAAGTTATTCATCAGTTGTGTTGGCAATATGTCACTCTTGAACATGACACTTATCTGTAGTTCATGTCGGGTTGGGATATCTTCACTCTGTCACTTTGCCTCCATGAGTTTGGGAAATATGTTTTCCTCTCATTCGATTACCAATTTTTTCAACATGACCTTTGATCCTATTTGAGTCAAATGCTGCCAAATTCCAGAGTCGTGTCGCCGATATGTTCAAGAGAAAATCCTTCTGCAGTTTGTACATTCCCTAATCCTTTGTTTCAGTCTTGATTCACACTCATATTACCTTCTCTGTTTCATGTCGATGATGTGGGATTCATTATGACCCTCCTTCGATGGATCACTTCCTGTCGACTTCAGCTCATTATCCTAGAAGTTGATCTAGAGACTCCTTTCTGGTACCTTAGAGCTTACATGCCCTAATGGCAAGTTATTCACATTCGAAGACAGGTTCACATCATTGGCCTTCGATCGGGTGATTTCACGAGTGTTTTACTTCAGCTCACTATTCACATTCTGTGGATTGTACTAGTAGTACCTTGAGAGCCATTGACATTATGGGTGGTTTCTCTTGCACTTGTTAACGATTCACATCATTGACCAGTAATCAAGTGATTTTCTAGCATGTTCGACTTCAACACGTCTATTCACATGTTGGAATTTTTACTTTGATTGGGTGGTGTCGGAGCGCAAGACCCTGGGCTTCGATCACAAAAGTCCAGGTTGCGATGAGTGATGAGTCATTCATGATTATATACATGATTGTTTAGATGGATGGCTACGACCATACCTCAGGTTATCTCATTTTGATCCTCTCTATATGGATGGTTGTGCCCATACCATGGATCTATTTCACATGATCCCTTCATTCGAATGGCTGCGTCCATGTCGAGGATCCATTCACATGATCCTCTTCTTGATGGATAGCTGCGCCTATACCATGGATTTATGTATTTTCATCAGATATTTCAGTTATGTATATGTATCTATGATTTATTTTCAAGTCTCCCGACAATAGCGTCTGGTTCCTTGCACGTACTTGTAAAGCATTTCACCCCTCACTCATGTTCGGACTTCATACTTTAGGGGGCATATGTTACACAATAATTTTTCACTGTCCCTGAAATCCCCATCTCGCCCATTGGAGGGTCATTTCTGTGACCAATAATCAGTGTCATGCCTTGCAAATACCATCATTGCATCCCTTTCCATGAGGACAACAATCCTTCTGTTGACCATTTCCTGAGCAGACCACTAAAAACACCTGTTTTTTTCTTGGCGCTGGTATCCCTTTATGCCCTCGTGCCAATGAGGAAAACTAACACTGAGCCCATGCCAGTTGGCACTCTGTCTTAGTGAGATGCCCATGCCAATTTTTTTATGGAAATTTTTTTAAAAATAGAGGCGAAGTTTCAATCACAACAACTTCGTGGATGAGTCATAGGGACTGGTTCGACTGAATAACCACGACCTTCCTCCTTTGGCCCCTTGTTTCCACCTTATAGGGAAACCTCCCAAGGGATAAGGCCTCCCTTCCACTATTGTATGGATCCCAACCTTCTCCTCTCCTCTATAAATATAGCCATATTCTGTTGATGTGTTGGTTGAACAGGTTCTAGTTGAACAGATAGCTGAAAAATTTAGCATAGAGAGGAAGCAATCATAGCTTCGGGAGAATAGTGCAGAGTGTGATTGTTTGTGTGTGTTGAGAACATAGTGAGATATTGGGCCTTTGTTCATGAGGGTGTGGCAAACGTGCTTGGATACAGACTTGCCGAAGGAGAGCCTCAACATCAAGGCTTGGTTGTAAACTCCCCTTGTCTTTATCATAATAAAATGCATCTAATGTTTATCTTCCATTATTTTTTACATCTATAATGAGATTTCTAGCATTCCTTGATCAGTTAGATAGGTTTTACTTGTTTTATTTTTTTCATGGTTTTACGCTTGTCATGTTGTCTTGACTGTCTGTACAGGTAATCAAACGTTGATAGCAGCGTGTATCGAGCTGGAGAAGAGCGACGAATCAAGTAGCTTCGATGAAAGAAGATAACATAGCATCAGAACAAGGTAGGTCATCTTCCTTGCTCCGAATTTCATTTACAATCTATGAAGGTAGATGTTAGTATGTTCCTGTAGTTGCTAGACCGACCCTAGGGCTAGAGGGATCACCTCTATCTGCAGAGGGGATTTACCTGGACAACAGTGCCCGTGCCAGCTATTTTAGAAACGTTTTTTAAACAAACAGAGGCGGAATTTTCCTTCTAACTACCTCAGGGATGACTCATTAGAAATGATTAAACTTGATAAGACACGAATCTCTCTCTTTAGGTAGTGGCTTTTACCTCCCATGGAACACTCTTTGAAGATAGGACTCCCTTCCATGATTATAAGGATCCTAACCTCTCCCTCTTCCTCTATATAAATAGGCCTTCTCCCTTTATAAAAGCTAGCTAAACATATAGCCAAGAAGCTAAACTTGGAGAAGAGATACTATAGCTGAGTAATTACTATATAGAAGGTGGAACCAAGGAGAATTTCGTAGAGACATCCCCGTCCAAATTCCTGACGAGCCTTTGTGAGATGCGCTCTGCTGGAACCCTGTTGGAGGAGACCACAAGGTTGAAGCTTGTTTGTAATCTTCCTTTCTTTCATTAATATACTCGACTATGGTGTTGGTTCCTGTTATTTCCTAAATCTACCTCAGGCTGAAGGAAGGTAGAGTTCAGGGTAACATCATACCACGCTCAGTCTGGTAGCTAGCCCTACTAGAACAGGAGAGGGCTCTCTCTGGGTCAAACTCAGTAAAAATAATCAATAGGGTTTGAGATGACTTGAAATGAATACTCATTTTAGGCTAGGTATATGAATAAAGGAGTTTGATTTTATTTTTAAGGTTTTTGTTGGAAAAAGGGAAAGGAAATTTTTGGGCTTGGGGATGAGGCCAAATTCTTGCAGAGTTCAAGTTGGGGAAAGGAAGGAAATGTATTTGATGTCTTAGATTGAATGAATGGATATAAAATACTGCTGAGGAGCTGAAGAGGGCAAGAGGCTGCAAGGATCCTCTTCAAACAGATGAAAACATATAAAACTAAACAAAAGCTTAAGGCAGAGCACCAGCAAACTAATGAATACTACCTTAGTCACTCATTTGTTTAATTTCAGAAGCAAAGAGAAGGGAAATGGCATACATAGAACATTAATGAACTTACAATTACATGGAGAAAAACACCATCAAAACTCAGAGCCACAAGGATCCCAACAAGTGCTGCAAAACCCTGGTCTTTCCTTTGCCAAAAATGTTGAAATGAATATACAATGAGGTGCCAAACTATTCCCAAGATTCCAACCCTGAAAACAGAAAATACATAATATAGACCAGCCTAACCCCTCCCCATGCCTCTAGGGGTCAAGTTCATCCTTCTAGGAGCTATTTCAACCAATTCTAAACTAGGAACTGAAATCTAGGCAATCAAACAACTTGCCTCTATATGGTAGGAAACTGATTCATTCATTTAATTTTCACTTTTTAGTGAACGAATCCTCTAGAACAAGTAAAAATGTGCCAAATTTACATCATGGTCATGATATTACATCAAGGTAGATCAATAGTTACATGAAAAAGTGAAACTAGTCAAAACTAGGCGAAATTCTGAGCTGTGGAGTGAAAAATAGGCCAAAATCCTCTATGCGCCGCGCCCAAAATCTCTATGCGTAGCACAAGTTTGGAGCTGATTTTGAGGCACTTCCTGAAGTCCAAATTGAGCTCATGATAGCTCGTTGGAAAGCCCTGCCTGTCTACTTTCCAACCCAAGTGGAATTTCTAGATTTTGTATCCATTTTATCCTCCAAAACTTCAATCTCCCAAGACTGGTTCCTGTGTGTGTAAAAGGTGGCAGAAAGGCCATTTTCAAGGTGTTTTTGACCCTTTAGGCCACCCAGAACTTGATGAAATCCTTCCGCTATTCTTGAGAATGCATAAATTTTCACAACAAATCCAAAAATGTCAAGTTTTCCTCCAGAAGATCTCTCAAACGTAAGCGCGCGCAAGGTGGCGCTACACGTTGGGTAGGAAAACCTGTTTTGTGACCAAAAACTCCAAAATGACAAAATTTTCTCCAAATTTGTTGAAATTTGGAGTGAAGGTCCCCCATCAAGTATCATGCTCAGCCAAAGAATCTTCAGCCAAGATTTGGAGTGGATCAGGCCTTTTGCGCCTCCTCAGTGCCCTTCTCAGCCTCGCTTTCAGGATCTTCATTTTCGCTTTGCAAACATGTGTGCGGGCCCAATAGTGGTTCTTCATGTGTCGAAGCATGTTATTCTCTTCTTTTTTTTTCTCTAAGAGCTTCTCCAAATGGATGTTGACCCTTTCAAGCCAAGTCTCTCGATCGGCCTCAATCTCCCGCTCAATAGGTGTCATCTCGGATGGGCTTCTTTAGGCAGCTTGCCGGTTTTCACGAATGTTCTGCAATTCCATGATCGTCTGCTGATCCTCCAGCTACTTATTCCACTGCTCCAAATAGTTAATGATCCATTGCGCTTTCTCCAACTTCTCGGTCAATGTGCTGATCTCATTTTTCTGCTCCTAAATGATTTCTCTCAGTTTTGAGTTTGGAGAACTCACGTCCACATCAATCAATGTAAAATCAGCATCCTAACCTCCTGAAGGGCCTCCCTCCTGCATAGGCCTCTTGCCTCTGTCCTGTCCCTGTACCTGTGCTGATGTTGAAGGCGAGACCCCTTCCACCCCAAGTGGAGATAGTACTCGCGCTGCTGATGAAGGTAACGAGACCCCTTCCACCCCGAGTGGAGATAGTACTCGTCGTGCTACTCCAAATAAGGCTCTCGTGCCTCTCTGATAGTTAACACATACTGGAACACTGATAGGCTCTATCTCAGGACCCTCAAACTGATGTGAAGGCTCACCCGCATCATGAACAATCTTTGGAGGAGGTTGAGGGGCTATAAAGAAGTCACGAGAAATGAACTCCTCCCATGCAATGCCCTGCAATCTAAGCTGATGTACAACAATGATCTTGATGAGCGCATAATGATAAATGTTGTTATGTTGCTGCTCTGGAGTCTTCTTTTGCACAAGAGTAGTCATCCGCTCCATGTTTCGACACATGAAATATGGAATGCTCATCATCCTCACTCTGGTGAAATGCATCAACAGCCTGATGTGGTATGCATAAAGGCACGAGAACCGGCCCTCACAGCTGAAGTATCTGATGATAAGTCTCATCAATGGTGCATAAGATTCCTTCAGAAACCAGAATGGGAATACCCTGCTGAGTTTCCTCATATAGCCAAGCTTGATGTATGGCTCATAATACACTTTGTCTAGATGTTGTCTCTTGTTCCACTGTTCACCTACATTCGATATTCATGTTGCCTGCGAAATGGTTTCTAGTGTCAAGGTGAAATTTACTCCAACGAGGGTAACCTAACCGTCATGAAAATGTAAAACAAACAAGCGAACCAACTCCTGATGATGCTGAGTTTGAGCAATCATCTCACAATACTGAAAACATGACTGTTGTTGAAAACAAGCCATTGCAAGTGGGCAGGCCTGCAATTGAGTCAATGAAGTGGGCTCTTCTCTGACGTGTCTGCCCCCTTTTCGAGGCCTTCTCGGTACATTAAGCTCAGTGGTTGAGTCAATGTCTTGCTCATAAGATGAATCTGTGTCTATCATAGTGTTTGCAATGTGTATGACAAGTGTATGTTTGATTGGTTCGAAAATGTAAAATTGGTGTTTTGTTTTCAATGCCAAAAGTATAAAGAGAAATGAGGGACTGTGAGGAATATAGGACAATGGGGAAAAATGGACTGTCAAGTGAGATTAAGGTGTGCTAACAAGTCACTTGACTGTATGGGGATTTAGGAATTTAGGAATATTTGCAAATGATAGGGAAATAGGGTTTAAATGGTATGAGTGGCTTGGGAATAGGGGATTGGGAATGATGATAAAACTACAGTGATGGGAAAGGGACCATGGGTAGGGAACAGAGTTAGTTTATTTGGCACCAAAATTGTTTGTTTTCAAGACACCAATTTAAAACCCTAAAGAGAAGTTTTGACCAAAATGATAGGGTTTATAACTTCACCACCCAAATTCTCCAACCAATCTTCAAATAAATTTAGACACTGATCAAGGGTATTAGCAAAGTGTTTTGGGCACCGCAGAACAGAAAATTTGATTCATTTCGGAAGTGACGACTCTACATGCGCACAAACCCGGAAGTGCACGCCTCCACGGATGCGCCATGATAGTTAGAATTTACACAGTGAAAAACCTCTATATGCGCCGCGTGGTCTATGTGCGCCGCGCCTTCCTCCCAAATGCGTCACCTTGACACCCCGATACACGATCTCGGCCTTCAAACCGCAGTTTTCACTCTTTCCACAATCTAACTCGGCTTCTTGATGTCTCCTTGCATGCAAATGAATCATTTAGGCACCAAAATATCTTATATGACCATTGGATTTTAATTTTTGATTTTTAATAACCCACTTTGTAATGTTTTGGCTTTGGCACTTTTTCACTTCTTAATATAAACTCTGTTTCTTCGTTTCCACTTTGATTTTTTGGCTGAATTGATGAAACTCTTGGCAATTTTTTGCAGGGATGATTGGCATGTGAATTCGGCAAAGGAAGACCAGGGCTGCGCCTGAATACTTCATGACAGAAGAACCTTTAAAAATTACATATTTATTACAAACAATAAATTTGACGATTTCTTCTTCAAAACAGAGTTTTGAAGAAGAATCAATCTTAAGCATTATTGATGATGAAAATATTGAAATAGAAACAGCCATGGTTTCCCTCTAGCCTATTTTGGTATTATTAGTCATTTTGAGGACTAAATAAGCTATTTTGGGCCTAAAAAGACCTAAAAACTGGAAAACTCTTCTTGACGAGAGTCAAGAGGCCAAAACGGGACTATGAAACTATGGATGACTTTTAAAATTGATTTGATGCCGTAAGAAAAGACAAGGCCATCGGGATAGGCATGAGCGGTATGAGTAACAAGGCCCTTCGTCGGATAGCTGCCCTAATGGAGTGCGGATAGTGACCCGAATGGGACACCTAAAAATGAAATCTGTGAGAGAAATGATCTGCGGCGGGGATAACCCAACCGACTCTAACAGTTCCATCATTGTGTTATGCTTATTTAATGCAATTTATTTAGTCTTCTTCGACTAACTGATAGTTACGAATGTGAAATAGTATGTTGTATATCATCGTTGTTTCTTGTGTGTTTGCAGGTGTGCGAGCGTGAAAGTGAGCGGATCGTGATCTGTCAAACCAAGAGAGAGGGGCAACCACTCTTTCGACGACAACAACAATGTAGGACCTCTGGTAAGTCATCTATTGAATCTCCATCCATTCGTTAACTAGGAATCAATGTTGTAGCTTGTCTCATTTGTGGCTAGACCCACTCTAGGGCTAGTGGGATCGCCTCTGTCTGAAGAGGGGATTTACCTCACCAACACTTTGGGGTAGGTCAAAGTCCCCAATTTTGATGTAAATGGGCTTAAATGTAAATTGTGGGCTTCAAATCATGGTTTGAGACCATAGTATATGTGCATTAGTCATATATAAATAGACAGAATGCGTCTAATCTAAGGAGTGATATATGTGTTATGAATTAGTAATTTCTTGATAAGTTTATGCGTCTGTAAGGGTTGTGGGGTTGGGTGGAAAGGATTCTGCTGGCTGTGTACACAGAGACCTAGTCCCAGATATTTTCGGACTCTGCTGACTATGTGCATGGAAGGGTTTGTAAGGGTTTTTGAAAGGAACAGTTGATGTATTGATTGACATATTTGAAAGATAATAGAAGGACAATTTTGGAAAAGTTTATTGTGTTATGCATTTGAATTGTTTAATGTTTATTCTCTGTTAAGATCGCATTATCTATTTATTGCGCAAAAGATATCTAATATGACTGTGACTGATTATTGATGGTTAATATATCTACTTAAGTGTTTTCATTGGTTAATATCTGGATCGGGTTCTGTTCAATTTTGTTTTGTTTATCTGCACTAAGGAAACAACAATTTTGTGTTATTTTGTTAATAACTATGAATTCTCTTTAAGGTTATTATATATTGTTACACACATCTGTATAAGTTAACTGTGGGTTTTTTTTAGAACCACTTCCTTATTTTCTCCCTCAAGGTGCGGAAACCTAGTTCCGGTACCCCCCCATACTACTTCGGGTGAGACTTTGGTTTGCACAAGACGATCACTACCGAAAGGGAGAGTAGTTGGAGGGTTTGTTGGTTTATCCATAAACTCTGAACCTGGGTTAGGACCCCTCAAGCCAACATCTATCTTAACAAACATATTGATAACCCCTTGTAAAAAGCACCAAATCCCTGATCCCTTAGCATGTTATTTGAAACATTCTAACCTGAACCTTCACCCAACTGAATGCGCAACTTGATCATGTCCACGGGTTGGATGAAACATGTGGCAAGCATACCAGAGGCTCCTCCATTAAAAAATAGCTTCACTATATTCCACAGGATTCTTGTCTTGGGCTTCTCCCTTGCCCTGTGTCACAAGGTTCGTCGAAATTCAACCTTGAATTTCAAATTTTTGTGAACCTTAAAAATATTTTGAGGTTCATTGAACCCATAGATCAAAACTCATAACCTAATTTCACAACTCAAGCTTTGTAATATATCCTTGCAGTTTCCATGTTCGTGATAGCATTTTTTTATTGATGTTGATTTCTTACAATTTTATCCTATATTTAATTTTCAACTTAATATATCTATACATCTATAAAATGCATATAGAATAACCTAGTGGTGATCCTTATCTGAACCCCATAAAAAATCTGAACTCATGTTGAACCTAATCATTTTCGAACCTGAATTTGAACCTGAACCATGTGACATTGCCCCTACCATCTCTCTAAAGGACTTAAACACCCGATCGATAAAAAACTTCCCTCCTCCTCTTCCTAATGTCACCATTGATATGAGAAAAAAAATGCAAGAATAATATGTCTATCTACGCCTCCTCAACAAGAAAGAATAATAATAGGAAGAGATATGATAATTGTTGTGCTACAATGCCTCCTATTAGTGGGGTGAACTACCACACGTCTCCAATTTCAATTTCTTCAGGGATGACGAAATTTTTTTTCTTCTATTGCTGATGTCTCCTCGCCTAAAGAGGAAACGCTTATCATGTAAATATATTTTTAATAATATAAAAATATTTATAAAATTACAATAATAATAGTATAACGTAACAATGTTTATAAAGCTAATATATATACTATAAATTTCCCCTAAAGGTGCAAAGGTACACCGTAGGAATATAAGATTTGATAAGATCATCTCACCACAAATGGAGGCATGCACATAAGTTCTATCATAATCCCCATTGCAAGTGCCATGAGGCGATCCCATTTATCACAAGCTAGGCATGCGCACAAAGTGTTTACAAACCTTTCCCCAAGTGTGCCACACCCAACTATCTGTCTTTTCTCAACCACATGGTTGTAGGTTTTAACCTTGTACAGAAATTATCTACAAATGATTTCTTAAAAATAATAAAAATAAAGAATATCCAGAGAATAAAACATAAAACAAATATACAAAAAGATTTTCCCCTGGACCCCAAATCGATACTACTAGCTTGATTTTTCATTATATTTCTTTTAATGTTACAACACATACATATACATTCTGAAGCATTCATAAACCCAAATACATTAACCCTGGATTAGAACATGACTGTTATAGGTCAATTTGGGCACCATTCCCAATGACCTAGTTAACTGGGCATCATCTCCAGGACCGATGATCAAAGGGTCTATCATTCCCTATCATCTCAGTTGCTATATGCCCTAAGACAGGAAACATTCATGAATAAAACAAGATTTTCATCAAAGTAAGGATTTTCCATGGTTTGAAGCTTATTATTAAACATGTGGGAGCTCACCAACGCAGGCTCTAAGGGGACTAAGTGCATTTCATATGCAGGTAGCCCCATTCAAGGCTGCTCTAAAAAGCACTTCCCGACATTCAAAGGTGTGTTGGTCAGATTGGGAGCGAAATTCTCATTGTTCCGGAATCTCCACTTGGCCAGTGTCTTCTAGAAGGGTTCACATGTGTCAAGCTTCATATCCAAGCATCCATTTGACATCTACATGAATGGAAACATGTCTTGCCTATTTTTGGAATGTTATTGATTACAAAAATACCTACATTTCCTCTATAAATTGAACACAGATCTAAGTGTTTATAAGGAAGAATTTGAGTAGGGAAATGCTGGAGAATTTTCAATAGAGAGTTTGGTTTATGGAGCTGCTGTTGGAGAGACTTATGCTATGATGAGACTTGGGAACTTTGCAGGAAGGTCACGATGAATCAGTTATTAGGTTGTAACCTCTCCTTCTATCATCAATAAAGAGTACTTCTTGTTTTTCCCTACATGCATCCGTGTTTGCTTTGATTTTCCATATTGTAAAATCTTGGTCGATGAATGTAGCTTATGCTTAACTGATTTGGCTAATTAACTTGAATAGATATCTATATTATTGCATCTTCCACTGTTTCAGTGTTCTTTCTTGCAGGAAACATTAAACTATTTGAAACCGCTTGAATTTGAAGCTGTAGTGGAAGCGACAGAAAGGAGTCAATTGGAAGCGACTGAAACAAGTAAGCATCCAATCCTCTCTGTGTATCTGTTCTGAGTTAGGAAAAAGGGTAGTGCAGTCTTTCAACTGCTGTTCTAGACTAGACACCGGTCTAGGGAAGCGTAGTTTATCCATAGATTACAATTTTGGCCCAACAATAACCACAGTTCCCTTGACCTGATCTACAAAGTACCAGGGGTTGAAAACCATCATGTCTCAACACCATGTGAAAACTCATGCACAAAACCATAGGTGGGCCCCCCCCACCAGAAAATAAGGGAAAAAAAAAAAATTTCTCGAGACGCTACCCCGAACCCCGCGCAAGGGGCTACCGGCCCCCTGCGAACCCCTGGACAGGTGGGGTTGTTTCCCCCCTGTGACCCCCTGATGCGCCTAACGCAACGTATAGGGGGGCTTGTTGCCCCCTTGTGCATGCGACTAATCGTGGAAAGAATATAACATGTTAGGATGAATCCTTAGTGTAAGTGTACGAAAAAAGACCCTTTTAGCTATGCATAAAAAATATCCCTAACAGCAAAATATGGCTGCTAATATCTTCAGATCTGCAGTTAGTTGATCAAGACAAATGCCGCAAAAATCCATATCTATGCATAAAAAGACATTAAGCAGTAAAAATAAGGTTTTGCTCCATGCATCCAATAGACAAGACAAGAACAATATTTTTTGAAGAATCTTATATTAATGGCACCTGGGAGGAAAGCAAGAAAGGTGTTTCCAATTCTCCTCAATGGGATGGGTTCTTGGAAGTCCTCAGCACTTCAGATCTAGAATTTATCTCTCTTGTTGGTGTAGAAAACTCGGACAAGCATAGAACTCAAAGGGAGATGACAAAGCAAATTATAGAAAATATGACAATGATAATGGCTCAAAGTCAGACCAAGAGTATAGATCCAGAGTGATCTAAGAGGCAAAAAAAGGTGATGAATGGTAGGAAAAACCCCTCTATTTATAAAAAAATAGTAGGCCCTTCTAGATCTTGGTGCATGATTAAAATAATATTAACCAAATCTAGATCCACCTTTTATGGAATACTTTATTATATTTGTTAGAGGGGAAAGGAATTTGACTTGGGTCAAATCCCTTTATTTGTAAATAATAAATAAATAAATGATTTATTTATCATTTTAAGGAAGTGGTTGAATGATAATTAAATAAATAATGATTTATTTGATTATTTATAAATGATTTAGTCATAGTTAACAAGGAATATTATTTAAATAAGGTTTAAATAATTATTCTTAGAAAATAATAAGATAAATAAGGATTTATCTAATTAATTTCCTTGTTTTGGGTTAAATATAACCAGGAATAATAATTAAATTATTGTTTAATTAATTATTCCATGAGGAAAACCAAACAAATATAGATTTGTCTAATATTTCCCCTTGGGGTTTCCTGTTTAGACCATAAACAACCTAATAAATGTGTTTTGAGAAGGGCACGACTAGAGGAGTTCTAGTGTTAAAATGGCAGCAGGAGATTGTGCCAAATCATCTACTTTGCTATACGAATGAGAAGCTTGACCAGAATCAGCGTTTCGGCGTAATGGTCCCTTAGGAATCTTGGTATGAACCTCCACTTTGGGCTGAGGGATATGCAAGGGACCATTGGATGTTGAAAGAGGCTCTGTAGAACCTGAAGAAGGTGACTCGGGGACAAACGGAGCGGGGGGCTTGGGGTACTGACAGGATCGAGTTTGAAGGTTAAGGTCGATGGTTATAGGTTGATCAGAGTTCATCATGAGGATCTGGTAATCGGAGGAACCAGAAGGGGAAGGTTGAGTGGCCACCTGTCCGTCAAGTGGTTAAGTAGCCACGAATCCTTGCTGGGGGAAAGGATTGGTAAACACAGCCGGTTGAGTAGTGGCCACATTGGGGGGAGCACTAGGGGAGGCATGTTTTCCTCGCAATGTGGCTTGAGACACCCACATCTACTGCATCTGTGGTAGAAGGGGACAATAGTGAGTGTAATGACCGTAAACACCACAACATGAACAAGGCTTATTTGTGCGAATGGGCCTTTCCAGATTGGGTTGAGTGCCCTGTTGCTGGTCAGTAGCATTAGATTCAACACCTAGAGGATTAGGTCCACAAGTACCAAGGGAATATTGGTTTTGATTGCATTTCCTCTTCCTTTGAGAGGAAGGGGGATTAGTCACACCCTGCTGTGCAAATACTTTCCCTGGAGGGGGTGGTAGTTGCTGTTGCTGGGGTTGAGAAGGAAAGGGAGGCGGAGGTGCAAAGGCCGGAGGAGCCAAAGCATCAGGCTATGGATAAGGATAATGGTGAGGTTTGGAAACATTGAGGTAAGTAGGAGGTTGGGCAAAAGGATGAGGCATGTTTTATCCTGGATACATGCTACCTGGAGGGGGAAAAGTGCTGGAGGTGTTGGCCCCTCCTGGAGGGAGGCCATAGCCCATAGGAGGTTGAGCGTATGGATGAGAAAGAGCTCCAATAATACCATTGGTAGAATGATATGCCCCAGGGGCGTTAGTGCCACTGGGTCTGGGGAGGTCAGGAAGGACGGTATAAACATAACCAGACTGAGCATAGATCAGGTCATATTTCAAGGCTATTTGGAGGGTGGCTTCTTTGATTTGAGGGAAATGGGACGCGACATCTTTTCCCATGGCAGGTAAGAGAGATCTAAGGAACCAGTCCATAGGCCATCTCCGCCATTCCTGAACATGGTCGGATAGGCGGGTCGCAGATGATTGATGGAAAGAAGTCAAGAGTTCGATACGAGTGTCGTATCGGAGAGGGAGCTAGAAATAAGATAAGAAGGCTCAGGAAATGGTCGCAAAGGTGGTATGGGAAGAGGAGGTCTAATCAACATACCACTTAGAAGCTTTACCTGTAAGCGTGTGTTGGAACAACCAAAGATGGATGGAATCATCGGTAATGGAATTGGATGAACACCACATGTGGAAAGATCTGATATAGTTGGAGGGATCTTATCCAGCAAGGCCTTCGAACTTGGGAATTTCGGAGGGGAGCTTAGTTGGCATAGCAGGCCAACCAACATCATGGCAGATAGGGTCATTGATCAATTGATTGAAATCAAGGAGACTAAGCCCTGCCATGTAAGGGAGCAAGGGGACAGCCGAGGAAATTCCTGTGGCGGTTCTGCTAGTAGCATTCCTGACAGTAGGGCCGGGATTACTGCTAGCGTTAGGCCCTGGACCAAACATAGTGAAGGTGACAGGGGGAGAACCAGAAGTAAAAGGAGAACCCAATGAATCAGAAGAGGAGTCAGAGTGCGGACTCGGAGGAGGACTAACTCGACGACGACGGGAAGGAGTAGGTCGACCAATCAGAAACTGAGGATGAAGGCCAAGAAGTCTCCGGGATATACACCTTGGGGGTGAAATGATGACAGCACAAAGGGAAGAAGAGTGACCAACAAGGGCAAGGAGGTGCAGAATAAAGTGATTACAATGTCAAAACAAGGGCAGAGAGGTGCAGTGTCAATTGATTTTACAATGTTTTAAAGTCTTTGCCTGGCGGTGTTAACTAGGCTCTTCTTCACTTAGGGTGAGTGTGTGGCGTGCGTTAATTTTAATTTTTAAACCCAGATGTTTTGAGAGAAAAATAAAAAGTGTGCTACATAACTGAAAATAAACCTGCAGAGAACAACATATAATACTGAAATAACATAAAATTAACAGCTAACAATGCATCAATCTAACCCAAGGAGGTGGGTCTCTCAAAAACTAGTCTAACAGAGGGAAAAAATCTAGTCAAAACAAACTGAAAATAAGCCAATAGATCTAAGGTCGAGAGGGACAGGGATCTAAAGGATAAATCTGCTGAAAAGAGGTGAAAAAAACAACAAAGAGATATAGGCAAGGTTGTTGTGAAAGAGGAGGCAAAAAGCTACAGGCAGTAGGGAAAAGGAGGTGACCCTAAAGGCGAACCCAAAAAAAACTAGATGAGGTGATTTGGATGGAAAAAGAGCTGACCTAAAAAGGGATCTGAAGATGAGGGATCAGATCTGTAAAAGAAATGGCTGAAACTCTAAAAAAATGGACACCTGCAACAGCTACAACTCTTCCACAAAAAGTGGAGGGTACTGAACCCTAGGGGGCTAGGTTCCCACTTAGTGGAGTAAAACAGAATAGAAACACGTCTAAACGGGTGGAGACGGAGGTTGGACAACCCTGATAGAAGCTTCAGACAAACCCAGAAAAATTTCAGAAAATCTACAGAAAAAAGTGCAAGTCGTAGGTTATGACCTGTTTTCTGTCCAGGTCAAAGTTTTGAGGTTGAAAAGTGCGTCCCGCAGTCCAGGTTGCAGGTGTTGGGCCGAAAAGTGCGACCTGCACTTCCAGGTCTCTCGGCGGAAAATTTCAGAAAAAATTACCGTCTCAGTTGCCGCTGATGTCTATTACCTGTGCAAAAGGGCCAGAAACACGCGAAAGTTATAAATTTCAATATTTAAGGGTTTTATGGGTGAAAAACGACATAAAAATAGGAAAAACAAAAATCTGAAGAGAAACCCTAGGGTTTGAAGCAGCTAGATATGCAGGAATATGAAAAACGACAGCGGTCGTAATTGAAAACCCACGTGGAGTCACCAGTTCTTAGGATGAATCCTTAGTGTAAGTGTACGAAAAAATACCCTTTTAGCTATGCATAAAAAATAGCCCTAACAACAAAATATGGCTGCTAATATCTTCAGATCTGCAGTTAGTTGATCAAGACAAATGCTGCAAAAATCCATATCTATGCATAAAAAGACATTAAGTAGTAAAAATAAGGTTTTGCTCCATGCATCCAATAAACAAGACAAGAAAAATATTTTTTGAAGAATCTTATATTAATGGCACCTGGGAGGAAAACAAAAAAGGTGTTTCCAATTCTCCTTAATGGGATGGCTTCTTGGAAGTCCTCAGCACTTCAGATCTATAATTTCTCTCTCTTGTTGGTGTAGAAAACCCAGACAAGCATAGAACTCAAAGGGAGCTCAGAAAGCAAATAATAGAAAATATGAAAATGATAGTGGCTCAAAGTCAGACTAAGAGTATAGATCCAGAGTGATCTAAGAGGCAACAAAAGGTGATGAATGGTAGGAAAAACCCCTCTATTTATAACAAAATATTAGGCCCTTCTAGATCTTGGTGCATGATTAAAATAATATTAACCAAATCTAGATCCACCTTTTATGGAATATTTTATTATATTTGTTGGAGGGGAAAGGAATTTGACTTGGGTCAAATCCCTTTATTTGTAAATAATAAATAAATAAATGATTTATTTATCATTTTAAGGAAGTGGTTGAATGATAATTAAATAAATAATTATTTATTAATTATTTATAAATGATTTAGTCATATTTAACAAGGAATATTATTTAAATAAGGTTTAAATAATTATTCCTAGAAAATAATAAGATAAATAAGGATTTATCTAATTAATTTCCTTGTTTTCGGTTAAATATAACCAGGAATAATAATTAAATTACTGTTTAATTAATTATTCCATGAGGAAAACCAAACAAATATAGATTTTCTTAATATTTCCCCTTGGGGTTTCCTATTTATACCATAAACAACCTAATAAATGTGTTTTATTAAGTTATTTTACATAGTGAAAGCAATTTTACTTAGGGTAAAATTGGTCTTACATGGTGTACTTGGGTCCATCTAATGATAATAGGTTAGATGACCAAAAAATGGTGTAACATAACACATACCCAACAACGGTGACACTAGCCCTAGATTTCTATCAGAGCACGAAATCGATCTCTATTGAGTTCCTAGAGCCCAAAAACTCACATTCCCATTGTTTCCCCCCCACGCATGCGACTAATCGTGGAAATAATATAACACATACCTAACAACGGTGACGCTAGCCCTAGATTTCTATCAAGGCACGAAATTGATCTCTATTGAGGTCCTGGAGCCCAACAACTCGCATTCCCATTGTTGCCCCTTATAGTTTGGGAAAGTGTTCTTTTTGGAAATAAATGAATGATCCAACAGGTAGGCATGAGTGTGTGTACATCTCACATCTCATAATGATAAGAATTTTCCTAATGGGAGAAATTTCAACTTTTAAGTTGGAGTTAGTTCATGCAAATCTTATCCTGGAATAACATCTTTAAACATGGAGATAATCTTTAAAATTTAATTCAAAACATTCCACACTCTCTCGCAACACACTTCAAGGACCTATTTTTTTAAAACTCTTTTATAAATATTAAGCCTGGCACAATTGAAACGACATGGAGGAATGGTAGATGGGAATCCTATGGCATCTCAAAAAGACTACACCGCTTCTTTGTGAAGAAAGGTCTAGCTAATCATCTCACCAATTTGAGCTCATGTGTTCTTCCCTTGAAAAGATCTGATCATTTTCCTCTCTTTTTAGTCTAGATAGACACTTTAGAATGGAAGCCCACTCCCTTTAAGTTTAACCAATTTTGGTTGAAATTCCCAAAATTCACCTCAATGGTCCAAGACTTTTGGACCAAATTCAATTAGGACATTCACAATTAGGCTATGTGCAATCTCCCTATAAGCTAAAAAACTAAAACAGGTAGTTCATTTTTTGTCTTTTCATCTAAAAAAAGAAAGGAGTATAGAAATTATACAAATCGATGCCCATATTAAATCTTTAGAAGATCCACATTCAACAAACTACTTATCAGAGGATTCCAAACATAAATTAGCAGAATTGGACACAAAAAAAAGCAAATACTTTTGTGTCAAGCATAGGAATGGAAACATAAGAGTCGTCAAATGTGGATTGATGAAGGGGACAAAAATACTAGATATTTCCACATCTAGACTTCCAGAGGTTGTCTGCAAAATTCTATTTTGAAAATCAAGAACAACGCTAGGGAAATTCTTTTTGGAAAAAATGATATTCATAAAGAAGCATCTAGACATTTCTAATCATCACTAAGAGTAAGAGATGATCCTTCCTCTCAGAAATATATGGACTTTGTTTCTTTATACGAATGGTTGAATCAGAGAATCTCCTCTACATTTTAGAGGGAGTATGAGGTCTCCTTATTATTTTTGAAGGGGAAAGGATCTATACACTAAATCAAGTGGGAATAGGGATCTCCTCTCTAGTTGATAGGGAGTAATGATAAACATCATCTTGTATTCTCTTCATCATGTGTCATGCACTAGGCAGAGACTAACAACGTACATCTACGTGAAGGGTGTGGAAGAAGAATGGTGAATGGAAGATTGAATAAACATCTGCAATTTCCTTGACGAGAGAGAATCCAAAATATGAAGTGGATTGAAACTCTTTGAGGATTGGACAGATATCCAAGACAAGAGTGGTCGAAGAGGACCGATATTCTTTGAGGATTGGGAATCCAATATAATAATAGTCTTAAAAGGACATACCTAGTGAACATTTGAGTGTAGTATGCCCCAATTCAGAAAGTAAATTTCCAATACACCCACCCATGCCCCAATTCAGAAAAGAAATTGCTAATACACCCATTCGTAAAAAATTTGGACCTTTTAGGGATTCATGATTGGAAACGAATTAGATTCTTGAACCTTTCTTTGGAAAAGAATCTGGACCTTTTTGAGATTCATGATTGAAATTCTTGCAAAGGCCATGTTATTTTTCTATCATCCTTATCATTTTAGTGTCATGTCATTTTTCCAATAGCTATTGAATATTTGTGGAAAACTCAATCTATACTTCTCGTATTTGGGGAGAAATTCTTGCCAAAATATCATTTTTTGAAATACGTATACCTATGAGGATTTAACTTAAGGCATTCAAGTGTTTTAATTTATGCACTATTAGTAGTATCATAGCCACAACATGTAGCTTCATTTATCAGTAGTTTGTAGGGACATGTCCCTTGCATTCCCTGCATCCCTCCCTCAAGACATAGATGTCTCAAGGCATCACTATGATGTAAGAGATAGATAGTTTACCGTCCCTAAGATGTCACATTGTCTCCAATGTATGTCCCAATACATTTCCAAGTGATTCGGTGATGCCATGCTATACTCAATGGAAATGGGGAGTGCCAATACATGTTTTAAAATTTTAAGGGTTTTGTAAAACACCACTTTTTATCCCATCTTCCTTTTTGTATGGTAGAGTGGCAATCGCCACATGCTCAAAGTTTATTATGACCTAGATATGTGTCCTGGGTTGTGCTTAAAACACCAATTGCAAATGTTGGCTTCTCACCGTGTTGACAATAATATTTTTTTTTCAGTTTCTCCTTCACAACATTAGTGAAAATCGTGTGAGGAGCATACCCTGCTACCTTTCATCATCCTAAACAATGTTTCCAAATATGCAAAAATTTTATCTAATAGTTCTATAACCTTTCTCCCACAATAAAAGTATACATCTACTTATTCATCCCAATCTAGATGCATCCAGACCTCTTTTTGGTTTCAATAATTTTCATACTATTTCAATATCATCCCGCCAATGAGTTGCACTTTAAATTTTTGAAAACATCACAAGATATGGTAATCATAGGGCTCAATTAGAAAGGCATACCAAATTTAGAAAGGTGTTCTGCCACTTTTTCTCCTAGCTCCACATTGGCATGGGCTCTACAAGCACCCAATGAAGACTTCCACACAACAATGTCAGGTTCTATTGGCATTTTATTAATAAATTCATGTGATTCATCCACGCACTCAGTTTGACCATGAAGGTCAACCATACAACAATAATTCTCCATTTAGGGTGTAATGTCGTAATATGTGCTCATGGAATTGAAGTATCATCGGGCTTCATTGACTAATCATGCGTGGAAACATGCAAAGAGAACACCAAGGAATGTTACTTTGTTCAGCTTTGTGCTAGATTTTTTCATTTGTTCAAAGAGGTTGAGGGTCTTCTTGTCACATCCATGTATGTCATATGCTACAATCATTGCATTCGAAGAGGCCACATTTCTTGTAGATATTCTATCAAACACTTTACTTGCATCACCTATGGTGCTACATTTTGCATACATGTCTATGTGGGCGCTCCCAAAAAACACATCATACTTAAATCCATTTTTAACTATATCCTAATGGAGATCTTTTCCAGACTTGAGAGATGCCAAATCAGCACAATATGGAAGAATGTCGAGGAAGGTTTCTGCATTGGGTTTTACTTTTTTCAATTTCATCTGTTGAAAGAGTTTCAAATCCTCGTAAAAATAGCCATTTTGTGCATAACCTGCAACCATGGTATTCTATGATACCATAGCTGAATAAATAAATAAAGAGAACAATGATGAATGTGTATATATATCAAGCTGTGGTCCACTAGTTCAGAGAGAGTTATGGTGTACTCTAGCTGAGTTTGACAGCTCCCCTAGGACCATAATAATGCTGAGATGGAGTTCATATCTCCCCACAAATGAAAAAATAAAAACATTTTCTCTAAGCCTGAACTGATACAATCTCTAAAATATTCACAGTTACCAAAATTCAAATTTTAATTCATAGCTCCTGATAGATTATTTAAAAAAAGAAAAGAAAGAGAAGTAAACCCTTACCCGAAAAATTAATGATGAATCTTCATAGAAAATGGAAATTCAATGGTCGTACAGTATTGCTCGACTAACATGGGTTTTCTATAAAGCCTAGTTGCACAAATAGTCATCCAGAAGTTCCAAATACCTAGCTTCCATTTCCATCAGAATATTGGAGGACAACAGAAAATATTTATTGTCTCACAAATATCTTGTACCATATCCATTTGGTTTGTCCGAAAGTAAGACAATATAAATGGTAGAAACGTGGTTGGTTTCATAACATGAACAACCTTCACCATTTTTTCCAATACCCTTAAAGTTGCACTGACATGATGCCTTTCACAAAGATTCGTAATAAGCATATCATATGCATGTACTCTACTTCCAGTGGGATACACTATCTTCTCGGTGATTCCAATAACTTCATTGACCATGTTGAAATCACCACACCAAGAAATGGTGAACGTGAATGTTTCTGAAGAAAGTTCGGAACCTGCATCCAATCTCTCTTACAAAAACATCTGCAGGGTTTTAAAGTCCTTAGAATGGCCAAGAATATCTCATTGAGGAGTTTTATCAAATAACTTGAAAGCAACATCAACTAACCCATTTTTCACATATCTAGCATAGATTTTTTTACAGACGGGAATTGGGAGCATGAATTGAAATTGATATAAAATAAAAATTAAATATTAAATATTAATAATAATATTTAAAATATATATATATATATATATATATATATATATATATATATATATATATATAGTATTAAATTAATAATTCAATATAAATAAATAAGATATTAAGTTGTATATAAATTATTTAATATGTAAAACCTACAAATATAATTAGTAGTTTTATGAAGTGATATTTATGTGTGTCAAGAGTATAATTTTTTTGAAGTTTTTGAAGTTTTAGTTGTTTATGTGGTAATATTTTCTCGTGTATTGAGAAAAATTAAAAGACTCAAAATTAAAATTATGTGGTTTTTTCTTGTTTTAATATACACATAAAAGGTATGATAACATGTCTCCTCCTAAATTTTGACAATTATTGTCTTTTTGGACTAAGATTCTACTAATCACAATGAGGCCAACTGCCCAGATTTAGCATTATGAGAGGTTATGACCGATGGAGGAATTTCTATTGGGGATTTTATCTTTGCTAATATTTGCATAACATTACCACATTTTGCACACTAGGAATAACTCTCAAGGCCTTTAACAATTGACATGAAAAGGGCCTTAGACTATCAATATGGGCACCATTATTATTCTTTGCATGATAAGAATTAGTATGAGGGAAGGAGAAAAAGGATTTTATTTCTAAAATGAAGCTTCTCATGCTCAAGGGCCATGAATTTGGCATTGAACAACCACATAGATCCTCTCTAAATATTCTTATAAATATATGAGATATCAATTAAATTGGGAATTTTTTCACACCATGTATAGGATTTAGTGAATGTACCATGGGTAGGGGAGGTAAACAAGGGCATTAGGCCTTACAAAAAGCTTGTTAGTGTCAAGGGAAATGAGCTAGACTTAAAAACCACATATATATTCTTTAATTAATCATTGGCCTTAAGTTGGGATATGGGCACCATATGATTATTTCTCACCACATATCAGAGTTAGTGTTTATGTTATGGTTAGGAGATGAAAACAAGGGCATAAGTCCCTAAATTAATATTTATTATGCTAAATTTTCATGAATAAGACCTCTAGCTAGGAATATGGTCATTTGGTATGTTTTTCATAATAATAATGGGTCCCATGGCCTTTACTATGGCCAAAGAAATACATTAAAGAAAAGAGACTTAAGTCTTAAATAATTAATGTCCATTAAAAAAGCCTCAAACCACCACATAAATTATATTATCTAAGGGATATTCTTTAGCCTCTAGAAGTGATGTGTCTACCATTCAAAGGTTTTGCACACTATAATTAGGTCTTGGAGGCTCATCATTAGACCTTAATGAAATCAAGAGGCTTTCAAATCACATATGATGCTTACAAGTGTATGCTTGGTCAAAATAGTAACGTTATAAGGGACTTAGGCCTTATTTGAATCTTTGATTATTAAGCTTTGAAAGTAGTTCTCAAAGAACACCACATAACCTATATAGGGGATATTAGGAATCTATGGGGGATATTTAGTGTCATTGGTATGTTTTACATAGTAAGAATGGGTCTTAGGCTTGTACCATTGCAAAGGGATGAAAACAATGGCCTCAATCCCAAAATGAAACTTCTTTGGCTCACACTGCATGAAAAAGACCATAAAGAAAAATATAAATAATCTATGAGGGATTTTAGGCCTCCAAATAGGATAAGTGTTCCATTATGAGGTTTTCCACATCATATATGGGAGTTAGGTCTTATATCTTGGCCAAGGAATGAAAAAGGGCCTTATGCCTTAAACAAGTCTTTCTCATATTTAATGTCCATGAATATAATATTAGAATGGAAACATGGGAATAACTATTATATTTTACAACCCCAGATGCGGGTGACACAACCAGATCGCACAAGGACAACTCCTCCCATGCTCAGGCAAACGTCGCCCTGCAACGCCAAATCTAACATGATGTGGAACCTCAAATCGCCAACATTTTTACCAGCGCTTTACCACCCTTGGCCTCTTTCCACACTTCGTATCACATGCAGACACACTTGGACTGTCCCTCGTCACCACTGCGCTCGTGCCACATGCCTTCAAAAGGAACAGAAGCTCCTCTTTCAGTCATCTCATTTCTGCTCCAGCTGCTCTCGAGAGCCATCATTTTTACTCCCCTCGCCATCACACTGCTACTCCAGCTTGCCTTGTGCACCTCTATTTACATTTCCCTCCCTGTTGCACGCTCCTCCTGCTGCGAGTCCCCTACCGTGCGACCTCCTGCTACTTTCCCCTCCCATTGTGATCCTCCTTGTTGTGCACCCCCTGCTGCGAGCACCCCTACTATGCACCCCCATGATGCATGCCCCTCCCCCTCTTCATCTCCCTCCTACGCACCCTCTACGGTGAGAATCCCTATGATGCACCCCCCTGTTGTACGCCCCCCCCACTACGCACCCTTGTTGCACGCCCCCCTGCTTTCGACCTAGACTCACAACCGATTACCCTTTCTCTACTCGACAACCTCTCCATGGCCCCGTGCCAATGTCAAAATCCCACCAGGGACAACTACAAAGGCGTGTTCTTGGGGCGCTATCACTGAGGCCAAGACCAGCATCTGGAATCCATAGAAGGCTCCTCATCAAGAAGTTATGAAAGGCAGGCTACTCAAATTCCTAACAACACCCCAGGTGAGAATGTCTTGACTCCGAAGAAGCCTTGGGGTAGAAGAGACCCCGAAAAATCTACCATAATGCACTATGAGCCGCCCACACCCCGGAAAACCAAACCGCTCCCTATTCATGAGCTTACGAAGGAGGAGACAGACGTTTGTATCATGGATTCAGATGGTGTCTGGGCCAAAGTTTTAGATGTAGAGTACCATGTTTCTCCCATCGTCCGCACGGCCCATCCTAAGCCTACGCATGAGCCCACAGTTGAGGAGGAAGCCATTGTAAGTTAATATGGATGTATTATTGAGGAGGAGGACCACGCGACAGAGGAAGATGAAGGAACCCCATGACTGCTTTGTAGCAAGGTTCATCTCTGTTTTTTTTCAACTCAGGACATACTTCAGCCATTTTGTTTTTATATGTGTCACTGGATATTTTGTAAAACAAGGTTGTATGACAATATTAAGGGGATGGCTTCCTCCCAGGAGGTAGCCCCAAACATATTTTATTTTGAAAACTACCAAGACAAGGATTGGCTAAGTGTTTCTTGCCATCTCTGCCTAAAGCCTATGTAAAGTTTATTTTATGATTTTAATATAGTTTAGCCTTACTTTTAAAAAATATATATATTATGTTTTTACATAATAAGGATGGGTTTTATGGCCTCTACGATGGATACAGAAGGAAAAAAAGGTCCTTAGTCCCTAAACAAAACTTCTTTAGTTCAAGGGATGTGAATAAGGCCTCAAACGACACACATATCCTATCTAAGATATATCTAGCCTTTGGGTGTGATATGGGTGCTATTTGAAGGTTTTCTATGACATATTTGGGTCTTCGGGCCTTTTAGTTTCTCCTTAATATCATTAGGATTATTTTTGCACCAGGTATGGCACTTGGGGCCTTAACCATGGTCAAGGAAGGATCATAAGGTGCTTGGATCATATTTGAATATTCCCATGATCAATATTCTTGAACAAGTATTCTAATTTCTACACGGAACATCTCTAGGGGATATTTGGCCTCTACCAGGGATCTTTGTCACCATGGGTATGTTTACATGGTAATAATGGGTCTTGGGAAATGTACTATCTTGAGGGTAGGAAAAAATAGGGCCTTAGGCCCTAAATAAAGCTTCTTGAGTTCAAGGAACATGAATTAACCCCCAAACAACCACATAGATACTCTCTAAGGGATATTAAGATTTCAACTTGGATATGGGAGCCATGGCATGTTATTCTACATAATTAAAGAGCCACAAGAATTGTTAGTTATATATATGGTTTTTTAATTATAATAGTGTGTGCAGATTCTAAGAATGTGAATGCATTACTAGAATTCGTGAACTTTTTTGTAACAGATGTATCTGTAGAATAATATGGATTTAGAGTCAACTTCTAGATTTATATCAATTGACCATGTATAAATCAACATACTTTGAATTCAAATAAATGAAATCACTATCTATGAATCTAGTGCAATAATCAACCATGGCATGTAACAATGCCACAAAAAACCCATAACAAATAGTGTGTCCACAATTAAAAATTACTAACATAAATGACTAATTTATATACTTTTTTTACTTGTTGTTTTGTTATAATTTTATTCTTGTACTATAATAGTCACTTACGTTAATCAATATTAATTTTTTCACTTATTATCTAGTCATATATTTTAATCCTAGACGAAAGTAGTCATTTAAGTTAGTTGTTTTTAGGTTAGTCACTTATTATCTAGCCGTATATTTTATCCCTAGACTAAATTATTCATTTAAGTTAGTCATTTTTAGTTTGGTCACTTAAAATTACTCAAATTTAGTAGTAATTCACTTGAAATAATTGTGGTGACTAACGTTGTTAGTGTAATTTAATCATTTTCTACTAGTGTATATATAATTGTTGTAAGGTGATTAGAAGTTGCTAGTATGCTACCATAACAATTGAGTACTGCAAAGGCATAAATGTGTGAGGATTTTCACTATTGAAATATTATAATTGAACCCTTAAATTCATGTGGGTTCAGCCTGTAGCATTGACAGAAGAGAGACGCATTGAATGTTAAATTTTTGTGGTGGCTAATTTTGGCAAAGAAGGATAATAGTAGTTACAATGAAAATGTTGGTGGTGAGCATGTAGCAAGTAACAAGTTGGTGGTGCACCTATGTTTAAGCTTGAAAATCATACACACGATGTTTTATAAGTAGAAGAGGAAATAATTAGTGGGTTGCATGATCAAAGGAAACGAATTTGTTAGCTAGAATGCAAAGTCTAGAACTTGTAAACTGAGAAAAAAAATTGTTTCATAGCTGGTTTTTGTAGAATTTGAGCATGAGCTTGAGTTGTATTAAATGAGGAACTAGGAAGGAAGTCCATTGGTTGAAATTAGCCAAAGATTTTGAGACCATAAAATTTCCATGATTTCACGACCTCAAAATAATGTTTCCATGTCATAGAAACACAAATTTGTTGTCAAAAAGAAAACGAAAATGCTAGCCAACATCAATGTATAATTAGAGGAGCACATTTTCATATTTCCTGATGTCATGAATATCTTATGGTGATCGATCTAGTAGAGGATGTGACTTGGTGATATAGTGTTATAGCAGACGAATCACTCTTGCAGACAAGAGATATCTCTCCAGATTCAAAGACAAATGTAGAAATAAACAGACAAGTAGCTACTAGCTTTCCTTAATATATAACTGAAATGAAATGTGCGAGAGTCTCTTACCTCTCTACGAAATTCTGGTAGATGTCCTTCTAATTCCTTCAAAGTCTCTTCATCACTACTTCAAGAGAATATCTACTTAAACATAAACAAACAAGGAATAAAATCATAATGTAGATAAAGAGTCAAATACATATATCATAATGTTGATCCAATATTTAGTTATAAACTATGAAAAAGATCAAGGAGTTTTGCAAAGATCATCATACCAAGTGAAAATAGGAAAGAAACAATTTCTTGTATTAATATATAACAAGAAGGAGAAATACAACCTTAGCCTTGATGATGTAAGTCTCCTCCCAGTGATCTCCCATCCTCCTGTTAGATGTCAAGATTTCAACCCTAATCTGATAGTATAATTTACATTCATAACACCTCCATCACCCTTTGTTTTGTGTTGAATTTATAGGCCAAGAGGAAGAGTTTTGAGACCCTCTTTCCAAGGGATGAGATCCATAAGGAGAGGGATTAGGGTTCCACAAAGAGAGGGATTTTTCTCCAAGAACATATGGATGAGGCCCAAGTATGTAGGGGATCGAGGCCTTTAGTTAGGAAATATTCCTCCAACAAATATTTTATAAATCACTTTTATTTTTACCTTTTTTAAGTGATTTGTGTAGATTTTAGTGGAATACATAACGCATAATTGCGTAGACCTCAACGGTCAAAAATTTGCTTGCACAAGAAATATCTAGGGAAACTGCAAAAGTGTTTAAAAATAAGGTTTTTATCAAGGTAATGAGATATTATTGTTGTCTTTGGGATTGCTTTGATTCCAACATTTTAGGGGAATGCTTGTAACACTTCATCAAATAGAGAGATATTCAGAAGGATGGTCATTTACCTAATGGTGACAAAATGAAGTATAACAGGTTTCCCCCTAAAGTGCAAAGTAAAAAAGTATGTTTGAGGACTGAAGCACTTTATCATGAAAAATTTCAAATTAGAGACCATAGTTGGAGTCCTAAAACAAACAATTAAGGGTTATGATATAATATCTTAATATAATCATCACTGAGGTAGGAATTCCCAAACTGAGAGTAAAAGTATCTCAAATAATTAGTATGGAAATATACAAATATCCATGTCAACAATAGACACAGTATGGGCACAACAATTAAATATGGGTTTATCTTTACAATCATGAATATATTTTAATTCCACGCATCCTGGACAGACGAAAATAGATCTAGGTCTTTGTATTCATCTTTATCGATCCACAGTCTGAATCTAACCATGTGAGTGAATATCTCAAAGTCGAACATGGTAGAATCCACCTAATTATTATTCAATGATGTGAATTTTTAACAGGTGCGAGAGAAACCGCCAATAATGGCAATGGTTCTCAAGGTATCCTAGTACAATCTATGAAGTGTGATTAAATGTCTTGAAGTCGAACACTCATAGAACCATTCAATCAAATTTCAATGATGATAACCTATTGTCGAAGGCGAGAAACCTGCCATTGAGGTATGCAGGCTTCAAAGTACTAAAGGAGGTTTCTAGATCAACTTCCTAGATAATGAGTTGAATTTGATAGGAAGCGACCCATCACAGGAGGGCCTACGACAAAAAAATCATGTCAAGTTTTGAAGAACAATTTTGGAGTGATTCAGGACTAACTTAGGGATGGCCAATGCAATTGAAAGGTATGAATTGCAAGGTAATTTTGACTTAGGTGGATTTATCTTGAACATATCAATGACATGAAAATTCAACTTGGAAGAATTTGACTAAAAAATATGACCCAAAACCAAAATGAAGACTTTCAATGAGGTATGATTAGCTCAGAGACAAATGAATTTCCAAACCCAAACATAAAGGTGATGGAATTTCATGCTTAAGTGCAACATACTACCTTTTTTTAATACAAAAACAAATGTTTCTTTTGAATTTCCCCCCACCATCACTGGAAAGTACCTCTTTATTTTTAAGCAAGCATGAGGAGGATAACATGAGGTTGTCTTGTAATCCCATCCTTCAGATGAGTCCTTTAGATTATTTTTGGTGAACCCTTGGAAGGAGTGTTTTAGTCTCATCATGATTGATGAGTCCTACACTATTTACATTTTAAGAGTCCAGTGAAGGTGTAACTTGATGTCGTTTTCACATTTTAAAAGTTTGAAAAAGACACGAAAAAGAAAACTCATACAGTTCTCTCAATGTAAAATTTTAACGAGCCCAAAGAAATTAAAGCTCGACGTTTTTCATATTTAAGGATTCATGAGAAAAACATAAGTAGACTCTAAAATGTCCTTTTTTGTAGTTTTAATATCTCAATACCGTAAAAGGGTAAAATAATGCAAGAGAGAACTCTTTTTACAATGCTTATTCAAAGTACACCTATTTCGTAGATGATCTACGTGGTCTGTAAAAGAGGTAAACTTATACCAAGTAGATGTATTTTCATTTTCTTTAACGAGTTGGAAATAAACAAGAATACTCAGAAATATTTTCATATTTTGGGAGTCAGAAAAGAACTTAAAGGTAACTCCATGGTTTCGATTTTTCGTAAATTTTAAGAGCCCAAAAAAGTGATAAAATTTTACTTATCACCAAAATGATATATTTTTATAAATAGCCTTTGCAAATTATACATTTAAACTCAAATATCATCATAATTGCTCAAAAATAGTAAAAACTTTATAATTTTTTGAAATTTAAAAGCTTATAGGTGAAAAACATTATTTTAATGTCTATTTTCCTTATAAAATTCAAAAAGTAAAAAAAAAAAAATACCATTTTGTTTACAAATTTGGAGCTCTTGAGAGTGAATTTTCATCCAAATCTTCAGAAAAATATTGTGATTAGACCAGTGGATCATTTCGTGTGTCGTATTTTCCAAGTAAGAGATCATTCTTTGCAGTCAACATTGGTGGTTTTAATTTTGAAATTTCGTGGTAGATTTTAGGTTTTTGAGCGATTTTATGGACTTAGGGTGTGCTCACGGGCTTGCATGGTCTCCCTTCATTGGAAGTGTGCAAGCACGATTTTTCCCACGTTGGAAAAATATGGCTTGCACATCTCCCTTGAAGTGGATCTTCACAAGCGTGCATTGTCCATACAAGTCGATCGCACAAAGCGACGAAGGCATCCAAAAATAATAAAAATTGCTCAAATCTTTCGAAATTTTTTTCATGTTCATCTTCTAATCATTTATCCTCATTAATTTCAGGTCTTTTGTGTGCCAAAATGGAATGGAGAGAGAGAGAGAGAGAGAGAGAGAGAGAGAGAGAGAGAGAGAGAGAGAACATGAAGCTCAAGATGTTTAAGCTTTGAATGATCCAAATACAATGAAAGATTGAGAAATTTTGGTTTGATTAACTAATTCATGATTTTAGGGATGAAGGACCAAGTAGATTTATTGACATGGTTAGTGAGGTCTTGGAATCTCCAAGACTAATGTTTTCATATTGGAGATCGAAGAATAAGGATTGACATTGATGACATATATTTATTAACGTGTCTCTCTCGCCATGGGACTGATATTTCATTTTTTAGTAGTAGGCCAGGCGGTGAACCAATAGAAACTTACTTGGCTCAACATTGTGCTCCTAGATCCACACTTAGTGGTGGAAGAATTGATATCAAGGAAATAAAAATACTCCTAATGAGGACTATTGCATTTATTTTTGCTTGACTATGTGGAAGTGTCACCCTTCACCTTGTTACCAAAGCTCAGATGTAGATTTCCCTAGAGTGCTTGCAACCCACTGTGTTAAATTGGTGTGAAGGGGTCGCTGCCAATATAAAAGGAATACTCACCATAACGAATAATGGACAACTAAATAACTTTGGGTATGGTGCTATAGTAGTATCATTTTATTTGGAGAGGTTTCCTATCATTTTTCCATGGGTTTCCATGGATATGGGAGATCCATGAGATCCTCGCATGTTGTGGTGGGTTACATTGATGGCCTGCCATGGAGGTGGTGATGGTCCATTGGTCAAATATACTCCTACATTTTTCAGACGGTTGAATCATGATATCATCATGATTGAGGACTACCCATATGCGGGTATATATTTCACAAGTGATCCATATATTCCTCTTCATTTAGGAATGCAATTGGGTAACATATGGAAAAAAGTTCTCACTTTGGTTGTTTTGTATTTTTCATTTTGTTTTGTTTTTTTTTTGCATCCAAGATTAATCATCTAAAATTATCGTGCATATGTGGGACTAGTTAGATTAGCATAAATGTGGTAATTTTCTAGACATGATGGTTACATCTCCTATGGTGCAATATACAGATGCAGTAGAGACTCTGACCGAGCTTGAGAGTAACCTCGAGAGGTTAAATCTAGATATCCCAGACATTGGGATTTATGATTTTCCTCTTCGCTATGAAAGGAACACTATAGGTGTACCTGGGCGAATTAGTCATCTTCTACGATGAGTAGTTTGTGCCATTCTATACTATCATGAGCATAATTCCTAGTCTCTAGTCACGGGGCTAGAGTCTTTCTTTTGGCCTATCGCCATGTTCGGATAATAAAATGCCACATGGCCTCATATTTCTTGGATGAAATTTTTTATAAACTCACAATTTTCAAAGATATTATGATTGTTGAATACTACTTATATTTTCTCATCTCATTTTGTACAATATGTGAATGACTATTATGTATTTTTACAAATGTTGCAAATGTCAATTGAACACATAATTTTCCAATGCATCATTTAATGTGTTTAAATGTCTTGGAATAATCTGGTATTCAATGTAATCAAATTCTCTTTCCAATAGACCTACCAGTAAAAACATTCTTAACATTGTAGAGCTTCTAAATGAATAAACACGATTTAAATGTAATACTATGAGTTGATAATCCGACCTAATGATTAAATGATGAATGCCAAATTAAATGGCATCATATAATATTTCAATAACTACACTATATCCCTCAATATTATTCATCGTTCGGAAAATTCATATCCCATGGAGACTTACTAACTCATTGGTGGGTGAATAAATGGCCCAAGCTGCAGAAGACAGATTTTGAGAACTACGACTAGCCATCAACGTAGCCAACATAAGTTTGAGGGAGTGTCGATATATGCAAATCAAGTGTAACACAAAATAAGCAGGGGAAGTAGAAGGAGATTGTAAAAAGGAGTAAAATTACTACAAAAAATATGATACAACAATGTACAATGTACCCCATGCAGTAAATCAAGAATAGTACATTTTCAAGGAAATCCCATTTTTGGGCTTTCCTAAAGGAATATCATCATAGTCAACTAACTCATAAGAGCCCTTTTCCAATGCACATTTTATAATGTAGGGACCATGCCACATCGGTTCAAACTTACCGGCTCCAAACTTATCATGTTATTGATTGTAAACCAAGACCAAGTCACCTTATGAATACATGCAAGGGTTTACATTTTGATTAAATTGTGCCTTAAATAATTTTTTATGAGTCTTGCTGGCTAATTAAAAATCACAACTAGTCTCATCTAAGTGTGCTAGGTATAAAAAAAGTTATTCCTATGCAAAAGTAGCATGTAATAATTCGATTGCTAGTTTTAATGACAGGATTTCACATTTAATGGGTAAGACTGCCTCTAGAGTGTAAACCAGTTGAAAGGGTGTAAATTTAGTTACAACTTTTACTGAGGTGTGATATGCCAGCAAATCTGAAAAAAAAACATTAAATGAAAATCTCTTTATGAATTCCTACAATTCATTAAAATATATTGGTTAAAACTTTTTTTACGACTTCTACTTGACCCTTGTCTTCCAAGTAATATGGAGTTGAGTTATCATGGTGCAAGCCCAACTTTGCAGTTAGTTCAACTATCATAAAGTTTGAAAATGGTTTCCATGGTCCGTGACAATGGCTTGTGGAACACCAAACCTAACAATCACATGATTGAATTAAAATAGCAACAGTTTCACCATAATATTTATGTGTAGGCATCACCTCAACCCATTTTGTAAAATAATCCACATCTTGGATAATATACCCATACCCTTGGTTGAGTGAGGGTTACATGTAATAAAATTTACTCCTAATTTGGCAAAAGGACTGACGACAATAATTGGGTGAAGAGTAGCAAGAGGTGCACACATTTTGCGGTGATATATTTGACAATTATGACATTTTTGGACTGCATTGATGCAATATTCGAACATGGAAGGCCAAAAATATTCAGCGCACAATATTTTCTGGGAAGTGGAAAACCCATACATATGACCACCACATGCTCCAGAGTAATAGTCATCTAATGCTTTCTCAGCTTCGTCATGCGTCAAACATCGTCTAAAAATAGAATCAGAACCATGACGATAAAGTGTATCACCAACAATAGTATATTGTTGAGATTGGTACCGAATGCGACAACAATCAGTTAGAGATAACTTGGGACAAAAAGTTTGAGTTTGAAGATAAACAATAATATATCCATACCAAGGGTCTAATGTGCTAATGAGAAAGAGTGATTCATTGGGAAGACAATCTTTTGCTATGGTTTATGTTTCAAAATAGGGAAAGTCACAAATCAACTCAACAAACACCAATGATTTCTTTGATTTGGATTTTTTAAATTCTAAGTCAAATTCCTGTAGGATAACAATCCATTTGGAATATTTCCCCCCAAATAATTATCTCGTAAGAATGTAAACCATAGGGTTTCTATCTAGAACCATTGTTGTTTTATGCAAAAGAATATAGTGATGGAATATTTGGACAACTTGTACAGCCGCCAAGGCCACTTTCTCCACATGTGCATATTCTATTTCAGATTTCGTAAGATTCCTACTTAAATAATAAATCACATGTTCATTATTCAAATCATCCTCTTGAACTAATACCATACCAATAGTAATATTGGGTGAAACTAAATACAAAAAGTAATCTTGGTGATAATCAGGAATATGCAACAAAGGTGTGTGATTCAACACATGTTTGAGTGCATCGAAAGCCTTTTGAGAATTTTCATCCCATACAAAAGAGATTTCCTTTTTCAAAATTCAATTAAAGCCTTCAGTTAGCTCTGCATAATAAAGAATGAATCGACGTAAAAATTTTGCTTTCCCCTGCAAAATTTGGAGTTGGTGAAAATTGGAAGGACGAGGCAAATTTGGAATAGCCTCTACCTTAAGGGGGTCAACACAAATGCATTATTTTGACATGAAAAATCCCATTAAAGCACTAGATTGTACACAAAAGACACATTTATGAGGATTTAAGCGTATATTGTAATGTCAAAATCTAATAAATATTTCTCATTGATGCACTGGATTATCTTCATGTTTCAATGAATGGGATGGTAGATCATCTAAATATGATTTTACAATATGCTTAATATCATGAAAAGCATAAGACATATCCCGTTGAAAGGTGGCGCTAGTATTATTCAATCTAAATGGTATTTTTTGATACGTGAAAGTTCCCTGTGGACAAATGAACGTAGTTTTATGTTGATCTACAGGAGTATATCGTTCTCGGCACTATAGTCAATTATTTGATCGATATAGCAAGTAGGATAGTTTTTCGTATGGACAATATTTGTTAATGTCTTTATAATAAACACATACTCTAATTGTTCCTTTCTTCTTGTTAATAGAAACAATTTTGGAAACCCAATCAATCAAGGGAACAAGATAGATAAATCCTTCTTATAAAAAAATTTCAACTTCATCTTTGCTAGCAACAGCCTTTCGAGGATGCACTCGATGTAACCTTTCTCTAATAAGCTTAGCATCTAGGTAGGTCTTAATTTCATGAACTAAAATACTAGGGTAGATTCCTGGTATTTCCTCATAAGATCGGGAAAAAATTTCATGGATTTCTAGGAATAGGGCCTTGTAAGTCTAAATTTATTTAACTAAACATGAGGCACCTATGCAACTGTTTTTCAGTAATTCCATATGTCATTGAGATATTAATTAGAATAATTTTAGATATATTCCCTAATTTATTCTAGATTTAGATTCAAGAATCGATATAGGGTATTCAGGGTTACCCACAATCTCAGGTGAAAAATTTGTAGAGAAGTTATCCTAAACTTTCTAGAAGTTGGGAATAAAATATTAATGACGATGATAATTGTTCCAAGGTGTTTCATCCAAAGTCATTATTTCCATGATAATCTCATCTGTTGGAAACATGTTATCGAAAGGATCGGGAAATGATATTGGTTCCAAACAAGAATATTGAGAATACTCGTCAACGATCACATTCACTCGATCATTTTCAATGGGGAGTGGTTCTGAAAATGATTGAACAAGTTGATAAGCTATTTAAAATGGGCTTAGATGAATTTGGTCACCATATACAGTCAAATCATATTCTAAAGGAACAAACCAAGGATCACATGATTTTGAGGTGCTTGATGATATCATATTGGCCCAAGAAAAACTAGAAGAAATGTTGGGTGGAGGGAGTGAAAAATTTCCCATTAATGATGAATCCTTAAGCAAATCGATGCCAATACCTTCATAAGGAGTAATCCTTTTCCCCACAAAGGGTAAATTGCAAGTAGTGTTAGGATTAGACGTATAATAAAATAGCTAGTCTACTTTCACTATCCTTCCCTGATGAGGAAATAATATCATTCGAAAAAGTGATGAGACCACTACATACATTGAATAATCCCAAATTCGACCCAGTAAAATATTATAATAAAGCTGAGCATCAATAAATTCTACCTCGATTGCAACCGTTTTACTTTCTAATTCTATTAGTAGGTCATTCAAAATACAGTAATGACAAAAACCTCTTCCATAAAATAATTTGAGAGTGTTAGGTGATTGATTGATATTGGAGAACCCACAACTTTCCAATAGGAAATATACATAATACGCATAGAGGAAATAGACATAATACATCAAAGACACTTTTGGTTTTAAAAAAAGTTGGTATTTGAAATGTCAGTTGATGCAGGAGTCTAGATATATGACTTTCAAGATCAAAGGCTATGAGATTAGAGTCATGAGGATAAATTTATCCAGTAGTTGAAAATAGTTTTCCTTTGTGTTTGACATGTTTGTAGCACTTCAAAGGCTGACATTGTTGAAGGAGATTTGGCTAGGTCTTCAAAAATGTTGTAATTTTGAGCCACTCTAGCATGTGGGTTAAAAGACGACTTTTGAACAACACCTTTGGGAGGCGGACAGATCACCATGTCAGAATTTGGTCTCTCGATTTGTAAAGGTTCAGAAGGAGATGGAACTGATAAAAAAGGTTGACCATATTAATTAACATCTTTTCTGTTTTCTATAGCAGTTTTAGATCCATAATATTTAGATCCAGTTTCTACCAAAACTTGTGAAGAAATCATCATGATATATGTCGACGCAAATGAAGAGAATGAATTATGTGCAACCATTTTACTGTCTTGATAATGGAAAGGATCTTTCAAAACAACATATGTGGGAGAACCTTTGAGGAATTTACTAACCTTTGCACGATGTGGTAATTCCTTTGTATAATGATCTTCATTATAGATCAGATAAGGATAGTGAGGTTTATTTTACTCTTCAAAGTGTTCATTTTTTTTTTTTCTCCTTTCGAAAGGAATTTTTCTTTTCTTTTCCTTTTCCCTTTTTATTACCTCTGGGTTGTTGAGCCTTTCCAGTAGATGATTCTACTACGTTAATCTCATAAGTAACTTCAGAAGAAATTTTTTCACTGGTGAATTTTGTATAGCCATAGTTTCAGTATTTTTAGAATTATTCTTAGATTATTTACTCTTTCATTGTTGGTTTACATGACCAATTACACCATCACTGATGTGAGATCCTGTAGTATTTGAAACTTATTGATTTGAATTAGATGGGAGAGGTAAATTTGGGATCTTTTGTATAAAGTGCCAAATTGATAATAAACAAGGTCCATGTATTGGGCACAAGCAATTTCCTTCTCTTCCATTAAAACACCTCCTATAGCAACATCTTATGTTATAACGTGAAGTAAATATTTAGTGAATTATTCTACTAAAATTTGGCTTGGAATGTAAACTTTGACTAAACGATGTCTACACATCCATTCATGTATGTGATCTCAAATGTAGGTAGAATAAAATTATTTTAATGAAGTCAAAAGTTTGGTACCAGTTTCATATCAAATAGGTAACTGAAAATACATTAAAAGGGTTGTTGCTAAAGAATTGAAATTGTGGAAAGAGACGCGTGCTAAATCAATGTACCATTTTTTTGTTGAACCTGTTAGAGTTCATTGGAAAAGTTGTAGTTTGATGGAATCATCAATCAATGAATTCGAATAACACCCTAAGTGACATGTCATGATGTTATTTTATGGATATTCTCTTGATTTACCTTCAAGTTTTGGTATATCACTTGGAAGTCTACTAGGAATCATTGGCAAAAATTGATAATAATAAATGGGATCATTTGTAAACCAGGAAAAATATAGTAAATCTAGGGTTGCTATTAAAGGTAACTACAGGTTAAAGTCTTGTTGTGGATATTTATAACCTTGAGGATTAAGTCCAATCCTTGGCGGAGGATATCCTAAAATAGCTTGAGCATATGAATTTTTCACTCCTCTAGGGTAACTAGGGTAATCCATACCAGGTCGTGGTTGAGATGGAATTTGAAAAGTATGAACAGGGTATGGTTGACTTTGAAAAGGTTGATACTGATATGATTGACCCTATACAATTTGAGTTAAGTAAATTTTCCCTTGCAAAGGTTGACCTTGATAAATCCTTTGAATAGTTATTACACTAGGTTTTCCAATAGGTATATGTGTTGTATACTAAAAAGTAGGACCAGCTTGATAAGAAGATGCTTGAGGTATAGTCTATGTAGGTTGTTGAATGGGTATTTGTGGCATACCTTGAACAATCATTTGTGGCATAGATTGCACAAGTGTTTGAGGTGTACTTGGAACCAGTTGTTGAAAAATTATTTATACAATAGGCTGAATGGATGTTTGAGAACACCCTGGATAGGTTATTGGAAAAACACTTTCGAAGTTTCCTGGACAGGTTATTGGAAAAACACTTGTGGAGTTTCCTAGACAGGTTGTTGAATAGGTGTTTGTGGAATACCCTTGACAGGTTTCTTGAAATATGCTTGTGGAATTCCCTAGATAGGTTGCTGGACAGACAGTTGTAGAGTTCCTTGAATAAGTACTTATGGTATATATTGTCCAAAGGGTTGAATGGGTCGATAAATGGGAACTTGTGGAGCAGCTTGAATAGTCTATTAAACATAAGAGGGGTTCCAAATAGTAATCATTATTGGAAAAGGAGGACCAATCAAGGGTTGATATATAATAGGTTGACTTGGACCCTATTGTAGCCGCTACAACCCACTCCAAAATTTTAGCCTATACCAAATTTCAGAGCCTTCCTTGGTCTTGTTCATGGTTCTCACAGACATTGAAGTTCATTTCATTTATTTTCTTAAAGCATTGTGATCCCTTTCGCAAGATAGGAAACATGTCGTATTTTGGCATGTTCGTTGTCACAGTGAATGTATGAGATTCTTGTGATTTCAAGACATAATTTTTGCATAAATGAGTTTTTTTAACCTTCTAGGTATCTGTCGCACTCATTTCAAAAATTTTGAGCATCGTCGCACAAGTGTTGTGGCAGTTGTTGTAAAGTGTATCTTTGGTGTCGCACTTTTCATAACTGGTCGTAAAGATGTCACACATAGGAGAATTATTTGTTTTTATGTCATGAATGATATATGTTGTTTTAGTCGTCAAAATATGCTAGGTGTGTGATCACAGTCAAGGTACATCATTGTTCATCAATCTCACCAGCCCCACACTTAGTCATCTTATGGAAAAATTCATGACTGAGAAAATTAGCTTCACTGGGCCTCCCTTGAGCTGCACACTACGTAGTATCAGTCCTATGGTTGTGACCCTACTACTTGGCACTATGTAATGCTTAGTATTGGCTTCCCAAGATTGCTCCATTGTGTAGTTGTTGTGACCAAGACCCGACCTTGACCTCTATAATTTGGCAGTCATGGCCTCCATCCCGGCTTGAACTATGCACTCCACACCTCCATTTCGACTTGAACTATGCACTTCGCAACTTCAAGAAACAATCTTATCCCTTGAGCCTTATTACTACACACTGTGTAGTTATCGAGGCTTCCTTGGCCTCTAGAACTGCGCAATAATATTTCCCAAATCTCATCCCTACTACCTATCCCCTCTAACTCTGGAAAATGTGTAGTCATGTCCCTTAGCCTAGCTTGAACTGTGCACTACATAATCTCAAGGCTCAAGGATGCCCCCTTCTTGCCTGATCTATTCAATTGGGCTGTCACTGAACCTCCCTTCCCAACCTGTCACTTGTCTCAGGCTCAGTTCATGGATCAAAATAGATCATCTTAGGCTGGGGGTTTTTGAATTGATATCATCCTGTCATGAGTGAATTGCAGGAACATGTAATCAATCAATTCATGGATAGATGATAAAGGAGGTGAATAAGGAGGGAATCATGCTCAAAAACACTCTTTAGTTGAACTCACATAATGATTTATCAAGAGAAAGCGAAAGGACACTAGTTTGCGACCATTATCAAAGACTTGAGATCATTGAAGACTTCCTATCACCAAGGCTTGGAGAGGAGAAAAGGAGAGCTCTTTCATGAAGATACTTAAATATCAGTGGCAACTATGGCTTGACATTTCCATGTCATCAAGCAATCCATGTCAGCAGTGTCATGTCCTGTCATGTCATGAGTGGTCATATTGTCACATCACTATTGTATATCATGTCCATTGTAATAAAATGTATTGTAAAGTGGAAGTCCAAAGGACACATGAATGTAAATATTCATTTAAGTTGAAAAGTCATGGGAAGTAAAACATTCATGAGGAAGTAAAACAGTTATGGTTGTAATTGTTGTCCCATCCTTGTGGACTATTCTGTAAGATATTATATAGGTATTTCCTATATTTTTGTGTGTGTAAATTTTTTCCCATCCTTGTGGACTATTCCGTAGGATATTAGATAGACCTTTCTCAAACTTTTTTGTGTAATTGTCGTTGCATCCCTTGTGGAATACCTTGCTGGATGTTAGATGAAATCCTTTGGTTCACGTGTGTCTCTTCTTGGGTGGTACTATTACCTCTCTTTTAGAGGCTATTTTTTCTTTCTCCCCCCCTTTGAAATAGAATAACCTTAACACACATGTAATAAGACACTCACCAGGCACACCCCCTTGCTTTGTGAAATTACATTTGCATCACTCTCTCTTGTTGACAACAAGAGCCAAGGAATGTATTTAAGAATAAGGAAACTGAGCCTTTGTTTTGGATGGTACTCCTAAACAAAATGGTGTGAGGTATAATTGGGAATTCATATCGGGGAGATCCCCTTAATGTTAGCGGGTCTAGCACCGTCAACATTTTTGTTGCTAGAAGGAGGGAATCCAGTTTTTTATGGTTGATAAACTCATAGACCCCAATATTACATCTTCTGACCAAGGTAGAAATGTACACTCCACCTCCCCTACTTTTGATCTTGAATTTGGTGACTCTTATAAAACAAAACCCACACGAGCTTGTGAAATCCCATACAATCAGATTTAGGCTATCTGTCCCATAACTCGTTAGTTCGCAAAAGCAGTTGGATTGATATCGGGAGTATCCAATCTTCCATATTATCCAAATAAGAATAAGAACACCTCTACAAGAGAAATGGTCTCCACCTTGGAATACACGTTTCTTGCCACCCTTGAAGATTTAGAAGTTTTTGTGTATAACGCGTAAGAACCTCCAGTTTTTAGTGTTAGTGAATGAGATAACCCACTACTCTTAGGCATAACCTTCCACGAGTTAGGCAGTGACGAATAGGAAAAAGAATTATCAGATTCTAATAAAGAGGAGGGGAAGGAGGAAGACGAATACATGGCAGACTAAGATCTGAATTTGATGTCTCAAGGCCCACTCGCACTTCTAGGTGTGCTGCATAAAATTCCAAGGAACCCAAAAAATCCCTTAATGAAATATGACTATGATAGAATGGTTAAAACGGAATACCACTTGGAAAAATTATACCTACATATGCAAACACTTGAGGTACTCTATGATGATTTTTCATGCTGAATTTTTCCATATACCTTGGATGGTAGAGTAGATGTATGGTACCACAGTCTTCCCCCAAACTCCATCTAGAATAGGAGGGGATTTAAGTAATTTTTTCTTGAGAAATCTGATGATGATAAGACCCCTGCCATGTTGTTGAAAGAGATAGGTAGTCTAAAAATGGAGCCAAAAGGAAAGGTGAAATATTTCAATCATAGGTTCAATCGTGTCTTGAATAGATTTACGGAAGACACGAAACCTCATGACTCCATTACAAAGGACTACTAAACTTATGCCTTTCCAACAAGCATTGCGTAGTTCATGAAGTGGACTATGAAATCGTCACTTGAATAAGAAATCACGGTTGAGAAAGACTTGCACGTAATTGGAGTCATCATAGATGATGAACCAACAAATTACTCCAAAGATACAGGTAAAATGTCACATGCCTCAATAAACAAGGCCAAAGAGAAAGAACCATCTGATCTTCAAAACTTGATCCGCATGGTGAAGAATCTGTCAAATGATTTAGCAGAACTTAAAAAAATGTCAATTGATATCACTTTCAGTGGAAAGCATCTATGATTCAACCTGTTTAAAAGGACTGTAAATTCATGTAACAACACTAATCGACTGGAAAAATTTGTGAATATTTCAAACATAGCATTGAATCTTGACAAGTTGGGAATGACTGAATACTGTTCATATCATCAAGATTTCTATTATGAGAAAACACACCCACAATGGAATCATGCCTTGAGCTCTATTGTTATGCATTTCTGCAACATGGTACTTGTTGATGAGCATACCAAGCCGGAAGAAGAAAATGAACAAGATGCTACACCTGATGAGACTCCAAGTGTTGGGCATGCAGTAAGCATGTTCAATTGCATACTTGCATCCTAAAATAATACAACCATGAAACAACCTTCGAGTGACACCCCACCTAGAAGAAAACCAACCCTTACAACTTGAGAAGCCAAGGGGCGACTACTACAATAGAGTTGATGAGGTAGAAACTCAAAGAATCCTTCTTAAGGAAAATCAGTCTCCCAGTCAACTCAGCGCAAAACACTTAGAGAAAGTTAGGAAAAGCAGTCTCATCAAAAAATAATTCTGCAAATAATAAAGATAATATCATCAATCTTGAAGTAACAAGTCAATATACTTCCCCAGGTGCTCTGGATGTCCTTCCTGTTGTCAACTATAACATATTTGAATACATGAAAAAGGCTCGTCCAAATATTTCATTGTTTGAGCTAACAAAGAGCACGAGCCAGCAAGACATTCTTTTATGAGCACTTGGACACTCCTCCGTAGGTAACCTTCCTCATTCAAACAAGGGATCAGGTATGTCTTCTCATTCTCTAAAATCAGTACTTCATGCTTTAACATTGGAAGAAAACACAGTTTTCCCTCCCTTTCTCTTAACTTTCAAAATTTTCAATTTCAATGTACACAATTTCTTGGTTGATTCTAGAGTAAATCAGTAAATGTAATGCGATTTTATAGAGAAAATAAAATAAATGCAACATGGAGCAAAAATGATGCACAGATTATTCATTTGGACAGAACTCTTGTCCATGTGATCGATGAACTCAAAGATGTGGTCATCCGCTTTTCATCTAATGGACGAGATTACTAGTGTATAAACATAGTTATTGTGGACATATCAAAAACATATGGACTATTGTTAAATAAATACTGGTCAAGTGAAGTAAAAGGATGATTTTCCATGGACTGGTAACACCTATGGCTTCTATATAAGGGCAGAAACAACCATATTTGAGTAGACTCAGAAAGATACATGAAACACAACGTGAATCCCCTGAACGGACATAATGAATCTATTAGTGCTGGAATCAGCACTTGGACTGCTTCAAGTTCTTGACCAGTCACATCATAATCTCTAAGGAAATTTAATGATTTAGATTATATGATTGGTAGGTGTTTTAAACCCTCAATCACTGAAAAGGGATTTCAGTTAAGTTCACTATCACACTAATGAGGGTATTGAGTCCTGATATGGTAGCAAAAAGGTAAGTTTTTAGCCTATGAAGAGAAGAAAGTGTGAAATAGTGGAGGGGACAGTGGGTCTGCAAAGCATAAATCCAATGCTTTGATGAAAAAAACACACAATAAATAGTTTGGTAATATATCAATAAAATAAAGTTATACCAAGACTTACAATAATCTTATTGAATATCATGAAAGATCACTGTCATAAGGAATTATCTTTAAATTGTCATTATATATATCTCATTAAGAAAGCTCATTGTGTAAGACTGATAAAAGTTGACAAGATACATAAACACATCAAGAGACTCATAAAAACATACAACAACATCTGAAATTACAAACTGCAACTAAAGATATTGAGATGTGGAAACACAAAGAAAAATTAACAATACACATATCAAGTAGGTAATAAGTCCACAAAAGTCTTCTTCAATATCATTCACTGAAAAGGTACATTGATCATATGAGAAAAATATTCAGAAACCATGAACCCTCTCTTCATGGATTTTCAATATATATATACAAGAGATATTATACTGACATCTCCACAAAAAATGTGCATATGTTCTAAAAAAATTATTACATTCTCATACAAAAGATGAGGCTTATCTTAAAATTTAATAAAAAGTGGTGTAACAAAAGTGCAACATAAATAAAATAAACAGCATGATGGCTTGTAATTCGAAGTGGTTGGAATTATGTGGCAATCTGCTGGAATACTGCTCCTCTGTTCTGGTACAACTACTTCCACAAGAAGTGTAAACAACAGTTGAAGATGACATGTGGTTGTTTCCCCAAAAAGTGCAAAATAGAATTCAGAAATTTAGAAGGGAGATTAATCAATGACACCTGGAAGCAACTACTTATGTGGATAATTCATGCATGTAACTACTCCTCAGTAGCACCTCTCGATACTTGAACAAAAACTTCCCGCACTCCCTTCATCCAAAATTTTAGGAAATAATAGCTGCCCTTTTCAAAATTAGGTAGCTATAATCGGAAATTCTGCAAATAGTTGAGTTTTTAGATTAAGCCAAAAATGAGTGAGCTTCTCCTGAAAGGGTTAGATGAAATCAAGTATTGAGTCAAAGATCTTGAGATACTCTTCCTTAGTGAGCCTTCTAGTTATTTGTATGATTTTGTTTCTAAGCTCTGGCCTTCTTGGTTTCCTTATCTCGGCTTTCATCAATATTGATGACTTCATCTCTCAGTCTTGGGTTAGAAATCAATTTGCTATTCAGTCTAAGTTTTTTTTTTTGGCCGAGTGTGAGGCCTCTTAAGATATGGATTTGGAATATAGGAAACCATTTTTTTCTTCAGAACCATACCACTAGACTGACCTTCTTCATATTATGTCTCTGAAAAATATTCATCAGTGCTATCTTCTTCAAAGGATGAATAAGAGTGAATTAAATTCTTATCCTTTCTCCTTGTAGGTGTCTTGGGTGCCTTGGGTGTCTTGGGGGTCTTGAGGGAAGAAAACAACTAAGCTAGTGTTGGTTCCCTGTTTTCCTCTTGCTCTTCTACAACTGTTGGAATGGAGTGCGGAACTAGAATAGACACTTGAACTGGTATTTCAACTGGAATTTCAAGGTTGGCTTCCTTTGAAATTTTCTCTCCTAGGATCAACCTTCTTATGCCTCTATATCTTGAGGAAGATGCTTTATTTTCCTCACATGTAGACTTAATATTTTTCCCTTGCTTGAATCTCATGGAATTTTCTCTAATGAATGCTGCTAAAGTATGAGATTCCATTGGAGTTTTCCTCTCATAAACTTTCTCTGCAAGCTGCACCATGGGTATAAAAGTGACAGTTTCAGTTCTAGCCCTCATAGCAGAACTTCTAGTTTTCCTATTGGTTGATAGGTAGACCGATCTGGTTGTGACCATTTTTGCATAAGAGTTGCACTAGTTTGTTCATGAGCATTTTGCTTCTTGAGCCTCTCTACCCTTCTCCTAGAGTTGATACTACCAAACCCCTCAGATGTTAGGAATTTATCCCAGGTAGTACTTTTATTTTTAAGGTGGTATAAAATCAACATTTAAATTAAACCCCTATGATATAGGTTGTGTAGGGGATAGTTAGGGATTTTCTGTAACTTTAAGGACATTTTGAGCAAGGATCTGTACAGGAAGTAGGGAAAATTCATAGGTTTTCCACCTGAAATATGAGCAAGAAATATTATTTGGTAATGGTGGATAGAGGAGAACCTACCCTCACATGTAATGTAGCATTGCAGAGTGGTGATAAAATGTTGCTATTCAGCCCTAAAACAAGAAATATGCACAGTTGGATTCCATTTGACATTCGCATGTTCAAGTTTGAGGAAGGGACTTACTTCTATTGGCAGCATTTTATTCTTGAACCAACGTTCTCCAATGGTCGAGGTTTGAGTAGATCGGGCTATGATGGCTTCAAATATTTTGAAATTCTTGCTCCCAAGCTTGACTTTCTCCCCATCAAAGCTCTCGGCAAAAGCCTATGCTAAGGCCACATTTTCTCTGGAAAATTTCTGCAAAAACTTATACCAACTTGCTGATTTAAATTGAGGTTTGGCTCTAGCATCAACAAACCTGGTGTTTGTTGGATCAGACCTATTAAAATTCCCACCTTTTCCCATACTTCTCAACATCTAAGCTCCCTCTAAATGCGAAATTTTTTAACCTGGAGGCAAAACCCTACACAAAGCCCTGATTTCTTGCCTTGGAATGATAAACTAGTTGTTGGAAGACGTGATTCATGTTAGTTGTAACTTCCATAGAGAACCTTGGAATTGAGAATATTGAACTTAACCCTTTGAAGCTATGCTTTTAATCACAGTATGGTGTGATGGCATGATTTGAAATCATTCAAACACGGGCACCAAGTCACCCCATAACTTATAACACTCCACTGCATCATTTAATAATTGATACCTTGTACCATGATCTCTGCTTTAGCTTAGTAGGGTAGCTATAGGTTAGTTGAGTTAATAATATAACGATTCACCTATAATAATTCTCCTAAGTCAAAAATAATTAATCTTGTTAAAAATAATAATCATGTTATAACATAGAAGATCTTCACTTATCTTCAAAGAGGAATGATCTTTTCCCTTAAAATATTCCTTGCAGCACCTTATGCCTAAGAAATATTTTCCTTTATATCTGTATTGGAATATAACTAATATTCAGAGAAATAGCTTCACTTTTTTCTATGTTACCAATGAAAACAGGTTCCTGAAGAAATAGCCGCCCTTTTTTACTGTGTCAGTAATGTATCCTTTAATTTGGAGAAATAGCCGCCCTTTTTTACTATGTCAATAATGTATCCTTTAATTTTGAGAAATAGCCGCCCTTTTTTATATCACTGTATTACCAATGAAACTTAAACAGAGGTAGCTATTATCCCGGAAAGAGAAATTATAATTTTATTACAAAAATGACCAATAGCCTTCGACATTGACCTAAGTTAAAACATTGGTTTTAACTTATTTTATGAATGTGAGGCACAATACCACCTATAAAGCTTAAAAAATCTTTTGGTTTTGAGACTCCTTTTGGTTTTTTTATTGAAAATGACTCGAACTTCGACATAGGCTAGGAAATAAGAAAAATTTGAAAACAATGATACAATGGCAGTCATACTATTAACATTTATAATGCTAATAGTGGCTCCTATTGGGGATGAATTCCTCCCTGTGAGGCTTCAAGGACTGTAGATTTAGTGCCTTAAAACTTTCAAAATTCAGAAGACTTCTGGAAATTATGACTATGACTGACCTTTGACTGACTGGACTCAAGATTGATCATATTTACAGACACAAGTACCATTGGGCATGGAGTTTTATTGACACATCACCCCGTATATTTACAATGGAATGACTAACTGACTTATCAAATAAGGAACTTTTTAAGAAAATGATCATTAACTAGACCTCTAGTCAGTTAATCATCATCTAGATGCTTGAGCAGAAATGTATTTTTTTCCAAAAGTTGAGCAATTCTAAATGGCCCAAACCACAAATTGTCAAACTTACCATGCTTTCCATGGTCTTACCTCCTGACATCCCAACACAACACCAAATCATTCTCCTAAAATAATTTCTGATTTTCTCTTTTGTCAAAAACAGATTTGAATTTTGTTTGATATTTCTGTACTTTTTCCATCAGTGATTCTCTGATTTTATGATTTTCTATCAGCTGCAACGTTCTCCTTTGAATTGGATTTTCATCATCAATTGTTAGGTCCCTATATTACTAGTATAGTCCCTTATTGTTGTTAGTGTAACCCCCTTATTGTTATCATTGTACCCCTGTAACCCCCATATTGTTATTATTGTGCCCTTATATTATTATTGTTAGGTCGACTAGGATTACATTATGGCCCCATGGACTCCTATATATAGAAAGGAGGTTTTGTAAATTGTATCATCCAAGAATTTTTCATTTATGTAATGTATTGGAGGTTTCCCCCTCGAAGTGTCTTATTTCTAAGGCGTTGATATCTCTTTTCTTCTATTTTTGGAGCTAGTTTCACAACATTTGGTATCAGAGCTTTGGGATTCTAGGGTTTCGCTGCTCCAAACAGGTCATCGTGGAATTTGTGCTATAACATTTTTTCTACAAATTTTCAGAAGCTAAAATTTTTAAAGTGCGAAGCCAAAATCTTGAGGAACATCGTCCCAAAATTTCTGAGCTTGGTTCACAATAATTTCAGAGATATGATCTTTGGAAGGTAGGTCATTTTGCAGGGTCTTGAATTTAGCCTAAACAGGTCATCGTGGAATTTTCGCTATAAATTTTTTCCTATCAAGGTTCAGAAGCTGAAATTTTTAGAGTGAAAATATGAAAGACTGAGGAACATCTTCGAAAAATTTTAGATCTTGGTTCACAATATTGGCAGAGATATGATCTGTGGAAGTTAGGGATTTTTCAGGCTTCTGAATTTCATCTCAAATAGGTGACCATGGGAAAATATTCATAACTCTATCTCTGAGCATCAGATTGGAATGCTGTAAAAATTGAACACAATTAGACAGACTGTAGTTTTCTTTCTATCAATTTCAGAGCCAAAGGAGTAAACAGTGACACGTGGCAATTCATACAAGTTTTCTCTACTGAACTAGTCCATAATTGGGTCATTGTGGGAGATTGGACATAAAGTTTCCTTGAAGAATCCAAATCAGATCAGACCTATGGCATTTGAAAGAAGCTTCAGAGGGCTACTATAGGACCGAATTTTAGATATTGAGGATCTACAATTATATAGATAATTCAATTTCAATATCGAGCTCCTCAAAAGCAAGTAAAAGGTGTGTATTGGTTTTTTTTCGAATTGCATAAGTCTTGTTTTAAGAATCAAGTTGAATTGATTGCAAGGGAATATTGTATAATAGATATCAGTATTGGATTCTAAAATGGCCCCTAAAAAGAATTAAACACCCATTAAGCCTTTAGAAGGCTCTACTATGACTCATGAATACGAAGAATGGCAACATGACATATCAAAATTACAAGAGCAAGTGAAACAAATTTCGCTCACGCAAAGAGCAACAAAAAATGACATGGAAGTTTTGAAGAAATGCATGGAAACTAAGATGGATAGTTTGAAGAAAGGCATGGAATCTAAGATGGATGGTTTGAAGAATGGCATGGATGGCATGGAAGCTGGCATGGAATCTAAGATTGATAACATGGAAGCTAAGATCGATGAAAAAATGGAAAAAATGAAGAAGGATCTAAAAGCAGACATGGAAGGTTTGACAAAGTTGATACAAGAAATGTTTCCTAATGGTGAAAAGATAGTATATTGTTGGAACTAGGTCTCCTAACAAGCTGCAAAATTGGTCCATTTTTTATATTTTTGATTATATTTAGTCTAGCGCAAGGGTTTTGGGGTGGGTCAAAGCCTCGAAATTATTGTAACGGGTGAAAGGGTAAACTAGGGGTCTGAAAACCATGGGTTGCAGACCATAGGAAAGACAAGGCTAGATTATTATAAATAGAGAAGAATTTTGTATTGTAAAGGATAAGAAATGATGAGCTATTGATGCAAATTGTTATTTAAGCTATCTGTTTGGGTTTTGGGGAACGAACTCCTGCTGGTTGTGTGCGTAGAGATCAAAGTCCAGCTGTGTGCGGACCCTGCTACTGTGTGCACAGGTTGGGAAGGGAATTGGAATTGTAAGGAAGAATTGATGAATGAACGAATGCAAAGGATTGTTATAGAACTGAATCTGTGAGTACTTTATGTGAATTACTGATAATTGTTGTATTGTGCATTTTCTATCCTTAAGCTGCGAAAGATCTATATAATGCGTTCTTGATTCTAGATCTTTTATGTTCTATTATGTACTATTGTGTTGATGTTATAACAAGCATATAACTATAGATCTAGTGCACGTGGATGTGAATAAAGACTTAATTAACCCTATGAAGAACAAGGTAATCTGGGAATCCCAAGATCTAGCACAACTCTTCTTGCCTTACCCATCCTTTCTTGGGGTGCAGAAACCTGGTTCCAGTACCCACCCATACTACTTTGGGTGAGACTTTGACCTACGCAAGTAGGTCACTGCCGAAAGGGCCAGTAGTATAGGGGTTTGTTGGCAAACCTTACACACTGAACCTAGGTCAGGACCCCTTTAGCCAACAAATGGTTCCGTTTCCGGGACTGAAGGAATGTGAGAAAGGGATCGGGTACTGACAAAATAATACTAGAGAAGAGCACCTATGAAGTTCCCTTAGGAAACTATGACGGTGCACTTGAAGTTACCTACCTTCAAGAGCACAACCGATGAAGACATGGAGCAGTTTTGGTTTGTGACTGAGTCGGTATGGGTTGTGCAGGGCGTGGTGAGTGACACTATGAAAAAAGTGCAGCTATCCCTAGCCTTTGAAGGAAGAGCTATTGACTAGTATATGGGATACATATCGCAAAATAAGGACAGAACTATCCATAACATTAAGGACGCCCTAGGACAGCAGTTCCAGAACCCTAAATCCTACTCTCAGGTCGTATCAGAATTAAAAGATTTCAAGCAGGGGGCAACTGAGTCTGTATGGGAAGCAGATCAACGCCTAAAAAAAGCTATCAGAGAAGGAGGATTTCGGTACGACGAAAAACAGCTTACGAAATGGGTCATCGCCATGCTACTCCCTCACCTACGCGTACCTATGGGTCACCAGACTTTTAACTCACAAGATGAGGCCTTGAGAGCTGCTATGCAATTGGAAGATACGCCCCTAAAGGATGTTGTGGTAGAAGTACAGCAGATCTTGGTGTAGCTTGAGGCTATGCACCAGGGAATTCAGAATCTACAGCAGGAGAAAGGAAGAGGGGCTGGCACGGAACTAAGTCACGCAGCAGGCCACCCAGGACCAGGAGAGTGTAGTCCGAGACAACAGGGCTCAAGGGGACCTACGCTCTGGCATGAAGAGAGCTGTGCAGCCGGGTTGCGTAATATCAACCAAAGGCCCTGTCATGGCACCCCTGTTTCCGAACCAAAGCGACACTGGTGCGGGTTTGGCCGATCGATTGGCCACGAGGAGCAGGACTGCCAAATCCATAATGGAGTGATGGATCAGGGAAAAGACCCTACCTCGCCAAGAACCCCCTCGGTCAGGGATGCCCCCCTCCTGGAAGAAGGGATGGGAGCCAAAGTGGAAGCGCAGGTCAGGGTCGAGGCCAGTCACTCTGCTATAACTGTGGGGAAATGGGGCATTTGGCGAAGGGTTTCCTAAACCTTTTATGATAGCCCTGTAGGTATTTTAGGTAGTGGGACCATGCGCTGGAAGATTTCCCAGCCTTAAAATCAAAGATACAGGAAAATCATCTCCCATCGACACAGAAGGTACGAAGGGTCTAGACCGAGCTGAGGGGAAAGGATACCAAGGTAAATGTGGTAACATGCAGTGGATTGGCGACTAGGGGAACTAAGGAGAAAGACAAAACTAACGCATTGATCCGTAGGGAAGTTAGCAACCAAGAAGGAGTGGACTTGGGCAAAGCAAGGGAAACGTTTATGGAGGCTCGAAAGGACTTCCTTGAGACTAAAATTCTGCCATCTACACACCCAGGAGCAGAGGAAGTAACTGCGAAAGTTAAACCCTTCTTACAAGAATGTATGAGGTTGTTGCGCAACCCCCAGGCAGTACGACATCTACAGGCTTTACTATAGAGCTACGCAACACGTACTGCCATGTCAAACGACATTAAGGATGTGCATAGGTTACACAAACTTTAGGGACGCACTGGTAAGGAAATGCGGCTGACAGCCTGAATCAGCAACTATGAAATGGACCGGGTTATCTTAGACCTCAAATCGGATGCCAATATACTACCTAAGCACACTTGGAAATGCATGGGGGAACCCAAGCTAGAGCAACCCACCATCCAGCTTCGACTGGAAAATCAACAAAAAATAATTCCTCTGGGTAGACTACCAAACATCATGGTTGACGTCGCGGGGGTAAGGGTCCTGGCTGATTTTTAAATAATTGAAATTATGGATGGTATGGATCCCTACCTACACTCCTTGGACTAGACTAGGCTATAGACATGGGGGGTGTCATCAATCTTATAAATCGCAGCATGATATTTGAGAATAGGGGTACACGAGTTGTTTTACCACTAGACCCTGTAGATGGACAATGTTATGTGAAACCTGTACCTAAGGAGGGAGATGGGGATTATATCTATAAGTTTACAGTGCGACATAGGGAAAACCTAACCCAAGACACTGTACCATGCTACGAGGAGGATATTGAGGATCCCAGTAAGGATCTAGAAGCTTGGAAAACCCAGCTAGGAGAAGCCTCTATGTTGTGTTGTCTTCGTATCACAAAGGACTCCCTCTGTATGGTCCCAAGGGAAAGGATTGGAGTAGGGCTATGCCTGATAAATTGCGGTGAACCCACCTCAGGAGAAGGACCGGTCAACCCACGAGTGAGCAACAGGTTCCCTATGACACCTGTAGGTTCTGCAGGTAGCAGTCCCATGCATCAAGCCACCCCTACGACGGCGACAAAGCCAGGGGCCAGGAAGTTGTTTCCGACTTCAACCCCCCTTAAAGCCTTAGTATAAAAAATGATAAACGTCTCTTGGTCTTTGGCCAAGAGCCACTTAGGAAGCAATACTGTGTTGGGGGAAGACAGGCAGTTGTCACAAATCGGTAACCTTAGCGTGACGAGTATGCCTAAATCAATGAGGATGCGACAACTAGTCATTGGGACTATACCCTCTGGTAAAAGAAGAAGTTACCGTTGAGAGACGTGGCTCCTAAGCTGTTGGTAGGTCAATTTACGGGCGATTTTTACCGTTCCTTGGGAAACCTGCCCCGCGTCAAATATCTCTCTCTATCATCTGATGCACAATGCTTAAAAGGGGGCAGGATAGTCTGGTTAACAATATTGTCTCACGTAAACAAGCGGCCTACTTTAAGTGTCTCGTGGAAGAAATCGAGCAGCGAACTTTGTTACAATTGCAGCACCCCTCTCATGACTGGTCAACCCCCTCCGTCAGGTAGTAGTCACCTAGAGTCGGGATTCATTTTTCGTGCAAGGATGCCGACTACTACCCCTGCCGAAACCTCCGCCCCAACTAAACCTGAGGTTGAAGAAGTTTTGGAAGATGAGCCTAACTTAGAAGAATTCCCCCCTCCACAGACCACAAGGAAAGGTAATGAGAAAGCTCAGAGTTCAGGGACTACCCCACATGCAGCAAAAAGGCCCCGAAGTTCCCCAAGACATGCTAGGCCTTTGCCCTCAGAACAAGATGACTAGGAGGGGGCTCTGTCGGCTAACCTGATCAACTAGTTACCCCCCTTCGTTTGACCATGAAGACCATCTATGCAAATACAGAAAAACTTGGATGGCTTGATCACCTACCTACAGACTCCGCTAACCCCAAGAGAGGTTCCCATCCTTGGTGACCCCTGTGGATGCCTCCATGAGGTCAAGTTTGAGGATCATTGTTTGGTGGACCATGACGCTTTCCTGGAATTGGCCTCTACATTATACTTTGATACAATCCATGAGGATGATGGAATCACAGTAGTACCTCAACGATGGGTATGCAGCTTAGTGGGATCCAGACTCTTGAATCTGCTCCGTATGCCCCACTTTGGCCATTACCACATCACAGATCGGTTGGAACGCAAATTACTCACTAGTTATGGCCCAATGGAAGGCAGGGGTCAACTCTCTTCAGGCAGACCTCCGCACTCTCCAGATCAAAAAGGATCACCCCCCACCCAGTGAAGGCCAGGCACCACCCCTGTCAGTCGACAACAGCTCGGAAAAAATCAGGGAAGCCAGTCGACTCTGGAGTATCCCTAATGGTGCCTTAGTTAGAACGCAGCCCCCGGAAGTCATAGGAATTCAGTTGGACTTCACTCAGTTGCCCCAAGACATCAATGGCGCAACCAAGTGCCTTAATCAGCTCCTTGCAAGCGTTACCACGGTCGCTGAAGATCCACCTTCCCAGAAGCTGGTCGCCCTTGCATAGAATGTTGCTGCTCAAAGTCAGGATGTACTGCCTCCGCTCATATGTTCTATTCATACCTTATGGGCGAAAATAGAAGCCGCACCACCGCAGTGACTCGGGACGAGTCACAAGATTGTGTTGGGGAACTGTTGGAACGGGGTCTCCTAACAAGCTGCGAAACTAGTCCATTTTTTATATTTTTGATTATATTTAGTCTAGCGCATGGGTTTTGGGGTGGGTCAAAGTCCTGAAATTATTGTAACGGGTGAAAGGGTAAACTAGGGGTCTAAAAACCATGGATCACAGACCATAGGAAAGACTAGGCTAGATTATTATAAATAGAGAATAATTTTGTATTGTAAAGGATAAGAAATGATGAGCTATTGATGCGAATTGTGATTTAAGCTATCTGTTTGGGTTTTGGGGAATGGACTCCTACTGGCTATGTGCGTGGAGATCCAAGTCCAGTTGTGTGCAGACCCTACTGCTGTGTATGCAGGTTGGGAAGGGAATTGGAATTGTAAGGAAGAATTGATGAATGAATGAATGTGAAGGATTGTTAGATAACTGAATCTGTGATCACTTTATGTGAATTACTGATAATTGTTGTATTGTACGTTTTCTATCCTTAAGCTGCGAAAGATCTGTATACTGTGTTCTTGGATCTAGATCTGTTATGCTCTGTTATGTATTGTTGTGTTGATGATATAACAAGTATATAACTATATATCTAGTGCACGTGGATGCGAATAAAGACTTAATTATCCTCTGGGAATCCCAAGATCTAGCACAGCTCTACTTGCCTTACCCATCCTTTCTCAGGGTCCGAAAACCTGGTTCTAGCACCCACCCATACTACTTCGGGTGAGACTTTGACCTATGCAAGCAGGTCACTACCGAAAGGGCCAGTAGTATAGGGATTTTTTGGCAAACCTTGCACAACGAACCTGGGTCAGGACCCCTCAAGCCAACATAGATGAAACTCATGATGAGAATAAAATAAATGTTAATCATGATTTCATAAAATCTAATTTTGCAAGGAAGAACCATCGTATTCCAAAAATGGATATGAGGAAATTTGATGGAAAGGATCATGTAACATGGATACTACATATGGAGCAATATTTTTATCTCAATAATGTGCAAAACACACAAAAGGTACGCATCGCAACTTTACATTTAGAACAAAGTACATTTGTAAGGTATCAATGGCTTTGCTCCCATAAAAAAATTGTCACTTGGTCAATTTTTACAAAGGAAATGATAGCACATTATGAGGATACAAAGAGCAACACCTTCTTTAGCCAATTGATAAATCTCAAACAAAAGTGTCTAGTGGGGGAGCAAATTAAGGACTTCCAAAAATTGAATATAAGGGTAATTCATATTCCAGAGGAAAACTAGATTGATCTCTTCATAGGTACTTTAAAGGATAACATCCAACATGAATTTCGTGTTTTGGAACCTGATTCATTGGAGAAGGCATTCAGGTTGGCAATAAAAATAGAATGTAAAATTATGGCGACAAGGAAGCCTACCACTCACTTCTATAAAGAGGGAAGTGTTTCTACTCCTAGATTTCCACAACCTACAAGGTTGACACCACAACAATTGGAAGAAAAAAGAGCAAAAGGGCTTTGCTACAGTTGTGATAGAAAATACACTAAAGGTCATAAGTGTGCTGAGAAGAAATTATTTTACATAGATTATGAAGAGGAAGAAGAAAATGAACAAGAAGAGGATATACACCAGGAACCAACCCAAGAAGAGGAAGAAATGAGTCCGACCATATCGTGTAATGCATTGGAAGGAATTACCACTCCTCAAACTCTCAAGATAGAAGGACATATCAAGAAGAAAAAGGTAATAATGTTGATTGATTTAGGTAGCACCCATAATTTTATTCATTGTAAGGTAGCCAAGGAATTAAATTGTTTCCTATACCCAGCACCAGAATGTCAAGTGATGGTTGCAAATGGAGGAACTATAAATTGTTCTGGAAAATGCCATAATATCAAGCTAACCATGGGGGAATATGTGTTGACAAGTCCAATGCTTTCCATTCCTATGGGAGGTGCTGATGTTGTACTAGGAGTACAATGGTTACAATCTTTGGGAACAGTAGCTTTTAATTTTCAAGAACTTTTCTTGAAATTTTTTTTCAGAAGGAAAGGAAGTCGAATTACGGGGTATTGAAGGGAAGCTAGGAAGGATAATAAGCTCTAATGTAATGACAAAGCTTCTAAAGAAAGAACAACGAGGCGTAATTGCACAATTATGCTCACTAGAAGTTCCGACATCAAAATCATCTATTTCTGCAGATCTCCAACAAGTCTTGGACAATCATTCCAAGGTGTTTGAAACTCCCAAAAGACTCCCACCTATTCGTGATCATGATCATGCTATTCATTTGATTCCAAGAAGTGTTCCTCCAAACATCAGGCCTTATAGATATCCTTACGTCCAAAAGAGCGAAATTGAATGTATGATTGCAAAAATGTTAGAGGCGGGTATAATTCAACCTAGTCAAAGTTCTTTCTCTGCTCCTGTAGTATTGGTACACAAGAAGGATGGATCATGGTGCATGTGTCCAAATTATAGGGAGCTCAATAAGCTCACCATTAAAGATAAATTTCCCATTCCTGTGATTGATGAATTATTGGATGAATTACATGGAGCAATTTATTTTACCAAGTTGGATCTTCGTTCAGGATATCATCAAATTAGAATGAAGATTAAAGATATTCCAAAAACAACATTTCGAACTCATGAGGGTCATTATGAATTTTTGGTCATGCCTTTTGGCCTTACCAATGCACCTTCTACATTTCAAGGGTGGATGAATTCCATTTTCAAACCCTTCCTTAGAAAATTTGTGCTAGTATTTTTTGATGATATACTAATCTACAGTAGGTCTTGGAAGGATCATGTTCAACATGCTGATAGGGTGCTCAAACTATTGCAAGAGAAACAATTTTATGAAAAAACATCCAAATGTTTCTTTGGAGTACAAGAGGTGGAATATCTGGGTCATATTGTATCTCACGAGGGTGTTAAGGTAGACCCTAACAAAATTAAAGCCATTAAGGAATGGAAAGTCCCCACAACCATTAAGTAGTTGCGAGGATTTCTCGAGTTAAGAGGGTATTATTGCAAGTTCGTTAAAAATTATGGGAGAATAGAAGCACCTCTAACTACATTATTGAAGAAAGATGCATTTTCATGGACTCCTGAAGCAACTAAGGCCTTTTAACATCTTAAAGAGGCAATGTGCCTAGCACCGGTCTTATCTACTCCAGACTTCACAAAAACCTTTATTGTGGAATGTGATGCCTCAGGAAATGGAATTGGTGTTGTTTTAATGCAAGAAGGAAGACCCATTGCTTTTGAAAGTCGTCCAATCAAAGGAAAGTATTTACAGAAATATATTTATGAGAAGGAAATGTTAGCAATATTGCATGCACTAAAGAAATGGCGACCTTACCTAATGGGAAGACACTTCAAGGTAAAACTAATCATGATAGTCTTAAACACTTTTTGGAACAAAGACTATCTTTAGAAGAGCAGAAAAAATGGGTCACAAATATGTTGGGTTATGACTTTGAAATAATCTACAAAAAAAGGGAGCTAAATGTTGTTGCAGATGCACTCTCAAGAAATAATGAAGAGGTGGAAGCATTGCTTTGTGCCACTTCTATTATCCAACCAGATTGGATAATCGAAGCAAGGGATGAATGGAAGAAGGACGAAGAAGTGTGGACACTCACTCAAAATTTGCAGCAAGATCCTAGTACATATGATACATTTAGTTGGAAAAATTATTCCTTATGGTACAAAGATCGCTTATATCTTTGTAATAATTCCCAACTAAAACAAAAGATTCTTTTGGAATTGTACACTTCTCCTTTAGGAGGACACTCGGGATTTTTAAAAACTTACCACAGGGTGAAGAAAGATTTTTTTGGGATGGCCTTAAATCTAATATTCAAAATTTTGTGGCGGAATGTTTGGTTTGCCAACAGAATAAAGTTGAGACAATTAAGACCCCGGGTCTTCTACAACCTTTATCCATTCCAAGCCAATGTTGGGAGGATATTTCAATGGATTTTATAACAGGTTTACCTAAGTCCGAAGGAAAGAGTGTCATCATGGTGGTAATTGATAGACTTAACAAGTATGCACACTTTTGTGCATTATCTCATCCATTTAAAGCTAGTACAGTTGCTACTACATTTATGGAAACAATTCAAAAGCTACACGGAAACCCAAAGGTTATTGTGAGCGACAGAGATCCCATTTTTACTGGAAATTTTTCGACGGAGTTATTTTCTTATTTGGGTGCTCAATTAGCTCATAGCTCATCTTATCATCCTCAATCTGGTGTTCAAACTGAGATAGTAAATAAATGTTTGGAAGGATATCTTCGTTGTTTTGTATCTGATAAACAAACACAATGGGTCAAGTGGTTACCTCTCGCTGAATGGTGGTATAACACTTCCTTCCATACTACACCAAAAATGACCCCATTTATGGCACTTTATGGATATCATCCACCGTCCATCACATCATCTTTAAGAGAAAATTTGAAGGTTCAAGAAGTGGAAGATCACATCAAGCATCAACAAGAAGTTCTCCAACTCTTAAAGGATAACCTGAATTTGGCACAAAATTGAATGAAACAACAAGCAGATCAACATCGCAGCGAGAGAATTTTTGATGTAGGAGACTGGGTATTTTTACGGCTACAACCGTACAAAAAAATGTCCCTCAAGCAAGCTAAGAAGGATAATAAATTATCGCCAAAGTACTATGGTCCTTACAAGGTGTTGCAAAATATTGGTACTATGGAATACAAATTGGAGCTTCCTGCTTCTTCATGAGTGCATCCAATTTTCCATGTTTCATGCTTAAAGAAGGTTATAGGTGAAAATATTCAAGTTCAAACAATATTGCCCGAACTTGCTGAGGAAGGAAAAATCATATTGGAACCTGAAGTGGTCACGGAAAAAGGAAATCGACAGCTACGAAATCGATCAATTTTAGAGTATCTCATCAAGTGGAAGAACTTACCCACTGAATATTCTACAAGGGAGGATGAGCATTTTATATAGAAACACCCAAAGCTACTCAAGAGTTGAAGACAAAAATTTTTTGAAGGAGAGGGGCATGTTAGGTCCCTATATTACTAGTATAGTCCCTTATTGTTGTTAGTGTAACCCCCTTATTGTTATTATTGTACCCCTGTAACCCCCATATTGTTATTATTGTGCCCTTAAATTATTATTGTTAGGTCGGCTAGGATTACATTGTGGCCCCACTAGGATTACATGGTGGCCCCATGGACTCCTATATATAGAAAGGAGGTTTTGTAATTTGTATCATCCAAGAATTGTTCATTCATGTAATGTATTGGAGGTTTCCCGCTCGAAGTGGCTTATTTATAAGGCATTGATATCTATTTTCTTCTATTTTTGGAGCTGGTTTCACAACATAAATTTCATCTTGCAGAAACTTCATAACAGGAAGAGCTAATTGCAATGCCATTACATCCTCAGTACCATATACAATCTATAAGGGAGGCATTCAAATTGATCTTTTTCCACTTACCCTGTCTGCCCAAAGAGAATGCACTAGCTGAGTGTCCCAATTTCTCTTATTTTCAGGTAACATCTTCTTAATGATTCTCACCAAGATTTTATTGGAGGAATTAGCTAACCCATTACATTGAGGGTAATAAGGTGTGGAATGATTCAATTCAATATCATATTGCTGACAGAAGCTATTCATCTTAGTAGACTTAAAATCCATTGCATTATCAGTCACTAATTTATGTGGACAACCAAATCTAGACACAATGTTTTCCAATATAAATTTGATTATTACCGTATCAGTGGAATTTTTGGTTGGAACAGCTTCAATCCACTTAGTAAAATATTCTATAGCTGTAAGAATCCATCTATGATGTCTCGATGAAGGCAGGTGAATTTCACCGATGAAGTCTAACCCCCACTGCTGGAAAGGAACATCTGTTGAAATAGGAATAAGAGGTAATGGAATCAACTTATGTTTACCAACAAACTTTTGACATTCGACACAAGTCTTGACTTTGGCAAAAACATCAGAGAAAATATTTGGCCAATAATAACCAGCTCTTAAGATTTTGTTTATAGTGGCTTTCCAATAAAAATGTCCTCCACACACTCCTGCATGTATCTTTGTCATAATATCATGTGACTCAACTTCATTTACATATCTCAAAAAGATTCCCACAGGGTCTTTCCAGTAAAGATGGTATTCTAAAATGCAATACTTAACAACCTTTAATTAAAAATATCTCCTTTTTTACTTCTCCATTTCAAGGGGACAATTGAAATTTAACAAAAAATATACTGTATCCTTATACCAATTTGAATGAAATATTTCAGGATAATCAAATATACCTTCTCCATATTTTTCCTTAGCTACCTCCATATTTAGATTTAGAGCCTTGCTGTTAGATTCAGTTGTCAAGCGAGCCAAGCCTTGTCCTTTTATCAATTTAGTAGGTCTGATCCCAATATCAAATTCCAGAATTTTGGTCAACCATATTCCCCTCCTTCCATTTGTATCTGGTTGTAGCAATACATATTTGACTATGATATTTGGCACAAAAGAAACAATTTTTGAATGTGACACATAAACTCGAAAATACTTTAAAGCCTTAACTAGTGCATATGCTTGTTTTTCAATCAAGTTGTACTTTAATTCAGCATCTCTTAAAGCACGAATGAAAAATGAAATAGGTTTTTCTAAACCTTCTTTGTACTTTTTTAACAAGAAAAATGCAATTGTTTCTTCTGAAGCATATGAAAAAATCAGAAAATATTTTTCAAAATCAGGACTAATTAAAACTGGAGCTTCAGTCATGCCAGACTTGATTGCTAAAAAATAATTTTTTGCTTCATCTCACCACTTTAATTCTGCATCTTTCTTCAGCAAGACATTTATATGTTTGATCAGCTCTGTAAAATTTGGAACAAAGCACCTCAAAAAATTAATTTTCCCCAAAAATGACTGCAATTTTTTTTTTATTCCTTGCCAAACCAATATTCTGAATAGCCTCAACTCTCCCTGGATCAATATAGATACCACTTTCTGTCACAATATGTCCTAATAATTTTCCTTCTTGATTAGCAAAGGATGAATTCTTTGGGTTCAAGGACAAACCAAATTTTCTACATTTGTCAAAAAATTGTTTCAAATGTTTCAAATGATCTTCATCAGATTTTGAGTAGATTGTCATGTCATCCAAGTAAATGACTACAAATCTGTATTTTTCTCCCGCAAAGGAAACATCCATTTCCCACTGAAATGTTGCGCCTGCATTCATTAGAACAAATGGCATTTTTTTGTACATGAATGTCCCCCAGGGTGTAGTAAAAGTTGTCTTTTCTCTGTCTTGTGTATCAACTGAAATCTTATTATAACCTAAAAAGCCATCTATTATTGACAATATTTTGGAGCCTATAACTTTCTGCAAAATATAATCCATCTTGGGTAATGGATAGTTATGCTTTAATGAAAACTGGTTTAGATTGCGAAAATCAACACAAATTATTATTGGCCATTCTTCTTTCGAACCGGGGCTATATTAGCTACCCAATTTGAAAATCTTAAAGGAATAATTGTTTTTGCTTCCCATAATTTTATGATTTTTTTTTCAATGATAGGGAGCAGCATGGGATTGATATGCCTTATATTTTGTGATACATTCTTTGCTTATGCTTTTAGGGGAATTTTGTGCTCCATTATATCTCTATCATAGGTCTTCAACTCACTGTAGGACCATGCAAAAATATCTGCATGTTGTTTCAGCAGCTTGACATATCTTGTTCTAGTTTCTAGAGAAATAAATTTAGAAAATTTGACTAATTTTGGCTAATCTTCCATACCAATATTACAGTCAATTGTACTCTCTCTATGAGCTTTATTTTCAGGCTTTAAAAAGACATCATTATTGTCAAACAATCTTTCTAAAGGAACTAGGCCTTTAGGAATATAGTTAGTTTTCAAATCAATAATGTCTTTCCCAGCCATGGTCTTTTTGAAAGACTTGTTGTTTTTATTTTTAACAATGTCCTTCTCATCATCAATTTGAATGTCTGCAAACTCCTCAACACACTCTAAAAATTTTTGAATTTCTTTGTCATCCTCAAATACTTGCCAGTATTTGATGTTATCAGGAATAAAAGGTCTGTTTTTTATTTGAACATCATCTGTTTCCTTGACATCAAGAGGAACTTTGCAATTACTACCAGCAATAGCTAGTGAATCATCCATTCCTCTCTAGTGAAAAAATTTACATTAAATGCTGAAAAATAATGCTCAATTAAGTCCCATACTTCATTCCTATAATTCTTCAATTTGGAATTTTTAACTTGATAGTTGTTTCTCACCTACCTTATTACCAATTCTGAATCACAAAAAGCAACTAGTTGTTCAGCTCCCAAGTCCTTCGCAGCCTTCATACCCAGAACATGTACCTCACATTCATCAGTGTTATTAGTTGTAGAAAATTGCAATTTATATGATATAGTTACCCTTTGCTGAGTGGGAGAAATGAGAACTAATCCAGCTCATGATCCTTCTCTTGATGAGGCTCCGTCAAAGTACAATTTCCAAATGTATCCTCCCTCTAAATGTTGCTCATTTGTATCTTGGAAGTGTTGTTTTTCACTAATTTAGGCTAGAAATTGTTATCATCGGCATCAAGGTGTAATATGGATGACCCCAATTCCTTCTCCTCAGCATATATAGGATGATTGAGGGATTATGTTGATCACTAATGATATAGGCCATTTGGGTTTCCCTATACAACCTCCTAAATTATCCTCCAATCATTGGGATTGTGGCATATGACATATACAAATTTTTCTCATTTGTATCTTGGAAGTGTTGTTTTTCACTAATTTAGGCCGGAAATTGTTATCATCGGCATCAAGGTGTAATATGGATGACCCCAATTCCTTCTCCTCAGCATATATAGGATGATTGAGGGATTATGTTGATCACTGATGATATAGGCCATTTGGGTTTCCCTATAAAACCTCCTAAATTATCCTCCAATCATTGGGATTGTGGCATATGACATATCCATCTGAAGGGTGCCCCCCAATTTTTTAGACCAATATCTGGAAAGCAGCATTCCAAATATAGAAGGAATGTATGCATCTACGATGTCCATCACTAAGCTTTTCATAGGAAGATGGGTAAGAGAAACAACCAAGTCTTCAATCACTTCTAAACACTTGACTATTTTGGAATCAAATGTGCATAGGTCATGGTATTGCTTGGTGATTTCTAATCCTTATTCATCCATCACTTTCTTTGGCATTGGATTATGAGAAGTCGCGGAATCTAATAGACAATTATGCAGCAATTTGTCATGTATATTGAGTGAGAGATAGAAAGGTGGTGAATTTATCACCATTTTGATCTTGGACATGGTAGCCTAAATAAATAGTAGGATGTTCATCCTCAAGATTGACTGAATCAAGAGCGAGAGGTGGTTGTAGTAGAATTTTAAAAGAATCTTTGTATGCTGGATTTTTCAATAATTCCAAAAGTGGAACAGGAATATTAATTTTATTCAGTTCTAATTTGAAAATGAAATAAAGAGGAGCTAATTATTTATTTTATGCAAAATTTTTGATGATTGGGGCAGAATTATGAGGTGGAGGGACATCACTGACTTTGGCCTTTTTTTTAGCAACATGTTTGTCAGAATCTGATTTTTGTTGAGGTTTCCAAACAAGACCTTTGGACCTCAGAGGATATTTTTTTTTTGAGCTTCTTGTTGTTTTTTATCATTTTGTGCATGAATGTGAGCATTCTCATCATCTAAAAACATATATATCCTTAAATTGGTCTTCGTATTCTTGTAAAGTCAAACAAGTAGACTTTGATGTTTCTCCTACAAGGTTTATGTCTTTATTTTCTTCTGCATGTTCTTGCTTCTCTTCTTCAGCAAAATTATTCAAAGGAGGTTGAATATTTTTATCATCAACATTCCTCCTTAGGTGTTGTAGGATTTTTTGAGGCTGAAAAGGTCTTCTGAAGGGAGTGTTGGAGAGGTAAATCCCCTCTGCGGACAGAGGCGATCCCCACTAGCCCAGATCAGGTCTAGCAACAACCGAGTCATGCTAAGATGCAAGTTCCTAATTACAAAAGACCAAGATGTGACAAGAGGCCTACCTTAAGTCCTACGTTGTCCTCGTTTGCAGAGAAGATAGCGCTTCCATCCCTTGCTTTGGCAGATCACAATTCTCCCGCTCAATGTGATCAAACACTTGCACATACAAGAAGAAACAAAAAACAAACAAGCGTAAAACCAAATCGATGCAATTATGTATCAGTCAGAGAAGATACAACTCATAACATAAAACATGAACATCTGAGTGGAACCATAATCGTAGTTTTTTATTATTAATTAGAACAAAGAAAGATACAACCTGAGCTCTGACGTTGGATCTTCCTTCGAAGGGTCGACAGAGGAGTACGTCTCGATAAAGCTCGTCGGGAAAAGGACAATTCTATCTCTCTTCGGCTGTCTGACGATAATCTCCTTACAATTGATTCATCTCTATTCTGGCTAGATTGCAAAGGGAAAATGATAAGCTTATATAGATGGTGGAAGGGGACTTGGGATCCCTGCAATGGTGGGATTGGCCCTATCCTCAAGGAAGCTTCCATGATAGGTGGAAAACCACTTCCCCTACATGGAGATCTAGAGCCAAACCTTCCAACTCGTTTTAGAGACCAGTTCAAAAGTTGGTTGGAATCAAACTTCCACCATTTATTTTTAAAAAACACTCCTTATTAAGCCTGGCGCGGGTGATACACTAGGACAAAGCGCCATTTGGCACACCCTCTTTGGTGGATTTCCCCCATTGGCACGAGGGCTGAACTGTCTAGTCGTGCCAAGGCTAAAAAGGCTATTTTTAGGGCTTTTCACAGGAAATTTTCTTCAGGGGAATGATTGTCCTTGTCAAGGGGGATTCCATGAAAGTGGTTTCAGGTCATATCACTGCTCACAGGTCATGAAATAAGCCCTCCAATGTGTGGGACATGGAATTTTAGGGACGGTGACAAATTACTGTGTAACAGATGCCCCCTAAAGCATGAGGCCCGAAAGGTAGAGAGGGGTGAAATGCTTTATGAGAACGTGTCCAACTAAAAACATTGTCATCGTAAAACCTGCGTAGACAAGTAAAACTGATATCTCAAATACATGATATATATGTGGTATGGGCACAGCCATCCGTAACAGAGTATACAATAATCAAGATCCAAGGCGTGGACGCAGCCATCCAGTAAGGATCGATAAATAGACTCAGGTATGGTCGCAGCCATCCAGTGAATGAGTCATGTAACTAATCATAATAATCCACAAAATCGCAGCCTGGATTATAAAAGACAAAATCCAGGGTCTTGCACTCCATCTCGACCCGAATAGAGTACAAGTTCAAGCATGTGAATATGTGAGCTGAATTCGAACATGCAAGAACATCGCTTGATTACCAGCCAATGATGAAAGATGTTAACAGACGCAAGAGGAACCACCAATGATGACAATGGCCCTCAAGGTACTATAGGTACAATCCACGGAATGTGAACAGTGAGCTGGCGTCAAACACCCACAGAATCATCTGATCGAAGGCCAATGATGAAAGCCTTGCGTCGAATGTGAAGAACCTGTCGTTGAGGCATGCAGGCTCCAAGGTACTGGAAGGGAGTCTCTAGATCAGCTTCCCAGATAATGAGCTGAAGTCGACAAGAAGTGACCTTGATCGAAGGTGGGCCATAGTGTTTCCCACATCATCGACACGAGATAGAGGAAAATAATGTTTGTGAATTAGGATCAGATGAGAATCAAAGGTTAAAACTTGCAGAGGTCAACTTCTCTTGAACATATCGGCAACACGACAGTGGATTTGGAAGTATTTGACATCAAAATATTAGAGGTCATGATGACAAGGCAAAGCGCAGATGAGAGGTCAAAAGGGATTACCCAAACCCACGGAGGCAAATAGATAATGAGATGAGATGTCCCCAACCCGATACGAATGCAGACAAGTGCCATGTTCAAGCGCGACATATTGCCGACATGACAACGATACTGGTTCCATTTTTCCCCACCATTTCTGGCAAGTAGCCCAATTATTTTTTAGAACAAGCTTGAAGGGGATATCATATGCTTGTAATATAAGTTCGTCCTTCGGACGAATCCATCCTAGTATATTTAATGAGCCCTAGGAAGGAGAAACTCGAATATCGTCATTACGACTGGATCCGATGTCATCAGGTTTTAACGAGTCTGACAAAGGAAGAACTCGGCGTCTTTTCATATTTAGAGAGTTTGAAAAGACAGCAGAAAAGTAAACTCCGATGGTCCCTTTTCGTAAATAGTTCCTCAAATCTGAAAAGGTAGAAAACTATTTCTGAGAAAACCTCCTAATCGCGATAGGCTAGGGTATTCCTTTTTCGTAAATAATCTATCCCAGCCTAAAAAAGGGGTAAACGTATACTGGGTAGATGTCGATTCACAGCCACTTTAACGAGATCAAAACAACAAGGGGCTCGACAATCTTTTCATGTTTAGAGAGTCTGAAAAGAGCTGAAAGATGACTCCAAAGTGACTTTTTCGTGTTTTTACCGAGTCCGAAAAAGTATAAAATACAACTCGTATCACTGTCCAAGTCGCGTAAAAACCTATTGCTGCACATAAAAGGGAGTGTAAAATCCATTTTTCGACAAAATATATTAAAATATTGAGAAAAATGACTTTCAAAACCTAATTTTGACTTCAAAAGTTATAAATATGCCACAAATGGTAAAAACATATTTACTTTTACTTTTTACCTCATTTGGAGAGGAACATTGAGCTTTTGGTGTGCGAACTTGCGGTGGTGATAGCGACCAATCCAGAACATCATCCGGGTTCTCGTCTGTTCCAGGTAAGAGGCGCTCCCTTAAGCTCTGTTTTGATCCATTTTTTGTAGATTTCCATTGTGTATTTGATCTATAGGGGAACCCTTTTAAAATCTAGGGTTTGGCCAATTGGCGCGAGTATCGAGCACGGACCCGTGCCAATCGGCTATTGCTTACAAAGGGGTCGCGCCAATGGCGCAACAAAATTTTCCGCCTTAATTTTCCAAAATGTGAGCCACTCAATTGATTTTTCAAGTGTAACAAAGATCTAATAAGGCATTTTTTACCATGTTGGTGCAGATATCCAAGCACAATGGTGATTGAATGCAAGGAGAGGGAACATGGAGAAGAGGACGAAATGGCCATGCAAAATGAAGCTTGCATGAACACACTCTGGGACTGTGGTCTCAAGAAATTTTTCCTTACACCATGTTTAAAAGCTCAACCTGAGATATTGCAATATTTGGTTAGCATATGAGATGAGAATGAGGAAGTGTTCAAACTCCGAGACCAAGTACTAGCACTTGAAGTCTCTGATGTTTATTTTATAACCGGATTGTCGTGCAAAAGCCCAGTGCCAATCATGACAGGCAACAGAAATTCTGGGGAGAAAATGGATATGGTAATGGCAAAAGTGTGCCCATGGGCACAAACATGATCGGGTAGTGGGAAAGTAGACATCCACACTGTCCATAATCTAGCACTCCGAGTAGTGCTTCACACCATTACACAGGCTGCAGGATCGCAGGCCCCGCATGAGGCAACCAAGGTGCAACTCCTTCTAGCTTCCGAATGCATGAATCCTACACTGTTCGATTGGGCCACTGCTGTGACAAAAAACATCAAACGGCAGCTGACAAAGTGCAAGAAGGCCAAACTGAAACAATTTGGGTATGGTTCCATTATGGTGTCATTCATTATAGAATGATTACCAATTTTTCAGGGCCAAGGGGAAATAGTCACTGGGCCATCATTGAGGGAGCCGAGGATGGCTCGATGGGCAACACTTATGCCCAGGTCTGAAGGAGGCCAGCAGATGTCCTGGAGGCCTGAGTTTTTTTTTTATGTATTTATGATATATATATATTTTTGTGATACATGCCTATTCTAACAAAAAAATTATGTGTATGCAGACGTTGGCCCAAAGAGGCCCGCGGGCATGTCGCCCATTGCACGGAGGACCCCTCTCGCATATGACCCTCAAGATGAGGGCAGCGAAGGGAGTGAGCTGATCCATAACCTGGAAGGCATCGCCCGGGGGATCCTAGACTATGCACGGCTGGCAAATGTCCCGTTAGCTTACCAGCGACACACTGTGGGGGTGCCTAGTCGCCTCCATCGATTGCTGAGGCAATTGGTGCATGCAGTGGCATGTTACCATGAGCACCACACTGATTAGCTATCTAGGGCTTTCATATGCATATTTTTGAGAGACATGTTGTCTCCGGCTATTATTAGACAGACATGTATATTTTTTGATTTTATGTGATGTACACAAACTACAAACTATTCGACATATATATCTATATATCTATTTCTAGATGGATATTTTTACATGTGATGATGTTTTTATAAGTTGCGCAAATGTCTATCTAAATCCAAATTAGCTACTGCATCTGTTAACGCATTCATGTGTCTGGGTATATGTTGATATGTGATGCAATCAAAATTTATTTCCAGTAAATGAATACGTAGATACAGACGTAAAATGGATGGGTTTCTAACTGAATAATGACCATTAAGTTGTAGTACTACAAGCTGTGAGTCTAGATACACAAGTAACGCATGAATACCGAGGTTTACGGCCTCGTTTAATAATTTCAAAACAACACTATACCTTGTGACATTATTTGTGGTAGGCCCTAGACAAACACCTTGAAAATTAACCAACTCACCAACAGGATCGTAGATTACCCAGGCTACCGAAGATAGATTCCTGGTACTACGGGAGGCACCATCCGCAAAATCGACAAAAGGAGTAATAGACATCTACACAATCAAGAAGACCTAATCAGCAGAAATATGCTTACAAAGCACACCACACCACACATGCACAAAAATGAAAACACTCATGTACACACACACCACACAATAATAACTCAAGCGTAGTACTTTTTGAGGTACAGCCCATTCCTACACTGCGCCAGAGGAACTCCTTCATAGTCTATAAGCTCATAGGCCCCATTTTTTAATACTCGCTTAATTATATAGGGCCCATGCCACATGGGCTGGAATTTGCCTGCTCCAAGTTTATCATGTGCTTGGTCATATAGGAGGACAGGTCTCCTTCAATGAAAGAACATGGAGAAATCAATTGATCGAAGTGGGCTTTGACCCAATTTTTCTGTGCCTCAATAAATAAGGCAGCTAAGAAGCGGGTTTCATCCAATCGTTCCAATACAAGAGACTCTCTTCCTCCGGAGAAGTGTCAGGCAATAGTTCCACAGCCAACTTCAGGGAAGGAATTTCGCATTCAACCAGGAGAGTCGCTTCCAAACCATACACCAACTGAAAAGGTGTGAATCCAGTTGCGCTCTTTACAGACGTATGATAAGCCCAGAGAGCTGAGAACAATTGGAGATGCCAGTTGGATTTGTGGATACCAATCGTTCATTGAATCATTGTGACCAAAACTTTGTTCACAGCTTCAACCTGGACATTCGCCTGGGGGTAGTATGGCGTTGAGCTATCATGGCGTAAGCCCAACTTTGACGTCAGCTCAGCCATCATGTAATCCCAAAAATGGGTGCCATGATCAGTAACAATGGCCTGAGGGACTCCGAAATGCGTAATAACATGGTTGAAAAGAAATTGGGCAGTTGTCTTACCGTCGGCAGCTAATGTAGGCATCGCTTCAGCCCACTTAGTAAAGTAGTCTACGACGACGATTATATAAGCATGCCCCCCAGCCGAGTGAGGGTTACATGTCATAAAATCTATGCCCCATTTTGCGAAAGGGCCTATGGTAATGACAGGATGCAAGGGTAGGGGTGGCGTGCGCATCTTGCACTGAAAGACCTGGCACGCATGACATTTTCGGATTGCAACAATACAGTCTTTGAATATAGATGGCCGGAAGTAACCTGCACGCAGAATCTTTTGGGCGGTGGCATACCCAGACATGTGACCACCACAGGCGCCACTGTGACAGTTATTCAAGACTCTTTTAGCCTCTTCTAGGGTCAAGCACCAGCAGAGCACGGAATCGACTCCGACATGGTACAAGGTATCTCCTACAATGCAGTATGGTTGAAATTGATGTCGAATCCAACGTCGAGCATCCTTTTTCAATTCAGACCGGAACGTGGATGTTTGAAGATACACGATAATGTCACCGTACCATGGGTCACGAGTGTTGATAAGAAAGAGCGTGTCATCCGGGATATGATCCTTGGATTTCGATGGAACAGAGTCTATTGAGAGAGAGCAAATAAGATCAGTGAAAACCAATTATTTCATCGACTTAGCAGTGGTGAAATCTAAATCGAACTCCTGAAGGATTACAATCCACTTGGAGTACTTGCCCCCCAGCAATTGTCGAGATAAGATATATGTCATGGGGTTGTAGTCCGAAACCACGGTTACGATACGCAACAGGATATAATGGCAGAATTGTTGAACGGCCTGAACCGCAGCGAGCACCAACTTCTCGACATAAGCATAACGTGTTTCCGTGTTGAGAAGATTCTGAGATAGATAATAAACTATGTCTTCATTTCCATCGTCATCGTCCTGTACTAAGACCATAGCTATCGTGCTAAATGCAGCGGCAAAATAAAGGGTGAAATTGCGATGATAGTTGGGAGGACGTATCAGTGGAGCGTTTATGAGCAATTTTTTAAGCTTATCAAAATATTGTTGGGCAATCTTGTCCCAATGGAAGGGAACGTCCTGTTTCAAAAGACGCGTAAAGCTCTTGGCCACTTCCGCATAATTCGGAATGAAGCGTCGTAAGAAGTTAGCTTTCCCTTGCAGACTCTACAGTTGATGTAACGAGGAAGGGGATGGGAGATTGATGATGGCCTCGACCTTGAGGGGTTCAAGTCGAATTCCATATTTGGAGATGATGAATCCCAAAAGATGGCCAAAATATACACAGAAGACACACTTATGAGGATTCAGACTAATATTATAGCGTCTGCAACGGAGGAAAATATGGCGGAGGTGTTCAGGATGGTCCTCACACCGAGATGAATGGGCCGACAAATCGTCCAGATACGGCTGAACAATATGGCGTATGTCGTGGAAAGCATAAGACATAGCACGCTGGAAGGTGGCCCCAGCGTTTTTTAAACCGAACGGGAGATTTTTATAAGGAAAGGTTCCCCATGGACAAATAAAGGCAGTCTTGTGTTGATCAGCAGGTAAAATATTGATCTGATTGTACCCAGAAAATCCGTCCATAAGGGAATAAATCTCACTCCCCGCACATTCATCAATGATTTGATCTATAAAAGGAGTGGGGTAATTGTCCTTGGGACAGGCCCGATTGATGTCTCGGTAATCAACACAAACACTTATAGTGCCCTGCTTCTTATCTACAGGGTCAATATTTGAAACCCATTCTGTGAGGGGAATAGGATAGATAAAGCCCACGTTAAGAAGTTTTTAAACTTATGCCTTTATAGCTGCAACTTTTCAGGGATGCACTGGACATAGGCATTGATGCACGGGTTTCGCACCTGGATAGGTAGGAATATTGTGCACGACTATGCTAGGATCAATCCCAGACATATCTTCATAGGACCATGCAAACACATCTCTGAATTCACCAAAAATATTTGTATAAACTTGTATCTCTTCAGGAGAACAAGTTACTCCCACATGAATATTCTCGACTACCCTCGGTTTGACGGAGATGTCAATCGGCATGGTTTGAGTGATATTACTGAGGCTTCCCTCTGAAAGGACCTCATGAGTCAATATCGGTGTTTGAAGAGGTGGGGTGGGAACCTGAGATGCAAAGCGCTATAGACAACCAGACATTGCCCCCAGGCCGGGCATGAACGAGGAACGATGATGTCCATCGCTCCATGGAAGATCTTCAAGAGACATGGTTTCAACAATAGCTTCATCGGAAGGGAAAAACTTCTCTTAAAGGATCAAGTTAATCTGCATCACTGAGCCAAGGGGATTGAGAATATATATACAGAGCCATGCTCGAAGGAGCATGTTTAGGAGGAGGATCAGATGCAGCGACAATTTCGCAATAATTAATCTCAACTGGAGTTAGTGGCATTGATTCTCCAAACGAGGTCACCTGTTCAGGCGAAGGGATGATCCAAGGGTCGTCGGACCTAGAGACCATATTAACTTGAACGGTGTGTGGTGGTGGCACGGGAAAAATACCCATGAGGGCGAGGTCCTTGAAGAGACCGGGTCCTACACTGTCAAGGGGATTGGGGATCTAATCCACGTAAGGAACGTTGTTCTCAGAGGATGAGGTGAAGAAAGAACACTGATCCACAGTAACGATTTGGCCCTCATGAGGGAACTTCAGAAGCCAAAAGAGGGTGGACGAAACGCATAGCATGGTGTGAGTCCAACTGCGGCCAAGAAGGAGATTGTAGTTGAGCTTGGCGTCAACCACTTCTACTTCTACATTGACTGTATTCCACTGTAACGTGATCGGAAAACTCTCGAGAACACCCAGGGGTTTTGATTCCCGACCATCAAATGCCTCTAGGGCATTGGGAGAAAGAGTCGGAGAGCCAATGGCCTTCCAGCAGACAGATGACATAACATAGGTGGAATCACCTTCGTCCACAACGGCTCTATGGATGTTGAGGCCGTTGATCCCGACTTGTATAACAAGAGCAATCTGATGTGGAAGTCGGGGGACAAAATTTTCTAGGTCGAAGGTGAATATTAGAATCGATGGGATCGATTCCACCGATTGCAGACAACAGATCTTTCCGTTGCGATGGGCAACTTTGAAGCACTTCCAATGTAGACATGGCAGAAGGCGCCTGTGCCAAATCCTCAACAATACTGTAATGTTGAGTGGCACGGGAATTTGGGTTGTAGGAAGATCTTCATAGAACACCTTTAGAAGGTGGCTTCACAATAGGTTCAACGTTGGGCTTCTCAATTTCCAAAGGACCAGAGATAGGTGGGGGAGGTGGACCATCCACGACTTCCTTCCCAGCTACCTGGCGTGATCCGGCATAATCCTTCGAACGCGTAGCAATTGAGACAGGTGCAGCACCATTCATCATATAGACTTGGGACCCAAATGGTGCATATGGTGAAGGCTTCTCAATCATTTGGGTCTGCTGAGATGGGAATGGTTCTTTGAGAACTGTCGGAGTCCCTTTGGAGCCTTTAAGAAGTTGACTAATTTCAAATCATCCAGGACAATCTTTAGTATAATGGTCTCCTTCACAGATAAGGCAGGGGTACTTCGGTTTACATTAGGAACCTTCATCAGTACGAGGTTTAGAAGACTCTGGTTTTGGGGCATCAGTTTTGGATTTTCCCTTGCCCTTCTTCTTCCCTTTGGAGGCCTTTTCCGTAGGATTAGCCTGAATGGCGTTGACCTCCGCAGTTTTACCAGAATCCGGAGGGGCGGGAAGAGCAGAACTGTTGGAAGAACTGGACTTTTGCTTCCCATTAGAGGATTTCCGAGAATTTTGAGAAACAAAACCAATGACACCATCCACTGCTGGGGTAGGCGGTGCCTTAGAGGTTCCTGGGCGCGAAGCATCAGTCAAAATATCATAAAGCGTGCTAGACTGAGAGTACACCAGATCCAGGTACTCGGCAGGCACAATGGCTTGTTCTTCAGTCACACATGCCCCCATAGCAATATCTTGAGCAATTTTGTTAACGAAGGAGGTGGTGAACCAATGAGTTAGTAGTTGATCAGGTATATCAAACTCGATCAATCTACGATGACGTCACCACTCATGAATATGATCAGATATATGGGTGGCTTTATCCTGCTTCAAAGAAGTCAGGAGATGCGTCCCGGCTTCGTAACGAACCGGTAACGAAAAGTGCATCAGAAAATCCATGGCTAACGTATTTAAATCTTGAAAGATGTCACGAGGTAATTCAATATACCACTTAGCAGTAGCACCGGTAAGAGTGCGCTGGAAGAGACGTAGACGAATTGAATCATCCACCTAAGAGTTGGATGAACACCAGAGATGATAGGTCATTACATGAGCTTGGGGGTCCTCTCCAGCTTTACCCTCAAACTTAGGACAGTCGCCAGGTACCTTGGTCGAAACCGGAGGCCAATAAGGATTGTGAAGAATCGGATCATTGGTTAATTTAGAAACGTCCGGTAATTCCAAGGTAGCTAAGAACGGAAACTGTGGATTGAAAGGCATGCCAGGCCCTCGATAAGGACCTGTACCCATACTCCACGCTAGTTGAGCATATCCTTTCCCCCATGAGTTCTATCCCAAAGGATTCTAACCATAAGGGGTATAGGGCATATAACCAGTCTGATATGGTTGCTAGTAACTAGTGTATGGGGGTTGATAACTAGGGTATGGACCCTGATTATATGTCGGGCCCATTTGAGCAGTATACGGATTTGGCTATTGAGTATAGGTATAGCCGGGTTGTTGAGGGTAATAATTGGAACCTTGGGGCAGGTTATAGGTCGGTCAAGATTGGCCTTGAGGATAGTAAACGCCTTGGGGTTGAGCGGGCTGCTGATAGGTGGGACCCTACTGAGCCTGATAATTAGGGTGCACTGATTGATTCAGTCGTGGCATCGAGTAAATCGGTTGTTGAGCAAGGTTGACAGGATGTGCAGGCTGGTCTGGTTGGACAAGTTGGCCTGGCTGAACGAGCTGCCCTGATTGAACAAGTTGACCTGGGTGAACAGGTTGTGCAGGTTGTACAAGTTGACCGGGCTGATGTGAGACACCAGGTTGTGCCAGATAGGCCGATTGGCCTGATGGTGGAATGGGGCCAGGTTGTGCCTGATAACTGGTCTGACCTACAACAAGACTATAAGATAATCCTGGCTGTGCAACATTCGGACCAATAGGATACTGAGGTTGCTGAGGTTGCACCATAGGTTGAGAAGGTTGGACTTGCCCCCCAGGATTGTACAACGGCCCCGGTTGGTACCCCGGTTGACCTGTGGGTCCTTGAGGTTGCCCTGGTTGGACCACAGGGTGAGGCTGCATAGGTTGACCTGAGGGATTGTAGGACTGTCCTTGCGGACCGTATAACAACCCCTACTAGCCCGAAGGTTGGCCTTGTAAGGGTTGTCCTTGCGGGTCATAAAGATAACCAGACTAGCCCGAAGGTTGGACCTGAAAGGGTTGTCCTTGCGGGTTGTAAGGTTGCCCAGCCTGGTTAGACGAAAAACCTTAACCATGAAGATAAGCCTCTGGAGTGGGTAAACGTAAAGGGTTTCCATGCTCATCGTATTGATATGGAAAAATGTAAACGGGTGTACCATCCTGTACATAATGTGAAAAATACAGACGGTTGGGATCTTGGGAGGATAGACCGACCTCGGGGTTGGATTGCTGCAAAGACAATCGATACTCTTCAGGAGAAATGTTCTCTGGCATAGCATATGCTATATAGACATCTTCGGGAAGCGACACAGTCCTTACAGACTGAGTGGTAACAGCGGGTGTAGATGCAGCCACACAGACAATGGGCCTGACAGGTACTGAAGTGACCTGAGGGGATGACGTGATGGGTGTCCTAGGAGACATCTTCAATGAAGGAATAATCGGCCTTGTAGAAGGAGTTGATATCCCCATAGAGGCAACGGCGGTCATAATCTGACTTAAAGATCTATACCCCGCTGGAAGCGAAGGACCGGGTGAAGACATGTCAGATAACTCGGGGTTGTATTATGGAAACAACTGGTAATCCTCACCAAACGTGGGGATTTCCTCACTAGGAGAATGGCTAGATGAGCCCATATCTGAACCTGCCGCTAGATCTGCTAGAAGACGACGAGGACTAGGAGGAATAACAACAACTATAAAAGGCGAACCCGATGTAAGAGGAGGGAAATATTCCCCTAATCCAAATCCAAACCAGACATTGGATAAGGGCCAATTGAACTCAACTGGTCCTCCAAAGGGAAGCTCAAATAGAATCGGTCCCCTGTCGGGAAACTCAGAGACAATGGGCTGCTTGGGTTCAGCAGAGGATTGAGAGACCTCTGATGAATCGTCTGTATACGGACTACCAGTAGACGAAACTGAGGGTTCTGCCACTGTGACAGTAGCGACAAAAGGAAGAGATCAGACGCAACACACGGGCTAAAAAATCAAGGCATACAATCAAACGGCCAAAAAGCAAATTCTAACAGGGCGTGTGATCGTAGGTGATTTATTTTACCACATTGAAACTTAGAAACTTCACCGTTTCATGTTTTAAGAGTCGAGAAATGGATGAAAGGTGAATCTATCTCTTTCAGTTTTGAAACAAGCGTGAAAGGACAAGCGCTTGATGATCCTTTCAAATTTAAAGAGTCAGCAAATATCAAAATGACTACTTAGGTAATCTAGGCAAAGGGTGTACCAGATATCCGTGAACTGCAATATACACCTTGGTTTCAAAATGAAAGAGAAATCAACCAAGGACCTGACATACGTGCAGGAAATCTCCCCGAATGTTGTGTCTGGTGTATCATGGGTATAAGGTGGCAGACTCGACTTCCTACGGATAAAGGATAGCAACCTAGTGGGGTCTCCCTTTATATACGCAGCGGTACTGGGAGCACAAGTCCGTACTAGTGTTGTCTAAAGCCAAAAGGCGAACGACAACTACTAGGTTTAACGATGTTGGAACACGTCACTAGCCTAGACCTTTAAATATTTCGTTAATGTTTCAATGCTACCTTAAGGTAAATTGAATAAATTTTAATGTTGATCTTCAATTATGTTTCAATTTCCAGGCCCTAGCGATGCACACTACATGCCACAATGTATCATTCCGTTCGATGAATAGCTAACTACAAGAAGGTTGAGAGCTTTTCACACAATAACAAAATGATCACAAAACAACCACTAGTGCCTCCAATGCATGCTAACAGAAACTAAAAGCTTTTCTTTCAAAGTTATAAGTCAGTAATAACAAAGAAAAGATTTAATTCACATTAACTAATCAAAAGCAAAAGAGATTTTTTTTTGTATTTTCAATGTTTAAGAGCAAAGTGCACTAACAAAATGAAAACCAATGAAAAGAACAATTTGAGAAGTGAAAGCAAAAGAGCGAAAACAAGAAAGTTCACTCAACGCCAAACACACAATCAGACCTCAAATTGACAAAGAAGTCCCTCAAATCAAAAGAAATCCCAAACACTCAAATGAACCATGTAATCTAGGCTCAAAACAAGACAAAGCGGAATTCGAATGAAGAAGAATCCAATCACTCAAATAACGCAATAAAATAGTGGAAAATCACCAAAAGAATGCAGAGAAGCAATAATGAAATTGACTGATCAAAAGAGGACCAAAAAACTCCCACGGGAGGCTCGACACACCATAGCACCTAGATGCCCTAGGGCTAGAACGTAAAATCGATAGAAGAGGGAAAACAACCAGAGGATGAAGGTCACAGTCAGTCAAACAAGGCTTCAGAACACTCAGGCAGTCGAAAAAGTGACACCAAAACCACAGACCAAGCTCAGAAAGCCCAAAAAGAAGCAAACCCTAGCACCTTACAGAATTGGCGCGACTGTCAGGCTGCAACTAGCGCTAGAACAGGATTGGCGCGGGTGATAAACTGGAAACATGCACCAGATGGCGCGACTGTCAGGGAAAAAATCGTGCCAGTCGAGTTTACTAATGGAAAAGATAAAAAAGAGCAATCAAGGAGCAGATCAGGGATGGTGAGGCTAAACAACAGTTTAACACTTGAAAAAGAGCGAACCACAAGAGATGATCAGGTAGGTAAAGACCAAAATCAACTGAAAAGACAAGACAAACTCCAATCAACGTCCCCCCAGTGGAGTCGCCATTTTTTTGGAGAGGTAAATCCCCTCTGCGGATAGAAGCGATCCCTACTAGCCCAAATCGGGTCTAGCAACAACCGAGTCACACTAAGATGCAAGTTCCTAATTGCAAAAGACCAAGATGTGACAAGAGGCCTACCTTAATTCCTATGCTATCGTCTTTTGCAGAGAAGATAACGCTTCCGTCCCTTGCTTTGGCAGATCACAATTCTCCCGTTCAATGCGATCGAACACCTGCACATACAAGAAGAAACAACAAACAGACAAGCGTAAAACCAAATCGATGCAATTATGTATCAGTCAGAGAAGATACAACTCATAACACAAAACATGAACATCTGAGTGGAACCATAATCGTGGTCATTTATTATTAATCAGAACAAAGAAAGATACAACCTGAGCTCTGACGCTAGATCTTCCTTCGGAGGTTCGACAGAGGAGTACATCTCGATAAAGCTCGTCGGGAAAAGGAAAAGTCTCTCTCTCTTCGGCTGTCTGACGATAATCTCCTTACAATTGATTCAGCTCTATAGATGGTGGAAGGGGAGTTGGGATCCCTACAATGGTGGGATTGTCCCTATCCTCAAGGAATCTTCCATGATAGGTGGAAAACCACTTCCCCTACATGGAGATCCGGAGCCACACCTCTCAACTCGTTTTAGAGACCAGTTCGAAATTTGGTTGGAATCAAACTTCCGCCATTTATTTTTTAAAAACACTCCTTATTAAGCCTGGCGTGGGTAATACACTGGGACAAAGCACCAGTTGGCGCGCCCTCTTTGGTGGATTTCCCCCATTAGCGCAATGGCTGAACTGTCTAGTCGCACCAAGGCTAAAAAGGCTATTTTTAGGGATTTTCACAGGAAATTGTCTTCAGGGGAATGATTTTCCTTGTCAAGGGTGATGCCATGAAAGTGGTTTCAAGTCATGTCACTGCTCACAGGTCACGGAATAAGCCCTCCAATGTGCAGGACGGGGAATTGCAGGGACGGTGACAAATTACTATGTAACAGGGAGCCTGATTTCTATTAGCTTCATTTTGATTAGCTCTAGTAGCCAATTTGTTTTCTAACTCCAATTTTTTCATCTTAGAGGAAATTTCCTTGATCAAATTGGACATTTGATCAATATTTTCTTTTGTTGTAAGATTTTTGGAGGAAGAAGGTTTTTCTTCTTTCATTTTCTTTTTGTCCTTTCTTGCTTTCTCATCTTCCATTTTCAATTTATTTTAAGCCATAAGATTAGACTGCACTCCAATTTTAGCCTCTTTCATATCCATCAATGTTTGTGCTTTCTCAACCCTTAACCATAAAGCAAACTCAGAATCTAAAGCATTGTCAAAAGTTATCATAGTTGTGGTTTCAGGAGGCTTAATTTCTTCAGGAATTTTTTGATAAATTTTATTAAACCTCTTTGTAAAATCAGCCATTGACTCATATGTCTTCTTTTTTAGAGTTCCAAACTTTGTAAAGTAGTACACATAGTATTTCAGATCTCCTCATTGTTTCACGAATACTTTCTCCAATTCATCTATTCCTATTATTGAGTTTGGTGGCAAACTTCTAAACCATTTACAAGCTTCTCCATCCAAGCTCTGAACAAAGAGTCTTGACCAGAGATCTTCATGTTCAATGTTATCATTATCAACATAACTATAGAAAGCAACCAAATGTTCCTCAGCAGAAACTCCTTCTCCCTCCCCTGTGTATTTTGAAAGATATTTCAGGTAATCCCCTTGTGGAAGAGGATGTAATGGTTGAGGAAGAGCAAGTGGTGCATATCTTGTAGCCACTATCTGATTCATCCTTATAAGAGAAGGCTAAGCCATGGTTTGTAGACATATAGTTGATGGATGATTGGTTGATGTAGCTATTTTGGAATTAGGAATTACAATTTGTGAAATTTGAATCTGATTTGGGATGGCAGAAAATTGGAAATCTTGGGCTGATTCTTCAATTTTTGGGATTGAAAATTGTGGATTTTCAAAGAGATGAACAAAGGAGGTCTTGATTTCACCTTCTATAGAAGAATCAGATTCAAATGTTGTCTCTTGAGGGGATGAGGTAAATTCAACTTTAATTTTCTAAGCCAAAAATTCAGATAAGTTGAAATTCAGGCCTTCAGGAACACTCTCTTCTAGTGGATGAGAAAAGGATGACCTAACAACTAGATTTTGAGACAAAGGAAAATACTCTTGCTGAGGGGTAATAAAAGATTGATATTCAGGATGAGTTTGAAGGAAATTTAAAATGGTTTTAAAATCTTCTTCAATTAAAACATCCCTGTCAAGAAAAGGTGCAATTGCCAATACTTGTTCTAAATCCCCTTCTGTCAGCACAAAGTCTTTTGATTCCTTATTGACACTTAAAACATATGTTTTTCCCCTTTGACTAGAATAGTACTTGTCTCATATTTTCTAAATGATGATTGAGAAAATATTTCTGCTAAGCCTAGGTTTACACCATCTACTTTACTTTCTAGGGAAGTAGTTTCAAATTGAGATTTTTTAGCAGAATCTTTTGAAACTAAAACTTCTTTTGATTCTAAAGTAGATGAAGGTACCTTTTTTGGAATGTATTTTTTATGTACCTTCTTCACTGACTGAGATGTGGTTTCAAATGATCTATGTTTCCCCTTTGCATCTTTAATGATCCTCTCTGGATAAGCAACTAGAGTCATAGTAGGTGATCTCTGATTTCTCCTTGTAGTAGGAGGTCTTGAAAACCCTCTTCCTTGTTTTGGAGTCACCAGGTGAACCAATTTGTAGTCGTCTTCAAGTCACCAATTATTGTTCACCATCAAGAATCAGTTTTCAACAATTCAAAATAAGAGACTCAGGATAATACTTCATTTCAAAGGTCTTCGTCTCCCAGCAGATGCACCAAAAGATGTTAGCCCTAGAATCAACACTTGGACTGCTTAAAGTGCTTGACCAGTCACATCCTAAGCTCTAAGGAAATTTAATAATTTAGATTATATGATTGGTAGGTGGTTTAAACCCTCAATCACTGAAAGGGGATTTCAATCAAGTTCATTGTCACACTAATAATGGTATTGAGTCCTGATATGGTAGCAAAAATGTAATTTTGTACCCTATGAAGAGAAGAAAGTGTGAAATAGTGGAGGGGACAGTGGTCCGCAAATCAGAAATCCATTGGTTTGATGGCAAAAACACATAAGAAACAGTTTGGTAATATATCAACAAGAAAAAGATATACCAAGACTTACAATAATCTTATTGAATATCATGAAAGATCATTGTCATAATTTATGCTCTTTAAATTGTCATTATATATATCTCATCAAGAAATCTCAATTTGTAATACTGATAAAAGTTGACAAGATACATAAACACATCAAGAGACTAATAAAAACATACAACAACATTTGAAATTACAAACTGCAGTTGAAGAGATTGAGATGTGGAAACACATAGAAAAATTAACAATACACATATCAAGTAGGTAATAATTCCTCAAAAGTCTTCTTCAATATCATTCACTGAAAAGGAACACTAATCATATGAGTAAATATTCACAAACCACGAACCCTTTCTTCATGGAGTTTCATCATATATATACAAGAGACATTATACTGACATCTCCACAAAAAGTGTGAATATGTTCTAAAAAAGTTATTACATTCTCATACAAATATGAGGCTTATCTTAAACTTTAATACAATGTGGTGCAACAAAAGTGCAACATAAATAAATAAAAAATAGCATGATGGCTTGTAATTTGAAGTAGCTAGAATAATGTGGAAATCTACTGGAAGACTACTCCTCTGTTCTGGTACAACCACTTCCACAAAAAGTGTAAACAACAGTTGAAGATGACATGTGGTTGTTTCTCCAAAAATTGCAAACAGAATTTTGAAATTTAGAAGGGAGCTTAATCAATGACACCTGGAAACATCTAGTTTTGTGGATAATGCATGCATGTAACTACTCCTTAGTAGCACCCCTCGAGACTTGAACAAAAACTGCCCCCACTCCCTTCATCCAAAAACTCAGGAAATAATAGTTGCCCTTTTCAAAATTAGGTAGCTATAACTAGAAATTTTGCAAATAACTGTGTTTTTAGATTAAGCCAAAAATGTGTGAGCTTCTTCTGAAAGGGTTAGATGAAATCAAGTATTGAAGCAAATATCTTGAGAGACTCTGCCTTAGTGAGCCTTCTAGTTCTTTTTCCTGTATGCTTTTGTTTCTCAGCTATGGCCTTCTTGGTTTCCTTATCTGGGCTTTCATCAATATTGATGACTTCATTTCTCAGTCTTAGGTTAGCAATCAATTTTCTATTCAGTCTAAATTTGTTTTTTGGCCAAGTGTGAGGCCTCTTAAGGTATGGATTTGGAATATAGGAAACCATTTTTTTCTTCTGCACCATATCACTAAACTGACTTTCTTCATATTCTGTCTCTGAAAAATATTCATCAATGCTACCTTCTTCAAAGGATGAATAAGAGTGAATGGCATTCTTATACTTTCTCCTTTTAGGTGCCTTGGGTGTCTTGGGGGTCTTGAGGGAAGAAAACATTTGAGCTAGTATTGGTTCCCTGTTTTCCTCTTACTCTTCTGCAACTGTTGGAATGGAGTGTTGAACTGGAACAGACACTTGAACTGGTACTTGAATTGGTATTTCAACTGGCACTTGGACTGGCATTTCAGGGATGGCTTCCTTTGAAATTTTCTCTCCTAGGATCAACCTTCTTATGCATCTATATATTGAGGAAGAAGCATCGTTTTCCTCACATGTAAACTTAACAATTTTCCCTTGTTTGAATCTCATGGAATGTTCTCTGATGAATGCTGCTAAAGTCTGAGATTCCTTTGGATTTTCCTCTCATAAACTTTCTCTGCAGGCTGTACCATGGGTATAGAAGTGACAGTTTCATTTCTAGCCCTCCTAGCAGAAATTCTAGTTTGCCTATTGGTTGATGGGGTAGGCTGAGCTGGTTATGACTTGTTTGGCATAGGAGTTGCACTAGTTTGTTCATGAGCATTTTGCTTCTTGGGCCTCCCTACCCTTCTCCTAGAGTTGATACTACCAAACCCCTCCTCTGTTAGGAATTTATCCCAGGTAGTCCTTTTCTTTTTAAGGTGGTAGAATATCAACATTTTAATTAAACCCCTATGCTATAGGTTGTGCAGGGGAATTAGGGGAATTTTGAGGTCTAAAATGGGCCTCCTAAGGAAAATACACAATCAAAATTCACTTTATGAGAACCAATCACATTTTAAGGGATGACATCATCATTAATGGTTGAGGTGGCATTGCTTGAGTTAAATGTACTTAGTTGTCACATTCTCAATGGTAGATAAAAAAACATGGTTAACCATGGTAGTGCTCTAAGTACTTTTAAAGTCATAAAGTAATCATAATAAATGTCATTTCACAATTTTTGAATAAAATATTATTATTGTCATTTCATATTTTTGAAAGAAACAATGCATATTCCTGCACAATCTTCATGTATTTTCACACTTTTCAATAAATATTATATTTTTGTATTTTTATATATTTATTTTTAAATTATATATTCATCTCATTTTATTTAATATTACAATTTCAAATTAATTATAAGTTAATATCTATACATATTTATTATATATATGAAATCAAATTAAATAAAACATAACCTTGTAATTTTAGGATAAATCAAATCTATAAATACTATTATTATAATATTAATAGCAACACAAAAATATTAAAATTAAAGAAAAAGAAACATTTTAGTTTTGTATGATGAAAAAATTTATATTATTTTTGTATGTTGAAACAAAGTTATATTAATTTTGTATGTTGAAAAAAGTTATATTAAGTTCTTGGGGCAAAAAAAAATATAAATTTCAACGTATATAAATCTTATATTATACTTATAAATATAAATTAAATCTATTTCAAAAAAAAAATCTTTAATTTTAAATACAACTCAAGTCATTTTATTATGATTATATTATTATTATATATTATTATATATAACATTATGAAAATTAATCTAAATGTTATAGAATATATGTTATATTCATTTTTATTTTATATATTATTTCTTCTTATGTTATAAATCAAATCAATTTAATATGTAATATAAAATTCATATATAAAATAATATTTATAAATTTATTATACTGTATTGTATTATTTTTATATAGTATATTAATTACATGTTATTATACAATTTAAATAATTTTAATTTTAATTAATAGCATATTATATAATTAAGAATTTATGAATTTATATTTATATTTTATTTTAAGTTATATAAGTACAAATGACAAATGCATTAGTTGTTCAATGATAATGACTTTTTCTTGAAAAGTTCATTCTTATTTATAGTCACATCAATACAATTTTTTTATTAATTTTATTTTGGTACAACTTTTGAATTGAATTTAGCTATGATTACATGGATTGTGGTGCAAAAAGTGAATTGCAAATTCGTAAATATTATTTTATTGGTTCAACTAGTATTTTATTATTTCCTTAGGAGGCCCATTTTAGACCTCAAAATTCCCCTAATGATAGTTAGGGATTTTCTGCAACTTTAAGGACATTTTGAGGAAGGATCTATAGAGAAAGTAGGGAAAATTCATAGGTTTGTCACCTGAAATATGAGCAAGAAATATTATTTGGTAATGGTGGACAAAGGAGAACCTACCCTCACATGTAATGTAGTGTTGCACAGTGGTGATCACATGTTGGTATTCAGCCCTAAAACAAGAAATATGCACAGTTGGATTCCATTTGACATTCACATGTTCAGGTTTGAGGAAGGGAATTACTTCTGTTAGCAGCATTTTATTCTTGAACCAGCGGTCTCCAGTGGCCAAGGTTTGAGTAGCTCAGGTTATGATGGCTTCAGATATTTTGAAATTCTTGCTCCCAAGCTTGACTTTCTCCCCATCAAATCTCTCGGCAAAAGCTTGTGCTAAGGCCACATTTTCTCCAGAAAATTTCTGCAAAAACTTATACTAGCCTACTGATTTAAATTGAGGTTTGGCTCTAGCATCAACAAACCTGGTGTTTGCTAGCTTGGACCTATTAACATTCCCACATTTTCCCATGCTTCTCAACAGCTAAGATCCCTCTAAACGCATAGTTGTTTAACCTGGAGGAAAAACCTTACACGGAGCCCTAATTTCTTGCCTTGAAATGATAAACTAGTTGATGGAAGATGTCACTCATGTTAGTTGTAACTTCCATAGAGAACCTTGAAATTGAGAATATTGAACTTAACCCTTTGAAGCTACGCCTTTAATCATGGTATGGTGTGATGGCATGATTTGAAATCATTCAAACATGGGCGCCAAGTCACCCCATAACTTATAACACTCCACTGCATCATTTAATAATTGATACCTTGTACCATGATCTCTGCTTTAGCTTAGTAGGGTAGCTATAGTTTAGCTGCATTAATACTATACTATTCACCTATAATAATTCTCCTAAGTCAAAAATAATTAATCTTATTAAAAAGAATAATCATGTTATAACATAGAAGATCTTCAATCATGTTCAAAGAGGAATGATGTTTTCCCTGAAAGTATTCCTTGCAGCTCCTTATGCCTAAGAAATAGTTTCCTTTATCTCTGTATTGCAATATAACTAATCTTCAGAGAAATAGCTACACTCTTCATTATGTTACCAATGAAAACAGGTTCCTAAAGAAATAACCACCTTTTTTACTGTGTCAGTAATGTATCCTTCAATTGGAGAAATAGCCGCCCTTTTTTATATCATTGTATTACCAATGAAACTTAAACAAAGGTAGCTATTATCTCAGAAAGAGCAGCTATAATTTTATTACAAAAATGACCAATAGCCTTTGACAAGAAACTAAGTTAAAACAGTGGTTTTAACTTATTTTATGAACATGAGACACAATACCGCCTATAAAACTTAAAAACCCTTTTGGTTTTGAGACTCCTTTTGGCTTTTTTATTGAAAATGACTCGAACTTCAACATAGGCTAGGAAATAAGAAAATTTTGAAAATAGTGATACAATGGTTGGTAGACTATTAACATTTATAGTGCTAACAGAACCGATGGCTTTCACAGAAATTTTGGTCGGAAATTTATTCCTAGAGACACAACTGGGGTGTTATCTTGCACATACATCCCTAGTCCCACCAGAAACACAAGTGGATCTCCTTCCTAGTCCAACTAGTGCAAAGAACTTATGTACAGTTAGTAGTAGCAATAGTAGTACTAGTACTAGTGTATTTCACAACCCTTGTACATATGATTTGTGGACTCTTTACTTTGATGGTTCAAAAACACACAAATGTTCTAGAGCCAGTTGCGTCCTAGTAGACCCAAGAAAATACCTGATCTCAGTCCGCTTGGAGTTCGAGTTCACAAACAACATTGATGAGTATGAGGCTCTCGTTTTGGGCTTACAAAGATCAATTGACCTAAATGTTACATCCTTAAAAGCAGTGGGCGATTCAGAAATACTGGTACGACAGATATGTAATACCATTCATTATGTTTCACCTCATATAAAGAGTTATCAAAAAGAGGTATGGCATTTAATTTCACATTTCCAAGATTTCAACATTATTTATGTTCCTAAACTGTGGAACGTAGTTGTGGATGCATTAGCCAACGTTGCCGCTAGGTTGTCACCACTAAGGGATGGTTTTTCTGTTGAAATTATTTATAAACCATTTTTCCTTGATAATGTCACTAATTTACATGTTTTTTATGATGAACAACAGATACTGAATTTCATGGCAAGCGCTGATGTATTCAAATATGCAGTGATCGAAAAGGACGAGCATGAAGAAGTGTTGTAGGATGCAGCCATCAAGAATAAAGGAAACCTCATCCCTAAGGATGTGGTATCCTTAGAAAAGATATAAGACTCATAGTTCCACCTTGTCACATGAAGAGTTTAACTTGGGGACAGAAAAGGATTCGAAATATGTTAGTCTCAGTACCCGTTGTACACCACAAGAGAGGCAAGCCTTCATCTGCCTATTCAAACAATACTAAGATATATTCACGTGGACATATGATGAGATAAAAGCTTATGAAACATGAATCATCCAACATGTTATACCAATAAAGGAAGCGGCTAAGCCATTTCAGCAGAAATTGCAAAAAGTGCATCCCACGTTTGAACCTCTTATCCAGAAAGAATTAAGGAAGTTGTTGGATGCTCGCATCATCTACAAGGCATGACAATCAACTTGGGTGTTGAATTTGGTCCCACTCATAAAGAATTCTAGGGAAATCCAATTGTGTATCAATTTCTGAAATCTTAATCGCACCTCAAACAAGGATAACTACCCCTTGTCATCCACGAAACAAATTTTACAAATAGTATCGGTATTCGAGATGTTTTCTTTGTTTGACAGGTATTTAGGATACAACAAGGTTTTGGTCGTGGAACCTGACATACTAAAAACTACTTTCTAAATGAAGTGGGGAACATTTGATTTTAACTGAATTCCATTTGGGGTATTTAACGTTGGTGCTACATTTAAATGAACTATGGAAATCACATTTCACTGATTAATTGGGCAGTGCGTAGTGGTCTACCTCGATGATGTAATTGCATTCTCCAAAAATAGGTCAAAACACATATGCCACTTGAAGTAAAATATTTGAGTGATGTCGTAAATACGAGATATTTCTCAATCCCAAGAAAATCAACTTTGCAGTGTCTAAGGGTAATCTCATGGGCCACAATATCGCAAAAAGTGGTATTAAGGTAGGCCCATATAGGGTCAAATAAATTTTGGATATTCCCTACCCAATGAACAAGAAAGCCATGCAGTCCTTCAGATTGTAAAACCAATACAAGAGATGGTAAAGAAGGATGTTGTTTATAAATGGGACAAAAGGGAAAAGGATGCATTTTCTCGTATCAAGCAAGTGATCGTTGAAGCACCCATGCTATAAAACCTTGATTTCAACAAGTATTTTTTTTCTCTACACCTTCACTTCTGATACATCTCTTGTTGTTGTACTTACGCAAAAAGATGATATGAACAATGAGTGTCCTATTTATTTCATGAGAAAAATTCTGCAATGACTTGAGCAAAACTACCCCATCATGGATAAACATGCTTATGGAGTGTACAAGGAGGTGAAGCACTTCCGGCCCTATTTATTGTAGAATCCTTGTATTATCTTTTTTTCGCACCCAACAGTAAGATCATTGCTTGTTCAACTAGAGCTAGGTGAAAGGAGGGCAAACTGGAGGAACGGTTTGCAGGAATATGACTTAAGAATCAAGACAGTTCACATGATCAAGGGCCATGGTCTCTATATACTATTAGTAGAAGCAGTAGATGCAAAGTAAGAAGAATACCCCTCAAGGTGGGATCAATAAATTGAGATGTATGATATCGAGCGAACCTCCCCCACTACCAACAGGAACTCTTGGTACATGAATGTGTGCCAATACCTTGAGCATGGCATCGTTCCCTCCCACTTTTTTGCACATCAGAAGAGGGAACTAAGGCTAAAATATTTATCCTATCAGTTGGTGCATGGGGTGCTTTTCAAATAAACCCATAACGAATTTTTTCTTAGGTATTTGGACACACATGATTTGCGGGAAACACAGCAACTAATAAATTTATGTGGGTCAGTTTCTATTGGACCACACTATTCAAAGATGATCATGCTTATATCTATAATTTTTAGGTCTGTCAGAGGTGTGCCAACAAAAATAAGAAGTCAATCGCCCCACTGTTGGCCCTCATTTTTTACCCTTTTTACCATGCATAATCCATCTATCCATCATCCTTTACCATCACACTATGGTAATATATGCCACATTTTTGCTTCTTATTGCACATTAAGGTAAAAAAATTATATCTTTTAAATTATATAATTTTTAGTAAAAATTGGGTATTAAAAATTATTTTTAACTAGAACAGAATTTCCCGTAATGGCTCCATTGAAGTCGTATGTGCAAGACACCTTGGTGGAAACTGAAGATATATTCAAGAAGTATGAGAACCAAGGATGGAAAAACTCCTATTGGCACAGTCTAAATAAGTCCAAAATGGCATGGTCAACGTTGGTCAAACTTGACCACTCAACCAGAAATCCCTAAATAAAGCAAAAGTCTTGTGATTCAGTGGGATTATACCATATTTTGTGCAAAAAAAGGACGATTTTTACCTAATTAGATGGATTAGGACTCTTATAGGTTGTTACAGCTATTGTAGTTGAGTTTGTTATACTTTTGGATTATTTAAGCACAACTATTCAACAATTGTGAGCATGTATTATGATTATCGAGACTTCCCTATTTCTGAATATAATTTGAAGAAATTTCCTTCTACTTCTTGTTGTTCTTGTTGTGGGATGTGATTGCTGATCTACAATAGCTAACAATCTTCAAGTGTACCAAGCAAAGGGTGGAGGGCCCCCATTCTAAGCTAAGTACACTAAAGTGTATTTTTGTGCATAATTGTGAATGTCTTAGATTGTTGAACATTTCCTTTTTCTTGTGAATAATTTCATGAGTAGATTCATTATATGTCAGGATAATTTATGCTTCTGAAATGATTTCTTTTCAGTAATTTGTTTACAGTAGGGAAGGTCAACCAAGGCATCTAAGTTAGATCATCTTCCTTATGAAATAAGAATTGAACTGGAATTTTTGTTTATGCATTTGATCTTTACTACTTTCTTACTTTAATTGTGTTATGATTTATGGTGGAATTGGTCTTGTTGGAATAGAGATAATGAAGAAGGACAACCAAGACATCTAACTTAGAGCCTCTTTCTTATTGGCTATGCTCCACAAAGATTCATTGCACCCTTGCTTCTACATCAGAATTTTAGTGTTTTCTTTTCAAAAATTTATATTTGTAATATGCATTCCAATTATCTTCACATAAACAACTACTTTCTACATTAGCTTTTTTGTAACATATTTTGGCACACCTAAATTTTTTTTTATTTTTAGTGAAAATTTGTCAATTTCTTACTAAGCTGAAAATACCGATAATTTTCTATGTTTTCGAATGGTTTATTCATTTTATATATTAATTTTGATTTAAATATGTTATTTTTATAAATATATAATTATATATTTTTATGAAAATATTTGTTTTAAATTAAAATTATATTATAAAATTAATAAAATTTTAAAGATTAAGTCAAAATCATTGAAGGGACTAATGTTCGGGCAGTTTTGAACAGCCGAGATTGCCAAAATCAAAATGACGATCTCCATTGATTTTTGTTTATGGTTTTCAGGAAATACGCTCCAAGGTGTTTGTGGGTAATGGTGTGGTCATGACTTCTACAAATGTTAAATCGGTGCGAGAAGTGAAGGAGAATTTTCTCTCCCATTGCTTTGTAGAGATACCTACAATCGCATGGTCATCGTGTGGCTTGTTGCAGCCATTTTGGTACTACACACTGGTCTAAATTGAATTTTTATCACTCATATGAATTTCGGACTTGTGCAAGCAACCATTAGATCTGGTATATCCTAGAGACTGCGCAGAGAAAAGAAGAGGAGAACTGGTATCCTACTGTTGCAGAAATGGCTGACAGAAATCCATCCACACTGGTGTTTCTTCTTCTTGTAGTGCTTCATCTCATTGCATTCGGGTTCGCTGTAGATTTCGAATGAAGACAAAGCAACGAGATTTTTATCATGGTCGTAAAAAAATGTATAGGCTGCGTAAGTTCGTTGACACCAGGGGGATCTTGTGCGTGGGCTATCATTTATTTCCTGTCATCCTAATTAAAATTCCTCATTGCAGAGGCATGTCTTATGGCTAGTGTTACTACGTCATCGCAATCCCATTAGACTTATTTCTCAAAGGAATCAAGGATCCCTCCAATGTAGTTAGTCTAAAAAGCAGTGAAATTCTTGGCAATGATGTCTGCAGATAAGCGTGCAGGTTAGGAGGTCTGCAAGCTTTTCAATGAGCTCATACCTTAAGATTTACGGGATAACAAGAAATGGGCAAAGAAACATCTCTATCTGGGAATTCTATGTAGAAATAGATATCCATAATTGTTGCAGATCATGTCAGTGACTTATTTTTTTTAGGTTTTGGATATATTGTTTTTCTTCTGGAAATCACAAGGAGGGGGGTTTTGGCGATTTTCCGCATTAGAAAATGAGGAGGTTATCGAAGTTTGCAAAATTTCAGACAGAAATTCAAATGTTATCCAAGCTTCGACACTGCCATTTGGTTTCTTTGATTGGGTATTGTGAAGAGCAATCAGAGATGATTCTGGTCTATGAACACATGGCCAATGGGCCTCTACAAAGTCATTTGTATGGGGCAGGTCTTCCTATCCTCTCATGGAAAAAGAGGCTCCAGATATTGTTAGGGATTGCTAGAGGTCTCCATTATCTCCATACTGGCGCAGCACAGGGAATTATACATGGAGATGTGAAGACATAAAACATTTTTCTATATGATAACCTTCTGGCTAAGGTCTCATATTTTGGACATTCAAATACTGGGCCTACTTTGCATCAAACTCATGTGAGTACTGCAGTAAAGGGTAGCTTTGGATATCTGGTTCGTTGATGCCAACCTAAGTCTAGGATCCGCAGTTTTGCTGGGGAATATTCCTCTATCTTGCGTTCTAAGGAGTGTGCTGTAGCTCTGGGAAACAACATGGAAAATCCTAGGTGTTCAAAATGCAAGACATGACCAGGCTCATCTCTTTTTATGCCATGAAAAGGAAATCCGACAAATACATCGGTTATTGACTGCTTTTGTTGATTCTCGACATACAAAGAGCTATAAAGTCAAAATGTCATTAATGGATGTAAAAAGTCAAAATGCTCTTGAACAAAGAATCCGAAGTAGGATTCATATGAGAACAAACTAAAATATTTTCATATAGCGATGCAGGACGCAGAAAATATTAAATGGTCAACCTTTTGAAGATATAGATCGCTATGTCTTTTCATTTGACAATCTTCCTGAAAGATGCAAAGATCCATTCCTTGACATCTGCTTCTATTTTAATAGATGAGAAAGGGACAGATATCAGATAGGTGGCATAGCTTTCCTTTTTTAAAGGAGGAGGATCAACAGGGAACAACATCAATTGTTCCATATTTAAAGGAGGAGGATCAACAGGTCAAGAATTCAACTAACATTTCTAGGAAGTCTTGAAGGACACAGGTGGCGGAGTATTTAGCACTCAAATATTTTAATCAATATTTTCAGGGAAAAGATCAGCATATCAAAAGGGCTAATTCGAGATTGAAATAGCATTTGGCATCGGAAGATCCAGCATTTCCAAATTCTTTCACAATCAATTTCTTATATTTAGTTTTATTTGATTTTATTTTGAGAAGGTTTGTAATAAATTAGATTTTATTTTTAGTATATTGTTAAGATTTTTTTTTATTTTTCTAAAATACTAGCAACAACTAGCTTATTGTAATTTCTATATATATGATGAATTATAATAAACAAGGTTATTTCAACTTTGGCTTTTGACACAATTTGTGTTTCTCGTCGGTTTTTCCAATATTTCCATATATGTTTTCTTCATATGATTTAATTCATGTACAGATTACCTAATTGGAAATTTAATTGAATCTTAGTTTCGTTTTTGATTCATTGTGAAGTTGTAATTGGATTAAGAGATTAATTTACAGAGCTATCTTCTATTGTAAATTCCTCTTGAAATCTAAATTGCACAAGGTTTCTGTAATGAATTGATCATATTTTGTTTACTATGAAAACATAGTTTTCATAATTTCTGAAAAGTATAATTGTTTAAATAGATTAGTATATCAGACTGTCTGTCTGATCAAGCTCCTCTTCGAAACTAGTTATTGTTTGTCCATCTCCCAAGTGGTTAAGTATTCAATCTAGCTGCTCCATTATTAGGGATCTCCTTACATTCTTTTGTCAAATTCTTATACAAATCAAGTCGTTCTGTCAGGCTGGAAGCTGACACTTTGAAAAAGGACTCAGTGAAGGAGGGATTTATTCATGAATATGGATTTTCATTTATAGCCAACCACCCCCAATTAAAAACTATAAATCTGGCCATTGTGCTTCAAAGTTTGTTACTCAGTGACAGTGAACAGCGTTAAACAAGGCCTCGTAACAACCGAGGGAGCCCCCTCTGGTTCAAGGGCCAGCTTGAACCTAAAGCCGGTTGAGTTGGTTTCTTGGCATAGTTTTTGCAGCCAAGAACTACCTACGAGAAACAAGAACAACATTTGGCGTCATTGCTGGGGAGAAAAGTAACAAATATATTTTCGTCGAAGTACGATAAACACTAGATCTATTTCTTGTTGGTGAACAAGAAATAGGCATTTGTATTGGTTGCATTATTTTCACTTGGCGATTCCACTAGGAAACTAATCCCATTGTTTTGAAATTTCAAATTCCCTTACTGTTATACAAGTTCTTTTGATACTTGCAATCAGCAATATATGTATCTTCCTCTCAGTCATGGTCAGAATTCTAGAATGTCAGTAGAGGATGCAGCTCTTAAAGGACATATGTGAGTATAAGTTTTCCATCGAATTTTATGTTCATATTGTATATATTCTTCATATTTTCAGTTGTTGGCAATGTGGTTTTTCAATAAATACCCTCTGCACTTGGTTACATTGGAAAACAGATTACACCTAACAGTGCAGCATTTTCAAGTTCAGTTAGATAGAAGTGTGGGGATTGAATAAATATTGAGAGTTTCAGTATTGCAGTAGATCAACGTGTTAATTATTTATGAATGGTGTGATAGATCATCTTATATTTTCAGCCTAGAATTTTTAAGTTTTCATTTTTCAGTATGAAAATACTATCCGAAATAGTATAGGCATATGCTTGCATTTCACAGTTGCAGGTTGCAGTCTGCATTAGCAGGCTATTCAAATGACAGGGTTGATCCAAGAAATTTGGTTATGGCAGATGATGGTTGATGATCAAATTTACAGTATAAATCCATGCCCAATGCTAAAAGCAACTGATCTTCTTGTTCTCTGCATCCCAGAGGGGGAAGTAGTCCCCATTGGAGCCGATGTTGTAACATATTTTGGCACACCTAATTTTTTTAAAATTTTCGATGAAAATTTGTCAATTTCTTATTAAGATTAAAATATCGAGAGATAGTTTTCTATGATGTCGAATGATTTATTCATTTTATATATTAATTTTGATTTAAATATATTATTTTATAAAAATATAATTATATATTTTTATGAAAATATTTGTTTTCAATTAAAATTATATTATAAAATTAATAAAATTTTAAAGCTTACGTCAAATTCATTGAAGGGACTAACGTTCGGGTAGTTTTGAATAGCCAAGATTGTCAAAATCAAAAGGATGGTCTCCATTGATTTCGGACCCCCTCGAGCTTTTCGACATTTTGTTGAGGAGGGGGTCCAAAATCTTGTTTTGTCAAAACTACTTTTGGGGCACGTGGCACCATTTAAAATAATTCACACCCCCTTAGTGCGAAACCAGAAACCATTACAAACCCCCTCCAAAAATATGTTTATGGTTTTCATGACATACGCTCCAAGGTGTTTGTGGGTAATGGTGTTGTCATAGCTTCTGAAAATTTTAAATGAGTGCGAGAAGTGAAGGATAATTTTATCTCCTATTGCGTTGCAGAGATACCTATAATCACATGGTCACTGTGTGGCTTGTTGCAACCATTTTGGTGCTACGCACTGGTCTAAATTGAATTTTTATCACTCGGATGGATTTGGGACTTGTGCAAGTAGCCATTAGATCTGGTATATCCTGGAGACTGCGCAGAGAAAGGAAGAGGAGATCTAGTATCCTACTGTTGCAAAATGGCAGACGGAAAGCCATCCACACTGGTGATTCTGCTTCTTGTAGTGCTTCATCTCATTGTATTCGGGTTCGTTGTAGTTGTCAAATGAAGACAAATCACCAATATTTTTATCATGGTGGTAACAAAATGTCTAGGCTGCGGAAGTTTGTTGACACCAGGGGGATCTCATGCATGGGCTATCATTTATTTCCTGTCATCCTGATTAACATTCCTCATTGCGAAGGTATGTCTTATGGCTGGTGTTACTACATCATCACCATCCCATTATACTTATTGCTCAAAGGAATCAAGGATCCCTCCAATGTATTTAGTCTAAAAAACATCGGAATTCTTGGCAATGATGTCTGCAAATAAGCATGCAGGTCAAGAGGTTTGCAAGATTTTCGATGAGCTCATACCTAAATATCTATGGGATAACAAGCAATGGGAAAAGAAACATCTCTATCTCAGAATTCTATGTAGAAAGAAATATCCATAATTGTTGTAGATCATGTCAGTGATTTATTTTGTTTAGGTTTTGGGTATATTGTTTTTCTTCTAGAAATCACAAGGAGGGGGGTTTTGGTGATTTTCCGCATCAGAAATTGAGGAGGTTATCGAATTTTTCATAATTTCAAATAGAAATTCAAATGTTATCCAAGCTTCAACACTGCCATTTCATTTCTTTGATTGGGTATTTTGAAGAGCAATCGGAGATGATTTTTTTCTATGAAGACATGGCCAATGGGCCTCTATGAAGTCATGTGTATGGGGCAGGTCTTCCTATCCTGTCATGGAAAAAGAGGCCCCAAATATTGTTAAGGGCTGTTGGAGGTCTCCATTATCTTCATACTGGCACAACACAGGGAATTATACATCGATATGTGAAGACATCAAACATTTTTTCGGATGATAACCTTTTGGCTAAGGTCTCATATTTTGGAATTTTAAAGATTGGGCCTACTTTGGATCAAACTCATGTGAGTATTGCGATAAAGGGTAGCTTTGGATATCTCGATTTTCGATGCCAACCTAAGTCTAGGATCCGTAGTTTTGCTGCAGAATATTCCTCTTTCTTGCGTTCTGAGGAGTGTGCTGACAACTTTGGGAAGCAACATGGAGAATCCTATGTGTTCAAAATGCAAGACATGACGAGGCTCATATCTTTTTACTCCATGAAAATGAAATCCTACAAATACATTTTTTTTTTACTGCTCTTGTTGATTCTCGACATACAAAGAGATGTAAAGTCAAAATTTCATTACAAATACTGGTCTAGAAATAAAAGGCTCTTGAACAAAGAATCCGAAGTAGGATTCATACAAGGAAAAACTGAAAGATTTTCATATAGTGATGCAGGATGCAGAAAATATTGAATGGTAAACCTTTTGAAGATATATATCGTTATGTCTTTGCATTTGACAATCTTCCTTAAAGATGTAAAGATCCATTCCTTGACATCTGCTTCTATTTTAATGGATTAGAAAGGGACAGATATCAAATAGGTGGCAGAGCTTGCCTTGTTTAAAGGAAATTTGATAGATATTCAAGGAACGACATCAATAGCTCCAGATTTAAAGGAGGAGGATCAACAGGTCAAGAATTCAACAAGCATTTCTAGGAAGTCTTGAAGGACACAGGCGGCAGAGTATCCAGCACTCAAATATTTTAATCAGTATTTTCAGGAAAAATATCAGCATATCAAGAGGGCTAATTCGAGATTGAAAGAGAATTTGGCATTGGCAGCTCCATAATTTCCAAATTCTTTCACAATCAATTTCTTATATTTAGCTTTATTTGATTTTATTTTGAGAAATTTTGTAATAAATTAGATTTTATTTTTATTAAATTGTTAAGATTTTTTTTTATTTTCCTAAAAATCTAGCAACAGCTAGCTTATTGTAATTTCTATATATATGATGAATTATAATAAACAAGGTGTGGGATTTTGAGGCCGAGACCTTTTGAGCTTTATAAAAAAATTCTCCAAAAATTATAATTAAAGTATTTTCGCTCTGGCTTTGACAGAATTTGTGTTTCTTGTCCATTTTTCCAGTACTTCCATATATGTTTTCTTCATATGATTTAATTCATGTACAGATTACCCAATTGGAAATTTAATTGAATCTCAGTTTCATTTCTGATTCGTTTTGAAGTTGTAATTGGATTAAGAGATTAATTTAGATGGTTATCTGTTATTGTAAATTCCTCTTGAAATCTAACTTACACAAGGTTTTTATAATATCTTGATCATATTTTGTTTATTATGAAAACATAGTTTTCATCATTCCTTAAAACTATAATTTTTTAAAGAGATTAGTATATCATATTGTCTATCTGATCAAGCTCCTCTTTGAAGCTGGTTATTGTTTTTCCATCTCCCTAGTGGTTAAGTAGTGAGTCTGGTTGCTTCATTATTATGGATCTCCTTACATTTTTCTGTCAAATTCTTATACAAATCAAGATGTTCTGTCAAGCTGGAAGCTGACACTTTGAGAAAGGATTCTGTAAAGGAGGGATTTATTCATGAATAGGGATTTTCATTAATGGCCAACCACCCCCAATTAAAATCTATAAATTTGGCCTTTATGATTCAAAGGTTGTTTTTGGTGATAGTGAATATCGTTAAACAAGGCCTCGTAACAACCGAGGGAGCCCCCTCTGGTTCAAGGGCCGGCTTGAACCTAAAACTAGTTGAGTTCGTTTCATGGCATAGTTTTTGCAGACAAGAACTGGCTACAGGAAGCAAGAAAAACAAGCTTAATCTAAGATCCATATACCTTGTTTTTCTTCTAAGTTTACCAACCCAAATTGATAAGTAAAACATATGCTCTAATTTTACTCAATAAATTATACCAACATTTTTGGCGTCGTTGTTGGGGAAGCACACTTAGATATAGCTGATTAGGAAGCTTGTTTACAAAAACATCAAAAAGAAAAAAAATTGTAGGATTTATTTTCATTATGGTTATTTATGCCTAGACAAAGAGACAATCAGGGTAGATATACGAAACAAAACCCCCCAACAACTAAACCATGGGTGGGAGCAAGACCATCGACATTCAAAATAGCACCAATTACTAGGAAACCAATTTTGGAGGATCTAGAGAAAAAACAACGTTCAGGACAATGGTTAACTTTGGTTGAAAGCCAAACTTTGTTGGCTTATGAGGTAAGGAGAAAAAAAAAACACAAGAAGAACCACCTTATATAGACAAACATATAAAAAAACAAAGTGATCAACCGGTTATTTAACAACTTGAAAAAGTTGAGGATATAGAAGCTCAAATATCAATTGAAACACTTGAAAAAGTTGAGAAAGAAATGACAGAAGAAGGAAAAAGACCCACTATTCTAGCATTAACTCCAGAACAAAGTTTACAATATGAGAGATAATAGAAATAATGGGAAAGAAAGAGAGAAGAAGAGAGGAAAATAGAAGAAGCCACTAAAAGGGAAAATGAGAAAAAAAGAAGGGAAGATGAGAGAGGAGACAATGACCAAGAAACTACTTTTGGATTCTCAATCTTATATACTAGAGAAATATTGGGAGAAGAGGTAAAAATGAAAAACATCCCAACTTCCATTTTTCCAAAATTTTATGGTGTGTCTTCTGAAGATCCTGATTCATTCTTATTTGAATTTGGTATCTTGTGTCGAACCTATGGGTATACTAAAACGTCTTTTCCATGCAACTCTTAAAACATCTACATCAAATTGGTTTATGGGATTAGGTGAACATACTATTACTAGTTGGGAATACATGAGAAACAAATTTCTCAATTGATATCAAGCATATTGTAGGCCTAGGGATTAAAAAGATGACAATTTTAGAATGAATCAACAAGAAGATGAAATTCTAGAGGAATACTTGGAAATATTTCTCTACAACCTAAAAAAATCTAAAAATCATTCTTTAAGTCTAGATATTATTCGAACAATATTTTTAAAGGGCATCCGAGATGAATATCTTGATATCCTTAATTTTATGGGTAAAGGAGATATTTCATATCTACCATTTGATGAGATTGTTGAATTATGTCAAAAATATTCAAAAGGAAGAGCAAAAACATGGAAGAGAGATGCAAATTCCAAAGTTACTAAATCAACAACAGGAAGTATTACAAGAGCTAAGCTAGGAAACTTGTTTGATGATTTCAAAACTGATATCTTAAGAATGTTAGGGACACAAGTTGATGTACTTAAAACATGAAATATGCAAGAAGAGCAAGAGAAAGTATTATCAAATTTTTTTCCCAAATGTAGGAAGAAGCATCCATTAAGAGAATGTCCTTTAGAAAATATTCATGTTTGTGGACTTTGCACTGAAAATCATACAACTGATCATTTTCTAAGGCTAAAATAACTGCAAGAAAATAAAATAGAGGAAATCCAAGGGATGGAATCTCTCTATTATTTAGCACCAAGAATACCTTGGCAACATCGATTTGCAAATATGCCTCGAAATCCTCCTCAACACTTTACTTATAAATTTCCTCAAGGCTATTAATATCCTGTTCAAAACCCATGGAATGCTCCTATGCCTTGGCAGTCTTGGCATCCTCAGCAAACTCAAAATAAACCTTCTCAAGGTTGGAGATGGTATGCCTATGGAACCTAACCTCCTCAACAATAATATTCCCAATCATTTCAATATTATCCTCAACAGTCGTATCAATCATTTCCTCAACAATGCTTTCTATATCAACAATTTCAACAACCACAACAACCAAATACACTATCACCTGCACCAGAATTAACCCAACCACAACAGCTTCAACTTCCATCTAACCAACCATCACCCAGACCAACTCAATTACCAGCCCAATCAATGGAAAATCTGAGTAATAAGTTAATATATAATGCAAAAGAAGGAACTTCATTTCCTACATATTCAATTCTTCATGTTCAAGATGTTCATTTAAGGTCTAGGAATTAAGAAATTGTTGAAATACTCCCTTGTCATCATCTAAGAAAAAATAGAAGAAAAATGGAGTCCTAAAAAATCCAAAAACAAACATGCAATAGAAGAGAATCAAATTCAAAACGGCAAGGTAATAATGACTCAAACACCTCCTTTTACTGAAAGATTTGTTGAGCAAAAATATTTTATTACTCTTCCTGAACTTGATATCTTATATGAATTAAATAATACTTATGTAAAAATTCCTTTATTGCAAGAAATAAAATATATCCCAATCTATACAAAAGCGGTTAAGGAATTATGCATAAAGAAAACTAGAAAAATGAAAGAAATACCCACCAAAAATCCATGTAATTGGAAGATTAGCTAGCCTAATGTCAAAAAATACTACAATTGAAAAATATGTTGATCCTGGAATACCTATGGTAACAATTTAAATCAACAATTTTTCAGTTTCTAAAACACTAATTGGTTTAGGAGATGCTATCAATGTCATGACACATAACACTCTATCATCTTGCTAAATATTCTTATTTACTATCATGGCCTGGTGAACAAAAGGAAGAAATTCAACCTATTCTAAGCATCGATCAAGATTTTTATTTTAGGGAAGAAAATCATGAGGATTTAATGCAATTCTTTATTTTTGAACCAAATATATCAGAGAAATTAAGATAACTACAATACAATGTTGCAAGCCAAGTCTTAGAACAATGTTTTCAGGAAAATTGCACTATTAATTCATTGCAAACATCATTTGAATCCATCTTTCATGTTAACTCAATTACAAATTCTCAGAGTAAATTAATTTAAATCAACCCCGCATGTAATATTAATATTGGTAACAATTTACAATCATCACAGGAAGAACAAGTAATTTCACTATTAAAGAAATACTCAAAAACTTTTTCTTGGGATTATACAAATATGCAAGGAATTCATCCAAAAAAATTCATTCACCATATTTACACATATGAAAATATCAAACCTATAATACAACCACATAGAATAATGAATCTAATGATGAAATAGATAGGAAAAGAAGAATTACAGAAACTATTGCAGGTAGGATTTATCTACACTGTCTCAGACAGTCAATGGGTTTCCCCCTTAGTTGTGGTTCCCAAGAAAAATGGAAAATGGAGAATATGTGTAGACTATAGGGAATTAAAAAAAGCAACACTTAATGATCATTTCCCACTACCATTCATTGATCAAGTTTTTGATTCATTAACATGAAAAAGAAAAAAAAAACTTATTTTCTTGATGGATTTAATGGTTATAATCAAATCAAGATAGAAATAGAGGATCATGATAAAACTACATTTACTTGTCCTTGGGGTGCATATGCTTACAATGTGTTACCTTTTATATTATGCAATGCACCAGCTACTTTTCAAAGAGTTGTCTTGGCCATATTTGTCGATCTTATACATGAATGTGTATAGGTTTACTCGGATGATTTCACGGTTTATGGAAATACATTTGATGATTTTTTAAACAATTTGGAAATTTTTATACAAATATGAATCAATAAAAATCTATCTGTTAGAAACGAGAAATTCTTTATGATGCTAACTGAAGGGATAGTGTTGGGACTACTTATTTAAACTACTTACAAAGAACATATAGTTTCAATGGAATACTGATTTCCAAAATGAATTTGAGAAGCTAAAACAAAAATTTTCCACATCACCAATTCTTAGAGGACCAAATTGGTCATTTCTATTTCATATATCCACAAATGCATCGGATATTGACATAGGAGCATCATTAGGCCAAAACAAGAACCAACTACACTATGCCATCTATTTCATTAGAAATAATTTAAGTCCAGCTAATTTCAATTACACATTTATAGAAAAAGAAATTATTGTTTTAGTACATGCAGTAAATAATTTCAAAAATTACATAACAGGATATGAAGTAGCCCCAAGGGATAGCTCAATTGGTCGAGTTCCTCTTGCTAAATACCTTTCCAATATGGAGGTCACGGGGTCAAATCTCCTTGACACCCTTGGGGTTAGGCCTGGCCAGATAAGCCAGTGGGTAGATCCCTTTGGCTGGATCTACCCGGATCATTACCCATGGATGTAGCGGCCACTCAGTGACCGTGAACCACAGTTGAAAAAAAAAATAGGATATGAAGTGTTCATTCATACTGATCATTCATCCATTAAGTATCTAAATAATAAACCTATCACTAATCGGAGGATTACTAGATGGTTGTTATTAATATAGGAATTCAACATTATTGTATTGGATCAACCAGGAAAAGAAAATCAAGTGGAATATTTCCTTTCAAGGCTTCATCTTCCTAGAGAGATTGTTCCAGTTTCTGATAACTTTCCAGATGAACACTTATTTGCTATAATAGCCAAAACTCCATGGTTTTCTAATATTGCTAATTATTTATCATCTGGAAAATTACCTTCTCATGTTATAAATAAAAAGAAAAAGAAAATAATTAGAGATAGTGCTAGATATAGTTGGGTTAATGGAGACCTATTCTATACTAGACATGATCTGTTAATTAGAAAATGTGTAAGAGAAGATGAAATTTTGGATATCTTAAAGTCATTTCATGATGAACTATGTGGTGTCCATTTTGCAGACAAAATAACAACATACAAGGTCTTTAATCTGGGCTATTATTGACCATCCATATTCAAAGACTCAAAGAATTATGTTAAAAAGTGTGACAGCTACCAAAGATTAGGCATGTATGTAGTTTCTGATGAAATTCCATTGAAACCACAAGTACTTATAGAGCCATTTGAACAATGTGATCTTGACTTTGTGGGTCCTATCAATCCACCCTCTAATGGTAAGAAGTACATCCTAGTATGTATTGACTATGTAACAAAGTGGGCAGAGGAAAAATTAATATCAAAGCAAGAGAAAGTGCAGTGGTATCTTTTCTTTTTGAAGAGATATTTGTAAGATTTAGAGTTCCAAGGAAGATTTTCACAGACCAAGGAGCACAGTTCACTTCCAAGCTTGTGAGATACCTTACACATAAATATAAAATCAAGCACAAGAGTTCAACTCCATATCACCCTCAAGCGAATGGACAAATGGAATCAACAAACAAAGTCCTTGAGAACACCATGACAAAGACAGTGAAGATGCACAGGAAGGATTGGTCAGATAAACTAAATGAAGCATTATGGGCTTAAAGAATAACATGGAATAATACCACTGGATTTAGCCCCTATCATCTTTTCTATGGCAAAGAAGTTCAGCTTCCAATCGAATTCTAGATCCATACATACATACTTGCAACCAAACTGGGAGTGAATTTGTCATAATCACAACAACAAAGAATTATGCAGCGAAATGAACTAGATGAGATCAGAAAGGAAGATTTAGAACATGCATCACTAGTGCAAAAACAAAGAATGAAATGGCATGACAAATTTATTAAGAACAATATTTTTCATATAGGGGACTAGGTGCTTCTATTTGATTCAAAATACAAAGATTTCAAATCAAAACTTACCACTCATTAGCTAGGACCTTATGAAATAGAAGGAATATTTGTTCATGGATTAGTGAGAATTAAGACCATAGACGAAGCAACAACATCATTTTTAGTCAATGGGAACAAATTTAAAGTGTACAATAAACCAATAAATAAGGAATATTTTCTTAAGAAACTCTCAGTAGAAGAAGACATGCAGGTTTTGGAAAAGAATATTCATATGTCTTCCTTACTTGCAAAATAAAAATGAATGAAGATTAAAAAAAAAAGAGAAAAAGATAAAAATAATAAAGAGAATTGGCTGTGAAAATCCAAATTTCTGGCACAGTAAAAATCTGAATTCATATTGGAAAACCAAGTCACTTGGCTAATATGAATTCCTTCAAAATAATTTGTGTTTTTAATTTAGTTTATGTTTCAGGTTGACATTTTATCCTCCAATTTCCAAACTTGAGGACAAGTCTCAAAATAAGAAAGGGGGAAGACAGAATAAAGCAAGTGCATTTGTTTTTAAAATATAAGTAACAAAAAATGGAAGAACAACTCAACAAACTGCTCAAATCGATATGGAATCAACTCGAAATGTAAAGGACCTATGAAAATTTCAAATTTTACTTCAGTAGGGACCTGAAAATTCAACATCAAAATCTGTCAGAAGGGACCTGAATATGAGAAACATTACAGAGGGACCTGAACATATATGATTCAAAGGTTATTTCTTAAAGGGACCTGAGGATCAACATAAAAAAAATTGTTAGAATGGACTTGTATACAAAGAACAACCAATCAAGTTCATCAATCAGTTCATTATTCAAGTTCATCATCAAAAGGGACATGTATTCAATCAAGTTCAAAGTTCATCATTAGAAGGGACTTGTACTCAATCAAGTTCATTATTCAAAGTTCATAATCAAAAGGGACTTGTACTCAATCAAGATTCACTATTCAAATATCATCATCAACTAAGGGAGCTACTTAATCAAGGAAAGTATTGTAAGCTATAAATTTAACTTTAATACCTTTTTTATTTTGAAAATAATTCTTAACTTAGGAGACTAATTAAACCTTAATGTATACAATTGCAAACCCTTCATTTCATGTACATATCAAAATTCATAAAAACCCTATATCCCTCTTTCATAAAAACCTTCCACCCTAGTGCTACCTATTTAAGTCATGCCCCTTTGACCTACAAATATTCTCTGCGAAAAAAACAAGCATGGTTAGTTTCATAAAAATAAGATTAAAGGTGGAATGATGCATTCATAGTTCAATGATGCATTAACATGTTCTAAAGTGAAAAAATTGTACTCTATTCTAGGACTTGAAATGACCTTAAAAATGGTCATTTAAAAAATCTACCTTAAAGAGTAGCAATGATGAGAAATGCATCATAATAAAAGCATACACTCTACCCTGAAGGATAAGGAAGAAAAATAAATCATGACAAAAATGACTTTGCAAAATCAAGGTAATCACTAAATGGAATGCAATGCATGGTGCATGAATGAAATTGAGTCCATACAACAGAAATGTATGAAAGGTGAAATAAGGGCGCATACAAAGCAAACCCTTATGTATTAATCTTTGAAAATTTCTATGCATGAATGGTGGGCATAAAAACTATATAATGTATATGTATAAAAGGCATGATAATTGGTTATCGATTTTTGAAATCTATTATGAAACAAAATGACAAAAAGGAAGAAGGGACGGGTGTTTAAGCCATGGTGGATAAAATTCAAAATGCAGTAGAAAAAAACCGGTCAAAACTTCAACATTACCACACATAAAAGAAATCGTAGAGAATTAAACACAGATTTGGAAAATACAAAGAGTAACAAAGAGCAATGTCCACCACCTTCGCCCAGGGAGAAGAAAAGAATTCAACACATCACAGAGAGACAACATTCAATGCCTTCACGCAGAGAGAGTAAATGTAAACTCAAGAAGCATAGCACTATGGCTCCAGTAAGAAGTGTTTAACCTAGAATTGAAATCAATTTTGTAAGCACAAACAAGGATGAAATTGATTTAATGAAGAGTTGATTAAATTCTAGGGTAAATGAGGATTCTAGTGTTGAGAAAATATGGTACTAGCCATAAGAAAATGTGGAGATGGAATTAAACTAAACGTTGAAGCCTTCAAATAAAATCCCAAAAGTTGCATGGAGTATTTGATTTTGGTTAGGAGTTGAATGCAAGCAGTCATTTTTTTTCATTTAAACAATGGCAGCGTAGGTAACCATAAACTCGAGTTGGCAGTGTGATTTAAACTCCGAGCTAGCAAAATTTTTGGTGGAAATCTGAGCTTATAACTATGTGGTGGCATTGTAGGCTCAAGTGAAAATTCTTCACGTGTGAGTGCCAACTCCAAGACTCTAGTCATATTAATTAACCCCAGAAACAAATCCGAAGTGTGTGGTGATTTTTGGAGAACACCCAGAAAAACGATTTCTTTCTAGGATTCGATTTATGAAGAGGCAATGTATGGTGATGTTAATTAAAAGTTGAAGGTAGAGATAAGGATATGAGTACATGCATTTAAGGGAAGCTATTAAAATTTTTGATTTCCATAATTTTATTTCTAAAGAGGGTAGTGACCAAAAGTTCGTTTTATGAGGGTAGTGATAGGGTATTTTCCATAGCAGTGACAAATCATATTCAAGGTATTAAAACATAACAGTTATATCAGCAGAGACAGAGGTGATATCATAGACCAAAAGAATTCGATACTTCAAAGGTTTTTTTTTCCTCATCATCAAAGGTGTTCAATAATTCAAGAGATTGCTTCATATATTCCTAAAAAAATCCAAATCAGGTCCTGGTAAGTAATACTTCTATGTTATTTAAAAGGAAATTTAGTTTTTAAAATACATCCACCAAGAAATACCTTTCTCCTCTAGTCATGAATATAATTTATCTGTTCTATTTAACTGCAAATAAATATCTTTTATTAAAACACATATTTATTATGAGATTATTTACAGTTGAAGGTTATTTAATTTGGTACATAAACCAAAAAGAGAAAAAACATCCAGACTTCAGTATGGGGAGTAGGATTGAACCCATTAGATTTCAATTGGAAAATTGGAATAAGGAAACCATAAAAAAACTCTACCAGATAGGCTTATTAGAGTTTCTAAGAAATTTTATTGAGCATAATGGAAAAGTCACATAGGAATTTGTAGCTAACTTTCATAATTAAAAGACTAGAGTAGGAGACATTCTTGTTCCCATTAATCCAAAATATATTTATCAAGCCTTAAATTTGCCAATGATAGGAGAAGAATACCATAAGGGGAAAAATTTTAAAGAGAAGGGGTGGAAATACTTTTTAGAAAAACAAAGGAAGGGAGCATTTGATAAAACTAAAGGCATTCCTAGGGACTAGATAAGAGAACCTTGGGCATAATTGGCTCTTATTACTCAGAAATACTTTACCTATGATGGGAGATATAGTATTGTACAACTATATCACATCAAATTTATCCTACACATTAAAGGTGACTATAAAGTAAACCTCCCCTATTTATTTTCCAAAAGTTTGAAGAATATAATTAAAGGATTGAAAGGCAAGATAAAAAACAAAGAAGCTAAGTACTATCACCAGGGGTTGATCAAAATGTTTATTAAGTTTCAATTTAAAAACAGGGTAGAAACATGGGGTCATTTATTAGACAAAAGTCACTTTATAGAAGTTCATTTACCTCGCCGCCCTTCAGGATTTTTTTTGTAAGCACATCTTTGACAGCAACATTTGGGACATACACAATGACATGAGAGTGGAGAATATAGACCTGGAAGTCCTTCAATTCTCTGACTAATGCCAAGGCATTTTTCTCAATGATTTCTTACTTCAAGGTTGCGCTCCTTATGTTTCTACTGAAGAAGGAAATGGGATGCTTTTAATTCTGATTTTTATTTTGCATAAGGACAACAACTAGAGTGTGCTCTGAGGCAAATGAAAAAATCATGAAATAAATTGTGTAATCTAGAGTAATAAGAATAAGAACATGAGATAATGCCAATTTAACTTGATTGAATGACATCTTCACCTCTTCATACCATTTTACTTCACTATCTTTCTTCATCATGCCAGTAATTTTCCTTAAGTGTTCAACAAGATTAGGGACAAACCTTCTTAAAAATTTGATTTTGCCATTAAACAACGGGATTTCCATTTTTCTCCTAGGATATTCCAAGGTATGAATTGCTTCAACCCTTGAATTATATATCCTAATTCCATATTTCGATATGATATGGCCCAACAATATTCCTTCTTCCATAGCGAAAAGTCTCTTCTTTGGGTTCAGGGATATGTCAAACTTTCTACATCTCTGAATTTTTTTTTTTGAAGTGTTGTAAGTGTTGCTCATCTGTCTTGGAAAAAATAGTGATGTCATAAAGATATATGACCAAAAATACATCCTTTTCATTGGTGAAATAAATATCCATTTCTCGCTGAAAATTCGCCCCTGCATTCTTCAATCCAAAATGCATTTTGACATACATGAAGGTGCCACATGGTGTTATAATGGATGTATTTTCATGATCATCTGGATGGAATAAAATCTGATTATACCCAAAGTATCCATCCAGTAATGAAATTCTAGAAGATCCAACTACCCTTTGCAGAATATGGTCCATCTTTGGTAGTGGGTAATTGTCTTTCAGTGACACTTTATTCAAATTTATGAAATCTATACACAAACGAATCTCTCATGTCTTATTTCTCACTAGCACTAGATTAGACATCAATTTTGAAAAGCGAATTGGAACTATAATACCAGCAGTAAATAATCTATTTACCTCCTTTTGAATGGAGGGCAGCAACTTGGGATTCATTCTCCTTAACTTCTGGTGGAAGGTTCCTGATCCAGCTTTAAGGGAATTGTATTATGGATTATACTCTTATCGTACACTTTCAAATTAGAATATTCCAAAGAAAATACATCAACAAACTAATACATAAGCGTTGCGTATTTACCTTTCATTTTTGCGCTCAAGTATTTTGAAATTTTTACCATATTTGGCTTTTCCAGAGTGCCAAGATTGATATCTTACACTCCCACTTCTGTTGGTAAAATGGTCAGTTTGCATGCAATATCGTCTTGATCGAAAAGCTCCTCCAAAGGTAATAAACCTCTTATAATGGAGTTGTCTTTCAGCTGAATCACTTGCATCTCTACTGTATGGAATTCTTGGTCATCTTCATAACACTGTTTATCAATTTGTGAATTCACAAATTCCTCTTTTGTATTTAAGAAGTTGTTGATCTGTTTATCATCTTGAAATACCTTCCAATACTGAACATTATCTAGAATAGCAGGATGGTGTTTGATGTTTATCTCATACTTCTTATTAGGATACATTGGAATTTAAAACATGTAGGCCAAAGTAGCAAGAGAATCAGCAATAACTTTGTTGTCCCTTGGGATCAAAAACAAAGTATACTCGGTGAAAGTCTTGAGGATATATAACACTACATTTCGGTAAGCTCACATCCTTGGATGCTTGGCCTAGTATTCCCCTTTGACTTGTTTTATTACTAGCTCGAAGTCACCATAAAGATAAAATACTCAGCTTCATTGTTTGAACAGTCGAAAGCCATCTTATAAGATGATATTCAAAAATTGGGAGGAATGTTTAGTGACTGATTTATAGGTCTGAGAATCCACACTCCAATTACATCCCCTTCTTTGCCCAAAGCTCCATTGAATTCCATGGTCTAGAAACCACTTTCTTTATCAGGATGCTGCAAATTGGATGACTGAACTTTACTTGCTACTTAAGAGAGTTTTGTTGTACCAAAGATTTTTGTTTCTTTCATTGTTTCATCTCTTTTTTGGAATGATGTGTTTGGTTCCAAACCACTTGGAATATTTTCATGAATTTCTGCATTTTCCATTTCTAAAACCGAATTTGAAAACTCAGAATTTTCTGCTTTATCTTCAATCAAAATTTGGAATATGTTGAACATTCATCATTGAATAAGATAACGGACTCTAAATCTATGTGGGCAGCATGTGTGGGATTATTATTAGGCTTTTCTCAACTACTGATCATGTACTTCATTTTTCTTTCCCGATATAGTTTCATGAGTTGCCCAAAGACAGGAATGGTAGCATATGAAAATTTAAGCTATAAGGTACCTATAAGCTTCGCTCCCCATGACCGAGAGAGGAAAATTCCACATATGGGAGGGATATCAGCCACAAAAACATACATGAGAACATTCTTGGATTGGATTTTCTTTAAAGATACCATTGGTCCTTAATGAGGCCAAGACATTTCACTCTCCCTTAATCAAATGAACAAAGATCATGATAATGTCTTGTCATATCCAAGCCTAATATGTCCATAATGGCCTTGGGCATAAGGTTATGAGAGGCTCTGGAATCAATCATGGCATTATGGAGGATAAAATCATGGATTTTGAGGCTTATATAAAATGGAGAACCTCACTATCTTATAGATCACCATCAACAACAGGACCAAATAGAAGCTCTGGGTGATCATCACTCACATTAACCATGTTGGACATTTGATCCAATCTAACCAACATAGCTACTTGAACTTTGTACTGATCATTCCTGACTATTTCAGTTAGAGGAATGGAGACCTTCAATTTTTTAATTTCATTTTCAAGAACAAAAAGAGCTGAATGTTTTTCTACCTCTTTCAATGGTGCATCTTTCCTTTCGAGTTGATCTTTGTGTGAAGTCTCCTTCTTCTATCCATCGTCTTGAACTTATTTATCCTTTTTTTGACTGGTGGAGGAAGATTCATTGCCTTTATCATGATTAGGAACAACAGGTCCTTTGCCTTTACTTTGATTTAGAGAAGCAGTTTCTTTATGATGAGCATCTACTTGAGCGTTCTGTTTTTTCTAATTGGAGGTTATAGGAGCATTCATACTCCTCAAACCATATTGTCTCTGCACTTGAGAAAGAGAATTTTGATATCCCCTCTGATAATATTTCATCCACAGTGATAACATGTCATCATTTTATAAGACATATCGTTGATCGTCTAGTGCACAATTTTTTGCAGAAAAATGATATTCTTTAGTAAAGATAATATGTTGTTGATTTTCCTCAAATAAATGTTTATCGCCAGAAATTTCTTCTTCATATTCTTCATTGGGGCCTTCAGTGTAGTTCTGTTGAAATGAAGTGAGAATTTTCTGCTGACTTTGTGGATCCTGGCCCCTATGTTCCCTTTGCTTGATCCCGTACTAAGGTTGATGATTTTGAAACCTGGAATTGGGATTTATAATGGAGGTTTTAGCTTCTTTATTAGCAATGGAAATTTTATCCATCACATTCTCCATGGTCTCGATCAAGGTTTCTAAATTTCCCTCTGATGAAGTAGATGTTTCCTCTTTGATAGTGACCCTTTTATTCATCTTTATTTTAGAATTTTTGATGATCAAATTAGCTTCCATGCTCACTGCGTTTCTCTGCATTTCTTCAAGAGTTGATGGGTTTATTTCCCTCAACTGATAGGCCATTTCAGGGTCAAAAATTGATGGTAATGAAGTAAAGCAAGGCCTAGAGGAGGCTTAATATTCTCAGGAATTGAATCATAGATTTTATTTAATCTAGTTGTAAAGTCTTCAATAGAATCATTGTGATTCCTTTTCAAGGCGTTATACTCAACTAGAATCTGCAATGGATTCTTCTTATCTTCCCATTTCGCCATTAAAAATTCAATCGGTTGCTATGAAGTACCTATTGAACCAGCTATGAGAGAGTTAAACCATTTCTTAACCTCTACTAAGAAACTATGTGCAATGATGTGCATCTTGGAATTTTCATTTTCAATCTCTTCAAGATATATGAAATCAATCACTTTGGAAATGTGTTGATAAGTAGTAACCTCTGATGTTCCATCAAAACGGGGGAGTCTCTGACCATATTTCTAAGGTAGTGAAGTGATTTGTTGAGGTAGGATCAACGGAGAAAATGTTAGGTCCCTATATTACTACTATAATCCCTTATTGTTGTTAGTGTAACCCCCTTATTGTTATTATTGTGCCCTTACATTATTATTGTTAGGTCAGCTAGGATTACATTGTGGCCCCACTAGGATTACATTGTGGCCCCATGGACTCCTATATATAGAAATAAGGTTTTGTCATTTGTAGCATTCAAGAATTTTTCATTTATGTAATGTATTGGAGTTTTCCCCTTGAAATGGCTGATTTTTAAGGCGTTGATCTCTCTTTTCTTCTATTTTTGGAGTTGGTTTCACAACATTTGGTATCAGAGCTTTGGATTCTAGGTTTCACTACTCCAAACAGGTCATCGTGGAATCTTCACTATAACTTTTTTTCTACGAAGGTTTAAAAGCTAAAAATTTTAGAGTGTGAATCTGAAATCCTGAGGAAAATCATAATAAAATTTCAGAGCTTGGTTAGCAATAGTTTTGGAGATATGGTCTGTGGAATTTAGGGCTTTTTTTAGGCTCCTAAATTTAACCTAAATAGGTCATCACAAAAAATTTTCTATAACTTTGTTTCTATGAGGGTTCAAAAGCTGATATTTTCCCAGAGTGAAGCCACAATCTCGAGGAAATTCGTGGAAAATTTTTAGATATTGATTCGCATTATTTTTGGAGGTAGGATCTATGGAAGTTAGGGCTTTTTCAGGCTCCTGAATTTCATCTCAAAGAGGTGATCATGAGAAAATCTTCATAACTTTGTCTCTAAGAATAAGATTGGAATTCTGTAAAGAGTGGTTGCAAGTACACGGACCGTAGTTTATTTTCTATCAATTTCAAAGACAAAGAAGGAAACAGTGACACGTGTCAAGTCGTACAAGTTCTCTCTAATGATCCAGTCCATAATTAGGTCATTGTGGGAGATTGGACATAACCATGCCTTGAAGAATCCAAATCAGGTCAGAACTATGGCATTCGAAAGAGGATTGAGAGGGCTACCTCAGGACCAAATTTCAAATATTGAAGATCTCAAATCATAGATATAATTCAGTTTCAATATTGAGCTCCTCAAAAGCAAGAAAAAGGTGTGTATTTTTTTTCTCGAATTGCATAAGTATTTTTTAAAAATCAGTTTGAAGTGATTCCAAAGGCCTATTGAGCATATATATTAGTATTGGGTTCTAATATTCCCCCTAAAAAGAATTCAACACCCATTAAGCCTTTATAAGGCTCTACTATGACTCATGAAGATGAAGAATGGAAACATGACATATCAAAATTACAAGAGCAAGAGCAACAAATTTCGCTCTCACAAAGAGCAACAAAAAATGACATGGAAGTTTTGAAGAAAGGTGTGGAAACTAATATGGATGGTTTGAAAAAAGGCGTGGAATCTAAGATGGATGGTTTGAAGAATGGAATGGAAGCTAATATGGATGGAATAGAAGCTAGCATGGAATCTAAGATGGATGACATGGAATCTAAGATCGATGAAAAAATGGAAAACATGAAGAATGATCTAAAAGCGGACATGGAAGGTCTAAAAAATTTGATACAAGAAATGTTTCCTAATGGTTAAAATATAGTAGAGGAAACTCATGATGAGAACAAAATAAATGTTAATCATGATTTTATAAACTCTAATGCTGGAGGGAAGAACCACCATATTCAAAAAATGGATATGAGGAAGTTTGATGGAAAGGATCCTGTAACATGGATACTATAGATGGAGCAATATTTTGATCTCAATAATGTGCAAAACACACAAAAGGTATGCATTGCATCTTTACATTTAGAACAAAATACATTTGTATGGTATCGATAACTTTTCTCTCGTAAAAAAATTGTCACTTGGTCAATTTTTACGGAGGAAATGATAGCACATTATGAGGATACAAAGAGCAACACCTTCTTTAGCCAATTGATAAATCTCAAACAAAAGGGTTTAGTGGGGCAGCACATTGAGGACTTCCAAAAATTGAATATAAGGGTAACTAATATTCGAGAGGAACACAGGATTGATCTCTTCTTAGGTACTCTAAAGGATAACATCCAACATGAAGTTCGTGTTTTGGAACCTGATTCATTGGAGAAGGCATTCGGGTTGGCAAGAAAAGTTGAATGTAAAATTATGGCGACAAGGAAGCCTACCACTCAATTCTATAAAGAAGGAAGTGTTGCTACGCCTAGATTTCCACAACCTACAAGGTTGACACCACAACAATTGGAAGAAAAAAGAGCAAAAGGGCTTTGCTACGGTTGTGATAGAAAATACACTAAAGGTCATAAGTGTGTTGAGAAGAAATTATTTTACATAGATTGTGAAGAGGAAGAAGAAAATGAACAAGAAGAGGATATACACCAGGAACCAACCCTAGAAGAGGAAGAAATGAGTCCGACCATATCATGTAATGCATTGGCAGGAATTACCACTCCTCAAATTCTCAAGATAGAAGGACATATCAAGAACAAAAAGGTAATAGTGTTGATTGATTCAGGTAGTACCCATAATTTTATTCATTGTAAGGTAGCCAAGGAATTGAATTGTTTCCTATACCCAGCACCAGAATGTCAAGTGATGGTTGCAAATGGAGGAACTATAAATTTCTCTGGAAAATTCCATAATATCAAGCTAACCATAGGGGAATATGTATTGAATAGTCCAATGCTTTCCATTCCTATGGGAGGTGCTGATGTTGTACTAGGAGTACAATGGTTACAATCTTTGGGGCCGGTAGCTTTTAATTTTCAAGAACTTTTCTTGAAATTTTTTTCAGAAGGAAAGGAAGTCGAATTACGGGGTATTGAAGGGAAGCCAGGAAGGATAATAAGCTCTAATGTCATGACAAAGCTTCTAAAGAAAGAACAACGAGGCGTAATTGCACAGTTATGCTCACTAGAAGTTCCGACATCAAAATCATCTATTTCTGCAGATCTCCAACAAGTCTTGGACAATCATTCCAAGGTGTTTGAAACTCCCAAAGGACTCCCACCTATTCGTGATCATGATCATGTTATTCATTTTATTCCAGGAAGTGTTCCTCCAAACATCAGGCCTTATAGATATCCTTATGTCCAAAAGAGTGAAATTGAACGTATGATTGCAGAAATGTTAGAGGCAGGTATAATTCAACCTAGTCAAAGTTCTTTCTCTACTCCGGTAGTATTGGTGCGCAAGAAGGATGGATCATGGCACATGTGTTTGGATTATAGGGAGATCAATAAGCTCACTATTAAAGATAAATTTCCCATTCCTGCGATTGATGAATTATTGGATGAATTACATTGAGCAATTTATTTTACCAAGTTGGATCTTCGTTCAGGATATCATCAAATTAGAATGAAGAATGAAGGTATTCTGAAAATAGCATTTCGAACTCATGAGGTCATTATGAATTTTTGGTCATGACTTTTGGCCTTACCAATGCACCTACTACATTTCAAGGGTTGATGAATTCCATTTTCAAACCCTTCCTTAGAAAATTTGTGCTAGTATTTTTTGATGATATACTAATCTATAGCAAGTCTTGGAAGGATCATGTTGAACATGTTGACAGGGTGCTCAAACTATTGCAGGAGATACAATTATATGCAAAAGCATCCAAATGTTTCTTTGGAGTACAAGAGGTGGAATATCTGGGTCATATTATATCCCACGAGGGTGTTAAAGTAGACCCTAACAAAATTAAAGCCATTAAGGAATGGAAAGTCCCTAAGACAATAAAGCAGTTGCAAGGATTTCTCGGGTTGTAGAGGTGTTATTCCAAGTTACATTAATAATTATGGGAGAATAGCAGCACCTCTAACAACATTGTTGAAGAAAGATTCATTTTCATGGACTCCTGAAGCAACTAAGGCCTTTTAACATCTTAAAGAGGCAATGTGCCTAGCACCAATCTTAGCTACTACAAAATTCACAAAAACCTTTGTTGTGGAATGTGATTCCTTAGGAAATAGAATTGGTGTTGTTTTAATGCAAGAGGACACAATGCTTTTAGTCAGTATAAATCAAAGTATTTACAAAAGGCAATTTATGAGAAGGAAATGTTGGCAATACTACATGCACTAAAGAAATGGAGACCTTACCTAATGGGAAGACACTTCAAGGTAAAAACTGATCATGATAGTCTTAAACACTTTTTGGAACAAAGACTATCTTCAGAAGAGCAACAAAAATGTGTCACAAAGATGTTGGAGGTTGCAACACAGTGTCTACAAAGAGAGCGCTAAATGTTGTTGCAGATGCACTCTCAAGAAAGGATGAAGAGGTGGAAAAATTTCTTTGTGCCATTTCTATTATCCAACTAGATTGGATAACTAAAGCAAGGGATGAATGGAAGAAGGATGAATAAGTGTGGACACTCATTCAAAAGTTACAACAAGATCCTAGCACATATGATACATTTAGTTGGGAAAAAATGATTTACGTATGAACAAATATGATTTATATATTTTGAAATTTTAGCTAAAACAAAATGTTCTTTGCTGAGATTACCTGCCTTCTCCTTTAGGAACCTCAAGATACATAAAAACTTCTAGGTTAAAATTTTTTTTTTTTTTAAATACGTGTTAAAAGTTTGTGGTGGAATGTTTGGTTTTCCAACAGAATAAAGTTGAGACAATTAAGACCCCGGGTCTTCTACAACCTTTATCCATTCCAAGTCAACGTTGGGAGGAGATTTCAATGGATTTTATCACAGGTTTACCTAAGTCCGAAGGAAGGAGTATCATCATGGTGGTAGTTGATAAACTTATCAAGTATGCACACTTTTGTGCATTATCTCATCCATTTAAAGCGAGTACAGTTGCTACTGCATTTATGGAAACAATTCAAAAGCTACATGGAAACCCAAAGATTATTGTAAGTGATAGAGATCCCATTTTTACAAGAAATTTTTGGACGGAATTATTTTCTTGTTTGGGTACTCAACTAGCTCATAGCTCATCTTATCATCCTCAATCTGATGGTCAAACAAAGATAGTGAATAAATGTTTGGAGGGATATCTTCATTTTTTTGTATCTGATAAGCAAGAAAAAAGGGTGAAGTGGTTACCTCTCGCTGAATGGTGGTATAACACTTCCTTCCATACTCCAGCAAAAATTACCCCATTTATGGCACTTTATGGATATCATCCACCGTCCATCACATCTTCTTTAAGGGAAAATTCTAGGGTTCAATAAGTGGAGGATCACATCAAGCATCAACAAGAATTTCTCCAAATCTTGAAGGATAACCTAAATTTGGCACAAGATCGAATGAAACAACAAGCAGATCAACATCGCAGTGAGAGAAGTTTTGATGTGGGAGACTGGGTATTTTTACGGCTACAACCATACAAACAAATTTCCCTCCAGCACGCTAATAAGGATAATAAATTATCACCAAAGTGCTATGGTCCTTACAAGGTGTTGCAAAATATTGGTACTATGGCATACAGATTGGAGCTTCCTGCTTCTTCGCGAGTGCATCCATTTTTCCATGTTTCATGCTTAAAGAAGGTTATAGGGGACAAACTTCCAATTCAAACAATATTTCCAAAACTTGATGAGGAAGGAAAAACCATATTGGAACCTGAAGCAGTCACTGAAACAAGAAATTGATAGCTACGAAGTAGATCAATTTCAGAGTATCTCATCAAATGGAAGAATTTACCCACTGAAGATTCTACATGGGAGGATGAGAATTTTATACAAAAGCACCTGGAGCTACTTAGGCATTTAGGACAACACTTTTTTGAAGGAGAGGAGCATGTTAGGTCCCTATATTACTAGTATATTCCCTTATTGTTGTTAGTGTATCCCCCTTATTGTTATTATTGTGCCCTTACATTATTATTGTTAGGTCAGCTAGGATTACATTGTGGCCCCATGGACTCCTATATATAGAAAGAAGGTTTTTTCATTTGTAGAATTCAAGAATTTTTCATTTATGTAATGTATTGGAGGTTGCCTCCTCAAAGTGGTTGATTTCTAAGGTGTTGATCTCTATTTTCTTCTATTTTTGGAGCTGGTTTCATAACAACAAATCTGGCCATGGCTAATGGAGGGGTTGGTGGAGGTGGTAATGGAGTGAAAACTTGCAGAGGTAATGATGGAATGAAAGGAAGGGATGATGATGTAGAAGTATTAGAAGGTGTAATGATAGGTGTTGAAACAAAATCCTGCTGCTGATATTGGAAATAAACTCTTTCTGAATTTTCTTGGAACCTATCCACCAAGCCTTTAAGTTTGTATAAATTAGACCAGACTTCACTATCATCTTCAGAATAAAAATACTTAGAAAATGGTGCAAAGGTCTCAAAATAAAAAGTATCAAAGGTAGTTTCTGAAAGAAAGGTTTCAGACTTAGACCTAAACAAAGATCTTTTAGATTCTGAATTATATAACAAATCTTCTGAAGAAAATCTCGTAGCCAAGGAATTTGATTTGACAAGTGGAGGAATAGCTCTTCCAACTTTCCAAGACTTGGTTTTATGCTTTCTTAAAATACTCTCAGGTTCATTCACAATTGGTAAGGGATTTTGGTCTAGATTTGACCTATTATGTCTTTTAGGAGCCATCTTAGATAGGAATTTTGGACTTTGGCTCAAATTTAAGATTTCATCTTGTTTCGAATGTTAGGGCTACTCGTTTCAAATACTCGAGCTTGACACCTACAATTATAACCTTTAGAGGACTAAATAAATATTCCCAGGGAAATTTTTGCAATAGATCCCCATCAACAGTGCCAAAAATTTTATCACTCCCCCTAACTTCCCAAGGCTAAAAGTGGGATTGAAGGAAGGTAACCACGGACCAGGCTTTAGGTCGGGTAGCTAGCCCTACCAGGACCAGAGAGGGATATCTCATTGTCACTTTGTAGTAAATGGATTGAGTGAATATCTATTTATCTTATGCTAGGTATGTAAGCTCACTAAATTGGATTTTTGTTTGATGTTTTAAATGGTGGATAGAAATGTCAGTGAGAAAGCTAGGTCTAGGGTTTTTAGGTCTGAATTCAAAGGTAAACTTTAATAGAATGTGTGAGGCTATATAGGTAATTTGAAAGCATGCTAGTTGGTCATTGATTATAGGATGAAGTGATAGAGATTCTGAATGAGCATTGAGGTGAATTAATTCATCTAGAAGTAAATAGACATATCATTTAAACCTTGTCTAAAACAGAGCATGAATAAAGATGATTTCTACTTATAAAATTAGAAGATAAATACATGGAAAGATGTATCTGAAAGAGTAAAATATATCATTTAACATGAATATATAAAAATACATAGGAAGAAACAATGCTCCAATGCATACCTCAAGATTTTTAACACAAGTTTCGCAAGACTGTCTTTTATTTCATTCCAAAATGTTGTTACAATAGATCCTCTGCAAAATAAGACTATCCAACCTAAAAAAATACTAAAGAGAGTCTATTTATATAAAATATGAACCATGACACCTCATCAGGTCGAAATATCATCCAAAATTCATCATAAATACATAAGATGAGTCATTTCCTAGATTCTAGGGAGGTTAGAAACCATTCCCTTAATTTCAGCTATGAACTAGGAGTGTGTGTCCCTTACATTAAATTACATGTTTCCTCATGATAAGAGGCAAAAACCAACTCAATTACTCTAATTCCAACTCATAGGACAGAAAAACCTCGAATTTCTGACATTTTCTGAGCTTGACAAGTGTCCTGAGGAATCCAATGCAGATGTGTAACACTTTCTGACATAAGCATAACAAAATTTTACAAAAGCGTAGCAGAAGTTTGCAGGAATTTTTGAGGCACTTTTAGCAGTCCAAATCCAATTCTTAAAGAATGGTCAACTAGCCCAGTGTGTCTAGTTTCCAAAACATCTTTAATTTTTCAAAATGACCCATGGGAAGGCCTCCAAAAGTTCATTCTCCCAAGGTTACTCTAGAAGTGTAGCAAGGCCTCCAAAAAAAGTGGCAGAAGCATAGAAAATGAGTGTTTTTTTGGCCTTTTCTACAAAATTAAATCATGTCATGCAAAGAGGATTCCTTGTCTGTGATGTAGTCATCAAAATTCATGCAACCATATGATAAAATCATCATTTGGATGCACCTAAAATAAGTGTAATAAAAGTTTTCTACATTTCTGTGGGGAGGAAATTTCCATATTTGTGCAAAAATCACAAAAAATACCAAAATTCTTCAAAACTTCTCAAAATTGGTTTTGTATCACCTGTGAGTGATGGGCTAAACATCCAAGGAAGCTTCAAGCATTAAATCTAAGCTATACTTCTCTTTAAGATTCATTTCATTTTATTTTAGCCTTTTCTTCAATTGTTTTAGCTTTGTTTGTGAAATTATGTTCCTAATGTGATAGTGATTTTCCATGTGTATTTGGAGGTTGTTGTCTCTCTTAGCTCTCTTCAAGAGATTCTCCAAATGTTCATTTACCCTTGCCAACAGGATTTCTTTGTCTTGATTGATCTCCATAGCTATTATCTCATCAAAGGTCAGGTGGATGAGATAACTATCTTTCTAGCTCTAACGCCTTTTTGAGGCCTCTTGTCTTTGGCCTTCTTGGATGTGTTTCAGTCTCCATGTCCTAAATTTGATCAAAATATATAATCTAATTACCTTTACCTTTTCTTTCCTCTAGGTCTGGCTTAGGTTTTCTTTGTATCAGTTTCTTCACCTTCAATTGAAATTCTCTTGCTGCAGGAAAGTGATTTGAGAATTAGCAATGAAGAATATCTCCCTCAACTCTTCTATTTCCTCATCCTTCTCCCTAATGATCTCCTCAGCTGATTTGATCTCAACCTACTCTGCTACCTCAACCTCCATTGGATTGGTTCACTATGTTGGTGCAAAGGTGTTTCATCTTGATGCATGAGAGGTTGCTCCTCTATTTCAATTTTTTCTGCAATAGTGTCAAGTGTAAGTACACTTTTGATAGATTTGGGTGCAAATACCTGTATCTTTCCCTTCTCATAGGTATGATTAAACTAAAGAACCCTATAAGCCTTTGAAATATGATTTTGGATGCTCGAAGAGCCAACCTCCACTGGTTGTGTTGATGGTGATGGCGATGGTGTGCTATGCATGACAGGAGGGCTAGTGGTGGGAGTTGATGCTACTCTTTCCATGAAGGTTTCCCAAGTCAGTGATGATGGACAAAAGGTGATGCAACAAAATGAGTTTGACAAGGCCATGGTGAAAAAGACTTGGGTAATGATCTTGTTTTCCGCTCTAAACCTTATCAGTCATTTTTATCAAACTCATGTACAAGTAATGTGGAAAGTCAAGTGATTTGATAGAGGTCAAATGCAGCAACAACCTGATATGGTACCTATACAACCTGGAAAATCTTCCTTCACATGTGAAATAATTCATTATTAACATCATCAAAGGAGCACATTATTTAAGGAGGTGTCTGAAAGGGAAGAGGTACTATGGTTCCTCTCTAGCATGAGGTTTGAGAAATTGTTTGTAATATTCAAGGTCTAAGTCCATGCCCTTGAACCACTTTTCTCCATGACTAGGAATACCAGTTGTTGAAGAAACCACATCTGCTAATAGTTTAAACTCTACACCTGCAATGATGACCTTTCCCATTTTTAGATTAGAGGAAAATAAGATTGTAATTTCAAGATGATATTCTTCCCCGTGATCTTCTCACATAACCTCAAACATCCAGTCCTCTCAAACATATTTTGGCCAAGGGTGAAGCATTGATTTCTTGCATGGTGCAGGTTTCTAGTCTGAGGTGGTTCCGTCCCTTAAATCTTTTCTTCTCACTCTCCATATTTTCTATCAGTGAAAGGATGAAACCCTAGTGTGTAGATGAAATGAGTATGTGTAGTGTAATTTGGGAAAAACAGAGTATAGGGATGGGGTAGACTTAGAGAGTGAGATGAAGTGTTTTAAATCCAAGGAAAATTCTGTAAAAAAATAAGGAGATAGGCTTGCATGTTTGCTCCATGTTATGAGTGAAATCGGGTAAAATGGATGTGAGGAAGGTGGTCAAATGAGGGAAACATAGGAATTTCCCAATTTAAAACTTGAAAACTAGCTGGAAATTATGGTTTGATGAAAATGGCTCTTAGGAAGGATATGGATGGTGGGGGATGGCAGTATGATGTATGTGGGAGGCTTATTATAGTGTTATATGAGAGGATTAGGGTTTATTTCACTGGAATTTTTCAATGATATGAAGAAATTAAAATATAATGGAGTATGGAGTGAGTATGAAAATCAATAGTAAGCTTAATAATTTGACCATAGGAGGGTATAAGAAGTTGAATTACTATTGTAAGATGTCTAAGAACTGATGCCAACAAACCTTGAGCCTGTTTGAGTGGCTTGGGAGCCCAAAATCCCAAAACTTAACTATTTCCAGAAGCGTAACAACTGCTTCCAGAAGTGTAACAATTGTTCCAGAAAAGTAACAAAGGGCTTCAGAAATGTAACACAATGGCTCCAGGAGCATAAAAAAGGAAACATAAGTGTAACACAATGGCTCCATAAGAATAACAAAGGCAGAAAAAGTGTAACACGGTGGCTCCAGAAGCGTAACACGGTGCTCCGGAAATGTAACAAATGGCTTCAGAAACGTAGCACAATGGCTCCAGAAGCATAACAAAGGAAACAAAAGCATAACATAGCAGCTCTAGAAGCGTAACAAAGGCAGAGAAGCATAACACAGTGGATCAAGAAGTGTAACACAGTGCTCCATAAACGTAACCAAGGGCTTCAGAAGTGTAACAATGTGTTCCTTGGAATAATTTATTGCCTTTGTTTCGAACCCTTGACCACTAAGGAGTGCAATGGAGGTAAGAGAGGATCTCTAACACACAAAAAAAGAGAATAATGAGTTTGTATGAGCTTCTTTTGTCCTTTATAATCCTTGAAAAGAATTATTTTTCCTATAGTGAAAACAATAAGACAATTTTGCCTTCAGAATTTTTTTGACATTGAAACAAATTTTAAAATAAGACAACTCCCCTTACTTTATTGAGCTAAGTATGTTGACTCCCTTTAAAAGACTTATATGGTGAAAATGAAGGAATTTTTTCCTTGTTTTATGACAAATTATACTTTTCAAAAGCAAAACATTGACACCTAGATGAAAGAGCTAGATGAGATGGAGTGGATGAGAAGCATTTCTGACCTAGAATCCTTCAGTGACCAAAATTTATTTTGAAAACATGTTTGAAAAGACAAAAAAAGTTGACCTATGACTACTAGAAAATTAACTGAAAGAGTATGTTTGATCACTGACATATTGACACTAACATTGGCTCCAGCTAGGGATGGAAACTCCTTCAGGAGGTGTCAATAACATCGTAGATCAAGTAGCCTTACCATTGGAAAATGGAGTTAAAAATGGAAATTGAAAAAAATTTGACAAACTTGAAATGATGAAATAAATCTGGGACCTAAAAAAGAACTGAATTCACTCTGACTTAAAAACTAATTGAAACTTTTTAAACTTTTTGAAAGAAAACATGAGCTGAATGTAGAAGTCTCATGGCCTTCTCCTCGGGTTTCAAACTTCTGCAACAACTTCCTTATTTCTTGGACATCAAATTGAAATGGTATGTACAATGAAAGTGGACTTCATATTCAATGATCAAGTAAGGTAATGTTTGAGGAACTTACCATTGATTGGTCCTCCTAGAACTTCTTTCCCTTCAAGATCCTCCAATAAAAATGCTTTATTACCTCTGAATGCAGTGATCTTGTAAGGACCTTTCCATATTTTATCAAACTTTTTGTGTTTACCTATGTCTTCATTCTAGGCATCCCAATGAAGAAAAATATCTCTAAGATTAAAATCATCAGATTTTTTCTTATTATCATAAATATTTTTTATTTTCTCATGAAGATTTGAAGTGTGACTGAAGACTTCATCTCTTGACTGGTGTATATGAATCATTTGGTTGATTCTTCGTTGGATATCATTTAGTTCAACGTCGATCTCTTGCATAATTTTCATCACTAGTACATCTAAAGAAGTAGGGAACACTATCTCAACACCATACACAAGCTGGAAAGGTGACATGTTGATTGATCTCTTTGCACTAAATCTATCTTCCCATAGGGCACTGGTGAGCTTTTTGTGCCAATTTCTCTTGTTTTCTTGCAGCATCTTCTTGATTATGTTCACTAGAGATTTATTTGATGATTCAACCAGCCCATTTCCTTGAGGATAATATGTTGTAGAATGACAAATAATAATGTGATACTTATCATAAAACTCAATCATTTTCTTGGATTTAAAGGCGGTTGAATCATTAGTAATTATTTTATATGGACATCCAAAACGAGACAAAATATTGTTCTCTAACAATGAATAATGACAATGTCAGTAGCTTTCCTCATGGGGATGTCTTAAATCCATTTAGTGAAGTAATATGTGGCAGTGAGTATCCATTTATTTTGGGCTAATGATGGAGGATGGATCTCACCAATGAATTCAATTCCCCATTGTTGGAATGGTGCTTACACTTAAATTGGTTTTAAGGGAAAAGGCAAGAGCTTTCTCTTTCCCTGAAATATTTGACGTTCATGAAAACTCATGACCATTTTATAGACATCAGAGAATGAACTTGGCCAATAGAAACCCGCCCTCAATATCTTGTTAGTTGTAATATTTTAATAAAGATGAATACCACAGTCACCTTTATGAAAGTCACTTATCACTTTTTCAACTTCTCCTTCAACCAAACAATTAAGAAACACTCCACTTGGATCTTTCAAGTACAAGACATTTTTTAGGATGCAATACTTAAGAGATCTCAACTTCAAATTTCTAGCCTTATTACTTGGAAATCTGGGAGGAGGATTCAAGTTTTGCAATACATGAACTATATCAGCATACCAAGGTGATGAAGAAAAAGTTTCAGATACCTCAGGTAATGTTTCAGCCTTTTTCTCCTCAGATAATGTAGCAGTAAAATTAATGTCCAAAGCATGTAGATTTTAATCTGCCATAATATTTTACATGCCTTTTCCCTTGATCATTTTTGTAGGCTTTATCTCCAATTCATACTCCAACATAGCAGCGATCCATTTACCTCGCTACCCTTTAAGATCATTCTGCGTAAGCACATATTTGACAACAACGTTTGGGACATACGCAATGACATGATAGTGGAGAATATAGACCCGAAAGTCCTTCAATGATTTTACTAACACCAAGGCATATTTCTCAATGATGTTTTACTTCAAGGCTATGTCCCTTATGTTTCTACTGAAGAAGGCGATGGGTTGCTCCGTGTTCTGATTTTTCTTTTGCATAAGGAAATCAGCTAGAGTGTGCTCCAAGGAAAACGAAAAAATGATGAAATCAAGTGTGTAATATGGACTAATAATAATAGGAGAATGAGATAAATCCATTTTAACTTGATTGAATGACTTCTTCACCTCTTCAAATCATTTTACTTCACTATATTTCTTCAGCATGTCAGTAATTTGCCTTAAGTGTTCAGCAAGATTCGGGACAAACCTTCTCAAAAAATTGATTTTTCAATTGAACGACTGGATTTCCTTTTTGCTCCTAGGATATTCCAAGGTCTTAATTACTTCAATCCTTGAAGTATCTATCCTAATACCATATTTTTATATGATATTTCCCAGCAATTTAACTTCCTCCATAGTGAAAATTCTCTTCTTTGGGTTCAACGATATGCCAAACTTTCTACTTCTCTAAAAAAATGTTTTCAAGTGTTGTAAGTGTTGCTCATCCGTCTTGGAAAAATAAAGTGATGTCATCAAGATAACTGACCAAGAATACATCATTTTCATTGGTGAAATCAATATCCATTACTCGCTAAAAATTCGCCCCTAGATTCTTCAATCCAAAAGGAATTTTGGCATACATGCAGGTGCCCCATGGTGTTGTAAAGGTTGTATTTTCCTGATCATCTGGATGGACTAAAATCTGATTATACCCGGAGTATCCATCTAGCAATGAAATTCTAGAAGATCCAACTACCCTTTGCAAAATATGGTCCATCTTTGGTAGTGGTTAATTGTCTTTCAGTGACACTTTATTCAGATTTCTGAAATCTATACATAAATGAATATCTCATGTCTTCTTTCTCGCTGGCACTATATTATACATCCAATAAGAAAATCGAAGTGGAACTATAATACCAACATTAAATAATCTATTTACCTCCTTTTGAATGTAGGGAACCACCTTGGGATTCATTCTCCTTAACTTATAGCGGAAAGGTTTCTGATCTGGCTTTAAGGGAATTGTATGTTGGATTATACTCTTATCATACAATTTCAAATCAAAATGTTCCCAAGAAAATACATCAGCAAACTGATACATAAGCGTTGCATACTTACCTTTCATTTATGCGCTCAAGGATTTTAAAATTTTGACCATCTTTGGCTTTTCCGGAGTGCTAAGATTGAGATATTCCACTCCCACCTTTGTTGGTAGCATGGTCGGTTTGTGTGCAACATCGTCTTGATCGAAAAGCTCCTCCAAAGGTACTAAACCTCATGGAATGGAGTTTTCTTTTAGTTGAAGCACTTGCATCTCTACTATATGGAATTCTTGGTCATCTTCATAGCACTGGTTACTGATTTTTGAATTCAATAATTCCTCTTTTATCTATAATAAGTTGCTAATATGTTTGTCATATTGAAAGACCTGCCAATATTGAACATTATCTGGACCATTAGGGAGGTGTTTGACGTTTATCTCATACTTCTTATAAGGATACAATGGAATTTTAAACATCTTGGCTGAAGTAGCAAGAGAATCAGCAATAAAATTGATGTCCCATGGGATCAACGACAAAGTATACTTGGTGAAAGTCTTGAGGCTATCTAACATTGCATTTTAGTAAGCTCACATCCTTGGATGCTTGGCCCAGTATTCCCCTTTGATTTGTTTTATTACTAGCTCGGAGTCACCAAACACAGAAAATACTCAGCTTAATTATTTGAATAGTCGAAAGCCATCTTATAAGAGGACATTCAAACATTGGGAGGAATGTTTAGTGATTGATTTATAGGGTTGTGAATCCACACTCAAATTCCAGCCCCTTCTCTACGCAAATCTCCATCGAAGTCCATGGTCTAAAAACTACTTTCTTCATTAGGAAGCTACAAATCAAATGATTGAACTTTACTCGCTGCTTGAGAGAGTTATTTTGTACCAAATATTTCTATTTCTTTCACGGTTTCATCTATTTTTTGGAATGATGCGCTTGGTTCCAAACCACTTGGAATCTATTCATGAATTTCTGCATTTTCCATTTCTAAAACAGAATTTGAAAACTTAGAATTTTATGCTTTCTCTTCAATAAAAATTCAGAATATGTTGAGCATTCATCATTGAATAAGATAAGGACTTTAAATTGTGTATGGGATGATTATTAGTTTTTTCTCGGCTATTAATTATGTACTTAATTTTAATTTCCCAGTATAGTTTCCTGAGTTTCCCAAAGACGGGAATAGTAGCATATGAAAATTCAAGATGTAAGGTACCTCTAAGCTTCGCTCCCCATGACCAAGATAGAAAAATTCCATATCTAGGAGGGATATCAGCCACAGCAACATCCATGAGAACATTCTTGGTTGGGATTTTCTCTAAAGATACCACTAGGTCCTTAATGAGGCCAAGACATTTCACTCTCCCTGAATCAAACGAATAAAGATCATGATAATGTCTTGTCATATCCAAGCCTAATATGTCCATAATGGCCTTGGGCATAAGGTTATGAGAGGCTCCAGAATCAAGCATGGCATTATGGAGGGTAAAATCATGGATTTTGAGGCTTAGATAAAATGGAGGGACCTCACTATCTTCTAGATTACCATCAATAGCAAGACCAAATATAAGCTCAGGGTGATCATCACTCACATTAACCATGTCGGACATTTGATCCAATCTAAGAAACTTAGCTACTTGAACTTTTTACTTATCATTCTTGAATATTTTAGTTAGAGGAATGGATACTTTCAATTTGGCAATTTCATTTTCAAGACAAAAAGGAGCAAAATGTTTTTCTACCTCTTTCAATGGTGCATCTTTCCTTTCGGGGTTATCTTTGGGTGAAGTATCCTTCTTATTTCCTCCATATTGAACTTTTTTATCCTTTTTCAGACCATTGGATGAAGCTTCATTTCCTTTAGCATGATTAGGAACAACAGGTCCTTTGTCTTTACTTTTATTTGGAGTAGTAGTTTCTTTATGATGAGCATCTACTTGAGTGTTTTATTTTTTATGATTGGAGGTTATAGGAACATTCCTTATCCTCAAACCATACTGTCTATGCACTTGAGAAATAGCATTCTGATATCCCCTTTGATAATCTTCCATCCACACTGATAACATGTCGTCATTTGACAAGACATATTTTTGATCATCTGGTGCACAAATTTCTACAGAAAATTGATCTTCTTCAGTAAGGAAAATAGCTTTTTTATTTTCCTCAAATAAATGACTATCGCCAGAAATTTAATCTTCATATTATTCATCAGGTCCTTTAGTGTAGTTATTATAAAATGGTGTGTGAATTTTTTTTGACCTTGTGGATCATGACCCCTATGTTCCCTTTGCTTGATCCTGTATTGACGTTGTTGATTTTGACCCCTGAAATTGGGATTTCTAATGGAGGGTTCAGCTTCTCTATTAGCGATGGACATTTTATCCATCATCTTCTCCATGATATTGATTAAGGTGTCCAATTTTCCCTCTGATGAAGTAGATTTTTCCTCTTTGATAGTGACCCTTTTCTCCATATTGATTTTAGAGTTTTGATGATCAAATTAGCTTCCATGCTCACTGCGTTTCTCTAAATTTATTTAAGGGTTGATGGGTTTCTTTCCCTTATATAATAGGCCATGTCATGATAGAAACCATGAGGGTAATGAAGTAGAGCAAGGCCTAGAGGAGGCTTAATATCCTCAGAAACTGAATCATATATTTTATTGAATATAGTTGTAAAGTCTTGGACAGATTCATTAGGATTCCTTTTCAAGGCATTATACTCAGCTAGAATCTGCAATGGATTCTTCTTCTCCTACCATTTCACCATAAACAATTCAATCAGTTGATTTGAAGTACCTATTGAACTAGCTGTGAGAGATCGAAACCATTTCTTAACCTCTCTTGAGAAACGCTATGCAATGATGCGCATATTGGCATCGTCATTGTCAATCTCTTCAAGATCTATGAAATCAATCACTTTGGCAATGTGTTGATAAGAAGTAACCTTTGATGTTACATCAAAAATGGGGAGTCTCTGACCATAGTTATGAGTTAGTGCAGTGAATTGTTGAGGTAGGATCAACGGAGCATATCTAGCCATGAATAATGGAGGGGGTGTTGGAGGTGCTAATGGAATGAAAATTTGCAGCGGTAATGATGGAATGAAAGGAAGGGAACATGATGTAGCAGTATGAGAAGGTGTAATGACAAATGGTAAATTAAAAGCCTGCTGCTGATACTGGAAATAATATCTTTCTGAAGTTTCTTGAAACTTATCCACCAAGCCTTTAAGTTTTTAGAAATTAGACTAGACTTCATTATCAACTTCGGAATAAAAAGACTCGGAAAATGGTGCAAAGGTCTCAAAATCAAAAGGATCAAATATAGTTTTTGAAAGAAAGGTTTCATACTTATACCTAAACAAAGTCTTTCAGATTCTGAATTATATAATAAATCTTCTCAAGCAAATCTCGTAGGCAAGGAATTTTATTTGACAAGTGGAGGAATATCTCTTCCAACTTTCCAAGACTGTTTTATGCTTTCTTAAAATAATCTCAGGGTCATTCACAATTGGTGAGGGATTTGGGTTTGGATTTGACCTAGTATGTCTTTTAGGAGCCAACTCAGATAGAAATTTTGGACTTCAGCTCAAATTTAAGATTTCAGCCTGTTTCAAATGATAGATCTTGTCGCCTACAGGTATAGCCTTTAGAGGACTAAATAAATATTCCCAAGGAAATTTTTGCAATCACTCCCTGACAATGGTGCCAAAAATTTTATCACTCCCCCAACTTCCCAAGGTTGAAAGTGGGATTGAAGGAATATAACCACAGACCAGGCTTTAGGTCAGCTATTTATCCCTACCAAGACTAGAGAGGGCTCTCTCATTATCACTTTGCAGTCAATGAATTAACTGAATATGTATTGATCTTAGGATAGGTATGTAAGATCATTAAATTGGATTTTTTTTTAATTTTTTAAATAATGGATAGAAATGTAAATGAGAAAACTAGGTCTACGGTTTTTAGGTCTGAATTCAAAGGTCAATTTTCAAAGAATGTGTGATGCTAGATAGGTAGTTTGAAAGAATGATTAATTTTTAATTGAGTATAGGATGAAGGGATAGAGAGTCTGAATGAGCACTGAATTGAATTCATTCATTTAGAATTAAATAGACATATCATGTAAACCTTGTATAAAACAGAGCATGAACAAAAATGATTTCAGATTATAAACTTACAAGCTAAACACATGTAAATATGTATCAGAAGGGGGGGAATATATCATTTAACATGAATAGATAAACATACATAGGAAGAAAAAATGCTCCAATGCATACCACAATATTCTCACCACAAGTTCTGCAAGACTGTCTTTGATTTCATTCCAAAATATAGTTACAATAGCTCCACTACAAAATAAGACTATCCAACCTAACAAAATACTAAAGAGAGTCTACTTATAGAACATATGAACCATGACACCTCATTAGGTTGAAATCCCATCCAAAATGCATCATAAATACATAATATGAGTCATTTCCTAGATAATAGGGAGGTTAGAAACCATTCCCTAAAATTCAACTATGAACTAGGAGTGTGTGTCCCTTAAATTAAATTACATTTTCCCTCGTGATAAGAGGAAAAAAAAAACTAAATTACTCTAATTCCAACTCATAGGACAGAAAAACCTCAAATTTCTAACATTTTCTGAGCTTGACAAGTGTCCTGAGGAATCCAATGCAGATCTGTAACACTTTTTGATAGAAGCGTAAATTTTTTTTACAAAAGCGTAGAAAAAGTTTGAAGCCATTTTTGAGGCACTTTTATGAGTCAAAATCCAATTCTGAAAGAATTTTCAACTAGCCCTATGTGTATATTTTCTAGAACATCTTTAATTTTCCAAAATTACCCATGGGAAGGCCTCCAAAAGTTCATTCTCCCAAGATTACTCCAGAAGTGTAGCAAGGCCTCCAAAAATGTGGTAGAAGCAGAGAAAATGAGTGGTATTTTGGACTTTTCTGCAAAATTAAAGCCTGTCATGCAAAGAGGGTTCTGGGTTTGTGATGTACTCATCAAAATAAATCCAACCATATGAGAAAATCATCATTTTAATGCCCCTAAAATAAGCATAACAAAATTTTTCTACGCTTATGCGAGGAGGAAATTTCCAGATTTGTGCAAAAATCACAAAAAATACCAAAATTATTCAAAACTTCTCAAAATTGGTTTTGTAGCACCTATGAGTGATGGGCTAAACAACCAAGGAAGCTTCACCCAAAAAATCTAAGCTATCCTTCTCTTTAAGCTTCATTTGAGTTTCTTTTAGCCTTTTCTTGAGTTGTTTTAGCCTTATTTGTGAAATTTTGTTCCTAGTGAAATAGTGATTTGCCATGTGTCTTTGGCGGTTGTTGTCTCTCTTAGCTCTCTTCAAGAGATTCTCTTCTGAATTTTCATTTACCCTTGCCAACAATATTTCTTTGTCTTGATTGATCTCCATAGTTACTAGATCATCAAAGTTCAACTCTTCAAGTGGATTAGATGTTTGTCTTTCTAGCTCCAGTGCCCTTTTGAGGCCTCTTGTCTTTGGCCTTCTTGGATGTGTTTCAGTCTCCATGTCCTAAATTTGATCAACATTTATGATCTACTTACCTTTACCTTTATTTTCCTCTAGGTATGTCTTAGGTTTTCTTTGTATCAGTTTCTTCACCTTCAATTTAAATTCTCTTGCTGCAGGAAAGTGATTTGAGAATTAGCAATGGAGAATATCTCCCTAAAATTTGTTATTTCCTCATCCTTCTCCCTATTTTTATCCTTAGATAATTTGATCTCAATCTTCTCTTCTACCTCAAACTCTAATGGCTTTGGTTCACTATGTTGGTGCAAAGGTGTTTCATCTTGATGCATGAGAGGTTGCTCCTCTATTTCACTTTGTTCAAAAATAGTGTCAAGTGTAAGTACACTTTTGATAGATTTGGGTGAAAATACCTATCTCTTTCCCTTCTCATAGGTATGAGTAAACTCAAAATCCCTAGGAGCTTTTGAAATCTGATTTTTCATGCTGGAAGAGCCAACCTCCATTGGTTGTGTTGACAGTGATGGTGATGGTGTGCTATGCATGACAAGAGGGCTAGTGGTGGGCTTTGCTACTACTCTTTCCATGAAGGTTTCCCAAGTCATGTTGATGGATGAAAGGTGATGAAATAAAATGATTTTGACCAGACCATGGTGGAAAATACTTGGGGTAATAATCTTGTTTTCTTCTCTGAACCTTCTTATTCATTAAACTCATGTACAAGTAATGTGGCAAGTCAATTGATTTGATAGAGGTGGAATGCATCAACAGCCTGATATGGTACCTATAAAACCTATAAAATATCCCTTCACATGTGAAATACTTAATTATTAACATCATAAAAGGAGCATATTTGTTAAGGAGGTGTCTGAAAGGGAAGAGGTACTCTGGTTTCTTTTTAGCATGAGGTTTGAGAAATTGTTTGTAATCTTGAAGGTCTAAATCCATGCCCTTGAACCAATTTTCTCCATGACTAGGAATACTTGTTGCTAAATAAATCACATCTTCTGATAGGTTAAACTCTATACCTACAATTATGACCTTTCCCATGTTGATATTAGAGGCAAATATGCTTGTAATTTGAAGATGATATCCTTCCTCCATGATCTTCTCACAGAACATCAAACATCCAGTCCTCTCAAAACATCTTTTGGCCAAGGGTGAAGCATTGATTTCTTACATGGTGTAGGGTTCTAATATAAGGTGGAGCCCTCCCTTTAATGTTTTCTTCTCACTCTCCATCTTGTCTATCAATTAAATTATGAAACCCTAGTATGTAGATGAATTGAATATGTGTAGTGTAATTTGGGAAAAACAAAGTATAGGGATGGGGTAGACTTAGAGGGTGAGATGAAGTGTTTTAAAGCTAAGGAAAATTTTGTAAAAAATTCAAGAGATAGGCTTGCATGTTGGCACCATGTTATGAGTGAAATCAGGTGAAATGGATGTGAGGAAGGTGGAAAAATGAGGGAAACACGAGATTTTCCCAGTTTAACACTTGAAAACTGGATAGAAATTAGGGTTTCATGAAAATTTATCTTAGGAAGGGTATGGATGGTGGGGGATGGCAGTATGATGTATGTGGGAGGCTTATTATAGTGTTATATGAGAGGGTTAGGGTTTATTTCACTAGAATATTTCAATGATATGAAGAAGTGAAAATATAATGGAGTATGGAGTGGGTATGAAAATCAATAGTAAGCTTAATAATTTGACTACAGGAGGGTATAATAAGTTGACTTACTATTGTAAGAGTTATAAAAAGTGATGCCAACAAGCCTTGAGCTTGTTTGAGTGGCTTGGAGCCCAAAAACCCAAAACTGAAATCTTTCCAGAAGCATAACACCATGTAGCATAAGCATAGCAGTTGCTTCCAGAAGCGTAACAACTATTCCAGAAACATAAAAAAGGGCTTCAAAAACGTACACAATGGCTCAAGAAGCATAACAAAGGTAGCATAAGCATAAGACAATGGCTCCAAAAGCGTAACAAAGGAAGCAAAATTGTAACACAGTGACTCCAAAAGCACAACACAGTGCTCCATAAATATAACAAAAGGCTTCATAAACATAACACAATGGCTTTAGAAGCTCGATTTCTGTAAATCTCGTTTGAGGGTGTGAATAAGCCATATTTTTTGTCTCCAAGAGAAAGCGGTATAGCTGTTGAGATTTTATCTGTAGGGAAAACCATGTCTAGTGCCAAGAAATTGTTGTATTCAGAATCTTCTTAATAATAAAACCCTCCAGAGCTAACTGCATTGGTTTTCCCACTTTGGATTTTTCCAGGGACATTTGTCCGAAAACTCTGTGTCACTTTGTCATATGAGCGTGCTATTCGGTAAATGATCTGTATGTGTAGGTTTCTATTTGTGTTTGCTTCATTGTTTTTATGAATATTCAAATTAATAACTTGTATAATTTATCAAGTAGGAGAAGTAAATCAATGGTTAGTAGTAGGGCTTATTAGATTAAGAAACTTTTACATGGTATCTAAGCATTGCAGATTAAGTTGGATCTCCAAAAAATTCGAATGAAGAAATTTGTGCTGCAGAGAGCAGCTGAAGTAGTAGAGATCCAGAGAAGGTAGCATGGCATCAAGAGGATGCAGTCCCAGAAGAGGCTATGCAGGGGCTGACGCAGTCCAAGCTGGGTGATGCAGAGACAGCACAGAGCTTTCCAGAGGGACACAAGAGCAACCTCCATTGCGCAGTCACTGCACAGAGGCTATGTTGAGCTAGTCTACTCATGCAGAAGCCAGCCAGAGGGACGTAATCCAATTTCGAGTCGTTGTGTAGATTTTCCATGGTCTGGAATCATATCTGTAGATCTTTAGCAGTTGGTGGTGTGGAAGAGATTCTATCAGTTCAGAATCGTGCCTAGCTAAGTTGAAAAAGAGGGGGAGGAGAACAGTCGCTCAATAGGTTTTTTTGCCAAATAAATCTGAAGATCGATCATAGTGTTGATTCAGAAGATTTGGAAGATTTCAAAGGGAGGAAATCAGTTGTCAAAGGGAGAAGAAGGTGCCTTTCTCACTAAGGACCCTAGATCTGAGTTCTTTTGAGGGTAGTAACAGAAGCTGGGAGAGGAGGATCTGCCTCAACAGATTATTTCTAACTAGATGGCCCCATATGGACTACGTGATCAGGATAGGTTGGACCACTTGTCCAAATTTTCTATCTGGAAGGCGAGAATTATGACGGTCTTGGAGGCATAAAAACTATGGGAGCATGCAGAGAGCATCTTGGCTACACTGGCTGATGCTTCTATTCTCTGGAGCATAATGAAGGTGAAGTGCATGTTAAGCATTTCATCATGGATGGGTCAAGGATCATGTGGTCCCACATATAGCCAAGAAGAAGGCATCTAATAATATGTGGAAAGAATTAACCACATTGTATCAAGGGAAATCCATCTAGAAGAAGATGCTTCTGTAGAACCAAATGAGGTTGTTTATGGTGACTAAGGGAGAGGAAATCGATCCTTTCATATTTAGGTTGCAAGCGATTCGTGATCATCTAATTGCCATGGGGGTCAAGGTGGATGATGATGTCATTGCGAGGACTGATCTAAATGTGGTCACAGATGATTGGGAAAAGTTTTTCCAAAGCATCTTGGGCAAACAAGACCTTCCAAACTGGGACGACATGTGGGCTATCCTCTGACAAGAGGAAACTCGTTGAATAACCAAGAGACAAGCCAACACTGAATCAAGCAAAGTGAAGAAGGAGGATGAGGAAGATGCAGCCCTAGAATCTAAGAAGCATCAAGGGAAAAAGAAGTGTGATCTATCAACAATCAAATGTTTCTGATGTGATGAACTTGGAAACTTCGCCACTAAGTGTCCTCTAAGGAATAAGGACAAAGAAGCTTCTAGTTCCAAGGCTGTGACAACTAAAGAAGATGATGGCTCTGACCATGACATGGCCATGAGTGCTCATGTACCTCGAGAGAAGAGGTGGGGTGATATTTATCTGGAGATCAGCTACAGAGTAGTTGCGGGATCCTTGAGTAGCCCAACTCTTGGATCACATCCATGCTACGGGAGCCTTAAGACAATAGAAAAGAAAGACTGGAGCAGTGGGTGTAGAGGATCACGGATGGATCATAGGAAAATATGGATGTTGTAGAGGTAGAAACGCAGTGTAGAGGCAGCAACAATGTAGAGGTAGCGGCGCTCAAGGTTTGATGGGACTTCAACAACGTAGAGGAGGCATGCTTACACAGTGCAGAGTTGCAGCAATGCAGTGAATTTAGGAGGATAGTGCAAAGCAGCAGCCTAAGGAGATTTAGTGATGAGATGTATCCCAACTAACTTTTCTATCATTGGTAAGGGGTCCTTTAGTTGCTTACTTCTCCGCAGTTGAGTTGCAGTGCAGAAGTTGGTAGCACGATGCAGCAATTTGAGAGGGAGTTGCAATACAGATGTAGCAGTAACGGTGGAAGAGTCATGGGAAGTAGTACAGAGAGAAGAAACATCGCAGTTTTGAAGGTCAGCATGCCAAGCATCATCTTGGAGACCGATGCCAGAGATCATAGCAGTAATTCAGTGTGATTGTATTGCTAGAGCACATTCCTTGCTAAGAGGGAGAGTTGATATTTTTGGGTAGCATCAGATGTTCTCTAGCTCCCAAATTTTTTGGAGGAGCTGGAGTACATGAAATATCCAAGACCCGGAAAATGTTTGGAGGAACTCCATCAGGTTTAAGAGATATACAAATAATTAATATTTTTAATTAAGGACCCTAAGTCTAACTTAGGAAAATTAAAAGATTAAAGTGAATTAAATTAAACATGTGATAAGAATGAATTAAGTGATGTGGATCAAGAAGCTTCTAATATTAGCCATTGATTATAGATTAGATCATGGCCATTTGTTTCCCAACAAGAAAATTATAAGAGAAGGGCTTGGGGTCAATTGGAGAACGCACACATTGGCGGAGCACTAAAGCTAAGCTGAAATTCTAGGGAATGGTTTGCTAAGAATTTCAGGAAGAGTTTGCAGTGCAGCGAGGGGCAGTATTGGAAAGGGGATGATCTAATCCCAGGCCAAGAGTACAACAATGGTAGATAGGTAGCATACCGAGTAGCGCAGAGGCAAGCCAAAGCCACACAGTCTAGCAGAGGTAGCGCAGAGGCAACAGGAGCCACGTAGGGCTGACACAGGGACAGTTAGGGCAGCGTAGAGGAAGCGTAAGCCCTTCAGGTGTGATGCAGGCCCTTCCATAGCAGCACAGAGGCTGACCCGGGCTAGGAAGGCTGACACAGAGGGCTGAGGAGCAGCATTGGGGTTTCTAGTGAGCTAGAAAGGGCTCGAGTTCTATAAATCCCGTTTGAGGGTGTGAATCAGCCATATTTTTTGTCTCTGATAGAAATAGGTATAGTTGTTGCGATTTTATTTATATGGAAAACCATGTTTGGTGCCTAGAAATTGTTGTATTCATAATCTGCTTAATAATAAAACCCTCCAAAGCTAGCTGCACCAGTTTTCCCGCATTTGGTTTTTCCAGGGACATTTGTCCGAAAAATATGTGTGTCACTTTGCCATATGAGTGTGATATTCAATAAATGATCTGTATGTTTAGGCTGCTATTTTTGTTTACTTCTATGTTTTTGTGAATATTCAGATTAATAACTTGTATGATTAATCAAGTAGGAGAATTAAATCAATGGTTAGAAATAAGGTTTCTTAGATTGAGATATCTTCACAAGCCTCCCATGAGCTGCACACTGCACAATCTCACTCCTCTAGCTATGACCTTGCTACTTGGCACTACGCACTGCATAATATTGGCCTCCCAAGACTACTCCATTGCGCAGTTTTTGTGATCAAGACCCGATCTTGACCTCTAGAATTGCAGAGTCATGGCCTCCAACCCAACTTGAATTGCACACTTCACAACTTCAAGACACAAGATCATCCCTTGAGCCTTATAAATGTGCACTTCACAGTCACCCAAGCCTCCTTAATCTCTTACACTTCACAGTAAGCTTTCCCAGCTCTCATCCCTGCTACTTGTCCCCACTGACTCTGCAAATTACACAGTCATGTACCCAGTGCAGCCTGAAATATGCACTACGTAGTCTCAAGGCTCAATGTTTCCCATTGTCTACCTAAACAGAAAATTTGTGCAGTCACTGATCCTCCCTTCCCAACCTTTTACTTGTCTCAGCCTAAGTTCATGGATCAAAATGCATCATCTTAGGCTAGGGGTTTTCGGATTGATGTCGTCCTGTCATGAGTGAAATGTAGGAACAGGTAATCTATCAATTCATGGAAAGATGATAAAGGAGGATAAGGATGGAAGCATGCTCAAATACACTCTCGCAGTTGAACTCACAAGATTATTAACTGAGAGAAAGCGAAAGGACACTAGTTTTCAACCATTAACCAAGAATTGAGATCATTGAAGATTCCCTGTCACCAAGGCTTGCAGAGGAACAAAGGAGAGCTCTTTCATGAAAACACTCAAATATCAGCAACAGTTATGGCTTAACATTTCCATGTCATCAATCAGTCCATGTCAGTAGTTTCATGTCATGAGTGGTCATATTTCCACATCATTATTGTATATCATGTCCATTGTGATCAAATGTATTGTAAAGTGGAAGTCTAAAGGACACACATGAATGTAAAGAGTCATGCAAGTTGAGAATTCATGGGAAGGAAAACAATCATGAGGGTATTCAAAGATTCACCTTTGGTTATATATACTCCCTTATTGTATGAGCAAAGGACTTTTCACCTTAGCTCCACCAGCAAATCAATAGAGAGAAAATATAGTTATTTTGTGGAGCAAAGAGTGGCTCCAACGCTCCATTATTGGAGTTAGTGATGTTCATTGTATATATGTGTCTTGGAACTTTTAATTAATAACAGAAGCCTATCAAGGCCGACGTGTTCTTCATGCATGACTTATGAATGTTTGTAAGACTATTCTATGGATGTTTGTACTTCATGTTTTCTTTTCACGTGTACTAAGATAGTTGAACTATTCTTGTTGAGAATGTGTGTTAATGGTTGTAATTTCCCACCCTTGTGGTCTATTCCGCAGGATATTAGACAGATCTTTCATATATTTTTTCATGCGTAATTGTTGTCCCATCCTTGTGGACTATTCCAAAATATATTAGACATGCCTTTCTCAAATGGTTGTGTGTAATGACTGTCGCATCCCTTGTGGACTATTCCGCTGGATGTTAGACGAAATCCTTTAGTTCACGTGTGTCTCTTCCTGGGTGGTACTATTACCTCTCTCCTAGAGGCTCACTTTTCTTTATCTCCCCCTTAGAGGTAGAATAACCTTGACACACTTGCAATCAGACACTCATCAGGCACACCCCCTTGATTTGCAAAAGTACATTTGCATCACTCTCTCTCTTGCTGACAGCAAGAGCCAAGGCATATATTTAAGAATAAGGAAACCATGATTTTTTTCCGTATGGAACTTCTACACCAAATGATGTGAGGTCTAATTGGGACTTCATATCGGGGAGATCCCCTGAATTTTGGCAGGTCTAGCACTGTCAACAGACCCACCTGAGGTATTTGACCAAAATTTGTATAATTTTCGTAAATGGGTTGTCCTAAAACTGTAGGGTACATTCTGGAAAGAGGTTTTCCTCCAAGTGGAACATAAAGTGGTTTCCCCCCAAGTGGATAGTAAATTCTAGTTGGGGTTATTTGAGGATTATCTGTATTACCAGATATCATATCGACGTATTGGTTTGATGCCAAAGGTATTATAGGCATAGAATTCATGCTCTAAGAAGTAGTTCTATATTATAGGTAGATAAACCAGTTTAGGTTCCAGAAGGAAAAGTAGAAACTTGAGAAGGAGTGGCTCCCAAAAAATTTCTAGTAAGTGACTGATACCTAGCAGGAACCGAAGGCCCACCATATAGTAATGACCTTAGAGAGTTTTTAAACATCAAAGTTGCAGTAGGTTGGCCATCAAGAGTAGTTTCTGACATGACTTGCCAAGGTGAGAAATAAAAATGAGTTCCTAAACAAGGAATACCTTGACCTAAATAATTCACGGGGGTAAAATACGTAAAAAATGATCAAAAGGAAGCTTTGGAAAAACTAATGGATCACCAGTAGTAAGAGGGGTATGTGGTGATTCTTCATCCTCTTATTTAGTATTATTTTCAATACTTATAAAACTAGGAGGCAAAACAATTGTAATTGTAGTTCTTCTTCAAGGTGAAGTCGGTGCAGGAGTAGGGGCTATAATAGTTGAAGGTGATTTACGCTTAGAAATGCCAGATTCAAGTTCTTCAACATTTGGTTTAGGTATTTTTGTCTCTAAAATTTCTCTAGTATCAGATTCTCCTTGAATAATCTCAATGACTCTAGGTCCATATTGAACTATGTATGGTTTTGTTCTGTGTGGTTGAATCACTTCAGTATTATGATTCTAAAACTCCATATGTCATGGGTTGATCTAAGATTCCATATCCTATCAATTTTGATGTTTTTGCTTTGATTTTCTCCAATTTACCAGGTGTATACTCAGGGGGTAAATCTTGCATTCTATGTGAATATCTCGATAACTCAGCCACAATTAATTTTATTAAAGGTTTCTTCCAAAAAAAATTCAACCAAATAAATAACCAAAATCAAATAGTAAAAGGGTAACTAGGTATAAAGGATTACTAAGCCATTGTGAACCGTGGAATATCATTTCTAGTACATGCAAGTAGTCTCCCTAAATGTTGTGTTTGATGTATCACAAATGAGAAAGCAGCTACCTCAATTACTTGTGGATGGTATGCAACCTAGAAGGGGGCCTCCAAAATATACTCGAGGTAAATGGAGATACAATTCGTGATAGTGTTGTCTAATCTGAGCCTATACGATAGAAAACATTCTACTATACTTTTCATACATGGAATACCATTCGATATACCCGAAGTTACATGGAGAATGATCTGGTATACTTACGTATGTGGGATACCAACTACCCACATGATGTGTCACACACGAAAATCAATAGTTGCTATGTTTATATATGTCAAAACACGTCTTCTAACCTAGTACCACTAATTTTTGGTTTACTTGAAATTTTGATTGATTGTATAGTTCCTCTTTGATTAAATTCGATTTAATAGATGTGATGTAAACGATATCATTTTTCGAATCCAAACCTAATGCAACAAATATGAAAAAAATGAAATTTTCACTTCAATGAATTTCTATTTATGGTAAAAGTCTTTCAATATTCAAACAAGTAGAAAATTTCCAAATTCACCATAATTCCTTTCAAGAATTCAAAATTTTCACTTTCAAACTAACCCAAATGTAGAAATTTAACTTTTGAATTTCAACTCACCCAAAACACAAGGATCATAAAAACTCTTATACACACGACACCCAAGAATTTCCAAAATGCACAAAGAAAACCAAGAAATATTTAAGATGAACCTTTCAAATGAATGCTATGAGTATAAGACTGTGGAAAGTATAATTTTGAAATGCTTTACTGGTAAAAGAACAACAATTGTTCATTTTAATTTCATCAAAACAAGCAATTTAAGAGAAAAATACGTAATCTTGAAAAACATTATCTTTCATCAATGTAATGATATTTTACATACATGAAAAACAAATGCTAAATATGATTATTTGAAATAAGAAAGACAGGAAGACATTATCTCAGCAATTACCAATCTCTCCTTTGATAAATCAACAGATCATCATATCAAACTTTCAGCCCTAATTTGCAAACATGAAGAATTTTTCAAGAAGACAATTCACAACTCTCAATCGAAGAGAAACATGCTTTCTAGGAATGTAAAAAAATCCAATAAAGCATAGTAATTAAAAAAGTCTAGACTCGACAGATAAAAACCCCTATTTTTCAAAAAAATTATAAACTTGCGCAAATATATAGTTAAATTTAGTATGCATGCGCAATGTTGCTAAAAGAAAAGTGTGAAAATTTGTGATATGTTGCTAAAGTAAAGTGTGTAACCAAAGAAAACTTTAGAAAAAAAAAAAAAGCCCAAAAATCCAGAAACTAAAGCTTTAAATGATCAAAAAACACTTAAACAAGGCTACATAAAGCAATTTAAATATCACAGGATGACATAATGAATAAAAAATTGTTCCCTAGTATGGTCTTCAATTTTTTATAGCGGTCAAATCACTTTAGCGGACAAGAGTGATTTCCCTATATGCAAGACAAATCTAGAAACAAACAGACATGTAGCTACTACCTTTCCTTAATCTATAATTGGAACATGATATATGAAATGTGTGAGAGTCTCTTACCTCTCTATTAAATTCTTGTAGATGTCCTTTTGATTTCTTCAAGGGCTCTTCCTTGTTGCTTCAAGAGAAAATATGCATAAACAAAAACAAACAAGGAATAAAATCATAATGTACATAAAAATTCAAACAATGATTGAATGGAAGTTGCAACATAACATATATCATAATGTTGATCCAATATTCAATTATAACTATGAAAAATATCAAGAATTTTTGCAAAGAGCATCATAACAAGTGCAAATAGGAAAGAAACAATTGCATGTATTAACCTTGAACAAGCAGGAGCACTAAAACCTTAGCCTTGATGATGTAAGTCTCCTCCCAATGATCTCCAATCCCCCCCTTAGATAACAAACTTTCAGCCCTAATATGACAACATAATTTTACATTCATAAGACCTCCTTTACCCTTAGATCTATGTTGAATTTATAGGCCAAGAGGAGGAGGTCTGAGATCCTCTTTCCAAGGGATAAGATCCAAAAAGAGAGTGATTAGGATGCCACAAAGAGATGTGTTTTTCTCCAAGAACAGAGGGATGATTCCCAAGTATGTAGGGGATCGAGGCCTTAAGTTGGGAAATATTCCTCCAACAAAGCTTCTAGAAATCACTTTTATTTTTACCTTCGTTAAGTGATTTGTTTAGTTTTCAGTGGAAGACAGATCGCAGAATTGCACAGGCCTCAATGGTCAAAACTGTGCTTGCGCAAGAAAGGGCTAGGGAAACTGTGGAAGTGCTTAAAAATAAGTTTTTGAGCAATGTAATTTAGGATTCTTCTTATCTTTTGGACTTTTTCACTTCCAACATTGTAGGGGAATGCTTGGAACACTTCATCATATAATGAAAGATATGGAAAGGCGTTCATTTTCCTGATGGTGATAAAATTATGTGTAACATCTAGTCAAGGTTAAAACATAAGAAATATGTTTTGAAAAGTGAAAATGAGACTTTAAGTCAGGTACATTGAGGTTCAAGAAATTGCGCTCACTCACTAAGAAAAAGAGTAAGAGAAATGGCATTAACAAAGGTAATATATATATATATATATAAGCCTTAATGGGTTTCTCAAATGGTTGAAGCCTCTCTTACAAGCCTTTGGCCCTCTATCATGAGGCCCTTTTGGGTGGGCCTATAAAGAAAAAAAACAATATAAATGGGGTGGGTAACCTTAATTATGTTTTGAGTCATGGTGAACTTGAACTTCTTCTTTAAGTCGATGTGCATTGATTGTAAGGGTTTTTGAAAGTAGATATTATGTAAAGGGGAAAGAATTTATAATTATGTGTGAGAGGGTCTTCACAAATTATTGGTATATTTAGCAGGATAACTATATGACAATATACATCCTTGTATTATATGAAGTGGATTTTCATGGTAGTTTTTTTTTTTTGGTAATGATGTTTTTGGTCATTAGCTGATGGATGTCATGCTTTAAAGTAAAGATCTTAGTATCCTAATTTTAAATGAGTTCATGATTTCATGTATGTAAGCTTACTGATGAAAATTTTAGTCTAAAGTCAATTTTATTTTTAATTCCATTCTGGAGTAACATTGAGTTGAAGTCAACTTGAGGTGGACAATCTATCAAAAGGGAAATCCAAAGCCAATTTGTAAATAGCGAGAGAGTCAAAAAATTCCATATGTAAGTCAAACAATATTGGTTATGTAATATAATCTTGCTTATGTAATGGAGTCAATTCAATTTTAAAGGAAATTGGATTCAATTAAAAGTTCAGTCATGAAGAAATCATTGATGTATAATTTCTTATATGAATAAGAGTGCACAATCAATGTGACTCAAAACCCTATCAAACTACAAAAATTTGAAAAGTTGAGTCTAGAGTCAAAGTAATTTTGAAGAAAATTCAAATTCATGTTAATTTCAAAAAGTAAGTCATGTCAAATCATGACATTGGTGCATTAATTAAGTTTTCCAAATTGAGGCCATAGGTTTCTTGTTGGGTCATGATCAACCCCAATGAGAAACATAGTTTGTAAGCATCTACATGTATTGAGAATATTGTAGGTGACTTGCTGAATGAATATGGGAAAAAAATTTATGTAGTTATTTCCAATAGAAGATTCAAATGAATAATTATGCAAGAATATGACCGATGACAAAAGAAGATAAAGAAAAAATAATATGATGTTGAATCCAAGACGAAGTAGATGATAGAAGAAATTGGTCGCAAGAAGAAAATTTCCTATAGCTATAGCAAAGAGTGAGGAGTAGATAAAATCCCAAAAGAGAAGGTTCTAAAATAATAGAACTAGAGATACCAACAAACCAAGTTCAAAGGAAGACCTAGGTGAGATATTTAGCAAGATGAGAAATAAGTACATTGAATCCTATAGTGAAAGAAAGAATAAGGTGGGCACAATGAAGCTCAGAGGAAGGGATTAATAGGATAAAATTCCTATAGAAGTGTGAAAGAATAAAGAAAAGTTTGACAGATATAATGTAGTCAAAGAAAGATAAAAAGGAAGCATAATACTAAATCTTGGACATGATCAAAATAAGCAAAGGAAAAACATAGTGAATCAGAAGAATAAAAGTGTAGGAAAAGATACAAGGAAGGAGAAGATGATACCACAACAAAGACAAGACAAGTTTGATGCAGTGGATACAAGAAGCAAGAAAACCAAGGTAAATTTAATGTATCGTGTGAAAATATAACAAATATTTGAAATTGACATTTCTAAGGAATGGTCCTTGAATAGTGTTTTAATTATGGAAATAAAATGGCATTTATCCCAAAAATGAAAGTTGAAATTGTATGTACCTAATTCAAGATGATATAAGTCTAATAAGGAAAAGTATACCCCTTAAAGTTCATGGTAATCCAAAAACCACTTTGTAATGAATTTTTTTTGGTTATCTAGAAAACGCATGTCATAATGTATTGTTTGTGATAAGCAGAAATCACATGAGGATGCATAATCATTCACAAAAGAGACTCAACCATGGGAAAAATTATCACTTTGAAATATTCCACACTTGGTAGGATTTAATGTAGTCAAGCACATTTCAAGCCATGAAAATCAAACTTGATTAAGAGGAAAGTGATCATTGACGTTGTGATGAAGAAACACAAACTGTGAAACAAAAGTTTGTGAGAGATATGGAACACATGGATAGGATTTTATGAAGAGTTTTTCTTCCTTGGGATTCTAATGCATGAGCATTAAGAGCATGGTTTGTAAGCCAAATAAAATCCAATATGATGACTGATGATGATGATGTAGGGGAGAGAACAAGTATAGATATGTAGACATGTGAAGGAAGATAATTGATTAACAATGTACAGGGAAAGGTTTCCTAAATAACTAGAAAATAAAACAACTAGCAACCTATGTACTACGGTCAATGGTAATACTTTTATATGGACGTAAATGATGTTTTTGTTTTTCATGTATAAGTAAAGAAGAGTGAGAATGAAGAGTAAATAATACAAACAATAATATATAAACACTAAGAAATACAAAGGAAAAGATGGAGAGGGGACCAATTTAATGAAGAAGGCTTATTCTAAGGAGAGGAAATGAAGGCACAATTCCTATTTGTAATTATTATTTTTTTCTCAATAAGACTAATTCTATTAAGTAAGCGTATGGTACAATATGAAGTTACAATCAAGAGAAGATATATATCGGGAATCCGGAAAAGATAAAATATCCACCTTGGCCCCAGGGAGTAACCATGAAATAAGCAAAGAAACAAGCAAAAAGGATCACAAGGGGTAGCAAGGAAACAATGGGCTAGACATAGGATTCTACCCAGAATGGGTCGAATCTTCCATTCGACATTTTTTCCCTTTATTTTTACTGACTTTGACCCATCCAAGGTGATGCGACTAGGCAGGAACCACTTGCAGATTGTTCTTGGCTGAAGGAGAGGTCTCCTTGTCTGAATCAAAGGGGGAAGACCCATGAGTTCTTTTCTGCGAGATCGGTGGTGCAGTGGAATCCTTAAGGCTTGCCAAGGGAATGTCCTATGGTTGCTTTGCCTCCTCCCCTTTTGTTGCATCCTCCTCTTCATCCGAGCTGAAGGAATCAATGTCATCCATGGGGGATGGATCACATGGTTTCCAGCTTTTGGATTTCGACTTGCGATTATTTTTATTCTTCTAGGCGAGGAACGTGGTGCAGGAGTTCTGAAGGTGCCCTATTTGATGGCAGTGATGTCATCGTAAGGTTTTACTCTTGTAGTCCAAGGTTTGTGTCCAAAGGAAGTCCCCAATTTTGAGATTAATCTGATCAGGCAGACCTTTACTCATATCTATTTCTGCACAGATTCTGCCGAAGGTGTATATCCGCTTTTCCCCTTGGAGGGGTCTGTTTCCATAAAGTGGCCTAGAGTGTTTCCAATCCCTTGGAAGATAGAAAAGTGCCATAAATTAGCAGGGAGGTTAGGAAGTCTAACCCAAATGGGAAGCTTGGTGATAACTGTTGTTGAGGGTTTAAAATCTGGGAACCAGGGGGTGAGGAATAGCCCTGTTGTTCCCCAAAACCATGGGCCTTATGTTAAGAATTTTTTATAATCTTCGTTGAAAGAAAACACCACAATGAAGAAACCCTTCAAGAAAAATAAAAAATTACAGTTTTTGGTCTAGTTGGAATAGATTCATTGGTATAATCTGCAATGCACGGCCAAATTCCATTAAATCTGCAAATGATGGAAAATTTTGCATACTTTTGGAATTGTTCGTCCAAAGTTGGATGTGATATTTATATGGAGGGAATATCCTCCATTTTGTCCACTAGAAATGGCCTGGGAGCTTCAACTGGTGGAGCTGATTTCTTGGATGTTTGAGCATGGACAACATCTTTGTAGGAGAAAGCAAGAGCTGACGATGGTTGCCCAGCTGCTGCCCCTCTCAGACAAAGGGTTAACACAACAAAAAAAATTATTTCAATATTTTAAAAAGAGAGGGGAATAGGGTCCTCAAGTTGTTTACCTTCGTAGATAAGTCTCTGAAGGGCAGAGGGAATACCCAGCCTGTGTTCAAGGTGTAGCGATAGGTCCTACACCAAATCCGTGGAGCGCATCCACTGCAGCATGGTTTTGCCTGAAAGAAGTGAAATATGGATCTGAAAAGTAGCAGAGAGATCTTTAGACTCCTGCTTGCCATTGTAGATCTGGGACGAGAACAAATTATATCTCTGGTATTCCAGTTCCTCCAGGCCTTGTTGGGGTTTGTAAGCGGTTGAAATATGAGGATGGATACCATGTAACTAGGTTTTTTTTCTAGCCAATAGAGGGACCTCTACACACCCAACATGCAGCTCTGGAAGGCACAACTGCCACGAAGCATAGGCTGTGGCATAGTCTGTGTATTTTGTGATGTTGTTTCCATAGTGGAGAGATGTTATACCAAGACGAGATGGATTCGTGTCCCTGTAGCTGAGGGGAGAAGTCATTGGTGCTGATGCATTGATTTCTTCATTCCTGGCATCGGCAGCATGTCGATTTGTGAACTTGAGTTATTCCAAGGCGGTGGAGCCTGTGTAGAGGGTGCCCTCCTCTCTGGTGGCTGCCACAAAGTTTTTGATATCCTTCAGCACAGGAAAAGCCTTCTCTCGGAGGGGAGATACAGCTAATGAATCCATGGTTCCTTTCACAGTGGCTACAATAGAGCGAAGTGTCTCAGGCTTTAGATCAAGAGCCTCAAAAACGGCGACGGTGGCAGCGAGTTGTCTAGAAACCCTATATTCAGCCATTTCTTTTCTTTCCTATTTGTAATTATTAATGAACAGTATGAGGAAAATTTTAATCATTTAAGCTAATTCTATAAGTGTACATAGGAGTGAGAGATGGAGAGAAATGACATAAGTTAGGGATGGAGATTAATTGAGAGATTCATGGAAATATTTGATGACATATTGTGGAGATAGTTATGGAATTTGTTTGAACTAAATTTCAAAATATGAGATGGTTATTATGGTCAATTATATAAGGGACCATTTCTATAAAGTTGTAACATTAAGGATTCATGATTTAAGAGAATTTCCATTCAAGGGGATTATATATAATGGTAGTTGTTCCCCTTGCTTTGATTGAGTTTGCATAGTCTGGTGTGTTTTATAAGGGAGAAGTTTATTCTTGTATCTGATATGGATTGGATAATTATATTTTTTATCATTCATTTCGATGATTTCAAAGCGGAAAAAGTGGAGGAATCTGCTCACATGTCCATTTTTACTAGCAGGAAACAGTTTGGAAAATTGAAATATGAAACTTTATGAAAGAATTTTGAGGCATCAAATTGATTTTTTTTTAATTTGGAGGTAAAATTTTATGTTTTAAATTCAAAAAAAAATTTAAATAGTCTGCAGACAAATACCTTTCCGACAATGCAATAATTTCCTCAATCAAATTCCATATGAAAAAGTTATACCACTTGGAAGTTGACCTTTATGTTTTGACCACCATAATTCCAGAAGATGCCACATCGACCCCCATTATGCATGGAAAATGGTCTGAAAACATTATCAAGATGAAGAAGACTCTAAAGGAGTCCATATTTTAACTCTAGTCAAGAGTTGAAGGAGTCAAACTTAACAACTAGTAGGCTATCAAGTTGTGGTATAACCAAGCAACTAGGAGGAAAAGAAGTACCATTTTATTGGAGTGAATTTTATTCCACGGATGAGAAGATTAGTTGACATTGAATAGGGAGAGGGAAAATAAAAAGGATTATTGCACTATAGAAACCCACAGTCCATAGACTTCACTTCTTTGTACTTGCATACATTTTTCATTTAGAGAAAGGGTGCAAAGCAACCTCACCTTCCAAATGGGTTTTCTCCCAAAAGGGTTTTCCATGTTATATCATATGTTGATTTTTGGTTTGTGAGATTTATTTAGTTGTTCTCTAATTTTTGAATAATTATAATTTACATGCATAGGAAATAAACAATAATTAACATATCCATAAATCTAAGGATAAATAAACCCTCATAGTTTATAATTTTGATTTTAAGAATAATTTTATCAAATATGTTGTGACGAACTACCCAGTGGAATATCCAGGATAATTTACAAATCATATTTGTATCAAATCATGTTTCTTTGGGTATATTGTGGGGAGTTGCAAGGAATCGGTATCAGTTAAAATGAAATTGAAAAACCCCCAATCATGGCCAACAAATCTATTAATAGCCCTTATGATCTCGCAGATGAGAGGTTTGTGTGACTGGAAGCATAAGTTGCAACTATAAACCATAATGTGATCCTCGTCATCCTTGTTATACACAATTTACTTTTGTAGACAAAGGTATCCCCCTAGGTTTGGCAGTCAACCTAGAACAACAAAGAGACAAGGAACCCAATCCTTTTCCTAAAAGTAAATAGATGAAAGAGTGAGGCCTACCTCAAAACTATCGTTCACTTCACTCCTTTAGCTTGGAAGCTTCAATTCCAACATTGATTTCCAAAATTAGAACCTGCACAGTCAAATAACACAAGCAAAGAAACTACGCGATCTATGTAGTATGATCTAAGTACTCTATTCAATAGATCAACATGGTATTGAAATAAGTGAAATAACAACATCACATATAGGAAAGCAGAGAATTCTTTGCATTAATATAAATGGAAGGAGATTAAAACCATAAGTGGCAGTTGATCTTGTAGAAGAGCTCCTCCAAGTTGTTGACTCGTCCTTTCCTTGCCACAATATGCACCTCAAGCCACCCTATGCATGAGATGATAACTACTTACTTCATCAACATAAGGGCAAATCACTCTCCAAAGTCAATCATTCATTACCTCTTTCATACGAGAGGGTAAATATATAGAAGAGTGAGGTAAGTTGGGAGTTCTTATCCAATTACCATTCTAAGGTTTTAGATCCACATTTGATGGAGGGATAGGATAAAAGTGTAAGTGGTGAAAACTCCAAATTAGGGTAGGATAGGATCTAAATTTTTAATATAAGGTAAGTGGTTGAAACAACTTCTAGATAGTCCTAGAAAGTGAAGCTTCCAAAATCCTGATCATTCTCCCATATTTCTAGAACCAACGTAGGTGCAAAGGGGAGCAACCTGTTGGTGACCAATGGTGGCCACTGTGGAGAAACTTGTAGGTGTTCACACCCCAGTAGGCTTGCAGGGAGTGTTGGTCCTAAAATTTGCTCAGATAGGGAAATTTAGGGTTGAAATTTTGAAGGATGAAAGGTAAAGGCTTAGGGATTTGTGCAAGATTATGAAAAGGGGAATAGGATGTTGATTTATCCCATTAGGAGCCTCACTTGATCGGATGTGAAAAAAAATTCCTATAACAATCTTGACCCTTACCAATAATCTTGGGCTATTTGGAAATGATGAAGGTTCTAACGGAGAGGTCCGATCATAGGGGAGATTGAGAGATTGAGAAGAAACCAAGGATACAAAGAAAGAACCCGAAAAAAATCAACCCATTTCAAGTGTCATGAACCATTCACAATCCTTGTTCAAAATGGAAGTGAAGTTCAACATAAATTTGTATCAATGTGAGATCTACACAATGAATTTAAATCACTTGTCGTAGAAATTAGAAGTGTATTTTAGTGTTAATCATGTAGAGGAATAATAAACTATTTATTTTTCTCATTTGAAAGTAGAGGGCCATGCCTTGACCTTGTGAGAAATCCACACAAAGGCCTTGAGTTTGAATAGATATCCTATAGTGACCAAGTGGGAGGATTTTAAAACAATCACAAAGTCACAATTTTACCCTATCATGTATGTAGAGGACTAGTGTATGTAGAAGAGGTTGCGGGAGAGTATATAGGAGTACAAACACAATTTTAAAATATGGCCTTGATGCCTGATATATTCCGAAAGAACATGGATGTACTCCTCAAGTATTTGGGGGGTCTACTAAACTATATATGAAATAAAGTGATGTTGTTCAAACCTACTTTGATGTAAAATTCTTGTGTACAGGCACGATACCTTGAGAACATAGGCCAAAATAAAGGGAAACTAGGTGGGTTGAAGTAGAAAGAGAACTACGATGCTTCTAAGGAGGGGAAGAAGAAGTTTAAATGGGGGGAGATAAAAATACAATAGCCATATCACACCAGTGCAAAGATCCCAAAATCTACTGCAGTATTTGTAACATTGACGGTTATACAAAGGAGAAGTGTTGGAAGTTACATCCAAAGCTTAACCCGAAAAACAGAAAGAAAGAGACAAAGAATAAGAACCTCATGGACACATATTTGAGAAATAAGGTTCAAATTAGCATAGACGTTGATGAGAGTATCATTTGTACATTAGTGTAGAAGGTGTATGTAAGTGCCCTTTAGCAATAGGAAGACAACAAGAATACCAACTCTTCCATATAAAGGTACAAATAAAGAAGATAAAGATTGATGTTTTGTTCGACTCAGGATCATAGGTGAATCTCATTATAACAAATATATTCAACAAATTGGGATTGGAATTTCTTGATAATGTAAATAAGGATGATAAATAAAGGTAACCAAATAGTGAAAAAATAGATTTTCTATCAATGTCAATTTTATTGATGAAGTAGAACTAGATATTGTCCCCCTTAACATATGTCGAGTTGTGTTTGGAAATCCATATATGTACATTTGGGTTGCAATAATTATGTAGATATACAACCAATACCACCTCATCAAGGATGGAAAATCTTTCATTGTTAATGCACAGAAAGGCAATTCAAAATTTTTAATGGGAAATGCCAACCAAGCCAAGAAACTCGTCATTTTTAGCAAGAAGAATTTTTTAATTTTTTTATCGAAAATCAGTCTATAGAAAATTTAGTGAGAGTAAATTCATTCCTGGAGGGGTATACTAAGAAACAAAACAACAACTAGAAGAGTTTCGACATGCATATAGGTATGTGTTTCGAGAGCTTAAAGGGATACCACCCAAGAGAGAAATGGAGCACGAAATATAGTTATTTTCAAAATCCCCATTGCCAAATATTGTGCTATATACAAAGCTAATTATAGAATCAAGTGAGGTGAATAATAAATTGTAGCAACTACTATAACAGGGTGTCAATTAACCAAGTACATCACCATGTGGGTCACGTATCGTAATTTTTCCAAAGAAGGATAGGAATTTGCATATGTGTATAGATTACAAGGTGTAAAACAAAATTACATGGTAAGAAAAAGTACCCCATATATAGGATAGATGATTTGTTGGATCAATTGCAGTAAGAGAAATAATTCACCAAGTTGGACTTAACATCTGGATATTACCAAGTTTGAGTCAAAGAAGAAGATACCAAGTAGATAGCCTAAGTAGAAGGTTTTTATGAGTGGTTAGTCAAGATGTTTGGCCTATGAAATTCACCAACTACGCTTATGAAGTTCATGATTGATATAGTGTTCCCTTATATAGATTGATTTTTCATTTTTTATTTTGATGATACATTGGTATAGAGTGTTATTGAGGAAGAGCACATATTGTTGGAGAATGAAGTAGGGCATCTATTAATTCAATTTTATCCTTAACCTCAATAATTACTTGTGAAATTTATTTATCTTCTTGTGTTTCTTTATTATGTATTTTCCTAAAACATTTATCAAGAGAAAAAAATAGTAAATATAATGGACACAAAATATAGGTTCCAAGCCACGGAAAAAACCCTCGAAGGGGAAAACCTAGAAATAATCCATTCTCTTCTTATAGAATTTTTTTTCAAATGAGAAAACCAAGACCCACAACCCTATACTAAGTCCTTCTACAAGCACCAAGTCAGCCCTTAGATAAGAATCCCTTCCAAATAGGTCAGAGATCAACCAAACTAACAAGGGTCAATTATGCTACAACTAGCTTCAACTTCACCCCCCAATCTTCGACCTGCAACTTCGGCATTGAAGCAGCTGAAGAAACCCTAATTCTGGCATGTGTCAAATCTTCAAGAATACTTCCTTTAAACAATTCAAAACCTCCAAAGTCAAGATAGACCAAATCAAAGTATCTTTCTCTTCTATAAGAAACCCTAACCTCTGCATGATTGAGAGAATAAGAACCAAAAAAAATAAAAATTATTTATTCTTGAGTTATTTCTGCCTTCTAGACCTTCGCTCTTACTTCCTTGACGCTTCTTGCTTCGTATCAGACTTCTTTATCAGAGGGATCGAATTGGTTGTCAAATGAGATCGATCTTACTTTTATTTATACATGTGCAGGGTTCAAATCATTTCGTTTAGGCCATATTCTAATTTCTTGGGCCAATTTGTGCTTGCACGCTTCTAGGACTTTCTAGACTCAAAATCAATGTTTTCTTATATGTTACGTATTTCCCGATAGGGCCTTATACAAATGATAATGACACTCTTGACTAAAAAAAATAGTGTTTTGACATGAAAAACCCTAGAAGCATGAAGAAAATGCTTTACCTATAAGACCATCAAAATGGAGTATGAAACCCATGCTTAAAATTAATATTTGTCTTTCTTATTTTTCTTATAACATAAGATATACATAAAGATTTGAGTATATTTACAATTATGAAGATCAAAACTAGTTACATTTTCCAACACGTCTCACAATTGACGTAGGTGATAGATATTTTACATAAGCACTAGCTATAGGATAATATTAATAAATGTGAGTTTGTAAAACATTATTTGGTGTATATAGGGTATGGGTTAGGTGGAGGAGAGTTGAAGATAGATCATGTCAAGATGGAGTTCATTATGAAGTGGTCGGTGCCTTCTAATGTTTCTGAGGTCAAGAGTTTCATTGTGGAAACATAGTACCTGAGGAAATTCATAGCCTCAATTTTAAGAGTAACGACATCAGTCCACGCCATAACAATAAGTGCCAAGATTTTACAGTGAGAAAAGGGTTAAAAAAGGCCTTTGAGGAGTTAAATAAAAATATCAGTCAAGCACCAATTCTAACATTACCAAACTTGCAGCAGGCCTTCGAAGTGGGGACAAATGTGTGTGGGTATGCTATGGGACCGGTTTTGATCCAAGGAGGAAGGCTTGTATGTTACCATTCTAAAGTATTTCATGGGGAATTTCTCAACTACCCTACCTATGACAAGGAGCTCTATGCCCTAGTGAAGTTTTGAAGAAGTGGAAACACTCTCTGATGGTAAAAGAAACAATAATATGCACGTAAATAGCCACTACAGTATATGTAAGCCCAAAGTAAGCTACAACATATTAGGCATTACAAGTGAATGGAATTTCTACAAAAATTACATTTATTTATCGAGTATAAGAAAGGAAGAACAAATAAGTTAATCGGCATGCTTTCAATGCCACACATACTAAGTATCACAACTTTGCAAACCCTTATGCACATTCAACCATTCACCCAGGATGCATAAAGGGAGACATATTTAGTGGATGAGGACTTCAAGGAGGTGTTTTGATAGTTGCAGAGATAGATTCATGTGCATGATGGTGACAACACAGTTAACTACCATCACTATAATATGTTACTATATATGTCAGATAAGTTATATCTTCCTAAAGGTGAGAAACAGAAGTTGATCAGAGAGGATCATACCTCTAATTTTGCAGGGGCATTTGGTGTTGGGAAGACAACGGAAAACTTGCATAGGTATGTATATTGGCCCAAGCTGCAAGAAAATGTAGCTAGGTGTATAAGAGGATGCATGCTTTGTTGTACAAACAACCCTAATAACAAGAAATGGTGTCTATGTCATTCTTCACCCATGCAACCTCATCCTTGGCAAATCATTTCCATGAAATTCTTGGGAGGGTTACCAATAACTAGTAAGGACATGACTATTGGTTTTTTGTAGTTGACAGATTGAGAAACATGTGTGTTCTAATGCCTTGTAAAAATACCATCAACAGGCAAGAAGCAATGAACTTGTTATTTTTATAGGTCTAGGTGCACTATGGGATACCAAGGAATATCATTTTAAACAAGGATACAACATTTCTCAATGCATTTTGGACTACATTGGTGAATAATATGGACACAAAGTTGAAGAGGTCTACAACATTCCATCCATAGACAAATGGGAAAATAGAAGTAGTAAATTCAAATTTGGAGCAAATTTTGTTGGGTTACAATAAAAAACATTTGAAGACATGGTATGAAAATTTGGTATATATAGAGCACTCTTATAATAGATAAATCCACACTACTACTCGTAGGCCCCCATTTTAAAATTGTTTGGGATAGTTTCCACTTTCACCTTTGGATATTTCATATGGCCAATAGGAGTGAGGGAGGTGTCAAGTCATATAGTGGGACAAATGCCTTAACACGTATTTGTCAATCCAAGGTAGGTAATACAAGGTGAAGACATTGTGTGTGAAAAATATTTATTTAGGAATTCCTATGCAAAATTAAATGCAATTCAAGATAGGTGATTCTTTGAGTTGATTTGGGTTTAAGGCTATTTCAATTATTTTAAGTCCAATTGTTGGCCTTACTGAGGTAAATACACAGATCCAGATAAATACATCACATCAACACACTAGATGCTCTTCTATAAATGTAATTTATTCATTCAATATGGTATATAAAGTCTAATGAAAGAATTTAAGGTGAAAACCAGTGTTTTGAGATTAAAAAGAAAATTTACTCCAAAAAATTTGCAAATACTTTGAAATTCAAGTTCCTTTGATCCATTGTTCTAGTTATCACTCAAAGTATGTTAATTATAATTGGTTATATTTATAATAGGTAACTTCTAAAACACAGTAGCAATTATGGAAAACAACTCTCATTGAATCATGTTCTGCAAATAGCATTTTGTCACCAAAACAATCATGTACAATAAATTACAAGAAAAACAAAGTTATTGTAGGAAAACCAAAGTATTCACAACCTGTGTACCAATTGACAAAAATGATTAAAAAACTAATTTCAAACACAAATGAACTTACAAAGCAACTAAAAATTACCAATACAACACATATCAGGGGGGTCTCCTAGAACATATTGTGATAGAATATGCTCAGGATCCAGAAAATATCATTACACCATGTCACCAAAGAGTCTCTTTGTATTAACACAACTCAAAAACTTAATACAAAAGACTAGTATTATTCAGAATTAAAAAGTGCAAATGTTTGACTAACTCTATTTCTCCCTAATGCATTCATTTTATACAAAAACTACTAAGTTTGAACTAAATTTTCCCAAACATGGGATTTAGTTTAGCATATAGCCAAATTAGAATACCTAAGATAGATAGTATGGATCTGATATGGTGTTGGATAATCCTTCTTGATCCCTTTTGACTTCAAACCCTGATTCTTAGACCCTGATATTCGAAATCTAACTATTGGAGACAATTTTGTTGATTTTACTAATTGATTGCAAGAATTTCAAAATGGACACTGCATGTTGACTCATCGTTGACTTCAGGGTTGTGATTGATTTCAAGAAGGCCAAATATATATTTATCTATCTTATGAATATTTTGAACATCCTCTAGGTTTTAGATTCAAATTTGTTGACGTGCAACCATATGAACCTTTCAGGAATGTAGGAATTCACCTTTCGTTGATATCTTGTTATTCCATGAAATTCTTGTAGATGTGTACATTGAAAGTTACTGAAATCAATAAATGTTTCTAATTAATATTTATAAACTGAAAAGAGAAAAAAATTATATGAAATATAAGTACCTTTATTATGCCCTTTTCATACCATTATCCTCATAAATCTAGTGAAAAGGGAGATCCCTTGGTTCAAAAATGAGGATTAAAAGGTTGAATAGGATGGTAAAAAGTATAAAAATTAACACCCAATAAGAGGATCTTACAGAGGATGCCTTAATGGAATAAAAAATTGTTGATGAGATTATTAAAATCCATTTACACATACAGGAGACACTACAAAAGTCACAGGAAAAATACAAGGTTGGGCATGATCAACACAAAACAAACAGGTTGTTAATTAGGTGGGAGATAGAGTATGGTTACAATTGAACAAGGAGAGGCTACAAGGTCCTGGTAAGAAACTCATGTCTCTTTAATATGGTCCCTTTGAGATACTGGAAAAGGAGGGAGATAAAGCCTATAAAATCAGTCTACCTCCATACATGTGCATTTACTAAGTCATGAATGTGGAGAATATGAAACTTTATGAGCCTTCCATGCTATATCATGAAGAGGAATAGGTCTTACATTCTATAAAAGATTTGGCACCAAATGCTCGGGTATAGTTCACAAGGGATATAATATTGCATAAGACGTCCAGAACTACAAGGTATGGGTAATATGTCCTTTGGAAGATTGGATCGAAAGGACAGCTTCTAGGAAAAGCTAAATAGTATGTCTGAGAGAAGGTGGAGGATTAATTTCCTCACCTAATTCATTGAAAGTTATTGGGGACCAAAAACCTCCCAAAATGAGGAGGTATGATCCATATTGGATCATTATATTTTTTTTCATCCATCATTATATTTTTTAACATCCATCTTGTTGCTTTCACGGTGGAAAAAATAATAAAGGAACCAACTCACATGACCATTTTATTGGTGGCACCCAATTTGGAAGATTGGGATCAAAATCTTCCAAGACCAGTTTGAGGCATTAAAGGGAATTACTTTTTTAAGCCGGGGGAGGGGGGGTGACATTATGTTGCTTAAGAAAGGCACCTTTTCGTGCTATTCTACACTCAAATACGTTTCTAATGACTTAAGAATCACCTCAATCGAAGTTTGTATGCAAAATTTATGCCACTCGAAATTTGAAATTCCTATTTTAACCACCATAATCTGAAATGATGCCACGTCAACCACCATTATTCATGGAAAATGGGCTAGCCACATGATCATGATGAAGAAGACTCTAGAAGTGTCCATATTGTAATTCTAGTTAAGAGTTGAATGAGGCAAGCTTGACCACTAGTAGGCTATCGAATTGTGTTACAACCAGGCTACTACGAGGAAAAGAGATGGTATTCTACTAGAGTGCATTTTGTTCCATAGAAGAGAAAAGTAGGCGACAGTGGATATAGAAAGATAAGACTGTTGTGAAACCACCTCCAAAAATAGAAGAAAAAATATATCAATGCCTTAGAAATAAGCCACTTCGAGGGGGCAACCTCCAATACATTACATGAATGAACAATTATTGGATGATACAAATTACAAAACCTCCTTTCTATATATAGGAGTCCATGGGGCCACAATGTAATCCTAGCCAACCTAACAATAATAATTTAAGGGCACAATAATCACAATATGGGGGTTACAAGGGTACAATAATAACAATAAGGGGGTTACACTAACAATAATAAGTATCATATGGTAATAGACCAACCACGAGAAATCTCCTTAAAAAAGTGTTGTCCTTAGCGCCTTGAGCAGCTCGGGGTGCTTGAGTAGCTCTGGGTGCTTCTGTATAAAATTCTCATGCTCCCATGTAGAATATTTAGTGGGTAAGTTATTCCACTTGATGAGATACTATGAAATTGATTGATTCCATAACTGTCGAGTTCTTGTTTACATGATCACTTCAGGTTCCAATATGATTTTTCCTTCCTCATCAAGTTCTGGAAATATTGTTTGAACTGGAAAACATTCACCTATAACCTTCATTAAGCATGAAACATGGAAAATTGGATGCACTCGTGAAGAAGCAGGAAGCTCCAATTTGTATGCCATAGTACCAATCTTTTGCAACACCTTGTAAGGACCATAGTACTTTGGTGATAATTTATTATCCTTCTTAGCTTGCTTGAGGGACATTTTTTTTATGGTTGTAGCTATCAAATACCCAGTCTCCTACATCAAAACTTCTCTCATTTCAATGTTCATCTTCCTTTTGTTTCATTTGATTTTGTGCCAAATTCAGGTTATCCTTTAAGAGTTGGAGAACTTCTTGTTGATGCTGGATGTGATCTTCCACTGCTTGAACCTTTGAATTTTCTCTTAAAGATGATGTGATGGACGGTGGATGATATCCATAAAGTGCCATAAATGGGGTCATTTTTTCTACAGTGTGGAAGGAAGTGTTACACCACCATTCAGCGAGAGGTAACCACTTGACCCATTGTGTTTGTTTATCATATACAAAACAAAAAAGATATCCTTCCAAACATTTATTTACTATCTCAGTTTGACCATCAGATTAAGGATGATAAGATGATCTATGAGCTAATTAAGTACCCAAATAAGAAAATGACTTCGTCCAAAAATTTCCAGTAAAAATGGGATCTTTATCACTCACAATAACCCTTGGGTTTCCATGTAGCTTTTGAATTGTGTCCATAAATGTAGTAGCAACTATACTTGCTTTAAATGGATGAGATAATGCACAAAAGTGTGCATACTTGGTAAGTCTATCAACTACCACCATGATGACACTCTTTCCTTCGGACTTAAGTAAACCTGTGATAAAATCCATTGAAATCTCCTCCCAACGTTGACTTGGAATGGATAAAGGTTGTAGAAGTCCCGGGGTCTTAATTGTTTCCACTTTATTCTACTGGCAAACCAAACATTCCGCCACAACTTTTGAATATCAGATTTAAGGCCATCCCAAAAAAATTCTTTCTTCACCCTGTGGTAAGTTTTTAAAAATCCTGAGTGTCCTCCTAAAGGAGAAGTGTGCAATTCCAGAAGAATCTTTTGTTTTAGTTGGGAATTCTTACAAAGATATAAGCCATCTTTGTACCATAAGGAATCATTTTTCCAACTAAATGTATCAGATGTACTAGGATCTTGCTGCAACTTTTGAATGAGTATCCATACATCTTTGTCCTTCTTCCATTCATCTCTTGCTTCAGTTATCCAATCTGGTTGGATAATAGAAATGGCACAAAGCAATGCTTCCACCTCTTCATTCTTTCTTGAGAGGGCATCTGCAACAACATTAAGCTTTCCTTTTTTGTAGATTATTTCAAAGTCATAACCCAACATCTTTGTGACCCATTTTTGCTACTCTTCTGAAGATAGTCTTTGTTCCAAAAAGTGTTTAAGACTATCATGATCATTTTTTACTTTGAAGTGTCTTCCCATTAGGTAAGTTCGCCATTTCTTTAGTGCATGCAGTATTGCTAACATTTCCTTCTCATAAATAGGTTTTTGTAAATACTTTCTTTTGATTGGACGACTTTCAAAAGCAATGGGTCTTCCTTCCTGCATTAAAACTGCACCAATTCCATTTCCTGAGGCATCACATTCCACAATAAAGGCTTTTGTGAAGTCTGGCGTAGCTAAGACCGGTGCTAGGCACATTGCCTCTTTAAGATGTTCAAAGGCCTTAGTTGCTTCAGGAGTCCATGAAAATGCATGTTTCTTCAATAATGTTGTTAGAGGTGCTGCTATTCTCCCATAATTCTTAACAAACTTGCAATAATAGCCTGTTAACCCGAGAAATCCTCGCAACTGCTTTATTGTTTTGGGGACTTTCCATTCCTTAATGGCTTTAATTTTGTTAGGGTCTACTTTAACACCCTCGTGAGATATAATATGACCCAGATATTCCACCTCTTGTACTCCAAAGAAACATTTGGATGCTTTTGCATATAATTGTTTCTCCCGCAATAGTTTGAGCACCCTGTCAACATGTTCAACATGATCCTTCCAAGACCTGCTGTAGATTAGTATATCATCAAAAAATACTAGCAAAAATTTTCTAAGGAAGGGTTTGAAAATGGAATTCATCAACCCTTGAAATGCAGAAGGTGCATTGGTAAGGCCAAAAGGCATGACCAAAAATTCATAATGACCCTCATGAGTTCGAAATGCTATTTTTGGAATATCTTCAATCTTCATTCTAATTTGATGATATCTTGAACGAAGATCCAACTTGGTAAAACAAATTGCTCCATGTAATTCATCCAATAATTCATCAATCACAGGAATGGGAAATTTATCTTTAATGGTGAGCTTATTGAGCTCCCTATAATCCAAACACATACGCCATGATCCATCCTTCTTGTGTACCAATACTACAGGAGCAGAGAAATAACTTTGACTAGGTTGAATTATACCAGCCTCTAACATTTCTGCAATCGTACGTTCAATTTCGCTATTTTGGACATAAGGATATCTATAAGGCCTGATGTTTGGAGGAACACTTCCTGGAATCAAATGAATAGCATGATCATGATCACGAATAGGTGGGAGTCCTTTGGGAGTTTCAAACACCTCGGAATGATTGTCCAAGACTTGTTGGAGATCTGCAGAAATAGATGATTTTGATGTTGGAACTTCTAGTGAACATAATTGTGCAATTACACCTCGTTGTTCTTTCTTTAGAAGCTTTGTCATGACATTAGAGATTATTATCTTTCCCGGCTTCCCTGCAATACCCCGTAATTCGACTTCCTTTCCTTCTGAAAAAAATTTCAAGAAAAGTTCTTGAAAATTAAAAGCTACCGTCCCCAAAGATTGTAACCATTGTACTCCTAGTACAACATCAGCACCTCCCATAGGAATGGAAAGCATTGGACTAGTCAATACATATTCCCCATGGTTAGCTTGATATTATGGAATTTTCCAGAGCAATTTATAGTTCCTCCATTTGCAACCATCACTTGACATTCTGGTGCTGGTATAGGAAACAATTTAATTCCTTGGCTACCTTATAATGAATAAAATTATGGGTGCTACCTGAATCAATCAACACTATTACCCTTTTCTTCTTTATATGTCCTTCTATCTTGAGAGTTTGAGGAGTGGTAATTCCCGCCAGTGCATTACACGATATGGTCGGATTCATTTCTTCCTCTTCTAGGGGTGGTTCCTGGTGTATATCCTCTTCTTGTTCATTTTCTTCTTCTTCTTCACAATCTATGTAAAATACTTTCTTCTCAGCACACTTATGACCTTTAGTGTATTTGCTATCACAACTGTAGCAAAGCCCTTTTGCTCTTTTTTCTTCCAATTGTTGTGGTGTCAACCTTGTAGGTTGTGAAAATCTAGGCGTAGCAACACTTCCTTCTTTATAGAATTGAGTGGTAGGCTTCCTTGTTGCCATAATTTTACATTCAACTTTTCTTGCCAACCTGAATGCCTTCTCCAATGAATTAGGTTCCAAAACGCGAACTTCATGTTGGATGTTATCCTTTAAAGTGCCTATGAAGAGATCAATCCTGTGTTCCTCTGGAATATCAGTTACCCTTATATTCAATTTTTGGAAGTCCTCAATGTGCTACCCCACTAAACCCTTTTGTTTGAGATTTATCAATTGGCTAAAGAAGGTGTTGCTCTTTGTATCCTCACAATGTGTTATCATTTCTTCCGTAAAAATTGACCAAGTGACAATTTTTTTACGGGAGCAAAGCCATCGATACCATACAAATGTATTTTGTTCTAAATGTAAAGTTGCAATGCGTACCTTTTGTGTGTTTTTCACATTATGGAGATCAAAATATTGCTCCATCTCTAGTATCCATGTTACAGGATCCTTTCCATCAAACTTCCTCATATCCATTTTTGGAATATGGTGGTTCTTCCCTCCAACAGTAGAGTTTATGAAATCATGATTAACATTTATTTTGTTCTCATCATGAGTTTCCTCTATTATCTTTTCCCCATTAGGAAACATTTCTTGTATCATCTTTGCCAAACCTTAGATGTCTACTTTTAGATCCTTCTTCATGTTTTCCATGTTGTCTTTCATTTTTTCATCGATTTTAGCTTCCATGTCATCCATCTTAGCTTCCATGCCCACTTCTATGCCATCCATCTTAGCTTCCAAACCATTCATCTTAGCTTCCATGCCTTTCTTCAAACCATCCATCTTAGTTTCCATGCCTTTCTTCAAAACTTCCATTTCATTTTTTGTTGCTCTTTACGAGAGTGAAAATTGTTGCACTTGCTCTTGTAATTTTGAAATGTCATGTTGCCATTCTTTGTCTTCATGAGTCATCGTAGAGCCTTCTAAAGGCTTAATGAGTGTTGAATTCTTTTTAGGGGGCATTTTAGAATCCAATACTGATATCTATTCTACAATATTCCCTTGGAATCAATTCAACTTGATTCTTCAAACAAGCCTTATGCAATTCAGAAAAAAAATAAAAAATAAAAAATAAAAAACACACACACCTTTTACTTGTTTTTGAGGAGCTCGGTATTCTAATTTAATTATATCTATAATTGTGGATCCTCAATATCTGACATTCGGCCTTGTAGTAGCCCTATGAAGCCTCTTTCAAATGCCACAGGTTTGATCTGATTTGGATTCTTCAAGACAAATTTATGTCTAATCTCCCACAATGACCCAATTATGGACTGGTTCAGTTGAGTGAATTTGTACGACTTGCCACGTGTCAATGTTTCCTCCTTTGGCTCTAAAATTGATAGACATCAAACTACAGTCTGTGTAATTGTAACCACTTTTTACAGCATTCCAATCCGATGCTCAGAGAGAGAGCTGTGAAGATTTTTCCATGGTCACCTCTTTGAGATGAAATTCAGAAGCCTGAAAAAGCCCTACCTTCCACAGATCATATCTCCGAAAATATTTTGAACCAATATCTGAACTTTTTTGACGATGTTCTCAGGATTTTGGCTTCAGAACCTTCATAGAAAAAAAATTATAGCAAAAATGCCACGATGACCTGTTTAGGTTAAATTCAGGAGCCTGCAAAATGACCTAAATTCCACAGATTATATCTTCGAAAATATTGCGAACCAAGCTCTAAAATTTTGTGACAATGTTCCTCAGGATTTTAGCTTCGCACACTTAAAATTTCAGCGTTTGAGACTTCGTAGGAAAAAAGTTATAGCGAAAATGCCACAATGACCTGTTTGGAGCAGCAAAACCCTAGAATCCAAAGCTCTGATACCAAATGTTGTGAAACCAGCTCCAAAAATATAAGAAAAGAAATATCAACACCTTAGAAATAAGCCACTTCGAGGGGGCAACCTCCAATATATTACATGAATGAACAATTCTTGGATGATACAAATTACAAAACCTCCTTTCTATATATAGGACTCCATGGGGCCACAATGTAATCCTAGCCAACCTAACAATAATAATTTAAGGGCACAATAATAAAAATATGGGGGTTACAAGGGTACAATAATAACAATAAGGGGGTTACACTAACAACAATAAGGGACTATACTAGTAATATAGGGACCTAACAGAGATGGTAATAACCATGCTACTACGAGGAAAAGAGATGCTATTCTACTAGAGTGCATTTTGTTCCATAGAAGAGAAAAGTAGTCGAGAGTGGATATAGAAAGAGCAGACATATTATTTTTGCACTATAGTAGTCCATAGACCACAAGCGTCACTTCTTTGTAGTTCTATCCATTATATATACTGAGAAAAATAATAGAGCAACCTCACCTTCCAACTAGTTTTTCTCTTGAAAAGGTTTCTTAGGTTACGTCTTATGTTAATTTGAGGTTTGTGAGATTTATTTCATTCTTATCTATTTTTTGCATAATCATAATTGCATGCATACACAATCAATAGTAATTAATAAATCCACAAATCTAAAGAGATAAATCATTATAGTATAGATTTTAGATTTAAACGTAATTTTATCAAATTTGTTAAAAACTATGCAATAAAATATCCAAAACAATTTACAAATCAATATCTTTAAATAAAAACCAAAACTATAAAAAATTGAATTATATTAAATAAAAATAATAAAAATTCAAAACAAAAACTTTATAAATAACTCATAAAAAAAATTGAGTAAATATATGAATATATCAATAATAAGTCCATATTACTTTTAAAAAAATTGTTAACTTTTTTTCATTTGAAATAAATTCAAATCTAAATAAAAATATTTATAATTCACTTCTAAATACACATCTTTAACATTAAAAAAAAATCACCTTTCCTTTATTAAAATTAATTTTAAATTAAAATTAAAATATTTATAAATCACTTTCTACTACGCCCATATGCATTACATAATTCCATTTTAATATTCCTCCAAAAAAAAATATAACACTTACACTAGACTCCAACGTATTACCTACACTTGTGATCAAATTCTATGGAATTCTTAACCATATGTGTTTGCACAGGAATTAATTATTTAATTTGTCAATACTCTTCCCAATAAAATTAGATTTAACGTCCAATTTACATCACTATTTAAGCATTACTTTCTTTAAAATAAAACTAAGCAATAAAATAGTCATTTTAGAAATTTCTCTCAATTTCTTGATGGAAAAAAGGTTACTTGCATAATATACTACTTTATCCAATGAAATTTAAATGTATATAACAAGTTTTTAAAATTAAAGGTAATTGAATGCCTAGTGTTAAATTTACTATAATGATAAAAAAAATTGTGTAACATAGTATAAGTAAAAGGTTGAATATTTTGTTAAAATCTTAAAAAAATCTTAAAAAGGGAACACGTAAATTTCTGAGATTGTTGTAATGGTTTGGGTTATACTTGTCAATTGCTTTGTTTTGAATACCATGTTTTTCAAAATGAGACTTTGAAAGTTGAGAATTATAAGTATTATGATGATAGTCCAAGATAAACTTAATTTAATTTAATGTTGAGATTAATTTTTATTGTTAATGAGTTATTATATTTTGTTCAAATTTAATGGTTATTAACTTTAATTCAGATCTTACTAAGTTTTTTAATAATTTGTAACAATGGTTTAAGAAGTGACTACACATTTCAAAAAAAAAATTATTTAACTTTAACAAAAGTAAAAATAGACAATTATTTAAACAAATCAAAAAAATTAATCATCATTAATACAAAATTCGCTTACTTGGCTTATAGGTTTTCATTTTCTCATCTATTGCAATTATTTATTTTAATTTATTTTTAAAAAACATTGAAATCAACATAAATAAGAAAATTATAATTTATATATTGTTGTGATATGATCAAAATTAATCTTCAAGCTTACATCTTATGATTTCAAAGATGCTATTTTTTGCTTTCCAAGTAATCACGGAGGATGTTGATCTAATATTTCATTACACCCACATAGATTATATTAAATAGTCTCATAACTCAAGCATACATAAGTGGATGAAATTCAACCTCATGTCCTTCAATTCAAAAAGGCAATGAGTTAATCAATTATCATCAATGTTGTTGGGCATTGGGCTACTTCCATGTTAAGAAACACAAGTTCGATGCCATATTCAAATGAAAGATTTCATATGCATATATGAAGAAACATTTGATTTGCAATTTCTTTAAAAATACTAAAATACCATTCCTAAACCAATATCTTGAAAATACAAACATCATTGCTAAATATTTAAGATGCATGCATATCTTTTGTTGATTTGATTAGGCAAGAATATCTTATCTATGACTAATTTTACCTGAGAAAAATTATTGTTATCATCAAAGAAAATAATTTAAATTAAATATTAATTTATATTTTAATATTTATTCACATGAGAAAGTATTCATATTCCATTGGAGGAATCTACCTCCTCAAACTCAACAAAAAGGCTAGAAGCCATTACAACAAAACTCATTATATTATGTGCAAGAAATGAACCTAGGTAATCAAAGTAACAATCATTCTTCCAACCGACTCGAGATAAACCCGAATAACATAAACTCATATTTGAATATTTAAATAGCCAAATAATTATTAATATATTGCTTTTATAAAAAAAATATAAAATCCATATAACTAAGTAGGAAAATTGTAATATTTTTTTTAAATATAACAATTTTTTAAAATACCACAAAGTTATATATGCAAATTTCAAAAAATATTAACTAATTTTCACTAATATGTAACAAATACACAATTAATATTGTTCTTTGAATACATTAAAGAAGAGAGAAATAATTTATAACTGAATGAAAAAAATTGAAAGATAAGCACACATAGGTAAATGCACAAATATACGTGGTAAAACCTTGACAGGGTGTCAAGGAAACCTCCACGAGACAAGGGATTGGAAACTCTATTAATCAAGAAATATTCTCCACATACAAGCCTCTCGAGCCATCCCAATTTAATATGGGCAACTTTTTATTCTAACTTCATTTCGTTATACAAACAGCTAACTAGTAATAAGCAAATTTCCCCAAAATTACATTAATTACATTTCCTGTCATATTCAAAAAACTCCACCTTGACAACAATTTTCCTAATCCCTTGTTGTCATACTTCAACAAACTTCACCTTGACAACAATTTTCCTAATCCCTTGCCCATGCCCATTCATCATCTTTTCTGCAAGCTAAGAGAAGCGAGACACCATCTCATCTTCTCTATTGTAACTAGCTTCATGAATATATCTGCATGATTTTCCTATGTACGAACCTTCTTGAGAACTACTTTGCCGCCTTCAATTACATGTCTCACAAAGTGATACCTTACATCGATGTGCTTGGTCTTGTTGTGATAGGCTGGATTTGTAGCCAAAGGAATAGCGCTCTAACTATCACAAAACACATTCACTTTCTCCTGCGTCCTTCCAATCTCATCAAGCAGACCTTTTAACCAGATTGCCTCTTTACAGGCATCTGAAGTGGCTATATACTCTGCTTCAATAGTGGACAAAGCAACTGTCTCTTGAAGATTTGACATCTAGATGATTGCTCCACCTACAAGAGTAAAAACATAACCTATAGTAGACCTCTTTTTTTCCAAATCACCTACATAATCAGCATCCACATATCTGCAAACTGAACCTTCACGACCATCAAAGCTGATGCAATGGTCACTTGTGCCTCTCAAATACCGAAGCACCCATTTCACTGCTCGCCAATGTTCTTCTCCTAGATTTGCCATGAACCTACTAACAACTCCAACTGTATGTGAAATGTCAGGTCTTGTAGATACCATCGCATACATTAAGTTGCCTACCACATTTTCATATCGTACACGAGACATATACTTCTTTTCTTCATTATTTCTAGGACTTAAATTCAAAGAAATCTTAAAATGGGAAGCTAATGGAACATTAACAGGTTTCACATTGTTCATATCGAACTGTTCAAGAACTTTCTCCACGTACTTCTGTTGTGATAACCAAAGCTTACCATTCTTCCTATCTCTGTGTATCTCCATGCTCAAGATATGTTTTTCCGCTCCAAGATCCTTCATATCAAAAGTACTAGAGAGTTGAGCCTTTAACCTGTTGATTTCTTCCGTGCTTTTTCTTGCAATAAGCATATCATAAACATACAACACCAATGCCATTGAAACTTTTGAAGTATACGCAATGATCATACTCACTTCTAATAAAATTTTGGCTCACCATGAAGGAATAAAACTTCTTGTACCATTGCCTGGGTGACTGCCTCAGGCCATACAATGATTTCATGAGCTTGCAAACTAATCTTCTGCTGTGACCTTGTACAAAACCTTATGGTTGATCCATATATATCTCTTCATCCAAATCACCATGAAGAAAGGTTATTTTAACATCTAACTGTTCTAACTCAAGATCAAGTAATGCAATTAGTGCTACATAGTACGAATAGAAACAAGTTTAACCATTGGTGGAAAAATATCATGAAAATCAATACCTTCAACTTGAGAATACCCTTTTCCAACCAGCCTCGCCTTATACCTCTCAATACTTCCATCAACTTTTCTCTTCAACTTGAAGACCCATTTTCACCCAACAACACTTCTCCCTTCAGGAAGTTATACAAGATCCCAGGTATTGTTCTTGGCTAAGGAATCCATTTCTTCTTCCATATTCTTTTTCAATATCTCACCATCTGCATCATCTGCTACTTCCTGATAACAATAAGGTTCCCCGTCTTTAGTAATCAATGCAAAAGAAGAAGCAGAATCTTCATACCTTTTAGGTGTTTTTCTTTCCCTTGTAGACCTTCTTAGAGTGACTGGATGCTTACTTAGTTCTAAAATTTCTCCAATTTCCTTTTCTTCTTCACCTTTTTCATCATAAGTCTCTCCTTCCTTTCGACTTTCTAGAAAAGTTTTAGTCTCCAATTGAATTTGCTGATATGGCGATACCTACTCCCGTTCAACTTTTTCAACATCTAATTTTAGAAGAGAAGATTCATCAAATGTTACATCTTTACTAATGACTATCTTCCGTGAAGAAGGATCCCACAACCTATATCCTTTCACTACATAATCATACCCAACAAAGACACTAAATTTCGATTTTGGGTCTAACTTTGAACGTTGATTTCTAGGAATAAGAGCATATGCATCACACCCAAAAATCTTCAAATAAGAGTAACCACAAGACTGATCCAACCAAACTTCTTCAAGAATTTTACAGTTTATGGAAACCGAAGGTGATCTGTTAACTAAATAACAAGCAGTAGATATTGCTTCTGCCCAGAACTCCTTTGGCAGATTAGCATTGTTGATCATGCTTCTAGCTCTTTCCATAAGAGTTTGATTCATCCGTTCATAAATTCCATTTTGCTAAGGATTATAAACAATAGTTTTATGTCTAACAATCCCTTCATCCTTATAGAATTGTTCAAATTCTAAAGAAGTAAATTCACTGCCATTGTCGGTTCTTAAAAATTTAATTGATTTTTCTGTTTTCTTTTCCACCATAGCTTTAAATTGTTTAAAAACATTAAATTCATCAACTTCCTTTTTCAACATATAGACCCAAACTTTCCAGGAGAAATCATCAATAAATGTTAGGAAATATATGCACCTCCATAAGACACAATAGGAGATGGTCCCCACAGATTAGAATGAATGTAGTCTAAAATTTGTTTATTATTATGATTACCAATCTTGAACCTTTGTTTACATTGTTTTCCATACATGAAATGTTTAAAAAAATCCAACTTCAAGGATTTCAAATTAGGAAGCAACTTGCGGTTCATCAGTACCTGAAGACCTTTCTCGCTCATATGACCCAACTGCGTACTTCCTTTGAGTTTGTATAGATTTCTGACCTTTTCTGCCTTCATAACCACCAAGGCTCCTTTTGATACTTTCAGAACTCCATTCTGACCTGTAAATTTATAACCATTCGAATCCAAGACTCCTAATGAAATCAAGTTTTTCTTTAGTTCAAGTACATGCCTAACATTCAATAAAGTTTTAATTGTATCATCATACATTTTAATTTTTACATTTCCCATCCCAACAGTCTGACAAGATGGATTATTTCCCATAAACAGAGAACTACCATTTATAGCTTTGTATGATGTAAACCAATTTCTGTGTGGACTCATGTCATGAGAAGCACCGGAGTCTAATAGCCAATTTTCAGCATCTTGAGAGACATTACAAACATGTAGGGCTTCAGAAGTTAAAATTTCATCAATCATACCTGAATCAACCTGATTTTATTCCTTATTCTGGTTTTCTGACTCCTTCTGTTTCCAACAGTCTTTCTTGAGGTGTCCAATTTTTTTGCAGTACTATCACTTGGCTTTACACTTCTTACCGCCCTTTGATTTTGATCAGGAATAACCCCTTGCTCTCTCCCCTATTTCCTTTGACCAACCTCTGGCCACCATGGCTTCTAGTGCAGATGTTTCAATACTGGATTTTCTTCATACTTCTTTAGATAACAGAGCACCACAACTTATTCAAATTTCAAAGTATCAGCAATGCTCAAATTGATTGAAGTTACGAAGTGGTCCCATGACTCGGGAAAAGAACACAACAAAGTTATAGCCTTGTCTTCTTCCTACATTTTAACTTCCATATCTGACAACTGGAAAATAAGTGTATTAAAAACATTTAAATGTTCTGCAACTTTTGTACCCTCCTTCATCTGAAGTTTGTATAGTTGTATTTTCAAATAAATTCTATTTATCAATGATTTAGTCATATACAAGGTTTCTATTTTTTCCCACAACCCTTCAACTGTACTCTCTTCAACAATATTAAAGAGAACTTCATCTTCCAAACATAACCTAATGGTATTTAGGGCTCAGGCATCCAAGTCCTCCCAGTCTGAATTTGTCATGCTTGCAAGTTTTTTCTTCACCCCATCTAATGCTTTGTGCAACCCTTGTTGCACTAGAAAGTCCCTAACTTGCAATTTCCACAATGAGAAATTGTTCTTCCCGAAGAACTTCTCCACCTCAAACTTTTCATTTGTCATTTTGGCCATTTATTCCTCATAGAATTCCCTTCTTACTTAAATTTCCAACTAAGTTTTTAAAAAAAACTTTTCTCATATCAGCTAGTTAGGTTTTCTTATTTCCCTTCTTCTACTAAATTCAATTTTCTCTCTTTAAATTTAGTTCTTCATAAATATGAGCCTTTTTTAATAAACAATTTCCTTAAAAAATTCTAAGTTCTTTCAATATTGTCTGCCTAAGTTCTTTCATATGTGAAGGAGAAACTGTAAGAAAATATGATCAATCAAATATTCAGATTGAATGTTTAATTTATCATAAGTGTGAAAGATTGTCAAACAATGTTTAACAACTCAACAAAACATATTTAACATTATGAAGATTACTGACAATTAATTGACATACAGGGACTTATAAAAATAGATAGTTGAATAATTCATTCTCTAAAATAGATTATAACTTCAGAGGATTTAATATAAACTTAAACATGGCTTTTTCTTACCTACTTATCTTCATTAAAATCAAATATATGCAGAAAAAAAACTGAAATGAATACTAGAAAATACTTATAAGGAGACAAAGTGATTCAAATAAATCCAGAATCCTTTTATTTATCATCAATAATAAAAAATCTCATACACATATGCTTACAAATGCTCATCCAAGGGTACAACCCTTAATAACTCGAATGGAGAGTTATTTATACTAGTTTCTATCACTTATAAGTATCTAAACTCATTACAAAAATAGTATCAAATAGTAGGAAAACAAAATTGATGAGTGATATGTCACTGTCTTCGAGGAAACAGTTAATGATGTGGCCCAAAAAATTTGCATTGGCATGTTGTTGGAGACAAAAATTTTCTCGATGGTTTCACATAAGTGATCCCATCTATCCTCAATTGGAATTTTCAGATTTACTAATTTCATGAAAAATTCATCTACTTCTGTGTATCTTTCAAAATTAGGCTTGTTGATGAAGAGATGTTTAATTTCATGTTTAATTATCAAATAAAAATCTAAAGCTTCCAAAAAATATTTCCCTGTCATCTGGCCTTTAATTCCTGCAAAATTAGCTTTGGCAATGGCAATGGTGTAGAGATTTTTACAGTACTCCTCCAATTTTATTAGTTTTTCATTGGGAGCTATTAATCCAGGAAATCCCCTGTGGTTTAGCATATTAAACTTAGTGTGAAATCTTTGGAAAGCAATGTCCAAAGTTTGACATTTAGGTTCTAATTGATTCAGAAAATTCTTCTTCTACAATACTTTCTTGATCTCTAGAATAGTAGTTGTTTTGTCTGTAATGTTGATTTGTTCCAATTCTGCTCTGCTTTTTGAGTTCAACAATTTAATCATGTCTAATGCCTCTGCTAGTTTATGCTTGAGTGTTTCCTTCCATTGTTCAATGACTATTTTGCACATGTTTATTAATTCCTCTTCCTGGAAAATTATTTGTATGGATGGCCATACTTCTGTCATTGCTTGGCTTATTTATGTCCAGACACTCTCCTTGGCTTGGGGCAAGGTGTCTTCCATTAGAAGCTGACTTTTTAACTTTTTAACCTTTATTGTAAATCTGTGAGACTTCTACATTTCTTCCATGTACAGGGTGTCAGTTTTTATCTTCTGAGTTTCCAAGGCTTTGAAATTCTCCAGCAGCTTTTCATTCTCTTATTTATGTATGGTCAAATCATGCACAAGTCTGGCTGAATCACCTGTTTTTGATGTAGATTCCATTGATGCTAATGAAGAGTTGGGCTCTGTATCTGCAACTTGTTAGTGTCAATATGTTCAGTGATCAAACATGCTCTTTCAGTTTATTTGCTAATAGTCCTAGGTCAAAAAAATTGTCTTTTCAAAAAAGTTTTCAAATAAATTTTGGTCATTGCATATGGTCTAGGTCAGAAATGATACTCCCCTCATTCCATCCATGAACATAATCATCTCAAAGGTCATGTCACTCAATTTCATTTAGATTCTTAGTTCAATCACTCCATCTCCATCTAGGTTTGTTGTCTAGGTGTCCTTGTTTTTCCACTGAAAAGTCCAAAAATGTCACCAAAAAGGGTGAACAAGGCTTCATTTTCATTATATCAGTCTTTTAAAGGGAGTTAGCATAGTTAGGGGAATAAAGTAAGACAATTTTTCTTATTTCAAAAATTAAAAACCGTCCTCAAAGTTTTTGGTTTCACTAAAAGACAAAAAGTCATTTCAAGATGTTATAAAGAGGAAAAAGTAGGCTTTTTCAACTCATTTTGTCTTTTCATCTTTGGTAGAGTTCCTCTCTTACCTTCATCTTGCTCTATAATCGTCAAGGGTTGGAATAAAATCAAGAAATTTTCTCCAAAAACACATGTGCTAAGCATCTGGAAGGTTGTGCTACGCATCTATGAGTGTTCTACGCTTTCGGGTTTTTTCTCCTAAATCACTCATATAAGCTCCAAAATAATTGCACAAGGTTTATACAGCTTCTAAAATAGTAAGTGGACATCTCACATCCTCCTCAAAGTCAATTTATCAAGCATAGCATTGATTTTCTTGTTTGCCTTCTCTCCCACTATGTTTTTATCTTTTCCTATCATTAAGTGCTTTTAGTGGAATAAACCCTAACCCTGTCATTTAAAACTTCATACACCTTTCACAAGCCCTATCCTATCATTCCCCACCATCCACACCCTCCCTAAGCATCATTTCCATCAAACCCTAATTTCTTACTACCTTTCCATTGGAAAAATAGGAAATTCCTATATTTTCCTAATTTAGCCACCTCCATCATACCCACTTCACCAAATTTCACTTATACTCTGAAGCTAACATACAACCCTACCTCCTGAAATTTTTTGGTAATTTATCTTGGCTTCATTACCCTTCATCTCACCGTCCAAACCTACCCTAACCCCTTCCTCTATTTTTCCAGATTCACTGCACATACCCACTACATCCTAAACACCTAGGGTTTATCCTTCTGATAGATATTATGGAGAGTGAGAAAAAAATACACAAATGAGGGCACCACTTCAGATTTTATCCCTCCACCTTGCAAGAATTCAATGCCTCGCCTTTTGCCAAAAGATGCTTTGAGAGGACTGGATACTTGAGATTCTATGAGAAAATCATGGAAGAAGGTTGTCATCTCCAATTGACAAGCTTATTTTCCACTAGTTTCATTATGGGAAATGCCATCATTGTAGGTGTAAATTTCAACTTATCAGCAGATGTGATTTCTTCAGCAAAAAGTATAGCTAGTCATGGACAAAATTGGTTTAAGGGCATGGACATAGACCTTGAAGATTACAAAATATTCGTCAAACCACATACTAGAGAGATCCCTGAGTACATTTTCCCTTTCAGGCACCTCCTTGACAAATATTCTCCTTTGATGAGGCTAATTATGAGATATTTCACACATGAAGGGAGATTTTCTAGGTTGTATAGGTACCATATCAGATTATTGATGCACTATACCTATACTAAACCACTTGACTTGCCAAATTACTTGTACATGAGTTTTCTTAGAATGACTGAGAAGGTTCAGAGTAGAAACAAAGATCATTATCCAAGTCTATTCCACCATGGTCTAATCAAACTCATTGTTTAGCATCATCTCTCAGCCATCAACATGACTAGGGAAACCTTCTTGGAGAAAGTAGCATAAGCACCCACCACTAGTCCTCTTGTCATTCATATCACGCCATCACCATTAGTATCAGCACAGCCAATGGAGGTTGGACCCTCTAGCATGCAAACTCAAATTTCAAAGGCTCCTAGGGTTCTTGAGGTAACCCACACCTATGAGAAGGGAAAGAGACATGTCTTTACTCCCAAATCCATCAAAAGCGTATCTACACTTGATACTATAATTGAGCATAGATAAATATAGGAGCAGCCACTCATGCATTAGATTGAATCACCATTGCACCAACATGATGAACAAGCACCCTTGGAGGTTGAGGTGGAAGAGAAGATGAAATTTAAGTAATTGGATGAGATCATAAAGGAGAAGGATTAGGAAATATCAGAGTTGAGGGGGATTTTCTCAATTGAAAATTCCCAAATTACTTTCTTACAGCAAGAAAATATTCAGTTAAAGGTAAAATTTCTCCTCCAAGAAAAACCTAAAGTACATGTTGATGCATACAAGGGAAAGGGAAAAGAGATTTCATATGATGATGAGATGGAGGATGTAAGGGTTGAAACAAAAATAATAAGACCAAGGACAATAGACCTCAAAAATGCGCTTTAGAGAGAAAGAGAATCAGCAGCTCCTAAACCAGGTTGGCAGATCTTTGATGAGTTGATTCTTGATGAGATCGATCAAGATAGAGATTATTGGATTGATACGGTCAATAGGCACATTTAGAATATTTTGAATAAATACAAGAAGAATAATAACCTCCATAGGCATATGGCCAATCATTATTGCACCAGGAACAAAATTTCACAAACCAAGCTCAAACATGTGAAAAATAAGCTTAAAGAGGCTCAAATGAAGCTTAAGGAGAAATAAATATTAGGCCTCGTTACTGAGGAAACCATGGTTTTTTAGCCCATCCTCCACAAGTCTTATAGAAAAAAAATTACATAATTTTGATAACCTTTTTCATTTTTGATGATTTTTGCACTAATCTGAAAATCCAGCCTCCACGAATGTGTAGCGCCAAGGCGCTATGCTTTTCCCTAGGGCACCTAAATGATGAATGGCTTACATGGTTGGATGCATTTTGATGAGTACATCACATATTAGGAACCATTTTTTCATGAAAAGCTCTATTTTTGTAGAAAAATCCAAAAAACCATAAGTTTTCTATGTTTCTGGCACTATTTTTGACATGACGTTACGCATCTGGAGTAAGGTTGACAGAATCAACTTTTGGAGGCCTTCTAGGGGGTGTATTTCAAAATTCAATATGTTTTGGAAACTAGAAACACGGGGCTAGTTGACCTATCTTCCATATTTGGATTTGGAGTCTTAAAAGTCCCTCAAAATCAGCTACAAAGTGACACTACACATCTGCATAGGATTCCTCGGGACACTTGTCAAGCCCAGAAAAAGTCAGATTTTTGAGGTTTTGTTGTCCTTTGAGCTGGAATTGGAGTAATTGAGTTGGCTTTTGCCTCTTATCATGAGGAAACATGTAATTTAATGTGGGGGACACACACTCCTAGCCTTTAGCTGAATTTGAGGGAATGGTTTCTAACTTCCCTATATTATAGGAAGTTACTCATCTCATGTAATTATGATTCATTTTGGATGGTATTTCGACCCTATGAGGTGTCATTGTTCATATTTTATATAATTAGACCCATTTTAGTCTTTTCTTGGGTTGGATATTTTTTTTTTTTTTGCATTAGAGCTATTATACAAGCCTTTTGGAATGAAATCAAAGATAGTGTTGTAGAATTTGTGTTGAGAATCCTGTGGTATGCCTTGGAGAATTTGTTCTTTCTCTGTATGTTTTTCTTATCATTCAAAATGATATGTTTCATCTTTCATATACATGCTTCTATGTGTTTATCTTATGAGTATATAAGCATAAATAATTCCTTTTCACGCTATGTCTTAACAAGATTTACATTATATGTCTATGTACTTATGAATTAATAAATTCACCTTAGTGCTCATTTAGATTTCCTATCATTTAATCCTATACACAATGAAAAACTAAACATGCTTTCAATCTACCTACCTAGCCTCATCCATATTCTCTACAAATTGATCTCGAATTTAAACCTTAAACCCTAGACCTAGTCTCATAACTGTCATTTCCTATCCAGCACACAAACATCAAACAAAAACCCAATTTACTGAGCTTATATATGTATCCTTAGATCATTAGATATTCATTCATTTCATTAACTGAAAACTGACATTGAGAGAGCCCTTTCTATTCCTAGTCGGGCTAGCTACCTCACCTAAAGCCTTTTTTGTGGTTACCTTCCTTCAGCTCCATTCTCAGCCTTGGGAAGCTGGGGGGAGTGATAACACAAATGAAAATGGTATTGTTCCAACTGGGATCATAACAAGATGATTTGACTGTTATTTTTCCTTAAGCAATCCTTCAATTTTCTCCTCCATCTTCTTTATCTGAATGTTCTTATCAATGATGAGTTTGAGCATCTCTTCTCTATTCAGTTCACTCTCCTCCATTTCCTTTGTCTAGGGGTCTTCTGTGGAAGGCATATTTAGCTGTTTTCGAAGAGCTGCAATGTCTACATTCTTCTTCTTTAAAATCTCTTCTACAGTTTGACAATTCTTTACGTCATACCCAATCCTGACCACAATGTCTTCTAAAGAATTTAACTTGTTGTCTTTAGATAAAGAGGAATTTTTTTATATTTTGAGTTGTGACTATACATTTCATAATGTTTTTTTCAACTTAGAAAATTTCATTATTGTATTAGGATTGATAGAGAATAGCATCTCTCCAAACTTCCTATGCATGTCCATCTGGTCTATGGGATGAATCTGGTTTGCATCAAATGAGAAAATGGTCTTCTTATAATCAGATGGAGACATGGGAAAAGGGACTTGGGCTTGTAAAAAATCCATTTGTATCCTTCCCTTTTCACTATCAAAAGCAGTCAGTAGTATGTGTTGTGATGTGGAAGTCTGCTTCCAAAACTTACCACAAAAATTTTTCTTCAAGGTTTCATTTTTCTATTTAAACTCCAAGAATTTGGAGAATATGTTTTGATCTTCTGATGAACTAGTTCCAAATGATTGAATGATCTTGATATGCTCTTGATAATCTGAAGAAGATGATGGAGTATTGGGAACACTTCATCTTTCTAATGTAGATACCTCTGGATCTCCCAAGTCTATAATTTATGGTTCCTTTTGACTTTGCTCTGTACAAATAATAAAGTGAGTCTTCTACTTATTTTGCAGGATTATGAATTCTTTGACCATATCTACAGAAGTTGAGGTTTCTTCTCTGGGCCTTTTATGTTATTTTCTTTGGGAAATTCGAGTCTGTAGAGTAGATGTGGAAATTATCTTCTCCTCTGCCTCTTGCAATGTATTCTCTGTCCAATTCTCATAATTCATAAACTTTTCAATTTCAGGCCTTGGTGTATGATTATATGGAGTTGTCTTCAATTCAACCCTCAGGTTTGAAATTATGCTGAAAGGATCATAAGACCAAGTGAAGCTTGGCTGGAAATTCATATTTTTAAGAATATCATATGACTCAATCCCTTTTGATCTGGTATTTCATATAAAGGAGCTTATCTTTGATTTAATATTAAACTGTGATTTTCTCTTCCCTGAAACAAAATGTAAATCATCCATGTTAGTCATTTTCCTAATATATTTCAAAGATAATATTCTCATTGGAACATATTTGGGCAGTTTATATGGTGTTAGCTCACAACCATATACTTGAATCTCTGTGTAATTATGGTATAAGTACCAGTCTTCGGTTTTAACTTGATCACTCAAATGAAGGATTCTTTTGATGTCTTGGATGATTCTAGGCTCATTCTGACTGCAAAGAAGTTGTGAAACTAGATGAATCAATGAATCAATGAAGTCTACAAAAGAAAATTTATCTAAAATAGGTCTGACCAATTTTTTCCAATGAATCATTGACTGGTTAACTCCCTGATGATCCTGCTTGTACAATGTAATAGGCATTGAATCTCCCTATTGAAATAGAAACATATGAATAAGTACAGAGGTGTACTTAAACATTCCTTGGGTTGTTAGATTCATCAATTGTTCATGCATATTATCAGTCAAAAATTGGTTGTAATTTTACATGAATGCAGGCTGCTGATCTTTGGAAAAGATGGAAAAGTAACCAAGGATGGGTTCATCTATTTTTATGTCATATGGATATCCTAATAAACAAGAAATTAATGAGACAATGTGCCTGGTAGCCTCAGGAAACATGGAGGATGGATAAAGTGGGTTTTTCTTTGGAAATTCAGCATCATCAGGAAGAAAGGTCTCAAAAATTTGAGCTCTCTAAGGGAAAGTGAGCTTATGATATAGCTCCATAAGAGTTGCTTGGGAGAAAAGATTGAGAGAGTCATTTTGTGGGATCAGTAACATGTTTTTTATGGTCTCTTGAGTCATGAATATCATAATGTTTCCATTCTAAGCTACCATTGCTATTTTGATGGGATCATACTTGGTTTCACACCAAGTGACTAGATCTGGGAATTCATGGGTTTGAGGGAATGAAAACAGAGGAAAAATGGACTCCCATAGCTTAATATCATCTTGTTGATCTAGATACTTATGTTTTAGTCATAGGTGCAATTCATGAAGTTTGAATTCGTACTCGGTGTCAACGATTTTGAACTATGAATCATCTAAGGGGACGTGGTCGAGATTGACTGGGGTAGAAATAGCATGGATTTCGTCAGTGATGGACTTATAAATTTTCCCTTTAGGAGCCATGTTTTCTATAGAGGAAAAATAAGAAGAAGAAGGGCTTGTTTTTGCAAATAAAACTATGTTTGGTACGGTGACAGGTAGTTGAACCAATGGCACAAGTATGTCTCTGTAAAACCTACAATTCAATAGAAAACGGTAAATGAAACAAAGGTAGTAGAAGGTATGGAGAGGTTATATTTATAATTATGCTCAAATTACCATTATGGGTGACTGTTAAGAAAATATGACCTTGGAGGTTTAATGATAACATTTAAGGAGCAATAGGAAATGAAACGGATAGATAACAGTCGTGGAACGGGATTAACAGGACAAGAAGCGCCACGGTAAGGGAGCGGGGCTTTAACGAGATGTACAGGTGTCGACCTTTTATTTGGTGTTAGGAAATAGTTAGGAGAGTAAATTCAAAGACCGTTGGAGGGAGTCAAAACCATAGATGGGAGGAAAGTGGATTTCGAAGGGGTAGGCGGCAGTAAATGGTTTCAAGCAAGCAGGGGGGTGCGAAACGTTTTGAAGGTGACACGTTGATGAGGGCCTACCATGAGAAAAATAAATTTTGGACCTCCCCCACCCACCCCCCCCCCCCCCCCCCCACCGCCCCCCACACCCCCCCTCCATCAAAAAATGGGAAACAGGGGTGTAAAAAGGCTTCCCCGTTGTTGACCTAGGCAAGGAAGAGATCCACTATCGAATCTTGCTCAATCATTAAACATAATACGACAAAAAATATTGTCGCTTGAGGAATTTCGATAAAGGCAAAAAGTGCTTTATTACAAGTTTAATTAATCATTAAATGAAAGAAATTAACTAGTTTAAACATAATTTAACCTTTAATCAAAAAAAAAAAATAGGTGCATTTAAATAAGTTGCCACTATTTTCTTTTCTTTTATTCCAATTAAGTAATTTTTTCTTTTATTTCTTTTCAAACTACCACTAACATTTTTAAGATATTTGCCTTCACTTTTAGAGCAATCTAATTCTAACATTTTTATGATATGAAAAAATTTTTGTTCATCAATCCTAACATTTTTTGTTTTTGTCTATTCATATCCAAAATTAAAATTTTTTGTTCATTTTTTTCTAAAATGCTACCTTATCAAAACCAAATAATGTTACAAAATCGGGTCCAACTGGGGACTGCTTCCTCCTGTAGGATGCAAAGAACAAGCAGATCCAAGTGCCTTCTCCTCATGCTAATGGAGTCTTTGCTGAGCAAAAACATTGACTTGAAAAATTAAACAAACTGGTATATGTACAATGATGAATGTGAATGATTCTTCTGCATCTTCAGTATTGGATGTAGTGCTTCAGGTATCTTCCATTGACTGGAAATGAAGAAAATTGTCCTTCCAAGTTTTGCAAGATGAAATTATTGTTACCCTTGACTTCTGCAATACTAAAAGGTCCAAACCATAGGTTGTCAAATTTTCCATGTTTTCCTCTTTCTTCCCTCCTAGCATCCCATCTCAATATTAAATCTCCTTTCCTGAAATCTCTTTCTCTAGATTTTCTATGAAAGAGACTTTTCATTTTGTTCAGATATTTCCTTAGCTTATATTGAATTTCATCCCTGTTTTTATTTAGTTCAATAATCTGATTGATCCTCCTAGAAAAATCATCAGGTTCTTCATTAATTTCTTGTAAAAACTTCAAAACATGGAAAGCTATATTTGTAGGGAAATGGATTCTTTACCAAAAACCAACGAAAATGGAGATTTTTCTGTAGATCTTTTTGGAGATATTCTATTAGCCCAAACTGCATAAATGAGGTGATTGTCCAAATTTTTCTTATGATCTTCTAATGTCTTCTTGATTACCTTGACCAGGCTCTTACTTGATGACTTTGCTAGACCATTTCCCTATGGATAGTATGGAGTAGAATGATGTAATAAGATTTGATAATTTTTTACAGAACTCAATCATTTTCAAACTACTAAATGTTGTTGCAGTATCAGTTACTATCTGTTGAGGACATCCAAATCTAGATAGAATGTTCTCTTCAATGAATTTGATCACTACAGTGTCTATGGAATTTCTAACTGGAATGGACTCTAACCATTTGGTGAAGTAATATGTTGCATTTAGTATCCATCTATGCTGGTTTCTTGATGCTGGATGAATTTCCCCTACGAAATCAAATCCCCACTGTAAGAAAGGTTCTGAAACTAATATTGGAACCAAAGGTAGTGCTGCAAGTTTTTTCTTTCCAGCAAACTTTTGACATGGAATGTGGCTTCTAACCTTTTCTCCTACTTGTGAAAACATATTAGGCTAATATAATAATTCTCTCAATTTTTTATATGTTGTAGTTCTCCAGGTATAGTGTCCTCCACATATACCTGCATGAAACTGCTCAATAATTCCTTGTGTTTCACTTTCTGTCAAGAAAAGAAAAAGGATATTAAGTGGATCCTTCCAGGATAAATTGCATTGATGATACAATACTCTATAGCTTTTAACTTAAGTTTCTTACATTTATTTCTTGAAAATTTACTAGGAAACTCATAGTTAATAATAAATGTACAATATCATAATACCATTCTGACATCAAGAAATTTCCATCAATATGAACAGGTACTGATTGAATTGAATATGAAGGTTCCCGAGTGTTCTTCCCTTCTGATTCTTGGGAATGTTCTTGTGGATTCTCCCCTTCTGCATTTAGAGAAGGTTCTTGTGCTTTCTCCCCTTGAGATTTTGGAGAAGATTCTTGTGTATTCTTCTCTGAAATTTCAAAAAAAAAAATTTATCCCCAAGACTTTACAATTAGATTCAGCTAACAATTCTACCAAACCTTGAACTTTTACTAACTTTGTAGTTTTGATACTAATATCAAATTTGAGGATTTGGGTGATCCATCTTCCTCTTACCACATCAGTGTTTGGTTGAGTTAGTATGGTTTTTAAGGCACTGTTGGGAACGTAAGCAGTAATGGTTGAGTGGAGGACATAAATTCTGAAGGAATTTAAAGCTTGCACTAGGGAGTAAGCTTGTTTTTCAATAATGTCATATTTAAGTTCTGCATCTTTCATGAATTTATTGAAAAAGGTTATATGTTGATCATCATGATCTTAATTCTTTTGTAAAAGGACAAGAGCTAAAGTGGTTTCAGAGGCAAAGGAAAATATACTAAAGGGTTTAGAATAATTAGGGTTAGCTAAAGTTGGAGCTTTAGAGATGGCCTTTTTAATTTGGTAAAAATAATATCTAGCAGGTATGGTCCATTTAACTTCATGATTCTTCTTCAGCATAGCAGTGATATCCTTAATTATTTCATCATAGTTAGGAATGAATCTCCTCAAGAATTTAATATTTCCAAGAAAAGCTTGGATCTCCTTCTTATTCCTTGGTAATAAAAGTGATTGCATTATTGATACCCTTTTAGGATCAACCACCACTCCTTCCATAGAAATGATGTGATCGAGAAGTTTTCCTTCTCTGATAGAAAACAAAGAATTATTGGGATTGAGTGATATCTCGAAATTTCTACACCTGTCAAAAAATTTCATCAAGTGTTTTAAATTTTTCTGATCTGAGTTAGAAAATACAATAAGGTCACCAAGATATATAATAACAAATTTGTTTGTCTTACCCACAAAATTTAATTTCATTTCTTTTTGAAATGTTGCTCCATCATTTTTTAATCCAAAAGGCATCCTGGCATACATAAATGCACCCCAAGGAGTGGTAAAATCAGTCTTCTCTCTGTCTTCTAGACTCACCATTATCTGGTTATATCGAGAGAAACCATGAAGCATTGAAAGTCTATTTGCAGCTGAAATTTTTTAAAGAAAATGATCCATTTCGGGTAATGGGTAGTTGTCTTTTAAGGATGACTTGTTTAAGTTCCTGAAGTCTACACAAAGTCTAATTTCCCCATTATTCTTCCTAACAAGAACTAAATTAGCTACCCAATCTGACTATCTTAATGGAACTATGATTTGAGCATCAAGTAACTTCTTAAGTTCTTTCTCTATGGTAGGGAGAAATATTGGATTGATTCTCCTTATTTTTTTCTTATAAGCTTTGGCTTCATGTTTTAATGGAATTTTATGCTCAATGAGAGTTGTATCATAATTTTTTAATTCAGCATAAGACCAAGAAAAATCATCCTTATAAGTTTTAGGAAGTTTCAGATATTCAGTTTTTATTTCCTGAGGTAGAGATGCACAAATTTTAATGTTCTTGATATCTTCAGGTGTTCCAATGTTAGATTCTTCAATATCATCTTTAGGTGAATTTGATATTGGATTCTTGGGAACATCATTCTTGTCAAATAACTTCTCCATAGGGACTATATCTTTAGGAATAAAATTGTTTGACGATTGAATGATATTATCATCAACCATCTTTGAATTTAAACCAAAGCTTTCATTTTATTTAGTAAATTCATTCATATCTGATTGATCTTCTTCAATTTGAAAAACAGAGAATTCATAAAGGACCTGTAGAAAATATTTTATTTTTTCATCATATTAAAATATTTTCTAGTATTTAAGATTATCAAGAATAGATGGCCTATATTTAACTTGAATTTGATTTTGCACTTTAATTTTATCTGGAATTTTAAATGAACTAGTTGAAACAGCTAGAGAGTCTGCATGAATGTTCTCATTTCTAGGGATTGTAGTAATATTAAATGCATGAAATAAATTTTCAAATGAATCCCAAACCTCGTTTCTATAAGACCTAAACCTAGGATTCTTTTTTTGGGAAAGATTCCTAACTTGTCTAACTATGAGTTCAGAGTCACTGAAAACACCTAGATTCTGCACTTTAAGACTTCTAGCTAGCTCTAAACCTACAAGAAAGGCTTCATACTCTTATACATTATTAGTAACATCAAAATCTAATTTGCAGGATTGGGTTATGTTTTATTTTTCTAGTGAAATTAAAACAACATCAGCTCTAGCTCCATCTTCAGAACATGCTCCATCAAAGTACAGATTCCAAATATCAATTTTGACAGTTTTTGGGGCTTCTACAACAACTTCAATTTTAAGTTGATAATTTTGTAAATTATTTGAAGATAATTGGAAACAACCAAAACCTTCATCAACTGCATATATGGGATGATTTCTAGCTTTATCTTCTTTACAAACAGTATGAATGAATCTTACCTCTCTATATAACCTAAGGTTTTCACCCCCATATATATGAATTGTGACAAAAGACATATCCATCTGAAGGCTCCCTCCTAGCTTAGCACAACAGGATCTTGATAGAATCATTCCAAACTTAGGAGGGTGTTGACGGAAAAAAATGCCCGACCAACAGTAAGGGGCCCTGGTATAAAGTCCCAACTAGACTCTAGACCATTTGTGATAGGGATCTCATCCGGGGTGTAGGTTCAACTACTGTTGAAAATGCATTTCTCGGATGTAGGTGTGTCTCGCGGACAAGAGGATGAATGGCTACTCGAATGATATGAAACAAATGGTCGATGAGTTCTCCTGAAAATGAAACATTATAAATAGCAAAGTGATATTCAAAGCATGCAGCCAAAGGAAATGTTGTTAGCAACACATCATTAGGGTCATGCTCATAAAGAAGCTTGCTTGACCATAAAAGAAACAGTTCTCTATGGTCGAAACACCCTTCAATTCCTTAAGAATTTTCTGCAATATTAAAATGATATCAACAACTAAGTTATTAAAACATCCCTGAGCAAAACCATCCACATATCATTAACACATCCAAAGAGCTCAAACGTACATATGATATATGAATAGAAAACGCAGACTAGTCAATTATAAAAGATAGAAAATACATAAAGACATAATATTCATAATGCTAACACACATGGGCTTTCATCAGATCCAGTAGTGGAGTCAAAACATTGTTTTTTATCCATTCTCGTGATCATGCATTCCATGCAATACAATTATCTCTTCTCCTTGTGGAGTCCAAAAAAGGTCCATTTACATTGTCCCCGGAGGGAGTACTTATAGAACCAAAAGTGACCTTTGGGTGGCCCTGTCCTTTCAGCTTCCTGACTCTTGGCATATCCTGCGACCCAGGTGATGTTGCGACCTGTGACTCGGTCCTATTTACGACCTGCGACTGGATTTTGTTTCTGACCTGCAACTGGGTCTTGTTTGCAACCTATAACTTGTAAACCTATTCCTTTTCAAGGGAGTAGCTATCTGATGGAAAGGCTTGGTACTTCTATATTTTGTTGTTCCCTGAGATAATTCTACCACGCCTGATAATCTACGGCCACTGGAGTGACCTAAGCTGTGTCTTCTCCCAACCTGTGAAAACACTCGAGAGCGTCTGGAATCAAAGTGCGCCTCTTTACGAATATTTGATTGGATAGGGGGGCTAACTTGGTGTAGATCCAAACATGTGCGATGATGAACTGATCAATATTCTCCTTTGAGGCTGGAAGGTCCTTGGAAATAGCAACTTTCCTGATTGGTTCCATAAATTCTTGGATGTCTTGGGTCACTTTCGCCCTTGTCTTCTTCTCAGCCTCTTGTTGTGCCTTGGCCTCTTTGTCTCTTCTTTCCTGTTGCTCTTTAAAAAGAATACTACTTGTCATATTCTAAGCTTTTTAGCTTTGGAAGATGAAGCTCCTCCTACCAGGTCCTTTATTTTTAGCATGTCAACCTTCTCTTCTAAATTTTGGTCATCCTGACCCTCTTGATCCCCACTCAGGTCAATTGATTCTTCCGGTGCGGATTCCCTGTCTTTGTTGTACCAGTTTCTAACTTGTTCCTCAACAAGGCATTCTATGTGTTGGTATTTCTAATTGAACTTGGCCCGTTTGCAGTATGTATGGACGATCCTTTCAGGATCATATTATCTATGGGTGAGGGTTACGAAATGAAAACATTTAATGTCCTCTGTCTCTACTTCTAGTTATTTGAAATGCTTAATAGTGTAGGCACCAATAGTAAGCGGGAGGGTAGGCCATGGTTTCTTTTTTCCTTTGTTGAGGACCTTGGAAAACTCGCTCGACATTTGGTAGCACACCTCTTGTAGCAGCAGTTTATCAGTGACATACTTGGGTAGTGTGTGAGGCACCTTGAATGATACGAAGACCCTGATAAAATTACTCTTTGTAATAGGAAACCAGTTGGCTACCTGGGTTACTATTTCCATAGCCTGCCTAGACATGCAAGGGGCATCTTTACTGAAAAGCTTCCCGTAGAGCGCAAGGATGAAATTGTCTGAGATGGATTCCATATCTTGCTTGCACCTGGAAGCCCAGAATATGTTCAGATATTTATGAATGGGCCCACCGCACTTCACATCCTAGTTATGCGACCATCCCTCAAAATAGTATCTCACGCACACTACGTCTAAGAGGTAAGAGGCCATGTATAATTTCGATGCGCATCCCTATTCCGGTGCTTGTGTCGCTAATATGTTCGCTCTGAGGGTCGATACTACTAGGTATGCCAAGTTGAAACAGGTGTCGTAGGTCATAGGAGGTGATTGCATACATGAGTGGGACACAAGCCCCATTGAAGGTAGTGGTGTCCTCCCAGCCATACATTCTGCACATCATTGTTTCCATGAGCTTATAGACCTTCCTAAGGCCATCTGTCTTGTACTCCTGATCCTTCTTTGCCTTAAACTTCTCAGGGTCCTCCCACCAGCCCTTGAAGGTTTCTGGCATTGGTACTCATGTGTGGTGACCCAATCAGTGTTGAAGGATTCATATTGAGAGGGGAGTGCATAGTATACTTCTACATATTTTCTATTCAAGTTGGAAAATTTTTTCCCTGAGTGGTCATGGATGACCCAGAACTTGGAATCAACTTTCTGGAGGATCCATTCGACTACTTCCATGCATGGGAATATTGGTGGATGAGCGCATACGTAGTGAATCTTGGACTTTTTAACCTGAATATACACTGGTTGGTCTGTGAGATCTTCTGGGAATTATGGCTTCATGAATTCCTGATATACTTGGTTCCAGGTCATCTTATATCCTTTTCCAAAGATACAGGCGGTGTCTCCATAGATAGGGGTGGTGGAAGAGGTGTGTCCACTCCTGATATCAATATCTCAGGGCTTTTATTTATCTTCCGAACGGTTGGAGGCCCCATATCGCTTGAGGAGGAAGAGATGGAAACACACTTGAGCTCAACTTCAATATCCCCTAGCATGTTCAAAAAACAATCCCACGATAAGACGAATGCCATGATAACAAAATATGACGGGACTGACTAGACCTCTAAATTATTTGTTTGCTCAGTTTAGGTTGTTGCAACCCCTGTCAGTTTCTATCTGTATTATTATGGAGTTTTTGCAACTTCGCAACCTAGCAACCAAGTCACATGGTCACGAGGTCGCCCCTACGTGAAAGATCTAAAACTGCGACTCTGCGACTTGGTGACCTGTGACCAAGTCACAAGGTCATGATTCGTGTGGTCATTCGATGATCCGCGACCTACCGACCTTACAACTTAGTGACCAGGTCATGAGGTCGCAATGTCACAAGGTCGCGGGGTCGTAGGGTCACAGGATCGCATGACGGACTTCTGATAGAAATCTAAATGATCGCAAACCCTGGGGAATAAGGTGAAGGAAGGGAAAAAACTCCAAGGGAGATGGGTAAATCAGAATTGAGAACCCTCTCAGAAATCCAAGAAGGGATGTCTGCAGCAGACTGAGGAAAGGCAAGGCTAAGAAGAGGAGGCAAAGAGGATTTAGCATAGGTGCGTTGAAAACCATAACTGGATATATGGTGAGGATTTAGGTTGCAAAGGAATGGAGCCAAGGGAAATTAATAGGCTAGGGCATGGGGCAGGTAAGGATGCATCAAAATAAAACAGGAAATAGCAGGAGGATTAGGCAACTTACCCGGGAAAAAACGTGCTCTAGTTCACTCGTCAGACATCTTGTTTGCTTCGTCGCGCGGGTCGAATACGACCTACGCGACCCTTTTATTTATAAATGGGTCGCACATGTGGTCATTTAATGCAAGTCGCTAAGTCACAGATTGGGGCCAGACGAGTAACGACGCGACCTTATGACCTTGCGACCTCACGACCTGGAGGTCGCAGGGTTGCCAGGTCGCTCAGTCGGAAATGTTAATTTTTTAGCAAGGATGCGACCTTGCAACCTCATGACCTGGGGGTCGGAAGGTCACTAGGTTGCATAATCACAAATGTGCATTTTTCATAGACCTTACGACCTTGCGACCTTGAGGTCACAAGGTCACTAGGTTGCATAGTCGCAAATGTGCATTTTTCATAGAACTTGTGACCTTACGATCTCGCGACCTGGAGGTCGCAAGTTCACTTAGTCACAAATGTGTAATTTTGATCTAGATTGCGACTTTTCAATACTCCAACTAGCTCAACAAAAACAAGTCATGAATTTAGCTTTTAATACAATTACTTGAAAGGGACATTCTCAAGGTTCATGGCTGAGAGTGCAACAGACTTACCTTCATCAAAGCGGTCAGGGGCTCTGAAATTTCAAAAGGGGATTACCTTTTGGAGGGTGTTGTAGCGGCTACAAAAAATGGCGATTAACTGATAGAACCCAAAATCTCTGCCTGCGCTTCATCTTTGCAGGGGGTGAGGGGGGCTTAGCTGGTTTTTCCGTTCACCCCCGTGAGTCCCACTGCTCTCATCTCCGGCCCTTGCGTATTTTCTTCACTTTTCTGCACTATGTAGGATTCTTGTTCACCGTGATTTCATTTTCGACGACCAGACAGAAGGGATCGGAGTAACCTCATGGGCTTCAAGGATTTGGTATAGTTATTTGGTCCCTTTGTGTTGCTCTGCTGCCAGCGAGCCTAGTGGCCCCGACGGAGTCACTTTCTAGGTGTCACAGACGTTGTTCCGCTGCCAGCGAGCCTGGTCAGCACCCCTGCGGAGTCGTCGCATCACCTCTCTGTGCAGGAATCCTTTCTCAATCCTTTACCCTTTATTTCATGCACTAATATCACTTATTTAAATTTTCTCAAGGCACTTATTTGAATGTGCTCAAGGCACTTATTTTAATGTGGAAAGTACTAATTTGGCAGACGAGGGATCCCGACTTATGTTACTTGCAAGAGAGGTTTCCCCTGGTCTGCATTTAGGGACCTTTGGGTTTTCCCGAATATCCCTTTGTCTTCTGAGGTTGACCATGTTTCCCTTCCATCCAGTGACCTACTTCACCAAAACTTCCCCTTGTATAGCAGTTTCTCGAGCTAGCACACTGGGTGAGCTACTTGCATTTGGGTCCTGGGACTTGGTCGTGTTTCCCCACAAGGTGTCTATCACAGACAAGCTTGGGCCATTTTATGCTCTAGGGCTGATTCTTAGCAAGAAGATATTCTACTACAGCATGAAAATTTAGTAAGTAATACGTTTATCCTTAGACATGAGGTACTAGGGGAATGAAGTTTCGAGAGCTTGCTTGAGGCAAGTTGTTTATTGAAACACACAAAATAAACGAAAAACAAGAGCAGTAAAGGAAACTATGGTACAGAGCATGGTGACAACCCTGCAATAGGGGAATTTTGAGGTCTAAAATGGGCCACCTAAGGAAATTATAAAATAACAGTGGAAATAATAAAATAATATTTGATTACAACATCAAATTTTAGAGGGAAAATAGGAAAAACAATTTTTTCAACTCGTATTTTCAACTTATCTCCCTATGGGTTTACTCAAATTTCGAGCGGAAATACTCGTTGGATGAAAATTTTGATTTCTCATCCAAAAAGTACCCATGTTAAATACTTTCAATGGATCTTGCTACATGAAAAATGAGAAATACATGAAAAACGTGATTGCAAACACGTTTTTTCATGTATTTCTAAGTTTTCGTGTAGTAGGGTCCATCAAAAGTATGCAACATGGGTACTCCTTAGATGAGGAATTAAATTTTTCATCCAATGAGTACTCTCACTCAAAATTTGAGTAAAACTGTAGGGAGATAAGTTGAAAATACGAGTTGAAAAAGTAGTTTTATTATTTTATTATTTTTTATCATTTTACTTTTTTACTCCAAAAATGGTGAATCATCCCCCATGGTTGACATCATCATCTTGAATCCTATTGGTTCTTATAAAGTTTATTTTTTTTGTACATTTTTCTTAGGAGGCCCATTTTGGACCTCAAAATTCCCCTAATGAGGTTTTCAGGTGAAGTAGTGCTTCAGGTCATGCCTATTTACCAGGAGGACCTCGATCCTTCCTTCTAAGGTTTCGAGTCTATGTGTGTGGGAACCGACATTTTATTTGATCTAGAACGGGCCTGAACACAGGGCTTGGAATTTTGTGTGTTTCCCCTTATCTTCGTGAGCCTTGTCCCATTTGAGGACGAGGTCGCCAACCTCAAAAACCTTGTTTCCGATGGACTTTTTATCAAACCATCGTTTTATCCAGCTCTAGTGGATGGAGAATTTTTCCCGGGATTTTAGCCTGTCCTCCTCCAATTTAAACAAAGTGTCTATGTGGGCTTGCAAGGAAGGGCATGGGGTACCATGTGTTTCTTGTCACAACTGAAAGGTCGGGAGAGACAAGTTGGGAGGAAGAATTTCTTCTTTCCCGTAGACTAGGAAAAATGGGGAGGTTCCCAAGATTTAAGTGTGACCTAATCAACCCAGAGTGCGTTATGGAGGGAGTTATTCCAGTTCCAGTGTTGGGATAGCAAGGTATTTTTGATGATATGGATAAGGTTCTTATTGGTTGACTCGGTTAACCCATTCCCTTGGGGATAGTAGTTGATGCAATGTTTGAGCACTATACTGTTTTCTAAAGAAAATTCATATAACTTGAATGACGAAAAATAAGTAGCATTATCAAAAACAAGGAAGGTTGGAATGCCAAACCTGGTCATGATGTACTGAATGATGAAAGCTATTACCTCCTGATCATTGATTTTGCATAACGGTATTGTTTCAACCCACCTCGTGAAACAATCCATGGTCGTACGGATATATCGATGCTTCTTGGAGGAGTGTAGCAAAATTTCCCCGATCACGTCCAGCCCCCACTGCTGCAATGTTTCTTCCACCGCGACGGACTGTAATGGGGTGGAAGACCAAGATTCTCTAATGGAAAACTTTTGACATGCAAGGCATCTTTGAACATAGGCATGTGCATCCTTAAACAGAGTGGGCCAGTAAAAACCGGCTCGCATAATCTTGTGAGCATGGAATCACCTGCATAGTTCCCACCAGCTAGTCGTCATGTAGTTCCTTCAGGACATGTTGGGCCTCACTGTGCTTTAATCAGTGTAGCAAGACACCGCTATGATGCTTGCGTAAAAGCTTACCCTATACCAGCTGGTAGGATGCAACCTTCAGCATTATTGCTTGTTTCTGTTGGGCTATTCAGGTGGGGTCTATGACACCATGGCCAAGATATTGTAGGAGATCAAGGTACCATGATGGGGTGTTTCGTTGAGGTGTGATTTCACCTTAGTACATGTTTATTTCGTGATCCCAACATTCCTCTTCATTTCCACGCAGGTCTGTGGTTTTAGCAGCCATCCGGCTTAGCCCTTGCCTTTTGACAATGTGTGCAGGCTTGAATATCAAGTCATACTCTTGAACGCATGAGATCTAGTTGCCTCATCTCTCACCCAGATCCTGTTGCACAAAAGGTGACCATACTGTTGGGTGGGGTACGAACACCGTAACATGGTTCTTCAAAATATATGGCCTGAAATGTTTGACTTCCTTATACACCGCATAGGCTTGCTTGTCAATATCTGGATAATTCACCTCAGCACCTTGCAAACCTACGCTCATGAACGATATGGGTCACTCATCATAAATTCCATCTTTCTGAGTAATGAAGGTTGTGAGAGATGAGTCTGAGGCGAAGGTATACAAGATAAAGCATTTGCTGAAATCCGGGTTATGAGGGGAAGGTGCTTCTGCGAAGGCTTGTTTAATATTATCGAACACTTCTTTCTCGGGCGGATTCAATTTAAAATTTGTGTTCTTATTGAACATACCTACAGAGGTTTCACGATTTGGGAGAAGTCCAATATGCACTTTCATGGGAATTTGATTTTCCCGATAAACGACTGCAATGCCTTTTTGCTACTCGGGGGAGGAATTTGGGAGATGGATTTTGCGCGCTCTGGGTCTACCACTATGTCGTCTCAAGTTATGATGTGGCCCAATAGATTCCCTTCAGAGACTGCTAATATGCTCTTCTTGGGGTTAAGTGAGATCATGTATTTTAGGCACCTTTCGAAAATATGTTTGAGGTGGTTCAAGTGGTCACATTTGTGCTTGGAGAACATGACGAGGTCATCCAGGTAGACCACCACACTTTTCCCCATTATCTTTCGGAAGGAGATGTCCATGGCCCTTTGGAAGGTTTCCCTAGCATTAATCAGGCCAAAGGGCATGCATCTGAATGCAAACATTCCCTATTTGGTCCTGAATGTTGTCTTCAGACGCTCGAGTTCAGCCACTAGTACTTGGTTGTACCCTGAGAAACCATCCAATAATTGCGACTATCTAGGGAAAAACTCCTCTCGAACATGTCACTTCTAAAAAATTGCAGAGATAACAATCTTACTCCAAAATTCGTTGTTTGTAAACATCCTCTAAATCATGGCTGCAACCTTTCAAATTTCAAAAAACTAAGTGAATCCTTAATTAAAAACGAAATAAAAACTACTAGACTACCCCTTATAAAAATCTCTCAAGAACTGATGGTATTACATCTCTCGCTAGCCGCTTCGCTGCACTTTGAAATGTCGCGGTCCTTAGATGTCCACACCTTTATCAAATCTGATCATTGGAAATCTAAAGACATTAGGAAAAAGGACAAAAAATTAGTAGCGTTAGCTTATTCCATCCATCCCTCTTCGCATTAAAGTCGTTTTGCTAGATCGACCCCTAAACAGATCCCTCCTCACACTAATACATTCTTTGTTTCTGATAGATGTTCCCAGATCGATTTGGTGAAGAATGGCATTCCGAGCAATAACTATCATTTCTCTGGATCGACCCCTAAACAGATCGCCCCTCACACCAATGCATTCTTTGTTTCTGATAGACGTTCCTAGGTTGATTTTCTGAAGACTGACATCTCAATTCCGAGCAATAACCAAGCACAATCAGCGAAGACAGAGGACTCGTTCATTGTATCTGATCAATGCAGCATCGATCTGCTGAGAACGGATGAGTTGCCAGAGACGGAAGTCTCAGTCTTAACCATCCTAGCCATTTCACAAATCGAGCTGAAATCCCCTAACAGCCTAAGGGTGGACGCTCATGGAATCGCCACAGCAATACACATTTTTCATCATCCGAGTGGGGAAAATTTTGAAAGATTCTTCAATTCTTCTTATGTTATCCCTGCTCTGATAAGAACTGACCCCATCACCTCCGACCGTCAGCACCAACCCATCAGCATCGAACCTTTCCCATCAAAATCCTGGCAGATCAATCCCACACCTAAACCTATCGATTCCCATTCATTCTCTCATCCATCCCATAACTATTTGCAAAATCTAGATTTCAACAATCCCTCTGTTATTAACCTCTCGAGCATTAATCTAGACCAAGCCTCCATTTCCCTTCTGCAAAAAGTCTTAAATTTTTCCATCGCTCCCAAAAAAATCCCAGTGGACAATATAATTAGTAATATAGAAGTTGCATTAAAAGATATTAACCTCATTGAAGCAAAAGAAACAAGACATTATATCATGAAAGTCCTCAAACATGCTAGACCTCCTTCATGCAACATATCTAAGGAAGAAAAACTGGCTCTAAATAACCTAAAAAGAATAAAAACTTAATTATCTTAAAAGCAGATAAAGGTAATGCAACCGTAATAATGGATAGGGCAGAATATGATAAAAAAATGGAAGAACACCTAAACAATAATGGCTGCTATAAAATCTAAAATAAAGACCCCAACGCTAAAATTCTTAAAGAAGTTACCAAAAAAATAAAAGACTCATCTCTTGACACCATCATAAAAAATAGAATCACCCCTTCGAGCTCGATCACCCCTAGAATATATGGTCCTCCAAAGATTCATAAAAAGGACATCCCTCTAAGACCCATATTCAACACCATAGGCTCACCCACCAACCTCCTTGCTCAGTACCACACCAAAAAACTTCACCCCTTACCGGGAACACCTTGTCTTATATTAAACACTCCACATCCTTTGTTCAGTGGGCCAAAAACCTTGATATGAAAGACGAATATCTCATGGTAAGTTTTGACATTGTCTCCCAGTATACTATGATACCTATAGATGAGGCCATCGATGTTATAAAAACCATGACTGATAGCGAAACTGTAGATTTCCTAAAATTATGTTTAAAATCATCCTTCTTCAGTTTTATCACCTAATTGATATTGTTATCACCTAGATTGACCTCAGGCTGAAGGAAGGCATGCTAGGGTAACCAAAAACCACGCTTAACCTTGTAGCTAGCCCTACAAGGCAGGGAGAGGGCTCTCTCCATGAGAAATCTCAGTCAAGGACGACTGCAAAAATGATTTTAGGCTAGGTATAGTAGCTCAAAAGGATTTGATAGATTTTCTGGTGTTTTTTGTTGGATTGGATGGCGCTGGGTAGTTTAAGTCTGGGAAATTAAATCAGAAATGCAGAGTATTCTATGGGGCAAGGTAGGCATGGAATTTAACACCTTTGGGTTTATTATTTTGAATTGTTTAATACTGGTGAGGAGCTGAGGAGGGCATATGAGATGAATCCTTCCCAAATAGTAGAAAACATAAAATATTGAATGATTTCCCAAGGCGGAGCACTGTAACAATGGATTCTACCTATATAACTTGAAAACATTCAACAGAAATCATTGAACTGAATGATGGCATACATAAAATTTAACAAATGATTACAAAAGAATAAATTGTGCTAAAATTCCATACCACAAGGATCCCATAAAAAATAGCTACAAATCTTTATTAATTCCCTGCCAAACTGGTTACAAATATGTACAATCAAGCTCATAGCATCCCAGTGATTCCAACCCTTTTTCCACCTCCTACAAATGACTGAAAATTTACTTTAAATAGACATAGACTTAGGGGGCGAATCCATAGAAAGAGGAGTTGTTTCACCTACCCCCAAACCAAAACCTGAAGATAGAAAAACCCAACGGTATACCTCTGAAAGAGAGGAAACTATATATTCAACCCTCTCGAAGTATAATCTGTTACACCTACCCCAACAAATAGAAAGAAACAAATCTAGAACCCTGCCCCCTCATTTATCGTTTGTTGTCGTTCCATGGCTAATGCCGTAATAATCTTTGTATTCACATTTGCTCACGGCCTTAACAGAGATTTTTTTCCTTTAACCTGAATAAAACCCTTTTAAACCAAAAGAAAATAATAATAATAAATAAATAAATAAAATCAACTGTGCCTCATTTAACGGAGAAAAGCCCCTTTTTTCTTTGAAAGGAGCAGAAAGAATTTGGTGGGCCCGGAAATCGCAATCGAAAATCAGAAGAGGAGTGGGAATACTTTGGGCAGAGGAAATCGCGATATGCGATGAGCGATATAGAATAGGCTGATGCGATGGGAATGGAGCGATGAGCGATGGAAGTGATGAACGAGCAGCGATGAGGGAGCGATGGAGAAATGGAGCGATGCGATGGGAGGTGGAGCGATGCTGTGAGGATCGCATCGAAGAAATTGGGCAAGCGAGAGTTAAGCACGAAGGGTTATCGCATCGGCGGAAGAACGGAAGCGAAGTTAGCGCTGGAGGATTATCGATCACGCGATGCGATGAAGGACTATTGCATCGGCAACAACGAAAGGGCAGAGTTAAGTGGTGCGGGGAACAATCGCGCGATGCAATGTTGCAGTGGAAGGGAGATGGCGGGTTCGGCGCAGTGGGAATCGTGATATTGCGATGCGTGATTATCGCATCAGCGGAAACGGAATAACAGAGTTAAGTGCTGGCGGGATATGTGATAGTGCAATGGGTGACATTGCGATGTGATCGCATCGGTTATGATCCATCACATCGGGATTGTAGGAGACGAAAATTTCAAAAGAAAAAGGGACTTTGTGGTAAAGGGAAAAAATCATATAAAAAGGCAAAAATTGTAAAGTTAAAGGGCCAGCGGAATAATGGAAAAAAGGGGAGAGTTGTGTTTTTTTTAGCCATTATTCATTTGGGCATATTCTGATCCAGAAGCCGATTTTGGGAGTGTGATATACCGTTGGAAATATTTTCAAAGCTCCTTCTGATGAACACATTTACAACATGTTTTTCACTGAAGATCATGTGAAAAACATCTTTGAAAACCAGGCAGAGAAAAAAACCCCTTTGACCCTTGGTGACGGGCTGCGAAAGACTAATGGTGGCTTTATGGAGATAGCAGCTTCTGAAGTTTCAACTTATTACATATAGAAACATAAAATTACATAAGAAATGATATTAAAAACAAAGTACCCTCTTTTCACCTCAAAACATGTTTTGAGGTGAAATGTATATTAAGCTTAAAAGAACAAATTCTTTGACTTTTCCAGATACCATGCTTTGGAGTTTATTTGGCATCATCACGTCCTTGTTGATATTTATTGACACCTTCATCATCAATTTGACTATGGTGGAACCCTAAAACCTAATGAGACCAAACCCTATGACCTAATAAAATGAACTACAGAGTGAAAATGAATCATGACTGAAGACCATAGAGAGGAGAACCAGCCAGTATTTTTCATGAGGGAAAACTAATGAAGTGACCACAACCATCAGTGGATCCATGACCTAATGGATCGATAAAAAGTTATAGTATGAGACTCCTACTATGTGAATGCAAAAGAGCAAATTTTGATCACTGGTGGCAGTATGACAAGACTGACACTAACATCGGCTCCAATGGGGATGGTAGCTCCTTGGAGGTGCCAAGAACACCGTAGACCTAGTAGTCTTATCCATTGGGCAATGGATTCAATAGCTAAAAACCAGACTAAATACTGAAATAAACTTGACATGATAAACTAACTCAAAAGTGACTCAAGGCTAACTAAAACAAAACTTTAAAATTGAACATTGATGGCAGTACATCACCAAGACTTGAGGGATTAAAATCCTAATGAAAACCACCTATTTTTTGAAAGCATGTGTACAATCAGGCGATATCAAAAGTCTAGCGTAATCAATCAAGAAAATGCCTCCTTGATTGATTCTCCCAACCAAATTCTATGGACAACAATAAATCTTTACAGTTGGGCAGCCAGAAACATAGTTGACAATGATCTCCTTCATCACTGAATACTGCAATAATTACCTTCACTACTGACTGCAATATATTTTCCACTAGATCTTGAAAAACATGAAAATTTACCTCCTACTGATATATAAGTAACAAGGTACCTTTTTCTCTTGATTTTGATCTCTCTTAATAATGTACCTCAGCAGGAGTGTGTTCCTGGTCTTCAAAAAATTCTGAACAAGTAGGTGAGCAGATTTATTCTTGAAAAAACATTTCAAAGCATGAGACATGGGAAGAAAAATCTGAATGGCAGTTCTCAATGCTCTGGTCCTCTGCAGTCTGAATATATTTTTGATCATCTTCATATGACGTGGCAACCAGATTGTCATGTTTCTTATCACACTCATCAGTCATAAGAGAAAAAACTTCAGATTTTTCTTGAAACCCAAAACTGACATTTCTATCATCTACCACAGATTCATCTAAAGAAAATTTTTCACTTACTTGAACAAAGATCTCATCATGTTTTTCATAGAGGGAATGGATTACCTCCTCGTGAAGACTTTGTTCTGATGGGATGAGAAAATTTAAGTCTAAAACTTTGTTTTCTTCATTTGAGGTGACCTTAACACTAGATCTCTCCTTCATGGGATCTAGAAAAACATACTCTTCATCATCAAATTTTAAATCTAGATCTGGATTAGCCATCTTGACTTTATCACAATCTGAGATTGAAACCTCATTTTCCTGCATACCATCTTTTGTTGCAATCAGATCTGAAATAAGACCTTGTCTTCCATCATTTTCAACTGTACAAAGATCTGCATCCTGCTGATCTTGATAAGTATCCTCTAAGGTTTCTCTATGCTGCTGAAACGGGTTTTCATACAGGGCTTCCATGATCTCATCGTCCATGAATTCATCATCTCCATAAAAATTCTCCAAATTTTCGATGAAACTATTAACATGTTTACAACAGTTCTGAACTAATATTAAGGATGGAAAAGATTCTTTACACCTTTCAAAGAATATAGTATGAATATCCTTTAAACAATAAATACAAGCAGGTGGCAAACTTTCATACCAAGATCGAGCTTCATTTTCCAAAGTGGCCATGAACATCTTCATCAAGAAATCTTCAGGAAAATCAATCTTTAATCTACGCACATGCATGTGAAATCTCACCAGATGGAGAGCAGCATCATTACCTTTCACTTTTTTGAACATAGGAAAATTCCTTTGCCAATCTACCTTAGGCATTTTATTTGGGAAACCTGGAATGTGATCTCAGCTCATGGGAGCATACCTTCTTGCAACACTTTCCTTCTTGAAAAATCTTAAAGCCACTGATCTTCCTGCAGTGGAGTCACCATGAGGTGTTGATTTTATGGATCTTTCAGTAAATGGAGTCGCCAGGTGAATGGTTCAGCCTTCATATGTATCCAAATGTTGTTCACCATCAACATTTAGATATGATATTTTCTCATTCTTTTCCGGGGAAGATTTCTCTTTTAGTTCTTACTTTTTCTCTTCCCCAGTATGGTCACCACTATGTTAGCACCTAGTTTCACCTTCGGCTAAAGGAAGGCAAGCCAAGGTAACCACAAACCATGCTTAACCTTGTAGCTAGCCCTACAAGGCAGGGAGAGGGATCTCTCTATGATAAATCTAGGTCAAGGACGACTGCAAAAATGATTTTAGGCTAGGTATAGTAGCTCGAAAGGATTTGATAGATTTTCTGGTGTTGTTTGTTGGATCAAATGGAGCTGGGAAATTTAATTCTGGGAAATTAAATTAGAAATGCAGAGTATTATATGGGGCAAGGTAGGCATGGACTTTAACACCTTTGGGTTTATGATTGTGAAGTGTTTAAGACTGGTGAGGAGCTGAGGAGGGCATATGAGATGAATCCTTCCCAAATAGTAGAAAACATAAAATATTGAATGATTTCCCAAGGCAGAGCACTATAACAATGGATTCTACCTATCTAACTTGAAAACATTCAACAGAAATAAATGAAATGAATGATGGCATACATAACATTTAACAAATGATTATAAAAGAATAAACTGTGCTAAAATTCCATACCACAGGGATCCCCTAACAAATAGCTGCAAATCTTTATTAATTCCCTGCCAAACTAGTTACAAATATGTACAATCAAGCTCAAAGCATCCCAGTGATTCCAACCCTTTTTCCACCTCCTACAAATGACTGAAAAATTAAATTAAATATACATAGCCTCAAGGGGAAAATCCGTAGAAAGAGGAGTTGTTTCACCTGCCCCCAAACCATAACCTGAAGATAGAAAAACCCAACGGTATACCTCTAAAAGAGAGGCAACTGTTAATTCAACCCTCTACAAGTATAATCTGTTACACCTACTCCAAAAAATAGAAAGAAACAAATCTAGAACCCTACCCCCTCATTTATCGTTTGCCGTTGTTCCATGGATAATGCTGTAATGATCTATGTATTCACATTTTCTCACAGCCTTAACTGAGCGTTTTTCCTTTAACCTAAAGAAAACCCTTTTAAACCCAAAAAAAAAATCTAATGTGCCTCATTTAACGGAGAAAAGCCCCTTTTTTCTTTTAAAGGAGCGGAAAGAATTTTGTGGGAGCGGAAATCGCAATCGCAAATTGGAAGAGGATCGGGAATACTTTGGGCAGAGGAAATCGCGATATGCGATGAGCGATGGAGAATAGGCTGATTTGATGGGAATAGAGCGATGAGCGATGGAAGTGATGAACGAGCAGCGATGAGGGAGCGATGGAGCAATGGAGCGATGCGATGGGAGGTGGAGCGATGCTGCAATGATCGCATCAGAGAAATCAGGCGAGCGAGAGTTAAGCACAAAGGGTTATCGCATCGGCGGAAGAACGGAAGCGGAGTTAGCGCTGGAGTATTATCGATCGTGTGATGCGATGAATGACTATCGCATCGGCAGCAACGAAAGGGCGGAGTTAAGTGGTGCGGGGAGCAATCGCACGATGTGATGTTGCGACGAGATCGCATCAGCAGAAGGGAGATGGCGGGTTCGACGCAGCGGGAATCACGATATTGCAATGCGCGATTATCGCATCGGCGGAAATGGAATGACAGAGTTAAGTGCTTGCGGGATATGCAATAGTGCAATGGGCAAAGCCGAGATGCGATCGCATCGGCGATGATCCTTTGCATTGGGATTTTAGGAGACGACAATTTTAAAACAAAAAGCGACTTTTTGGTAAAGGGAAAAAATCATATAAAAAGGCAAAAATTGTAAAGTTAAAGGGCCAGCAGAATAATGGAAAAAAGGGGAGAGTTGTGCTTTTTAGAGCCATTATTCATTTGGGCATACTTTCCGATCCAGAAACCGATTTTGGGAGTGTTATATACCGTTGGAAAGATTTTTCTGAGCTCCTTCTGATTAAAACATTTACAACATGTTTTTCACTAAAGATCATGTGATAAAAATCTTTGAAAACCAGGCAGAGAAAAAAACCCATTTGACCCTTGGTGACGGGCTGCGAAAGACTAACAGTGGCTTTATGGAGATAGAAGCTTCTAAAGTTTCAACTTATTACATATAGAAACATAAAATTACATAAGAAATGATAATAAAAACAAAGTACCCTCTTTTCACCTCAAAACATGTTTTGAGGTGAAAATTATATTAAGCTTAGAAGAACAACTTCTTTGACTTTTCCAGATACCTTTATTTTGAGTTTATTTGGCATCTTCATGTCCTTGCTAATATTTATTGACACTTTCATCATCAATTTAAATATGGTGGAACCCTAAAACCTAATGAGACCAAACCCTATGACCTAATAAAATGAACTGCAGAGTGAAAATGAATCATGACTGAAGACCATAGAGAGGAGAACCAACAAGTATTTTTCATGAGGGAAAACTGATAAAGTGACCCCAACCATCAGTGGATCCATGACCTAATGGAGCGATAAAAAGTTATAGTATGAGACTCCTACTATGAAAATGCAAAAGAGCAAATTTTGATCACTGATGGTAGTATGACAAGACTGAAACTAACAGATATAATAAATACGTCATCAACAAAACTATTTACCAAACCCTCAATAAAAATAACATGAAAAGAACTTTCGACATCCCTAAAATCTCTTTGCCTTACATAAAAGGAACAATTGATAAAATTTCTAGAATCCTAAACAAACATAACATTAAAATTTCCTTCACTCCCCCTAATACCATCAAAAACATTGTAGACTCCGCTAAAGACACTATAAACCCTACACTACAGAAAGGTGTTTACACCATACCGTGTTCTTGTGGAAAAGAATATATTGGTGAAACTGGTAGATCCCTTAACATTATACTTAAAGAGCGTGTTGTCGACATATCTAGGAACAGAACTGAAAAATCAGCCTTGGCAAAACATGCTTTCTCATCCTCAGATTACATACATATGGAGGATGCTAAACTAATCTCCAAAGAAGAACATTACCTAAAACTAAAAATCAAAGAGGCCATAGAAATTGAAAAAAAGAAAAATAACTTGAATCGTGACGATGGCCTTATCATTAGCAATACTTGGAAACCCTTGATATATCACACCTCTCATGACAAATTTAATAAAAAATCATAAATCTTTAAAGGCATAATTTGTGACAGATAAAATTATATATAATTTTTTAAAAAACTCCCACACAATTAATCTTATAAAATTCTAACTGTACTATAAAAATTTTAAATAAAATAAAATAAAATAAATTTGACTCCCATTCAATTTATTTTTATAAAATTTTAACTACATTATAAAATATTTAACAAAGTAAATATAATTGAAAAGAATTATTAGAAAAACCTCTTATTTCCCAAAATTGGTACTTTATAATAGATACACATAATACATTTCAAAACATTGGCTTGCAATACCATTAACCATAATCAATTGGAGAAGTCTAAATAAATATCTCAATATAAAATACGTCTTTAGGTAAAACCTTTTATTATGAGCACCTCTCATTATTTATATAACCATGACCTATAACATCAAATTAGAAAGAACAATTTATAATAAATATCTTAATATAGAACTTCTGAGGAACATTAAATAATAATATAAAATAAAATAAAATTAATTAATTAACTAATTAAAATAAATAAATAAATAAAATAAAAATATGTATATATATATATATATATATATATATATATATATATATATATATATATATATATATATATATATATTAAATAAATTAAAATTACTTTAAGTTTCCTCTCAAACCGACCCCCTTAATAATAATCAAAATTAATAATTTTCCTAAAAATTTTACTGTTTAAACTTGGATCCTTTTGCCCTAATCCTCACAAATCTTTCAAAGATTTTTAGGCGTTTACCCCTGAGGATGGACTCACTTATGTAGTCTGAAATGTTGGGTTATGAAAATACTTGGAACATGTTATTCCTCTATCTTGAAAATGAGAACATTTCTCACCCAGAAACCATTTGAAGAATCTGTTCCATGGGGGGCACTGGGTAGTTTTCCTTGTCTGACGATCGGTTCAAATTCTGAAAGTCCACACATAAACAGATTTCACCATAATTTTTCCGAACTGGGACCAAATTTGACACCCACATTGAATGTCGGACTTTGAATATGGTGCGGGCATCTAGGAGTTTTTTCAGCTCCTTTTGGATCATTGGTTCCAGAGTAGGATGCACCTTCCTTAGATTCTGCTGGAAAGGCTTAACTCCTTCCTTCATTAGTATTACGTGCTAGATGATTCGTGTGTCATAAGTATGTAGCTCATCACACGTCTGGGTAAAGACATCTCGGTATTTCTTGAATAATTTAATAAAGGACTACCTCTCCTCAGGGGTGAATTTTGTACCAATATTAACGAACTTCGGCTCTGCCTCTGTCCCGAGCTTCACTTGCTGGTGTAGTAGGGTGGAGCTCTGCACCTTTGTGTTGGGAGGCCCTTGAAACCGGTTATGTAGGTCAAATAACTTTTCGAGGGACACGACCCCTTTGGGTATGGAATTCCCCTTGTGTTCATCCATTTCCTTTTGTAAGGCAATGTCATGATCTTCTTCCTCAATCATGGCATCCTTGAACACGTCTATGTTCAGCATGAAATCCAGTACCTATTGGTCTTCATTGAAAACGTGAAGATTAGTTACATTATCTGGCACTGCAGGCTTATAAAACCCATCTCTCAACAATTTCGATAGAAAAGCCATCCTTGAACAATTTCAATAGAAAACCCATCTCTCAATGGGGTAAACCTAGCGGCAGCATTTGCTAACATATCGGTTGTTGCATTATGCATCCTAAGTACAGAATATATATCGAAAGAATCAAAAGAAGAAATCAAACACCATACCTCTTGTTGATACCCTTTCAAATGGGGAGAAAGGCAGTGAATAGTGTTGCGTACCTCCCGGGTAATGATTTCGGAGTCGTTGATTACCTTCAAGCAACTGACTTTTAGGTTTATTTATTTCTTGAGACCGAGGATCAATGCTTCGTATTCGGTTGTATTATTGGTGCACTGGAATTCCAACCGGTAAGAGATCAGGAACTTATTCATTTGGGGATCTAACAAGATATAGCCCGCACCAGCCCCTTCGTGGGTCTTGGAACCATCATAGTACAGGGTCCAGACCTTGTCTTCAGATTTTTCAAGATCACAAGTGTGTACAAGAGGGGTACTCGAGGTGGAAACATCCGGTGGTCCCTTTGGCATGGCAGGGTCAAAAGCAATAGCCGCGAGCAACTCTAATGGTGTATCTTCAGAGACATGAAATTGAGAGGCTTGATAGAAACCGAACGCAGCCTCCAAGAAGCACATGCCCAGCTCTTCTTGTGCAAATCTAACGGGTTCGTTGGTTGCCTCAAGGTCGATCACCGTGTGTGTCATCTAAGGTTCGCTTTCAACACAGTTTTGATTATTCCCTCCCTTGTATGGGAGCCACAAGTGGTACCAGTCGGTGGCAAAGTATCCTTGTAGTTTTCTTGACCAATCCCAGCTCAATAACAGACTGTAGGATTCTTGGATATCTACGACCACTATGTCAATGCAATGATGCACCCTAGAGTTCGAGGAGAGGCGGATCAAGACGTTATTCAATTCTCCCATGATGGGGACCTGGAATCTGTCAAGCTTAATGATCCTGACATCGGTCTTCTCAGGACGGATGTTCAATTTCTGGCATACTGGTAGGGCCATGACATTGGTGGATGCACCAGAATCGACGAGGAAATTGTGGACGGTGAAATTAAAGATCACAAAAGACAAAAGAAAAGGAGGCGTGGATCCTCAGGAATTTGCATTGACATCATTTATGATGGACTAGAGGCTCACCGAAGCTTGGGAGGATGTGAAGCTTACCACTTTGGTTGTTGAGGTGGTTTTTTTTGTCAAAGATGGGCTATCGAAAGCTTTTAGAATCAAGTCTCGTTGGTTAGCTATCCGGGTGAGCTCATAGAGGGATATGTTGGTTCGCGTCTTCTTCATATCTTCGATGATGATATATCCAGATTCCGGGTGTGAAGGTGTTTCTGGAGAGGTACTTGGTGAACTTGATGACAATCTAGCCTTGGGGGTGCCTCGGGTAGCAGTGGGGCTAGATTTTTTAGGGGTGGCGGAATTTTCCTCAGAAAATCCTTCCGCTTCTCCTCGAACGAGTGATCGAAAACCGGGCCTTTTCTCCTTAACCTATAATTTCGGGGGGGGGGGGGGGGGGGGGATTGATGGGGGATACGGGCGCTGTCTCTGTCACTAGGGGAGGTCCTTCACCATGGATTACCTTGAAGGTGAGGACTGTAGATCCCAGATCCTCATCCGGGGGAGGTACTTCCTCGCTACCTGAGTCAACCTCCTCTTATAACTCTCCCATTGTATGATCCTCTAGGAGTTGATTTACCACAGCGGTCATGCTATTAATCCATTGATGGCAGATCTTTTCAAAGTGGGAAGCTTGACAGAAAGAGCAGAAATTATCTTTTCCGATCTCTTCTACGTTGAGACTTGTATTCGGGTTCGACAGAGAGCGACTAGTCGTGAGGTTGTTTTTCCTAAAGAAATGTTTCTGATTTTTGCTACCTGAGATGGAGTCATTGTTCTTCCTCTTCAAATCAGAGACTTCATTCGTCAAAAGCTTTAGGGATTTCGCGATGCTCTCGAAATCAAAAGGGTCTTTATCCTTTTCTCCGGATTTGTGGGTTGAGCATTGCGTTCTTTTCCCAGCAATTTTTTGGTCATCCTGGCTATCATGATTAATGGCTCCTATGGAAAGCGTATATTTCTTGATGGCGAGGGCGGCGGTGTAGTTTTATGCCAAGGTGGCTCTAGCTTCGTGTTTCATGAATACAGAAATATTCCGAGGGAGGTCCCTTGTGTAATAATCGATGGTGATGGAATCGTCCAAGGTCATGTTCGAAGGAAATTTGTTCAATATGGTAGCAAAGTGTTGGTTGAAGTATTTAACCTTCTCCTTCTTCTGGCACTTCAAAGTACTCAATTCTGTGAGGAGCATACAAGGATTCTTGTCTTCTAAAAACTTCTGGAGGAAGGTGCGGTGGAATTTCTCCTAGGAGGAAATGGAAGCGACAAGTAATGAACAATACCAAGTAGCAACCTTATTTTCTAAGGTATGGGGAAGAATTCGGCATGCTACGCTATCGGACAACACCCTCATCATTTGTAAGGCTAGGTAGAAATTACCAATGTGGTCTTCAGCCAACGTACCCTTCTTGGGGTCGAACTTAGGGAGGTGTTTCTCTGAGTGTCAGGGCATGTCGTGAAGGGGACCGTGAAGGCCTAGAGGAGATTGTCCCATCCAGGCTAGGGGTTTAACTCATTTGGCCCTATGGTGGGGAAGGATGAAGATATGCCCAATATCATTCTCGGACTAGCGTCTGGCGCTGGACCCAGAGGCTTCACCCTTGAGAGTGCATGTCTTGATTACCTCCAATATTTCCAATATTTATAAAATTTATCTAGTTGTAAAGGAAGGGAAATCTGTCTCGGTTTCGGCTGTGGTGGTGGTGAGTACGGTCTGTGTTTCGACTGTGTCCCCGACCTCTATCTCCCCGGCCTCTGTCTCCCCAGCCTCTCCCAGTCCCTTTCCTAGGTGGGTCGTTTTCTTGTGTGTTCTCATTCAAAGTCTGGTTGGGCTGGGGGCCAATGTTTGGTTGGGGCTTGGTAACTTCAGGGCCACCTTTATCAATCTCTCGGGGGCTGTCAGGAGGTTCAGCTGAATTCCGCTCAACCGTATCTTCGTAATCTTCAAGCATGAGACCTATAAGCTGACGCATGGACTTGACTAGGACACCCAGGCGAGTATGATGTGTCCTGGGAGTTCGCGGATTCGCAAGGGAACCAGTGGCGGGGAGGTTTTGCAAAGATCACGGGAGAGCGAACGCAAGGCTATTAGCTGGTCTTAGGTGACCTCATAGTAGGGTGGGTCCTCCTCTAGGGAATTTTCAAGAGGTAGAGGACCAATATTTTCATATATGATTCACCCCTGCGGGGTTTGCAAAGGGATATTACTTGCGTGGTGGGAGCCTACCATTCAGGCCCTCCTTCTAGCACCAAATCTATTGACGGGAAAAAACGCCCGGCCAACAATAAGGGGATCTCCCAGGTATAAAGTCTCAACTAGACTCTAGACCATTTGTGATAGGGATCCCATCCAGGGTGTAGGTTCGGCTACCGTTGAATATGCCTTTCTCAGATGGAGGAGTGTCTCGCGGACAAGAGGATGCACGGCTACTCGAATGATACGAAACAAATGGTCAATGATTTCTCCTGAAAATAAAATATTATAAATAGCAAAGCGAGATTCGAAAGATGAAGCTAAAGGAAATGTTGTTAGCAACACATCATTAGGGTCATGCTCATAAATAAGCCTTCTTGACCATAAAAGAAACAGTTCTCTATGGTAAAAACACCCTTCAATTCCTTGAGCATTTTCCGAAATATTAAAACGATATCAACAACTAATTTATTAAAACATCCCTAAGAAAAAACATCCACATATCATTAACACATCCAAAGAGATCAAACATACAGATGATATATGAACAGAAAACGTAGACTAGTTGGTTATAAAAGATATAAAATACATAAAGACATAATATTCATAATGCTAACACACATGAGCTTTCATCAGATCTAGTAGTAGAGTCAAAACATTGGTTTTTATTCATTCTCGGAATCATGCATTCCATGAAATACAATTATCTCTTCTCCTCGTGGAGTCCAAAAAAGGTCCATTTACATTGTCCCCAGAGGGAGTACTTATAGAACCAAAAGTGACCTTTGGGTGGACCTGTCCTTTCAGCTTCCTAACTGTTGGCATGGCCTGCGACCCAGGTGATGTTGTGACCTGCAACTTGGTCCTATTTCCGACCTGCAACTGGGTCATGTTTGCGACCTGTGATTGGGTCCTGTTTGCGACTTGCAACTTGTAAAACTATTCCTTTTCAAGGGATAAGTTGTGTGATAGAAAGGTGCGGGACTTCTATCTGTTGTTGTTCAAGGGAGAAGTTTTCTGATGGAAAGACGTGGGACTTCTATCTATACCATTTTATAGTTGTACGGGCAGATTGTTTCTACAGGGCAGATTTCTCGATAAGTTGTGATAAGTGAAGGCAAGTTTCTGTAGCACCCAGGATGAGAGCCTCAGCATAGATAATAGAGATTGATCTGGCCATTGTCTGCATATAGACCGAGATCATTCTCGAGGAGTAATCTATCCATGCAATTACCGTGGGAATCAATGCAACAACAGTCATGGATATGTCTCTGTATTGGCATTCTGCCTCAGAGGAGGTCGATTGCAACATTCTGTCGGGAGGTCGACTATTTTTCAATGTTTCTTATCACATGATCCTTGCCCGCATAAAATAATTCCAGCAAAGGTTTAATAAATCTGCAACTCATCTAAAAATCTTGAGTGAATCTTGTGTACGTGGAGTTGTGTATCCAAATGGGGCAAAGTTCAACTTAATGCCTTTTTAATTGCAAAATTCTAGCTTTCGCCAACATCTTTTAGCATTACTTCGCTTCTATTTTCTGAATTACAATCTGACTTATTTCCTGCAATAACACCAACAAGACTGGCGGATACTAAGCCATCTTCTCTATCTTAATGAGAAAACTACTCTAATAACCCCCTCTCCCCGTCTAAGAAAATAATTAAAATCTGCGGCATTTGTATTTGATCTGACAACGTTAAGCGTTCTTTCGGATTTGAGTCTGGGCAGCATTTGATCATTACTCCTCTAGAATGATCTTTGTCTATATGCAGATGGAGGTTAGCTCATTCTCTATCATCTATGTCGAGGCTCTCATCCTGGGGGCTACAGAAACTTGCCTTCACTTATCACAACTTATCGAGTAATCTGCCCTGAAGAAACGATCTGCTTGTACAGCTTCTTTAGACGAAATCACATCGTATGAAGCTTGGTTTGGATTCAAACCATGGGTTAAGCATCTCAGAGTTTTTGGTTCTATCTGTTATGCCTTAGTTCCCAAGGAAAAACGAACTAGGGTTGATGCACGAAGCTTAAAGTGCACAATGATTGGGTATTCTGATGAGAAGAAAGGGTACCAACTTTTGTCGAATGGGAAATTTATTGTAAGTAGAGATGTGATCTTTGATGAAAATGAGAGTAAGAGTGTTGAAGAAGTTGAAAGTATTATTCAAAAGTTAGAAACAAAAACTGATAAAAGACATGGAAATTTACAAAGTCAACCAAATTCACCAAGTTGGTATGAACTTGAATTTCCTTCATCTGACGATGATTCATCCAGTCCATCTTCTTCACCAACACCATCCAGGTCTTCTAGAATTTCATCCAACTCTCCTAGTAGTAGCAGTTCTTCTGGCAATGACTCTCCGCCCCCAGATCCTGCGGTTACTCAAGCCCAAACCAGTGAACATCAATTGCCGAAATGGGCGGTTCAACTTTTGAAAGATGTAAGGCCTAATGAACAAAACAAAATAGGAACAAGGGGATCCAAACAAAATGCAGGAAATTTTGCTTTGATAGCAAATGATTTTACTGAACCTTCTTCTTATCAAGAGGCAGTAAAACATAAATCATGGCAACAAGCAATGGTTGATGAATATCAGGCAGTTCAAGACAACAACACTTGGCAACTTGTTGATTGTCCTCAGCATGTTAAACCTATTGGATGCAAACGGGTTTATCGAATTAAGTACAAGAAAAATGGTGATATTGACAAGTATAAAGCAAGACTTTTTTCTAAAGGTTTTGCGCAGCAGGAAGGGATAGATTATAAGGAAACGTTTTCTCCTACCGCTAAATGGAACACCATCCGCCTCACACTTGCCTTAGCAGCTCAACAAGGATGGAAATTTCATCAAATGGATGTAAAAAGTGCTTTTCTCAACGACGATTTACAGGAAGAAGTCTACATGACTCAACCACCAGGTTTTGAAATTGAGGGACAAGAACATAAAGTCTGCAAACTAAAAAAGGCTTTATATGGGTTAAAACAAGCTCCCCGAGCTTGGTATGCCAAAATGGATGAATACCTTTGCAAAGTTGGTTTTCATCGCAGTGAATCTGATGATACCTTGTATGTACGCCAACAAGGTAAAAATCTGGTGATTTTGATTATGTATGTCGATGATCTGATCATCACAGGAAATAATGATGATAACATTGAACAGGTGAAAAAGGAATTACATGCAGGTTTTAAGATGACAGATTTGGGACTACTTCACTACTATCTTGGAGTTAAAGTATTCCAGCGTCCACATCAGATCTTGAATTCCCAGAGTAAATATGCAGCAGAAATTCTTCAGCGATTTGGAATGTAGGATTGTAAGCATGTCCTTACCCCTATGGAACAAAACTTAAAACTTTCAAAATTTGAAGGGGGGGAAAGGTGGACAGAACTACTTACAGATAGTTGATTGGTAGCTTGATTTTTTTGACAACCACTCATCCTGATCTATCTTATGCAGTTAGTATTCTTTCACATCTTATGCAGGAACCACTAGACAGCCACTGGAATGCAGCCAAAAGAGTTCTTCGATATATCCAAGGAACAAAAAATTTTGGCCTTCTTTACAAAAAGACTAAAAATTTTGTACTTGGTGGATTTTCAGATGCCGACTTTGCTAGCAGTATTGATGACATGGCATCAACCTCAGGTTACTTAATGAACATGGGGTCAGCTACAGTTTCCTGGAGTTGCAAGAAGCAAGCTAAAGTCGCCACTTCTCCAGCAGAAGTAGAGTACATTTCAGCATGGGAAGCAGCATGTGAGATTTTTTGGTTACGTCGAGTTTTACAGGACTTGGGAATTCCTCCAGCAGAAGCTACTTCGTTATTCATCGAAAATTAGTCCGCAATAAAGCTTGCCAAGAATCCAATTTTTCATTCAAAGATAAAGCATGTGGACACAAGTATAATCATATCAGATCACTCATTGCAAAGGACGTCATCAAGCCAGTGTATTGTCCTTCAAAAGATCAGACCTCCGACATTTTCATGAAACCACTTGGCAGAATAAAATTTACTAAGTTCAGGGATGAACTTGGTATCTGTCGTAATGTATCTTTTGATCAAAGGGGGGAATGTTAGATGATCCAAAAATAAATATTATCATAGGTTATAAAGTTTGAATAAAATGATTATTAATTTAAGATATTAAATTAATAATTATTATTCTAGAATATTTAATAAATACTTGAGATACTTAGAAATAGAATTTTGTTATTAAAAATAGGACTCTAGAATAGACTCGTTTCCTAGGCTCTAAGTTAGGAATAAAGTAAGTAGAATAGTTAGAAGGTCATTTAATGTAAGTGGAAACTTGTTATTTAATAAGTGATCCAATATTAGTGGAAGTTAGGACATTGAGCTTATAAATAGCTCATTGCAAGAGTGTTTTTGTTGTTTGGGTGTAAACTCTTGCATAATTCCAAATGAAATTGTTTTTCTGATTAATAAAATCACATGTTTGAGGACACTTCAGCCATTATTCTAGGCCTGAAATTCTGCGGCCACTAGAGTGACCTGAGGTGTGTCTTCTCCCAACCTGTGAAAACACTCGAGAGCGTCTGAAATCAAAGTGTGCCTCTTCACAGAGATTTGATTGGATAAGGAGGCTAACTTGGTGTAGATATGGACTGGTGCAATGATGAAATGATCAATGTTCTCCTTTGAGGCCGAAAGGTCCTTGGAAGTAGTGGCTTGCCTAATGGGTTCCAGAAATGCTTGGATGTCTTTGGTCACTTCCTCCCTTATCTTCTTCTCAGCCTCTTCCTGTGCCTTGGCCTCTTTGTCTCTTATTTCCTGCTGCTCTTTAGAAAGACTACTACTTGTAGTATTATTTGGCTTTTTAGATTTGGAAAATGAAGCTCCTCCCACTGGGTCCTTTCTTTTCAGCATGTCAACCCTCTCTTCTAAAGTTTGGTCATCCTAACCTTGTTGATCCCAACTCAGGTTAGTTGATTCTTTCGGCGGGGCTTCCCTGTATTTTTTGTAACAGTTTCTAACTTGTTCCTCAACAGGGCCTTCTGTGTGTTGGTATTTCCAATTGAACTTGGCATGTTTGTAGTGTGTAGGGACGATCCTTTCAGGATCATATGATCTATGGGAGAGGGTTACGAAATGAAAACCTTTGATGCCATCTACCTTCACTTCTACTTCTTTGAAATCCTTATTAGTGTAGGTACCAATAGTAAGTAGAAGGGTAGGTCATGGTTTTTTTTTCCTTTGTTGAGGGCCTTGGAGAACCAACTCAAAATTTGGCAGCACACCTCTTGTAGCAGCAATTTATCAGTGACATACTTGGGTAGTGCGTGAGGTGCATTAAATGATCTGAAGACCATGATAAAGGTACTCTCTATAATGGGAAACCAGTTGGCTACCTGGGTTACTGTTTCCATAGCCCGCCTGGACATGCAAGGGGAATATTTACCGGAAAGCTTCCCGTACAGAGCGGGGATGAAATTTTGTGAGATGGATTTCATATCTTGCTTGTACCTAGAAGCCCAGAATGTGTTCAGATATTTTTGAATGGGCCCATCGCACTTCACATCCTAGTTATGTGACCATCCCTCAAAATAATATCTCACGCAAACTATGTCTAAGAGCTAAGAGGCCATGTAGAATTCTGATGCATATCCCCCTTCCAGTGCCTATGTCGTTGATATGTTTTCTCTGAGGGTTGATACTACCAGGTATGCCGATTTGAAACGAGTGTCATAGGAGGTGATTTCATACATGAGTGGGACCCAAGCCCCATTGAAGGTAGTGGTGTCCTTCCGGCCGTATATTATGCACATCATTACTTCCATGAGCTTACAGACCTTCCTAAGGCCATCTGTTTTTTACACCTAATCCTTCTTCGCCTTAAACTTCTCGGGGTCCTCCCACCAGCCCTTCAAGGTTTCTGGCACTGGTACTTCATGTGTGGCAACCCAATCAGTGTTGAAGGTGTTGTGCATATTCCCCCCTCCATTTAAATCTTGACCACCAGTTCCCTCTGAATCTGTTCAAAATATATTTTGCAGCCAAAAACCTCCATGTTATGCTTGTCGCCACCTTTTTCGCCCAAAAATGCATTGTGCAAAGTTAAAAACCCATAATTTAAATTTATCGGGCCCAGTCCTAAAATCTCAGCCCTCCCTGATTTGGTTACCATGTGACTTGGGCTCGAAACCATACGCCAAGTCAAAAGGGAGCTTGTTGTTTATGTTTCGGGCGCAATTGTAACCGTCAGATCTGAGGCCAATCGACGGAGCGGAGATCGTTTTGTATGGTGATCCCCGCGCGCGGAAAACCACTGGTTCCATTCCGCACCGCTTTCACCAGTTCGGCGGTTTCCAACTAAATGCCAGCGATTCCATTGAAAATGTGCCACACGTCTTTTGTACGGGCCCAAGAAACCACTTTTCCGCGCATTAAAGGTTGTAAAAAGGTCGGGCAGCGGAACTCACCGGCACCGTTGGATCTATTGACGTCCATCCAACGGCGGACGTCCTCCGGAGCTGCACACGTTATAATATATGTCCATCGCGCCCCTGGCCCACTCTAATCGCTCTCCGACCTGTTTTAACCGTTGATCTCGTTTTTGGTCGTGTCGCCCAGATCATCCGTCTAACTGCCCGCTGGTTAAGTCCGCCGCCACGTCATTCTTCCTTTTCTCCCCCGTACACCCATGTGTCATATGCCCGTGTGTTCGTGGCGTTCTCCCGCCGTATATATATATGTGTGTGTGTTTTATTCATATTCATCGTTTTTCAGTTATCACGTTTAACACTGTTTCACGCGGAATGTTTACGTTCCATCCATTTTTTTTCCTCCGCCACTCTGCGTGTTCCTCCCATTTGACCATGTCTCCATCATCCTCGTCTCCATCCCAGTCTGGTTTTTATTAAATAGTTTGTGTTTTTGCAGGTTTTCCGCGGTCGAAGACTCATCATAATTTTCTACTTTGTAAGCAGAAATCAGGAACATTGCCCTCGACTGTTTTCGAGGAAGAAATTCAAGAGGGAAGCTGAGGGTAGGTGTGTGAAATGACCATCATTAAAGAAAACAAAGATATGAATCTACAGAACCCTCCAGAGAAAATCAAGAAACACACCGCCCTGCATTGAAGAACTAGGATTTAAATTCAAAATTAAAGGGGCCGAGAGTACAATGCACAACCACAAGCTATCTCAGGGTTATATCACAGCATATTTCCCTTCAGCCAAGTACATAGCATTTTTATATTTTATTATTTGTGTCTTGTTTATAAGGATATTTTCATCCTCCCGCATTTATTTCTAGAGGCAGATTGTAAAGTACAGTCATTTATACTTAGTCATTCACAGTGTGGGCGCGAATGTTTTCTGCCATTTTGTTCAAATTGAGTCATTAAATGTGCTCGACCTACCTCCTTCTCTAGAATTCTCTATCTTTTCTATAAAAACCTGGAAATAAGACATTGTAAGGGTTCCAGATTTCAATCAGCAAACTGTGCAGTGAAAATGCTTCTATATACATTTTGTAATACCTCTATATGAAGGCTCAGAGCCCGTAGGGTCTCAGTGAGGAGGAGTTATAACTGTAATGAGGATTCTGGTCTCTAGTATCTCACAGTATGTAATTTTCTCTTATGTGATTAATACAATATCTCATTTCATGCTAATTATCTTCTTGTATCATGTTCTAGAATGCGAGTGGCTCACTAATCTTGAGTAAGGATTCATCCTGGTTGATGCCCATACTGGGGTTAGTCAAGCGCTTTAAATAGGCCTAGTCATGATATATTGTTCCATGTTCACCTTATCCATATTTTCTGCTATATCAGTTGTTTTAGGAGGGTGCTTTTAAAATACCAGGATTGTGTATGGATTCTTGAATTGTCAAGCCCATGCATGGTTTTGTTGTATATCTGGGTATCAATCTAGTGTCAACTGATATTCTCTTAATATTCCTCTCACTACATCCACTTTCTGATATTTGATTTCTGTGATATATTATCTGAACTGGCCCTCTTTGCAGTAAGCTGTCTCTTAACTGTCTGATGCCTCTGTATTGGAGTTTTGCATAATGTTCCCACACTATTCTTATCTTTGTATCAGCTTTTGAGAGAGATTGGTCCCATCTAAACTAATTTCCTTGTCTTAAGAGTGATAGTAAGAGACCTTTTCGATTGACAACCGAAGCTATATGATGAGCTCCTTGCTATATTAAGATGTCCTAGGCACTGGTCTATGGCAACTCTAGACTGTCTCTAGGGGTGACAAAACTGTCAACAACATCTTTCTGGCGCCGTTGTCGGGGACACGAATTTGAGAATATCAATTTCCCTGGGCCTCGACAAATGGTTTTCACTCTCTAATCAGGTGAGCACAGAGAGTTGAAGAGTTGTGTATCCCTCACCTTGGTGACTCCACTGTTTTCATTTGATAAATTTATTGGTAGTCTTGGCTCCTCGTAAGCCACTTTGAGGTCAGATACATCTCAGTCAAAGACACCTTACGTGTCTGACCCAGAGAAAATCATTCACAAAAGAGTTTGGAAGGAAAGGAAGTCAGTTCGTGCTGAAAACCATGAATATTCAGTTGAATATTATCCACCCTCTTCTTCTCAAGAGATCAGAACAGAAAATCCTGAGTTTTACTCAGAAACTCCACGTAGAGAAAGTGCCTGGATTCAAGGAGATTCTCATCCTACTCTCGAGGCTGAGGAAATTAAAGAAGTCACAGAAGTATCTGTTGTTAACCGTGAACTATTCCCATCCACACCTCAGGCTTCTGTGCAATATATTCCCATTGTTATTCATACTCCACTTCCTCCTACTCCTCTCCCTTCATCTGTAGCTCAGACTGTTGCACAACCCCCACCTCCTCCAATGGCTAATGTTCCTCCTTTCCTACTGAATAAATATGCTCCACTGGCCTTACCCCAAGTGTTAAATGATATGCCACAGGATTATTTGAAGATTCTACCAAGATTTAATGGTGAAAATGAAGTTGATGCTCAGAAACATCTTGAGACTTTCTGTTCTTTTGCAGAAAACTTAAATGTTGAACATTTGGATGTGGTCTTAAGATTATTCGTACAGTCTTTGGAAGGTGAAGCCAAAAAATGGTTCAAGACATTGGGAAATCGTTCTGTGACCACCTGGGACCAGATGGAGAATACTTTTCTCAGGAAGTGGGGAGAAAAGAAAGATCATGGTCAGTGTCTTACTGAGTTTAATACTATGAAGAAGAAACAGAATGAAGGGGTATCAGAGTTTATTAAAATATTCAACAAGTTATATTTGAGCCTACCTCCTGAAATGAAGCCCCATGAAGCTGCTGCCAAGATAATTTTTATAGCAGCCTTTGATTTTGACTTTGGATTCTCATTGAGAGAGAGAAAACCTGCCACTTTAGATGATGCACAGTCAGATGCTTTGGAGTTAGAAGCAAACTTTGCCTCCACTGGGAAATTAAAAGGAAAAGCCGAACAAGATACTATGAGGAGAGGCAAAGAAGAGGTTTCCACCTCTAATCAGGAAAAGGATTCAGATAAAATGGATGAAATAAGCAAGATGATAAAGAAGATGGTCAAGCTGGAACTGGAAGCTAAAAATGCAGCTCCCAAGAATTTCTATAATGCTCCAATCAGAGGATACAATCCCCGGTATAGAAGACCACCATTGCAGATATTGCCGAGAGAAGAAAAGGAACAACCAGACCAAGTACCACATCCATTGTATTTGGAAGGCCCAGCAGATGACTCCACTGAAGACGCTGCCTATGGATTAGAAGATTCAAATTTTTCCTTTTCAAATAATGATGATATAGAATTCCCATTGCAAGACGAAGAAGAAGAAGCAGAGATTGACCATTATTGTAAGCAATTTGATGATTTCATGCAAGCACAGTTCAATGTAAAATATGATCTCAGATCTTCAAGGAAGAGGACCAGAACCCGAGATCAAGAAGAGGAGCCACCTCAGAAAGAAGCATCTGCTCATAAGGAATCAGCAACGAAGAGAAACATAGAAAAAGGTAAGAGCCCTCTAAATACTCCCTTGGAGCCTAATGATCAGATTCCTTCTTCTTCTAAAGTGGTCAGTCCTCCTAATGATGAGCCAGTGTCAAAAGAAATTAAATCTTCAGCTGAAAATAAAGAGTCAAAAGAAGTTGTGATAGAAAAGCCCCCACCTGCTTTCAATCTGCAAAAAGTACTTGAGAAAATTAAGATTCCAGTCCCCCTGACTGAACTACTAAAACAGCCTGTATATTAGTCTCAAGTTACTTCCTTCATACTCCCTCCTAAAATAACAATTGCGCCTGATAGTTTAAACCTTCAAGAAGAAAGGCCCATGGTAGTCTTTGGCCCACATGTCGAGGAGATATACCCCTCTACTCCTCCCTTTTATGTGTCCCTAGTTATTCATGACCTGCTGTTACACAATTGTATGTTAGATTCTGGGGCTTCCCATAATCTTATGCCTTTTTCTGTCATGGAACAACTAGGACTGCAAATTACAAGACCTTACAAAGACCTATATTCATTTTATTCCAAAAGGGTTAAATGTTTGGGAATGATTAAAGATTTAGTGGTCAACTTGGCCCAAATTCCAGCAAAGAGTGTAGTCATGGACATTGTGGTTGCTGATATCCCAGCCCGCTTTGGCATGCTGCTGTCAAGGTCCTGGGGTACAAAGATTGGGGGATCAATCAAATTGGACTTGACATATGCTACTGTCCCAGTCTTTGGAGGCCAGGAGAGGAGGTTATACAGGGAGACTAGATTTGTTAAAATGGTAACTAAGGCTGACTGCTCAGAGAATTCTCCAATTTATAACAAAGAGGGAGACTTCTCATGTCTAATGCTAGAAGAAAACCAAAATTATGCTCATGAGCCCCTTTTTGGTCAAATCCAAGCTGAGCAACCTCAAGAAGATCAGGAATCAGAAATTTGGACTTTGCATTTTGATGGAGCAAACTCAAGAGAAGGCAATGGAGCTGGGGTATTATTGATCTCTCCTGCAGGAAAATGGGTGCCACTGTCCTTTAAATTGGAATATGAGGCTACCAATAATGTAGCTGAATACGAAGCTCTCTTATTGGGACTGCAGACAACTAAAAACATGGGCATCCAAAGTCTAAAAGTCATGGGAGACTCTGAGCTGGTGGTAAGGCAGATCAGAAACCAATGTCAAACCAAGCATCCTCGGTTGAGAGCATATAGAAACAAAGTATGGGACATGGTAGAAAATTTCTTCTTGGCATTCAACATACAGTTCATGCCCAGGGAGCAGAACAGAATAGCAGATTCTCTTGCTATAGCTGCCAGTACATTCCGTCCTCCTCAGAATCCACTTTTAAGATACGAAGTGGAGGTACGTTACAGACCATATATTCCAGATAATATAAAGCACTGGCAGGTATTTGAAGATGATGAACAGATGAAGAGATTCATGGAGACAATGGGAGAATTTTCCAATATGGAGATTGATGACAACGAGGAGGAAGAAGCTGAAAATTTTGCAGAAAACAGATGGAAAGAAAAGATAGCAGGTAATAAAGTGTTGCAGCTGAAAGGGAATGTTATACCTAGAGGCCTGGTGCCTCTAGAAAGATTATTTAACAAAGATGATGTCCCATTGCAGCCAAACAAAGTGGTAGAAGAAGATCAAGTAGAAGATTTAAATCTGGGTACTTATGCTGATCCCAAAATTGTAAAATTATCCAAAAAGATCCCAGAGGAATATAAAGAAAAATATTTGAAGTTGTTTCAATCTTATAAAGATGTGTTTGCATGGTCCTATCAGGACCTTAAAACTTTTGATGTTAATATAATGCAGCATAAAATTCCTTTGAGGGAAGATGCAAAGCCTTATAAGCAGAAACTCAGACAGATAAATCCTCTGCTGCTTCCCTCTATTGAAAAAGAAATCAAGAAGTTACTGAGGGCCAAAATAATTGTGCCATTGAGATACTCAGAATGGGTAGCAAACCTTGTTCCTGTTCAAAAGAAAAATGGAGAAATAAGGCTATGTGTGGATTTCAGAAATCTAAACAGGGCATCATTAAAGGACAATTATCCACTGCCTAAGATGGACCACATCCTGTAGAAAGTGGTGGGAGCATCCAGAATGTCAATGATGGATGGTTTTTCAGGCTATAATCAGGTGGCCGTGTTCCCAGAAGATCAGAAGAAAACTGCATTCACTACACCATGGGGAACATTTATGTATGCCAGAATGCCATTTGGATTAATTAATGCAGGAGCTACTTTTCAGCAGGAAATGGACATAGCCTTTGTTGGAGAGCAGGACAAGTTTTTGGTGGTATATCTTGATGATATCACAGTGTTTTCAAAGAATGATGATGAACATATTGAGCATTTAAGAAGAACTTTTGAAAAATGCAGAAGGTATGGCCTATCCCTCAACCCTCAAAAATCTTTATTTGCATTAGATGAGGGAAAACTCTTAGGGCACATTGTAACTAAAGATGGTGTGAAAATAGACCCTAAGAGAGTTGAAGTAATAAACAACATTCCTTTACCAAGGAATAAGAAAGAAGTACAGGTGTTTTTAGGCCGAATTAATTTTCTAAGAAGGTTTATTCCTAACTATGTTGAGATAGTTAGGCATATAACTGATATGTTGAAAAAGGATAATGAAGTAAAATGGTCCTAGGAGTCTAGAGATGCATTCACCAGGATAAAACAGGCATTTGCTGAAGCTCCTGTGTTAGCTGGTCCAAATTATGCAAAGCCATTTATGATATTTTCATTTGCTTCACCTCATACAATAGCCGGAGTATTGTTGCAGAAAAATGAAGAGGGATATGAACAGCCTATAGCTTTCTTCAGTCAAATACTTTATGATGCTGAATTAAAATATAATATATTGGAGAAGCAGGCATATGCCCTGGTAAAGTCCCTTAAAGCTTTTAGAATATATGTTTTGCAATCTCACATTACTGCATATGTTCCCACAGTAGCTGTCAAGGACATTCTTGTTCAGGGAGATAGCGAAGGTAAAAGAGGAAGGTGGATTGCAAAAATACAGGAGTATGATTTGGACATAAGGCCAACTAAGATGATTAAAGGACAAGGACTTGCTAAAATGTTATCTGAATCAAATCATCAAGCTTTGGGCATTAATTTATCCATGATAGCAAATGAATAATCTGAGAAAGGAGAAGAGCAGCAAGGACTAGAGATGTCCACTCAAAAGATACATATGAAATATCTAACTAGTCCTTGGTACAAAGAAATAGTTGAATATATTTTAACACTTAGTTGTCCTCCAAGTTGTGATAAGATAAAATACAGAGCTGTAAGAATGAAATCCCAGAAATACATGGTTGCCAATGGACAGCTATATTGGAGAGACCCTTCAGGTATATTACTGTTATGCCTCACAGAAAATGAAGTGGAGAATATAATGATATAATTTCATGAGGGAATATGTGGAGGACATTACAGCTGGAGGGCTACAGCTCAAAATATCCTGAAGACTGGGTTTTACTGGCCAAAATTGTATACAGATGCTTTTGCTTGGGTCAGAGCATGTGACAAGTGCCAAAGATTTGCAGAAAGACAGAAATTAGCAGCTTTGCCCTTGATTCCTATTCATGTCAATGAACCATTTCAGAAATGGGGGTTAGATTTTATAGGAGAAATACGTCCCCCATCAAGTGGCAAATATAAATGGATACTAACAGCCATAGATTATTTTACGAAATGGGTGGAAGACATACCTACCAGAAATGCTACAGATGCCGTGATAATGAAGTTTATGGAGGAAAATATCATATCTAGGTTTGGCTGTCCTGCTAGAATTGTAACTGACAATGCACAGGCTTTCAAATCTGCCAGGTTTGTAAATTTCTGCCAACGGTATAACATCATATTGACTCACTCTACTGTTTACTATCCACAGGGAAATGGCTTAGCAGAGTCTTCTAATAAAACCCTGGTGAGGGCCTTGAAGAAAACAATCAGTGAGAATCAGAAGAATTGGGACTCCCAATTAAAGTTTTCTCTATGGGTGAATAGAATAACCAGCAAGAGAGCAACAGGGAAGTCACCCTATGAGCTGGTGTATGGGCGAGCAGTTGTGTTTCCAGTGCAATTGGTGTTGCCTGTAGCACGTTTTATGCAGGAAAGTCAGGAAGAACCAGATGACATGATCAGAAGGATTAATCAACTGGTCGAATTAGAGGAAACACGGAACCAGGTGAATCAGAGATTGATAGAATATCAGGAGAAGATGAAGAATGTATTTGATCGGCATGCAAAAGACCGGAAATTTCAAATTGGAGACCTGGTTCTCAAATGGGATGTTCGAAGAGCAGAGAAGGGCAAGCATGCTAAATTAGATCCACTATGGTTTGGTCCATTCAAAATCGTGAATCAAGGGAGAAATAATACTTTCATGTTAGAAAACATACAGGGTGATCTGCTGGATGCCCCTGTGAATGGTCAATTTCTCAAACCTTACTTTCAATTCTGATCCAGGCTAGGAGTGCCTGTTGTATTATATTGTATATAAGTTGTTTTAAGTTTTTATTTTCATGAGGAAAGGGTGCTGGCAATTACCTGTAGAAGAAGCGCAAAGGAATTGAAAGACAGAATGTACATACAGAAATGCTTAGTGGTCTGCGTGTTCTCGACATGTCCAGGGACGAACATGCCGTCCCCAGATAGAGCCGATGTTGTGCATATTCCCCCCTCCATTTAAATCTTGACCACCAGTTCCCTCTGAATCTGTTCAAAATATCTTTTGCAGCCAAAAACCTCCATGTTATGCTCGTCGCCACCTTTTTCGCCCAAAAATGCATTGTGCAAAGTTAAAAACCCATAATTTAAATTTATCGGGCCCAGTCCTAAAATCTCAACCCTCCCTGATTTGGTTACCATGTGACTCGGGCTCAAAACCATACGCTAAGTCAAAAGGGAGCTTGTTGTTTATGTTTCGGGCGCAATTGTAACCGTCAAATCCGAGGCCAATCGACGGAGCGGAGATCGTTTTGTATGGTGGTCCCCGCGCGCGGAAAACCACTGGTTCCATTCCGCACCGCTTTCACCGGTTCGGCAGTTTCCAACTAAATGCCAACGATTCCATTGAAAACGCGCCACGCGTCTTTTTTACGGGCCCAAGAAACCACTTTTCCGCGCATTAAAGGTTGTACAAAGGTCGGGCAGCGGAACTCACCGGCACCATTGGATCTGTCGACGTCCATCCAACGGCGGACGTCCTCCGAAGCTGCACATGTTATAATATATGTCCATCGCACCCCTGGCCCACTCTAATCGCTCTCCGACCCGTTTTAACCGTTGATCTCATTTTTGGTCGCGTGGCCCAGATCATCCGTCTGACTGCCCGCTGGTCAACTCCTCTGCCACGTCATTCTTCCTTTTGTCCCCTGTACACCCATGTGTCATACTCCCGTGTGTTCGTGGCGTTCTCTCGCCGTATATATATATATATATGTGTGTGTGTGTGTGTGTGTGTGTGTGTGTGTGTGTGTGTTTTATTCGTAATCATCGTTTTTCAGTTATCACGTTTAACACTGTTTCACGCGGAAAGTTTACGTTCCATCCATTGTTTTTCCTCCGCCACTCTGCGTGTTCCTCCCATTTGACCATGTCTCCATCATCCTCGTCTCCATCCCAGTCTGGTTTTTCTTAAATAGTTTGTGTTTTTGTAGGTTTTCCGCGGTCGAAGACTCATCATAATTTGCTACTTTGTAAGCAGAAATCAGGAACATTGCCCTCGACTGTTTTCGAGGAAAAAATTCAAGAGGGAAGCTGAGGGTAGGTGTATGAAATGACCATCATTAAAGAAAACAAAGATATGAATCTACAGAACCCTCCAGAGAAAATCAAGAAACACACCGCCCTGCATTGAAGAACTAGGATTTAAATTCAAAATTAAAGGGGCCGAGAGTACAATGCACAACCACAAGCTATCTCAGGGGTTTATCGCAGCATATTTCCCTTCAGCCAAGTACATAGCATTTGTATATTTTATTATTTGTGTCTTGTTTATAAGGATATTTTCATCCTCCCGCATTTATTTCCAGAGGCAGATTGTAAAGTACAGTCATTTATACTTAGTCATTCACAGTGTGGGCGCGAATGTTTTCCGCCATTTTGTTCAAATTGAGTCATTAAATGTGCTCGACCTACCTCCTTCTCTAGAATTCTCTATCTTTTCTATAAAAACCCAGAAATAAGACATTGTAGGGGTTCCAGATTTCAATCAGCAAATTGTGCAGTGAAAAGGCTTCTGTATACATTTTTTAATACCTCTGTATGAAGGCTCAGAGCCCGTAGGGTCTCAGTGAGGAGGATTTATAACTGTAATGAGGACTCTGGTCTCTAGTATCTCACAGTATGTAATTTTCTCTTATGTGATTAATACAATATCTCATTTCATGCTTATTATCTTCTCGTATCATGTTCTAGAATGCGAGTGGCTCACTAATCTTGAGTAAGGATTCATCCTAGTTGATGCCCATACTGGGTTAGTCAAGCGCTTTAAATAGGCGTAGTCATGATATACTATTCCATGTTCATTTCATCCATGTTTTCTACTATATTAGCTGCATGAAGAGGGTGCTTTTAAAACGCAATTGTCATGTATGGATTCTTAGTAAGTTAAGCCCATATATGGTTCTGTTGTGTATCTGGGTATCAGTCTCATGTCAACTAATATCTTCTTCATGTTTCCTCACTGCGCTCACTTCCTGATATCTGATTTCTGTGGTATATTATCTGAACCGGCCCTCTTTGCAGTAAGCTGTCTCTTAACTGTCTGATGCCTCTGTATTGGAGTTTTGCATAATGTTCCTACACTATTCTTATCTTTGTATCAGCTTTTGAGAGAGATTGGTCCCATTTAAACTAATTTCCTTGTTTTACAAGTGATAGTAAGAGAGCTTTTGGATTGACAACCCAAGCTATATGATGAGCTCCTTGCTATATTAAGATGTCCTAGGCACTGGTCTATGGAAACTCTAGACTGTCTCTAGGGGTGACAAAACTGTCGACAACAGAAGGATTCTTCCTTAGCATGGAGTGCATAGTATACTTCTACGTCTTTTCCAATTAAGTTGGCAAAAGTTTTCCCTGAGTGGTCGCAGATGACCCGGAACTTGGAATCAACTTTCTGAGTGTCAAACCAGGAGGTAACTCCGCAAATCAGAATGTGTATTAGATGAAGAATGTGAATGTATTTATACATGGAGGTGAGGCTATTGGGATTCATCTCCCAATGACTCTTGGCCTTCCTTATTTCCTAATATTATTTAATATACAATATTAAATATCCTCACCCAACCCTTAGGATTAAGTGTCAACATTCCCCCCTTTAATCCGAAGGGATGTTGGTGAGTCCAAGCATTGATCTGAACTTTTCAAACTTTTCTCTTCCAAGTGCTTTGGTGAAGATATCAGCGGTTTTCTCATTTGTGGAACAATGATGTAGATGGATGGTTTTGGCCTGAACATGATGTTGAATTAGATGGTATATTGTATTGATGTGCTTTGTTCGATCATGTAACTTTGGGTTCTTGGAAAAATTTATTGCAGAAGTGTTGTCGATCATGAGTGGTGTGGAATACATTTGTTTCATCTGCAAATCTTCTAGGATTTTCCTGAGCCACACAATTTCCTTTGTTTCTTCAGCTGCTGCCACATATTCTGCCTCGGTCTTGGAATCTATTGGAACTAACTGTTTGCGTGATCTCCATGAGACAGCTCCTGATCCAAGACTCATGGTGTAACATGTAGTAGACACTCTTGCTTCTTTGTCCCCATCAAAGTCTAAATCAGCATATCCGATCAAGCTGAAGTCGCCTACCTGTGTATATTTGATTCCAAAGTCTTGAGTCCCCTTCAAGTACCTTAACACTCTTTTTGCAGCAGACCAATGTCCTTCACAAGGTTTTTGCATAAACCTTGAGAGGATTCCAACAGCAAATGAAATGTCAGGTCTGGTGGTGGTCAGGTAGATAAGACTTCCTATAAGCTATCTATACTTAGTTGCATCCTCGAATTCCTTCCCTTCAATAGATGTGAGCTTCAAGTTTTGTTCCATTGGAGTGGTTAAGGGATTGCATTCATCCATGCCAAAATTGTTCAAAAGATCTCTAATGTACTTCTTTTGAGAAAGAAATATAAATTTGGGATGTTGAATTACTTCAATACCCAGATAGTAATGAACATAACCCAAATCAGTCATTTCAAAACCTTTCTTCAATTCTTTCTTCATGGATGCAATATAGCTCTCATTGTTCCTTGTTATCAAAAGATCATCTACATACACCACAAGATATCCAACTGTTTTTCCAACTTTCTTAACAAACAAAGTTGCATCATCAAGATCAAAATGTTTGAAGTCAAGTTTCAGAAGATGCTCGGTTAATTTCTCATACCAGGCTCGTGGTGCTTGCTTGAGGCCATACAAAGATTTTATAAGCTTGCAAACTTTGTGTTCTTGACCCTTTACCACAAATCCTTCTGGCTGGGACATATAAACTTTCTCCTTTAGATCTCCATTCAAGAAGGCTGTTTTTACATCCATCTGATGGACTTTCCATCCATTCTGAGCTGCTAAGGCAAAGAGAGTCCGGATGGTGGTCCATTTTGCTATGGGAGCAAAAGTTTCTTCATAATCGATTCCTTCTTTTTGTGCAAAACCTTTTGCCACAAGCCTGGCCTTGTGCTTGTCAAGTGAGCCATCTACTTTATACTTGTTCTTGTAGACCCACTTACAGCCAATTGGTTTTGTTCCCAAAGGCGGATCAACCAGCTTCCAAGTGCCATTCTTTATCAAGGCATCATACTCCTTTTGCATCGCTTCCTTCCATTCATCATGAGAAGCGGCTTCTTTGAAGGAATTTGGTTCATGATCTGTAGAAAAACTCAATTCACAGTTATAAGCAATATCCATATCAACAGGAGAATCAGAATTATCTACATCACCTTCGATTTCTTGAGTGGAACTTCTTGTTCCTGTTTTTCCAACCTCATCAAGATGAACATCCTCCAGTGTCTTTGTCAGCCATTTGGGAGGACCTTTCTGAGATGGCCCCGGCTGGTCACTTGACTGAGTTGGGATTGATTCAAGATTCAATCTCCCAATTCTGTCAATCACATCATCCAATGTGTCATCCGTGGTTGTTTCTTCATGTGGGGGAGAGAGTGCTTCAGGATATGATTCCACAGTTTAATTCAATATTGGAATCCCCCCTTCAAGGTGTGGAATCACATTATCAAACTCTTGGAAAGAATTTGCATGTGTGAATCTGTCCAGGCGATCAAGTTGCCGCTCAACAACTTTGTCACTCTTGGAAGATTCAAGAAATATGACATCTCTTGCTATCACAAACTTCTTATTTGCTTCATCATAGAGACGATATCCTTTGGAGGTATTGGAGTACCCCAAGAAGATGCATTTTCTGCTTCTAGCACCAAGTTTGTTCCTTTGACCCTTGGGTATCAAGGCATAACAGGTGGACCCAAAGACCCTGAAATGCTTTACCGAAGGAATGTGGCCATGCCACATTTCGAAAGGAGTTTTGTTTCTAATTGAACTTGAAGGACACCTATTCTTTATGTAAACAGCACATAGAACTGCATCAGCCCAAAACATCAATTTTACATTCTTGAAAAATAACATGGAACGAACCATATTTAAAATAGTTCTGTTCATTCTTTCAGCTACACCATTCTATTGGGGATTATACGGCACAGTTGTTTCATGGTTGATCCCATGTTGACGAAGATAATTTTCAAATTCGTTTGAAGTGTATTCTTTTCCATTATCAGTACGTAGAGAGCCAATATGATTTTGTGCATCATTTTCAATCCATGCATGAAAATTCTTGAATGTTTGAAAAGCATCAGACTTGTTCTTCAATAAGTAAATCCAACACATTCTGGTGTAGTCATCAATAAACGTCATCATATATTTATTTCCATTTGTAGAAGCAACAGGCATAGGGCCACATAAATCTGAATGAATAAGCTCAAGTTTTCTATGTGCTCTGGAGTGTGAATCATGAAATGGTTATTTGCTATGCTTTCCTAGAATACAAGCATCATATTCCTTAGGTTTCCTAGGAATTGTAGGCAGTCCATTAACACCATTTTTCTGCAACAAACGAAGGCTTTCATAGTTTAAGTGTCCAAATCTAGCATGCCATAAAAGACTTGATAGGAATGTACCTTCATCATGATGTCAACTGAATGCAAAGTTTTGAGCATGAGCATATGAACCTTTCAGCTTCAAGAGTCTTCCTTCTTCTATTCCCTCCATGACAAGTGAGTGATCTGATGCTTTTCTGACCTCTGCCTTGCCATCAAACAAGTGAATGGAGCGTCCTTGCTGGCGTATTTGGACCAGGGACAGCAAGTTTCTCCTCAACTCAGGGAGGTATAGAACCTCATGTAGAATATGATCTGGAAGACCAGGCAACTTAAGCATGACTGTGCCAAGCCCTGATGGCTTGAGTTTGGATTTATCTATGAAATATACTGCTCCATCAAGTTTGTCAATAATTCTTCAAAAAAATATTTTCTAAATGTCATGTGAAATGTTGCTCCTGAATCTAGCAACCAATCATCTCTCCATGAAGTAAATGAAACATCAAACAAGTCTTCATTTACTCCATTGTTACAATGTGCTAGAACATAATGAGCAGATTTAGGTACCTTACCTTTGTCTTTCTCATTAGTTTTACCTTTTTCTTGATTTCTTTGCTACTCAATTTTATCCCAAGGTGTCCTTCATTTGGATGCATCATGCCCATCTTTATTGCAACGTGTGCAATGAAGATTGGATTTGTCAGATTTTTTGCCCCCCTTTTCTCTGAAGTTTCTTCTTCCTCTTCCTCTTCTGCCACCTCTTCCTTTGGAAGAATCTGGAGCATGACTCTTTTCTCTATGTGCCAAGTATGCAGCCTCTTCAGAAGACGAAGGGACTGTCATCTTCCTGAAAGCTTTCTTTCTTTCTGAAAATTTTTTCTCAAGGGCCTCAAAGGTGATATGCTCAAGATTTCCACTTGCTTGCAATGACTCAAGATAATGTGAGTAAGTCGGATATAATGCCTTAACATATGCTATGAGAGATATGTGAATTTTTACACCAGTTTTGTCAATGTCGTGCATGATAGATCTTACTTCTGAAGCTAAAGCAAGGGGATCATCATTCTTCATTTCAAGACTGAACAGCTTAATCATCAATTGAACAATTTCAAGTTCTGAATGTGAGTCATAGAGTTCTTTTAGCTTGCTCAAGGCTTCCTAGGCATTTGAAAATGATGAAATATGGCGACTCACCTCTTCATTTACGGAAGCTGCAATCAAGGCATAGGCCTTGCAGTTCTTGTTTTCCCAAATGGCGAGCTCCTTGTCTGAAGTGGGCTTTGCTGGTGGATTTCCTTATTGTCCTTCACAGATTCCTTTCCACAACTCATTAAAAATGAGAGTGTGCTTGATTTTCCGAGACCATTCGAGATAGTTCTCCTTGCTGGAGAGAACCACCCCTACAATAGATATGAGAGAATGCATTCTTCTAAAGGAAAAAATAATTACTTTGCTGGAAAAATTCTTTTGAGAAGGAAAAAAAAATTTTGCTGGAAATATACTCAATTCTACAATTTTTTTTTTTTTTTTTTTTTTTTTGGAAAAAAATTTATGTGAGGGTGAGATAATGAATGAAAGGCATTATGAATGGGCGGTATTAAATGGGAAGGGTTAGTGTAATTATAAAATGGAGTGGTATTAAACATAGTGGTATAGCAGATAGAGCAAAGGGCAGTATTATATAAGGAATGGTATTAAAACAGTGGTATTACAGAGTGGGAGTATTATATATGGAAGGGAGGTGGTGTTGCAGTCGGGGTGGGGAGTCGAGTGTATATAGGGAGGCGGTATTGCAGTCATGGTGGGGAGACGAGTGTATATAGGGAGGCGGTGTCGAAAGGACAGACAACACTGTGTAGTCGGGGAGAGGGTGGGGTAGGTTGTAGCAGGAATTCGAGTAGGCAGCGGGGAGGGCCGAAAGACCACGGGAGCGAGCAGTGACTGTAGCAGGTGCAGGTAGGTAGCGGGGAGGGCCGAAAGGCCACGAGAGTAGACGCAGCGGGGAGTCGAGGGGAGTGGGATTCGTAGCAGGGTATGAGAGTAGCAAATAAGAGGTAGGCTGAATGCGTAGGGAGGGTCGAGGATGGGCCGCGTGAGGTGAGGGACGGCAAATAGCACACAGGGTAGCATAGAGGGGGTCTTGAGTGGGTTGGATGTGTTGGGGAGTGTGCTGTAGAGGCAGAGGGGGAGTAGGCTGGTTGAATAGAAGGATGAGGGAGCCGTATGGCCGAGGAGGGGAGCGGGTGAGGGCAGAGCTAATAGAGAGGAGGGCGAGATTTGTGAGTGCGAGCGCAGGTCGTGAGGGAGTAAGGGAGATTAGAAGATAGGTAGTGTGTGCAATTGATAAGAGAGTAATGAACGTATGAGCGATGGGGAGGCTGAGAGGCCGTTTAAAAAAATCTGGAATTGCAGGATTCTAATCAGTGCAGAATTTTAGGAGCTGCAATTTGCAGAATTGCAAGAACTGCAAATTGCAGAATTGCAGAATCTTCAGAAGCTGCAAACAAATCATTCAAAACTGTGCAGAAATTGTAGAGATAATTAAAAAAATGTAGAATTGTAGTATATAAACTCAGAATGGCATCAATCTAATAGAGCAACAAAAACTAGACATAAAACTGCCTGAACAAAAAACTGTTAGCAGAAATGAGGTAGTTACACCATAGGCAAGAACGCCAATAGTGGGACTGGCTCTGATACCATGTCAAACCAAGAGGTAACTCCGCAAATCAGAATGTGTATTAGATGAAGAATGTGAATCTATTTATACATGGATGTGAGGTTATTGGGATTCATCTCCCAATGACTCTTGGCCTTCCTTATTTCCTAATATTATTTAATATACAATATTAAATATCCTCACCCAACCCTTAGGATTAGGTGTCAACACTGAGGATCCATTCTACTACTTCTGCGCATGGGAATATTGGTGGAAGAGCACCTACGTAGCGAAGCTTGGAGATTTTAACCTGAACATACACTTTCCGGTCCGCGAGATCTTCTAGGAATTCTGGCTTCATGAATTCCTGATATACTTAGTACCAGGTCATCTTATCTCCTTTTCCAAAGACATAGACAGTGTCTCCATAAATAGGGGTTGGTAGAGGAGGCGTGTCCTCCCCTGGTATCTCTAGCTCGGGGATTGTGTTTCTCTTCCGAACTACTAGACGCCCCATATCGCTTGACGCCGAAGATATGGAAACACACTCGAGCTCAGCTTCAATATCCCCTAGCATGCTCAAAAAACAATCCCACAATAAGACGAATGGCATGATAAGAAACTATGACGAGACTGACTAGACCTCTAAATTATTTGTTTGCTCAGGTTCGGTCGTTACGACCACTTCCAATCACTATTTGTACGATTAGGGAGTTTCTGCGACTTGGCGACCTAGCAACCAAGTCATTCAGTCACGAGGTCACGCCTGCGTGAAAGATCTAAAACTGCAAATCTGTGACTTGGCGACCTGCGACCAGGTCACAAGGCCACCAGGTCGTGATTCGTGTGGTCAGTCGATGATCTGCGACCTATTTTGCGAGGTCGCGAGGTCATATGGTTGCGGGGTCGCAGGGTCGCAATGGGGCTTTCTGAGAGAAATCTAAGCAATCGAGACCCGTGGGGAATAATGTTTAAGAAGGGAAAAAACTCCAAGGGAGATGGGTAAATCAGAGATGAGGGCCCTCTCAGAAAGCCAAGAAGGGGTATATGTAGCAGACTGAGGCAAGGCAAGGCTCAGAAGAGGAGGTAAAGAGGATTTAGCATAGGAAAGCTAAAACCCCTAGCTAGAGAGAAGGTGACGATTTAGGTTTCAAAGGAATGGGGCCAATGGAAATTAATAGGCTACGGAATCGAGAAGGTAAGGCAACATCTAAACAAAACAGGAAACATCAGGAGGATTAGGCAACTTACTCGGGAAAAAATGCACTCGATTTGGCCTGTCAGACATCTTGTTTTCTCCTTCGCACAGATCGAATGCGACCTACGTGACCCTTTTATTTATAAAGGAGTCGCACGTGTGTTCATTTAATGCAGGTCGTGAAGTCGCAAATCGGGGCCGGTCGAGAAAGGACACGACCTTGCGACCTTGCGACCTCCGCTCAGTCGCAAATGTTAATTTTTTAGCAAGGATACGCCCTTGCGACCTCGCGACCTAGGGGTCGCAAGGTCGCTAGGTAACATAATCATGAATGTGCATTTTTCATAGACTTTGCGACCTCACGACCTGGGGGTCGCATAGTCGCGAATGTGCATTTTTCATAGACATTGCAACCTTCCAACCTCGCTACCTGGAGGTCGCAAGGTTTCTTAGTCGCAAACGTGTGATTTTCATCAGGATTGCAACTTTGCGATCTTGCAATTAGCTAAAGGAAAACAAGTCGTGAATTTAGATTTGAAGACAATTGCTTGAAAAGGACCTTCTCAAGGTTCATGGCTAAGTGTGTAACGGACTTAGCTTCATCAAAGCGGTCAGGAGCTCTGATATTTCAAAAGGGGATTAAAATTGGAGGGTGTTGTAGCGGCTACAACAAATGGATATCAGTGACAACAATATCCAAAACTACACTTTTTATGGGTATTTGGGCTAAGGTTACCACTAAGTCGTTTATGAGTCCTAGACATGGTACCTTTTTAGAATTAGAGGTATATAGGTCATGGTAAGATCGAGTAATTTCAAAATTTAACTGATCCATAATAACCTTTGGTATAAGATTATGTGAGGCTCCAGAATCTAACAAATAGTTATATAGAAAAGAATCGTGTGCTTTCAAAGTAACATAAAAAGGTGGCATTGTTTCATCTATCATGTCAGAGCTTGGACCAAATACTACTGAGGGTTTTTCATCTTGTAGACTAATTACATCCCCTTCAGCATCCACACTTGAGTTTTGAATCCATTTTGTGACTCGAATTTTGTATCCAGGGTTCTTTCAAAATTCTGATAATGGGATGGGAGTTTTGACTCTCTCTATTTCCTTTTCAACATTTAAAGAATTCAAAACAATTCTATCAATTGAAGTAGTATAAATTTGTTGATTTAAAGGTTGAACGGTTGTCGTTTGAGTTTCAGCAGAATTTATCTATGGGTCAATTATGACAGGATTTTTGGGAGGCCTTCTAGGACCTATTCTTGGTCTTAAATCATACCTCCTATTAAGTTCAGCAATTAAAAATTCTGAGAAGGCTTGATATTTAGACATTTGAGAATTTTCTTGATCCTATTGAGATGTTTGATTTTGAGGAATAGAGACAATAACAGTTTGAACAGATTTATTTTCAAGGTTGTCAATATCTCATGTGATCGAAAGAGTATTATCATCAGGTTGTTTACCATCAATCAACAAAGGAGGTGGTATTTGTTGATCATTTGCTAGGTCCCTATGTTACTAGTTTAGTCCCTTATTCTTATTAGTGTAGCCCCCTTATTTTTATTGTTGTACCCCTTCAACCCAAATATTGTTATTATTTCTCCCTTACATTGTTATTGTTAGGTCGGCTAGGATTATATTATGGGCCCATGGACTCCTATATATAGAACGAGGTTTTGGTCATTTGTATCATCCAATAATAAGTCATTTATGTAATGTGTTGGAGGTTTCCCCTAGAAGTGGCCATTTCTAAGGCATCGATCTCTCTTTTCTTCTATTTTTGAAGCTTCTTTCATAACACTTGGTATCAGAGCTTTGGATTCTAGGGTTTCGCTGCTAAAAACAGGTCATTGTGACATTTCTGCAATAAATGCTTTTATACAAAGGTTTAAAGCTAACATTTTTACAGCGCGAAGTCGAAATCCCGAGGAACCTCCTATAAAAATTTCGTATCTTGGTTCGCAATATTTTTAGAGACATGATCTAGGGAATTTAAGGTTTTTTAGGCACCCGAATTTCAACTAAAACAGGTCATCGTGGAACGTCTTCTATAACTTTTTGTATACAAAGTTTCAGAAGCTGAAATTTTTAGAGTGTCAAGCCGAAAACCTGAGGAAACTTCTCTAAAAATTCCAGATCTTGGTTTGCAATATTTTTGGAGATATGATATGTGGGAGTTAGGATTGTTTCAAGATCCTGAATTTCATCTTAAAGAGGTGACTGTAGGAAAAACGTCATAACTCTCTCTCTGAGCATCGGATTGTGATTCTGTAAAAAGTGGCCGCAAGTAAACGGACTTTAGTTCTTGGTATATCAATTTCAGAGCTGAAGGAGGAAACTGTGACATGCGGCAAGTCGTACAATTTCGCTCTATTGAACAAGTCCATAATTCGGTCATCATGGGATATTGGGCATAACTTTTCCTTGAAGAATCCAAATCAGGTAAAACCTATGGCATTCGAAAGAAGATTCAGAGGCCTACTTCAAGGCTGAATTTCAAATATTGAAGATCTTAAATCACATAGATAATTCAATTTCAATATCGAGCTCCTCAAAAGCAAGAAAAAGGTGCGTATTGTTTCGAATTACATAAGTCTAGTTTCAAAAAAAATTAATTTGAATTTATTCCAAAGGAATATTGAAGAATAGATATCAGTATTTGGTTCTAAAATGCCCCTTAGAAAGAATTCAACACCCATGAAGACGAAGAAACACAACATGAGATATCAAAATTACAAGAGCAAGTGCACCAAATTTCGCTATCACAAAGAGCAACAAAAAATGAAATGGAAGTTTTGAAGAAAGGCGTGGAAACTAAGATGGATGGTTAGAAAAAAGGCATGGAAGCTAAGATCAATGGTTTGGAAGCTAAGATGGATGGCATGAAAGTGGGCATGGAAGCTAAGATGGATGACATGGAAGCTAATATCGATGAAAAAATGAAAGACAACATGGAAAACATGAAGAATGATCTAAAAGTAGACATCGAAGGTTTGGCAAAGTTGATACAAGAAATGTTTCCTAATGGCGAAAAAATAGTAGAGGAAACTCATGATGAGAAGAAAATAAATGTTAATCGTGATTTCATAAACTCTAATTTTGGACAGAAGAACCACCATATTCCTAAGATGGATATGAGGAATTTTGATGGCAAAGATTCCATAACATGGATACTACAGATGGAGAAATATTTTGATCTCAATAATGTGAAAAACACACAAAAGGTACGCATTGCAACTTTACATTTAGAACAAAATACATTTGTATAGTATCACTGGCTTTGCTCTTGTAAAAAAATTGTCACTTGGTCAATTTTTACGAAGGAAATGATAGCACATTATGAGGATACAAAAAGCAACACCTTCTTTAGCCAATTGATAAATCTCAAACAAAAGGGTTCAGTGGTGGAGCACATTGAGGCCTTCCAAAAATTGAATATAAGGGTAACTAATATTCCAGAGGAACACAGGATTGATGTCTTCATAGGGACTTTTAAGAATAATATCCAACATGAAGTTCGCGTTTGGGAACTTGATTCATTGGAAAGGCATTCAGGTTGCCAAGAAAAATTGAATGTAAAATTATGGCGACAAGGAAGCCTACCACTCACATCTATAAAGATGGAAGTGTTGCTACTCCTAGACTTTCACAACCTACAAGGTTGACACCACAACAATTGGAAGAAAAAAGAGAAAAAGGGCTTTGCTACAGTTGTGATAGCAAATACACTAAAAGTCATAAGTGTGCTGAGAAGAAATTATTTTACATAGATTGTGAAGAGGAAGAAGAAAATGAACAAGAAGAGGATATACACCAGGAACCAGCCCTAGAAGAGGAAGAAATGAATCCGACCATATCGTGTAATGCACTGGCAGGAATTACCACTCCTCAAACTCTCAAGATAGAAGGACATATCAAGAAGAAAAGGTTAATAGTGTTGATTGATTCAGGTAGCACCCATAATTTTATTCATTGTAAGGTAGCCAAGGAATTAAATTGTTTCCTATACCCAGCACCAGAATGTCAAGTGATGGTTGCAAATGGAGGAACTATAAATTGCTCTGGAAAATGCCATAATATCAAGCTAACCATGGGGGAACATGTATTGACTAGTCCAATGCTTGCCATTCCTATGGGAGGTGCTGATGTTGTACTAGGAGTACAATGGTTACAATCTTTGGGGACGGTAGCTTTTAATTTTCGAGAACTTTTCTTGAAATTTTTTTCAGAAGGAAAGGAAGTCGAATTACGGGGTATTGCGGGGAAGCCAGGAAGGATAATAAGCTCTAATGTCATGACAAAGCTTCTAAAGAAAGAACAGCGAGGCGTAATTGCACAATTATGCTCACTAGAAGTTCCAACATCAAAATCATCTATTTCCGCAGATCTCCAACAAGTCTTGGACAATCATTCCAAGGTGTTTGAAACTCCCAAAGGACTCCCACCTATTCGTGATCATGATCATGCTATTCATTTGATTCCAGGAAGTGTTCCTCCAAACATCAGGCCTTATAGATATCCTTACGTCCAAAAGAGCGAAATTGAACGTATGATTGTAGAAATGTTAGAGGCGGGTATAATTCAACTTAGTCAAAGTTCTTTCTCTGCTCCTGTAGTATTGGTACACAAGAAGGATGGATCATGGCGAATGTGTCCGGATTATAGGGAGCTCAATAAGCTCACCACTAAAGATAAATTTCCCATTCCTGTGATTGATGAATTATTGGATGAATTACATGGAGCAATTTATTTTACCAAGTTGGATCTTCGTTCAGGATATCATCAAATTAGAATGAAGACTGAAGATATTCTGAAAACACCATTTCGAACTCATGAGGGTCATTATGAATTTTTGGTCATGCCTTTTGGCCTTACCAATGCACCTTCTACATTTCAAGGGTTGATGAATTCCATTTTCAAACCTTTCCTTAGAAAATTTGTGCTAGTATTTTTTGATGATATACTAATCTATAGCAGGTCTTGGAAGGATCATGTTGAACATGTTGACAGGGTGCTCAAACTATTGCAGGAGAAATAATTATATGAAAAAACATCCAAATGTTTATTTGGAGTACAAGAGGTGGAATATCTGGGTCATATTGTATCTCACGAGGGTGTTAAAGTAGACCCTAACAAAATTAAAGCCATTAAGGAATGGAAAGTCCCCACAACCATAAAGCAATTGCAAGGATTTCTCGGGTTAACAGGGTATTATCGCAAGTTTGTTAAGAATTATGGGAGAATAGCAGCACCTCTAACAACATTATTGAAGAAAGATGCATTTTCATGGACTCCTGAAGCAACTAAGGCCTTTGAGCATCTTAAAGAGGCAATGTGCCTAGCACCGGTCTTAGCTACTCCAGACTTCACAAAAACCTTTATTGTGGAATGTGATGCCTCAGGAAATGGAATTGGTGCAGTTTTAATGCAGGAAGGAAGACCCATTGCTTTTGAAAGTCGTCCAATCAAAGGAAAGTATTTACAGAAACCTATTTATGAGAAGGAAAAGTTAGCAATACTGCATGCACTAAAGAAATGGAGAACTTACCTAATGGGAAGACACTTCAAGGTAAAAACTGATCATGATAGTCTTAAACACTTTTTTGAACAAAGACTATCTTCAAAAGAGCAGCAAAAATGGGTCACAAAGATGTTGGGTTATGACTTTGAAATAATATACAAAAAAGGAAAGCTTAATGTTGTTGCAGATGCACTCTCAAGAAAGAATGAAGAGGTGGAAGCATTGCTTTGTGCCATTTCTATTATCTAACCAGATTGGATAACTGAAGCAAGAGATGAATGGAAGAAGGACAAAGATGTATGGACACTCATTCAAAAGTTGCAGCAAGATCCTAGTACATCCGATACATTTAGTTGGAAAAATGATTCCTTATGGTACAAAGATCGCTTATATCTTTGTAAGAATTCCCAACTAAAACAAAAGATTCTTCTGGAATTGCACACTTCTCCTTTAGAAGGACACTCAGGATTTTTAAAAACTTACCACAGGGTGAAGAAATAATTTTTTTGGGATGGCCTTAAATCTGATATTCAAAAGTTTGTGGCGGAATGTTTGGTTTGCCAGCAGAATAAAGTGGAGACAATTAAGACCCCAGGACTTCTACAACCTTTATCCATTCCAAGTAAACGTTGGGAGGAGATTTCAATGGATTTTATCACAGGTTTACCTAAGTCCGAAGGAAAGAGTGTCATCATGGTGGTAGTTGATAGACTTACCAAGTATGCACACTTTTGTGCATTATCTCATCCATTTAAAGCAAGTACAATTGCTACTACATTTATAGACACAATTCAAAAGCTACATGGAAACCCAAAGGTTATTGTGAGCGACAAATATCCCATTTTTCCTGGAAATTTTTGGACGGAGTTATTTTCTTGTTTAGGTACTCAATTAGCTCATAGCTCATCTTATCATCCTCAATCCGATGGTCAAACTGAGATAGTGAATAAATTTTTGGAAGGATATATTCGTTGTTTTGGATGTGATAAACAAACACAATGTGTCAAGTGGTTACCTCTCGTTGAATGGTGGTATAACACTTCCTTCCATATTGTAGCAAAAATGACCCCATTTATGGCACTTTATGGATATCATCCACCGTCCATCACATCATCTTTAAGAGAAAATTCTAAGGTTCAAGCAGTGGAAGAACGCATCGAGCATCAACAAGAAGTTCTCCAACTCTTAAAGGATAACCTAAATTTGGCACAAAATCGAATGAAACAACAGGCATATCAACATCGAAGCGAGAGAAGTTTTGATGTAGGAGACTCGGTATTTTTATGGCTACAACCATACAAACAAATGTCCCTCAAGAAATCTAAGAAGGATAATAAATTATCACCAAAGTATTATGGTCCTTACAAGGTGTTGCAAAAATTAGTACTATGGCATACAAATTGTAACTTCATGCTTCTTCGCGAGTGCATCAAGTTTTGCATGTTTCATGCTTAAAGAAGGTTATAGGTGAAAATCTTTCAGTTAAAACAATATTGCCAGAACTTGATGAGGAAGGAAAAATCATATTGGAACTTGAAGCGGTCACGGAAACAAGAACTCGATAGCTACGAAATCGATCCATTTTAGAGTATCTCATAAAGTGGAAGAACTTACCCACTGAAAATTCTACATGGGAGGATGAAAATTTTGTACCGAAGCACCCATAGCTACTCAAGCATTGAGGACAACACATTTTTGAAGGAGAGGGGCATGTTAGGTCCCTATATTACTAGTTTAGTCCCTTATTATTATTAGTGAAGCCCCCTTATTGTTATTGTTGTACCCCTGTAACCTCAATATTGTTTTTATTGTGCCCTTACATTGTTATTGTTAGGTCTGCTAGGATTATACTGTGGGCCCATGGACTCCTATATATAGGAGGAGGTTTTGGTCATTTGTATCATCCAAGAATTGTTCATTTATGTAATGTATTGGAGGTTGCCCCCTCGAACTAGCTATTTCTAAGGCGTTGATCTCTCTTTTCTTCTGTTTTTCGAGTTGGTTTCATAACATCATTACTAGTTATTTAAAGAATTCAAAGTTAAGGAACTTTCTTAAATTGAGCTTGAGTATGCTTTTGAGGTCTAGAAACAGTCTGCTGGACTATTCTCGGTTGAGTTTCAATTTTGGAAATCCTATTAGAAAGGTTCCTAAGTAATGATGTAATCTCATCTATCTTTTGATCTTCGTTTTTGGATTTGGAAGAACAAGAGGCATCTTAATTAGCTTTAATTTTTCTTTGAGCCTTTTCATATTTGGCTTTAAGCTTAGATGAATTAGATCTATTACCTTCAACTTCGATCGAATTTGTTTGCATGTATTCTAAGGTATGAGAAGTTATTTCACTTAGCATGACGACAAAAGCATCTTCAAAGGCTTTAGAAAAACTAACCTTTACTGCTGCTACAGATGGTTTATAGTCAACAGGCATCTTATGATAAACTTCGTTAAATCTCTTAATGAAATTAGATACTGGTTCACCATAATTTCTCTTAAGTTCTTCAAATTATGTCAGAAAAATAGACGAGATTCTTTTTAACACCCCATTGATTTTTAAAAATAATGGTTAAATCTTCCCAAGTTCAAATAGAGTTTGCCCTCAATTGTCTAAATCAGATCCTAACATTTCTTTATAGAGATTGCACAAACAATCTCATATATACATTTTCATGTTCTATATTCATATTGTCAGCAAAGTCTAAGAATGTTGCTAAATGATCTTCAGTAGATAAACCAGTTTCCCCATTAAACCTTGGAAGATGTTTCAAGTATCCATCAAGAAAGTTATTTAATATGTTTGGAAGTTGTAAAGCAACATATCTTGCTTGAACAATAGGACTAAAACCATCCATACCTTGTGATGAAGACGAAGAGGATTCTGAGGTGGTTGTTGTAGAAGATGATGAGGTAGATGTAAAAGATGAATTTCCAGAAAAGGTTTCCCCTCTAGTTTAGCAGATTAAACTTCGTGTGAAATCTTTGGACAACAATGTCCAAAGTTTGACATTTAGTTTCTAATTGATTCAGCAAATTCTTCTTCTGCAATACTTTCTTGATCTCCAAAATAGTAGTTGTTATGTCTGTAATGTTGATATGTTCCAATTATGCTCTACTTTTTGAGTTCAACACTTTAATCATGTCTGATGCCTATGTTGGTTTCTGCTTGAGCATTGCCTTCTCTTGTTCAATGACTATTTTGCACCTGTTGATTAATTCCTCCTACTCAAAAATGATTTGTATGGATGGTCGTACTTTTGCCATTGCTTGGCTTACTTCTGTCCAGATACTCTCCCTGGCTTAGGCCAAGTGTCTGCCATTAGAAGCTCACTTTCTAACTTTTGAACCTTTAGTGTCAATCTGTGAGACTTCTGCATTTATTCCATGTACATGGTGTCATTTTTTTATCTTTTGAGTTTCCAAAGCTCCGAATTTCTCTAGCAGCTTTTCATTCTCTTGTTTCTGTATGGTCAAATCCTGAACAAGTCTGGTTGAATCCCCTGTTGTTGATGTAGATTCCATTTTTGTTGATGAAGAGTTGGGCTTTGTACCTGCAACCGCAATTGGTACTACTGCAACTAGTGACTTTTCTTTTTCCTTAAGCAATCCTTCAATTTGTTCCTCCATCATTTTTATCTAAATCTTCTACTCAATGATGAGTTTGAGCATCTCTTCTCTATTTTGTTCACTCTCCTCTATTTCCTTTATCTGGGGGTCTTCTGTGGAAGGTATCTTTAGCTGTTTTCGAAGAGCTACAATGCTTGTATTCCTCTTCTATAAAATCTCTTCTACAACTTTACAATACTTTAGTTCATACCCAATCTTGACGACAATGTCTTCTAAAGTCTTTAACTTATTGTCTTTAGCTAAAGAGGAAAGTTTCTCTATTTTGAGTTGTGACTGTACATTTGATAATGTTCTTCTCAACTTAGACAATGGCATTGTTGTATTAGTCATGGTAGAGAAGAGCATCTCTCCAGACTTCCTATGCATGTCCATCCGGTCTATGGGATGAATCTGGTTTGCATCAAATAAGAAAATGGTCTTCGTATAATCAGATGGAGACTTGGGAAAAGGGACTTGGGCTTGTAGAAAAGCCATTTGCATCCTTCCCTTTTCACTATCAAAAGCAATCAGTAGCATGTGTTGTGATATGGAAGTCTACTTCCTAAACTGACTATAAACATTTACCTTCAAGGTTTCATTTTTCTGTTTAATCTCCAATAATTTGGAGAAGATGTTCTGATCTTCTGATGAACTAGTTCCAACTGATTGAATGATCTCCATAAGATCTTGGGAAGTTGAAGAAGATGATGGAGTAATGAGAACACTTCCTCCTGCTGATGTAGATATCTCTGGATCTCCCAAGTCTATAATTTAAGGTTCCTTTTGGCTCTGCTCTGTAGAAATAGTAAAGTCAGTATTCTGTATTTTTCGTTGAATTATGAATTCTGGCCATATCTACATAAGTTGAGGTTTCTTCTCTGGGCGTTTTCTCATGTTTGCTTTGGGAAACTAGATTTTGCAGAGTAGTTGTGGAAAGGATCTGCTCCTCCGCCTCTTGCATTCTATTCTCTGTCGATTGATACTCATTCATAAACTTTCCAATTTCAGGCCTTGGTGTATGATTATATGGAGTTGTCTTCAATTCAACCCTTAGGTTTGAAATTATGCTGAAAGGATCATAAGACCAAGTGAAGCTTGGCTGGAAATTCATCTTTTTAAGAATAGCGTCTGCCTCAATCCATGTTGATCTAGAATTTCATATAAATAAGCCTATCTTTGATTTAATCTTAAACTGTGATTTTCTCTTCCCTGAAACAAAATGTAAATCATTAATGTTAATAATTTCCCTAATATATTCCAAAGAGAAGATTCTCATTAGAACATATTTGGGCAGTTTATATGGTGCCAGCTCACAAACATGTACTCGAATCTCTGTGTAATTCTGGTATAAATACCAACCTCCAGTTTTAACCTGATCACTCAAATGAATGATTATTTTGATGTCCTGGCCAGTTATGGGCTCATTCTGACTGCTAAGATGTTATGCAACTGGATGGATAAATGAATCAATGAAGTTTGCAAAAGAAAATTTATCTGAAATAGGTCTGACCAATTTTGTCCAATGAATCACTGACTGGTTAATTCCATGATCATCCTGCTTGTACAATGTGATAGGCATTGAATCTCCCCACTGAAACTGAAACTGAAACATATGAATAAGTAGAGAGGTGTACTTAAACATTCCTTGCGTTGTTAGATTCATCAATTGTTCATGCATATTACCAGCCAAAAATTCAATGTAATTGTACATGAATGCAGGCTGACAATCTTTAGAAAAGATGGAAGAGTAGCCAAGGATGGATTCATCTATTGTTCTATCATCTGGATATCCTAATAAACAAGAAACTAATGAGATAATGTGTCTAGTAGCCTCACGAAACATGGAGGATGGATAAGGTGGGTTTTTCTTTGGCAATCCAGCATCATCAAGAAGGAAGGTCTCAAAAACTTGAGCTCTCTGAGCGAAAGTGAGCTTATGATATAGCTCCATAAGAGCTGCGTGGTAGAAAAGGCTGAGAGAGTCATTATGTGGGATCAGTTACATGTTGTTTATGGCCTCTGGAGTGATGGATATCAAAATGTTTCCATTGTGAGCTACCACTACTCGTTTGATGGGATCATACTTGTTTTGACACCAGGTGACTAGATCTAGGAATTCATGGGTTTGAGGGAATGAAAATAGAGGCATGAGGCACTCCCACAACTTGATATCATCATGTTGATCCAGATACTTATGTTTTAGCCACAAATTCAATTCATGAAGTTCGAATTTTCATTGTATGTCAACGATTTTGAAGTATGAATCAGCCAAGGGGACGTGCTCGAGATCGACCAGGGTAGAAACAGAAGGGGTTTCGTCAATGATGGACTTACGGATTTTCCCTTTAGGAGCCATGTTTTCTATAGAGCAAAAATAAGTTGTTTCTGCAAATAAAACTATGTTTGCCACAGTGACAGATACCTAAACCAATGGTGCAATTATGTCTCTGTAAAAATCTACAATGCAACAACAAACAATAAATGAAACAAAGGTGGTAAAAGATATGAAGAGGTTATATTTATAATTATGCTCGGATTACCGTTATGGGTGACTACTAAGAAATATCATGGAGGTTTAATGCTAACGATATAGGAGCGATAGGCAATTAAACAGCTAGACAACAATCGTGGAGCGAGGTTAACGGGACGAGAAGGGCAACGATAAGGGAGCGTGGCTTTAACGGGATATACAAGTGTCGACCTTTTATTTAGCGTCGGCAAACTGTCAGGGGAGTAAAGTCAAAGACTGTTGGCGGGAATCAAAATCGAAGATGGGAGGAAACTGTATTTCAAAGGGGGTAGGCAACGATAATGGTTTCAAGCAAGGGGTGTGAAACGTTGTGAAGGCGACGCGTCGATGAGAGCCTACCACGAGAAAACTACTTTTCAGACACCCACCCCCCTCCCCCTGCTGTTAACAAGAAATGGGCACGAGGGGTGCGAAAAGGCTTCCCTGTCGTTGATCTGGGCAGGGAAGAGATCCACCGTCAAATCCTACTCGATCATTAAACATAATACGACAAAAATTTATGGTCACTTGTGGACTTTGGATAAAGTTAAAAAGATCTCTATTACAAGTTTAATTAATCACTAAATGAAAGTGATTAACTAATTTAAGCATAGTTTAACCTTTAATCAAAATTAATTTTAGCCGCTTTCAAACAAGCTACCACACATTTATGATATAAATAATTTATTGTTCAGCAATCCTAACATTTTCTGTTTTTGTCTATTCATATCCAAACTTTAACATTTTTTTTTTAATTTTCCATTTTTTTTTAAATACTACCTTATCAAAACCAAACAAAATTACACCAGTGACTTTGCATCCAATGAAGTAATAGGAAACAACTTCCATCTGCACTTACTTGAGGTTTAATACTCCATAGTCACAATGATTGACATTGGAGAAAGTTATTACTAATATTGGAGAGAAAAAGAAACAAGGTATGATATTTACTACGATAGATCAAGTTAAAGATTTTAATGTTCTACAATTTCAACTACCATTTTCATATAATCGATATGAAAAGATGAAAAAACTAACAAGTGTGACAATAAAAACATTAAAAGAATAATTTGAGAATAATCATAATGAAGATTATTTGTAATTGACTACATTCTTAATATTCACACTTTCTATCATTCACCATTGCTATGTTGCATTCAAAAGAAAAAAATCATTATTCAAGTAATTAATAGACTATCATTTCAACAAACTAGGTAAATGAGCAAATTTAAAATTAAAATGACCAAATTAATCTTAGACATAATTAACATTTTTAAAATTATCAGAATAATTAGATGTTCAACAAATTTTCCATGTCTGCACACGACTGATCCATCTTTCACCCTGGATCTAGCAAGGAGATGGACCACATCTCTCGAACTACAAACATTTCCTCAAGTTTAGACTAAAAAAAAAAGTTTGCAGCTCAAGAAATTTGATACTCCTTCATAGATCTAAATTAATGTTATAGACATCTTCCACCTAATTTTAACAATATTACTAATTATATTACTGATATATAGATATGTATCACAAATAAATACTAGAGGAACCTTTTTATTACCCACTTCCACAAAACTAGAGACAAAACCATTACAGTTAGAGGCATTTTCAATCACTGCCAAATCCTTCAATAATCATAATCATAAAAGCTCCACTCAACAGTGGTTTCCGAGGAAGAAACCAGTTGAAATTAGAATAGTAAAAGTTAGGCCGATCAAATTGAGAATTTGAAAGATTCCTAAATTTCTGCCAGTAACCAAAAACAAGAGAATTGCTGGTGGAAATCCATACAATAACTAATATTCATGGCTACACAGGAAAGTTCAGGTGCCCGAAATCACATACTATTCTGTGCCTTGTGGTTGTGGTTGTCGATATATGGAAAGTAGGAGTACTCCTAGTACTGGCTCGTGCTTAAGCTAGTAAAAAGCTCAAGGAGTTTAAGTAATGCTTTTTCATAAACTTCAGATGGATTTCAAATCTGTTGCCCAGACATCAGCGAGCTTGGATGCAAGCTGAGTGACAGACATTCGGCTAGAAAGTTGAGAGAAATTCATACATGATGCTTCCTGTAGTGTACACAAAATGTCTACTTTTTGATCACGTGATAGACCAAGGTAATCCGGGCCATTGCTTGAAATGAAGTCAGCCACCTGATCATGATAATGAAGCATGCATAACATCCACAAATACTGATTATTTTTGTTTGTGACACGTCACATACAAACTTTAGTATGATAAAAAAAAAAGGTCTTAAAGACATGAAAATAAACTACTCTGGAGGGAATGGAAATAAGAAGCTAAAACAAAACCTAACCTGTTGAAGCCAAGGAATTATAATGTCTAAGAATTTGAGCTCCAGCAAGAGTCCCGTGACAGTTTGAAGGATTTCAATGGCTGTCCCCTGTGATAGGCTTTCCAGAACAGGGCCAGTCCGCTTCATGAGTTGAATCAACAATAGACCGTCCCCAGAACACAATACCTCAACATACGCTGAATCCACATCCTTGGCACACAGATATTCTACAACACGTCTCCAAACACTCCAAAAACGACCATTTTCGTAGATTGATCGAATAGAAGAACTCTTCCCTGGTACGTTTAGCACTGAATAATTTCTGCTAACCGACATCGTTGGTGATGTATCTTCTTTTGTGAGATATGTACCAGACAAATCAAAAGAAGCTTCGTCCTTAAAAGTTAGCGAACTTCTAATCTCGGCTCTGTCTCTGGCTCTGGAATATTCCATTCCAAAATTTCCTGCCCATGAACTTTTGTCTAGTGGTAATGTTTGACTTACTACTTGTCTTCCATTATTTGATGTAAGCCTCTGAGTTTGAGCACCGTCCGAAGGAGGAGAGTTATTTTCACTGTATCCTTCTCTAAATGACATTTCCCATGCAGCATCATCATCCGCCAGAGGCTTCACCTTAAAGCCACTTTGCATATGTCTATCAGTAGAGTTTTCCCAACTATCCTTTGTACCAAACTCACATTTGTACGATGCTTCTTGCACTGACTTACTACGTGTTGAAGAAGCAAGGAGGGTATCATATGAGGAACCAAGCGGCCTTGAAGGTGAAGGTGGGTACACAACTGCACCTCCACCTTCTTTTATTTTCCAAAGCTTGGACCTGACCATCTCAGCACCTAGGGATGTACAACAGCAGTGCTTGTTTCCAGTTCCACCTTCCACACATGACGGCCTACCTCTGGATAATGCAGCCAGTTCCTGAGCCATTTCATAAATGATCCTTTGCAAACCGTGCACTCTTGTTTCCAAGGTACATATGCTATCTAATGAGCTTCCCATGAAGACCTGATACAACAAATACAAAAAGTAACAATTAATGCAACATTGCCTGTTTCTCCTCTTCTGCTTTTTAAAATACTTCAATTCTTTGACGGACAATGTAATTACATTCTTAAATCAGTGGGTCACAGAGATAACTAAAAATCACAAAGAACTGAGATTGATCACACCATTCCAAAATCATGATATGCAATTTCTTGTCAGCAGACAGTAAAGGTAGGTTGAGACAAGTTTTCAAAAGTCTGGAATATGCAAATATAATGCATGCAATGGACACATTATTTCTATGGACTTCAGCAATTCCATGCTGCTTCTAAAGTTTATCAATTTGACTCAACAGTATTAAGTGAAAGAATCCACTCAATGTAATGGGAAATCCACCAAGACTCTACCTGCAAAAGCTCCATCAGGTTGGATTGCTGATTGTCAATCTGAAATAATTGCTTACGGATGAATGCCAAGTCATCTGCATCGCACGATTTGAAACCACCTCCAAAGTTTGTGCTGCTTGCAGTGATTGTTTCAGTAGTTAGAGAATCAGAGCATTCTTTGTCATTGCTCCTTTTCTCAAAAGGGGTATTGTGACGAGAACACAATTCCGCTATAGGCTTGCAGTTGTCATTGTTCCTTTTCTCAAAAGGGATATTGTGAGAAGAACAGGTATTGTGAGGGGAAGACAACTCAGCTATAGGCTTGAAGTTGCCATCTGGTGTTCCATCTGTTGATGGTCTAGTTCCTTCAGAAGGTTTGTCAACCAAAATGCATTTTGTTTCACAACTAGACCGGCTCTCATCTGACAGCCTTGAAGAAGATTCTGTGTTCCTGAATATCTCTGTATCTTGGAATCTTAAACTATCATCTGTGTTTGTATTTGAAGCTCTAGTTTCACTCACTCCTGAAACCTCTGAACTGTAAATATTACTGAATTTTTCACTGTCAATAACAGATATAGGAGGACAAGTTTGAGGAACTGCTACCTCAATATGCCAAATGTCATTTTTTCTACAATCCATCTTCTGAGGCAGACCTAGATTCATCTTTTTGTCAGTTAAAGGAGTTCGTCTTTTTACAGTCCTGAAAGACACACTATCTGGCATCGATTTGGTCACAGCACCACCACTTTTTCTCAGAAATTTTGATTTTTGTCCAGCACTAATGTAGGATTTGAGATCTGCTGTGAAGGTTTCTTCACTCCTTTTCTCTGTGCCTTGTCACAGAATCAATCAATAAGTTTATCAATTTTTTACATAATAGCAAAATATGAAATCAAAACAAACCTTGAAAAAACCCCCAAAAAGAAGGTAATCGATATGACAGATTAAATATGCAAAAGACAGCATCTCTAATACTTTAACAAAGATAGTCATTGATTGAAGGTGTCATTACATATCTTGTGCAAAGCTACAACCAAATGAGCTAAATGGTATAGGAATAAAAAATACAAACAGAAATTTGAGAAGTTTCAAAAGAACGACGAATCAAAAGAAATATTAAATTCCAATGCAACTCTCAAACCCAAAACAACATTCACGGTGTACATCAATACCCTCACAGCTCACATTTTTACAGGGTGTATATTTCAAGGAAATCATGTTGAGAGAATACCCATTTTCAATGATTTGCTTTCAGTCTGTGGTGAAGAAGCCTCAGCATCTAGAATGCTCTTCCATGCCTGTAAGGTCTGCACAATAGTGTCTCTCACTGGTTTTACCTATTTCAAGGCATTTAGACCAGTTAAGAGCATATTTCACATTGACCAAGCTCTATTTCAAGCAATGAAAACATCGAGATATGGAAAGGAAATGAAGTGGTTTTAACCTTGTCAAAGCGACATGCTTCCAAGGCTGCAATGCAAGATGATTTGAAGGATGATAGCAAAGGACCAAGACTCAACGCCATGCATGCAAAAGCCTCTGCTGCAGCTTTACGAGTTGTCCAGTCATTGCTTCGCAGAGTTTCTAACATGCAAGGTACAAGTACAGACAATATCTGCGGGGATGAAGCCCCTCCTGCCTGGCAAGAATAACCAATGAAAATCATCAGAATGCACAACAGACAAAAGTTTAGTTTTGTTGCATACCTAACACTTTAGAAATTACAGAAATGATTTTTTAAGAAAACGTCTATGGAGTGCATAGAGGTATCAAAGGAACAAACAAAAACAGAACCCACACAATAAATCGAGACAAGAATTTTGGAGCAAGGAAAGCGCCTACATTTCTTTTCATTTTTTACTAATCAGAAAAACACTGTAAAATCAGTGGCAGAAACAAAACACCCAAAGTCTCTCACCGTGGATGATTCCAAACACAAGTTATTGTACCCCCAAAGATATAACTCAAGAATCTGAATAGGCAACTACATCTGTACAAATTAAGGTGGAACCAAAAGTTGTTGCAGCTGTTACAGTAATTATAAAACTTCCCTTAACGGGGCTGTTACAAAAGTTACAGACATGATAGAACCATTACATGGAAAAGCTACTACAACATGCAATTGTGACAAAACTGTAAACATTGCATTCTATTCATTCAACGCTCCCACTCAGTCAAAAGTTTATAGCTATCGACTGATCCAACAGAGTTCACCCCAAAGCCATCTCTGCAATATTCTAGCTTATTCTTCAATAAGACTCTGGTCAATCCATCAGTGAGCATCTTCTGTGTCTCACAGAATTTCATCTGCAAAGTCTGTCAATCAATTTGTTCATGGACATTAATAGCTCTTTTTTTTGTAGAAATACTTATGAGATTCATAGAAAAATATTTACATCATCAGCAAAGAAAAATTATTGTATTGCAACTTAACGTTCTTTGGTTTCACATGAAACCAAGGATTTTTCATCAATATAATGCAACTTCGAAGTGCTCCAGTACCCTGAATGGAAATACTCCATAATATTAAACAACAATAAAAGAAAACATAGGGTGGGGACACCACCACACTCAGGGTTGGAATGTAACTGATATTACTAAAACATGGAAGAAGAAATCTCCGTGTAAATAATATTCAAAAGAGAAAAATGTTTTTGATTTATAGTGTCCTATAGGACGAATGACTACAAGTGAGGAGGAAGACCCCTTCTAATGTAAATCTCAACTGACAACACTAAACTTAGTGGTGAGTCATTAATGAGCTCAGCTAACGACTCTCAACAAAAAGATGATTCATTGATTCACTAATATAAATAACTCACAACTCTCAACTTTTGTCCTGAAGATGAGTCTTGATTTAGACTTGAAACGTTGACATAAAATCTCATCAATTCTCAAGATTCTGGCCACAGAAATCTTCAAAATCTCATCAACTCTCAGCTAATTTAGTTATGAGTCATTAATAACTCAAACACTAAACTTATGAGCTTACAAATAAAATAGCATATGTGATCATTTTGAAGTTGGAAAGTGGGAAGAGAGCTCTGCTAGGCTTAGCCTTAGGAAAGTTTATATATGCAATATTGCAAGATTGAATGTCTTATACACATTTACTGGCCATCTAATCAACATTGCAATCAGATCTAACAACTTTTACTGTCCTGATCAAGCTTACAAGCTCTTGCTCAACCACCATGAGGTTTGTGGACGCCAAATGGCCATCCCACCATCTGATATTGCTATGCAAGAGCTGCAAGGTTCTTTTACTAAAGTTGATACCAATATCAATCACGGTGCATGTTGACCATACAGGAAAGAGAAGTCGGAAATTTTTCAAGTCATCATCATCATGCAGCTTCCAGATTTATTGTAATCCCAAATTCTGCAGCCCTATGGGTCATTATTCTAAAAATAATTCTAATGTGTATCTAAAGCCATGTAAAACATATAGATAAGCCTCTGATTCTTAGCAAAGAGTTTCACTATAGCGAGTTTATTTTCCTCAACTAATTATTTTTGTTTTTCGATGCTTATAATTAGTAGAGTTTTTCTCCCACACATACCCCAAATCGAGAGTGGGGATAGATGGTAAGGTCTTAGGTGAGTCCTAGTATTATCGAGTTTATTTATATTATCATACTAGATCATCTGTCAAGTGTCGCAGAATTTGGTTATGTCCAGAGGTCATGTTTTAATTGTAAAATTTCCCTTCTAATGGGATGTCTATGTAATATTTGATGTAAAAAGTGTTGTCTATAGAAATTATAGGGTGTATGAGTACCTGCTTTACACCTCAACTCCTACACTTTCTATCTAGACACACTCTGAGGTTAGAAAAAATATGTAAACCCCTCTAGAGTCATTTTATTTTATTTTCTAGTGAAAATATTTCAAAATAATTCACTCGGAATTTGTCAAAATATAAAATGAGAGAAAAATTAAACTCTCTATGTGGAAAATTTATTTAAAATTATTGAGGGCCTTTCCCAAAAGGAATCAAGTCGAAATTATGATAAGGGTCACATTTCCACGGCACACAAGTCCCACAAAACTAAGTTGGGCCAGAAAGAATTATTGGTCCAAGTGGTTATTTGAATGAGGGAATTTCAAGAATTCTATTTTTAAATATTGTGCAGTGGTCCAAAACCACCCAGAAGACAAAGCTTGGTCCATCTATGTCAGCAATAAAGGAATTCGATTTTCTTTTGAGAATTGTGCGGCAGTTATCAAGGGATCGAATTATTTTGACAGGGATCAAGCCATGGATCAAGGGAACTAGCCGTTTTTACACTTCGAGTGGTCTCAAGTTCTAATTATTTCTATATAAGGAAGTTATTTTCTCTTCATTTGATAATGAAAAAAAATTGTATTTGAGCTCTCAATCAGTATCTGTTGGTCTAATATTTTTTCTGGAATAATAAAGAAGTCTTTCGGGTTAATTCATGGTGGTGTTCCTCTTCCGCTTCTTGTGGTAATTATTTTTTGAATCGTGCTCTTAAAGAGCTACAAAATTAAATTCTATAAGTTATTATTTCATTAGTCAGTTGTTGGATTAACTCTTTGCACAGGTATCTTGCATTAGTTAGTAGCTTCTAGAGAAGCACTCTAATTCAATTTATCTAGCAGGTATTTCTAGATTTTGAGAATTATTGTCTTATCTATGCCTCTATTGATCTAATAACTTGATCTCAAGCGTGTAGAGACTCTACAATATTCAAATCGTGGGCGTGACGAAAAGTCTTTGCTTCGACTAGCCAACACCCAAGACAATCAAGCTTAAGACCCCACTTTGTTAAATTTCAAGACTTATCTAACGATTTTTTTTTCAGAGATTTTATTATTGCTCACCTATAAAATTATTTTTCTCATCTATTTTTGGCTTATTTCTGCATTAACTGAATAGATATGCTTATAACAGACATAATCATTGTAATTTGTTAAATTATTCTTGTAAATAATTTTCTCTAGCCCTTGTACATATTTCTCTACTTTTGTATATAGCTATTGGGATTTTTAGCTTGATTCTCATGCAGATCTGAAGAGGATGTCTAGGGTTTCTCTTCTAAGTTGTTTTGCAAGTGGATATATCTCAAGATCAAGAGAAATTGATTTTGTGACGGTTCTAGCCCTCACCTAGCCTAGATGGCAAGGTTATTTAGAGTAAACGTTGTGTTTCTTGAGGGTCGCCTAGCTCTTTTGCCTTCCCCTTCAGGACCGCAAGGATCTAGGCCTCATAAAGGGTTCGATCTACAACAACAAAAGTATTTCAAAGGAGATGTTGGGGCTTGAGGCCCTTATCTCACTTCAAAATTGAATTTTTGCAAACGTTTGAATCTTAAAAGATGTTGCAAATAATTCTGATAAATATTTCTCCATTTTCCAATAAAGAATGAATTGTGTTTGATTTTGCAGGCTTATAGTCATCAGTTTACGGCTCAAGTTTTGATTGTAGGCCTTCCTTGGCTAGCTGCTAGTATCATTGGCCATTTTAAGCCTAGTCGCAAGGTAAGTTGCACAAAACGCCAAAACGTCTAGAAGTTTCCAAAATGGGGACAGCGCGAAACGCGACCCTCGGAAAATGGAAACGTGATTGATACACATTATAGTCAATATTAAATAAATCATAACACATTATTTTGCAAGAAAAGAAAGAATCAGACATATAAATGACATTTTAGAAGCAAATCCAAATTTATATTAACTCCAACAAATCATTACATGATGCAAATATCCAAAATTAGCCTTTATAGATGAGGCTTTACATCCAAGACTCCAAAATTAGCATATTTATTGTAGGTTATATGTGCTAAAACTGAAATAAAACATGAACTAAAGACAATCATGGCTACATTAACATATCATTACTAATAAAACTCCTCATACTCATAAGCAAAGACATCTTTCATCATGATGGAATTGTACTCTTCCACCATTGCATATACCCACACTTGCTGTTGAGCTGCTTCCCGAAAAATGGAAGGTTCTTCGACTTGAGCAACCAAGGCTTGATACCTCTCAAGCTACCTACAATGTCTCTTCTCATTCCAGGGGATTCCGACAAAGTCCTCTGTATTGAAATTTCTGAATCTTTACATTTTATGCAGAAATTATTACTGTTAATTTGGTAATGCTCCTCCTACTTAGACAAGTTATTAACTGAATAAATTCAAGTTAAAATATAAGCAAAACACATAACAGATCTCTACCAATCTAGATATAGAACAAGTTCATGCACAAATAGACAAAGTGACAGTTATTTCTGGACAAATAGTCCTCGGAAAAACCCAATGAGGGAAAATCGGTCTCTGGATGCTGGACAGTTTTATTATTAAGAATTCTTCTAAATACATAAATCTGGGTTCCAGATCTAGAAAGCCCGACAGAGAATATACTAGAACTACAGCTCATTGGCTGATCTAGGGACAAAATAATGACTGATCCACACCCTCAAACGAGATTTACAAAACTCAACTAAGATTACGGCCTAGAAATCCCAGCGCTACCCCTGAAAGCCTCTTCCTCAACCTCTGAAGCCCCTCAAACCCTCAGCGCTACTCGGAAAGAGACTGCGTTACCCCAAACTGGGTGACACAGTCACTACGCTGTCCCTTAGGGTCTCTGCATAACCCTCTAGGGGTTTCCTACTGAAAATCACGTTGTCCTTGGAGGGACTACATTGTCCTTGTTGTTGCTGCTGCTGTCCTCTTCTGCGTTGTCCTTGTTATGTAACCAGCTCCAAAAATAGAAGAAAAGAGATATCAACGCCTTAAAAATAAGCCACTTCGAGGGGGCAACCTCCAATACATTACATAAATGAACAATTCTTGGATAATACAATTTACAAAACCTCCTTTCTATATATAGGAGTCCATGGGGCCATAATGTAATCCTAGTGAGGCCACAATGTAATCCTAGCCGACCTAACAATAATAATTTAAGGGCACAATAATAACAATATGGGGGTTACAAGGGTACAATAATAACAATAAGGGGGTTACACTAACAACAATAAGGGACTATACTAGTAATATAGGGACCTAACATGCCCCTCTCCGTCAAAAAAGTGTTGTCCTCAACGCTTGAGTAACTCTGGGTGCTTCTGTATAAAATTCTTATCCTCCCATGTAGAATCTTCATGATGAGATACTCTGAAATTGATGAGATACTCTGAAATTGATCGATTTCGTAGCTGTCGAGCTCTTGTTTCCGTGACCGCTTCAGGTTCCAATATGATTTTTCCTTCCTCATCAAGTTCTGGCAATATTGTTTGAACTGAAAGATTTTCACCTATAACCTTCTTTAAGCATGAAACATGGAAAATTGGATGCACTCGCGAAGAAGCAAGAAGCTCCAATTTATATGCCATAGTACCAATCTTTTGCAACACCTTGTAAGGACCATAGTACTTTGGCGATAATCTATTATCCTTCTTAGCTTGCTTGAGGGACATTTGTTTGTATGGTTGTAGGCGTAAAAATACCCAACCTCCTACATCAAAACTTCTCTCGCTGCGATGTTGATCTGCCTGTTGTTTCATTCGGTTTTGAGCCAAATTCAGCTTATCCTTTAAGAGTTGGAGAAATTCTTGCTGATGCTCGATCTGATCTTCCACTGCTTGAACCTTCGAATTTTCCCTTAAATATGATGTGATGGATGGTGGATGATATCCATAAAGTGCCATAAATAGGGTCATTTTTGATGCAGTATGAAAGGAAGTGTTATACCACCATTCAGCGAGAGGTAACCACTTGGCCCATTGTGTTTCTTTATCACATACAAAACAACGAAGATATCCTTCCAAACATTTATTTACTATCTCAGTTTGACCATCAGATTGAGGATGATAAGATGAGCTATGAGCTAATTGAGTACCCAAGCAAGAAAATAACTCCGTCCAAAAATTTCCAACAAAAATGGGATCTCTGTCGCTCACAATAACCCTTGGGCTTCCATGTAGCTTTTGAATTCTGTCCATAAATGTGGTAGCAACTATACTTGCTTTAAATGGATGAGATAATGCACGAAAGTGTGCATACTTGGTAAGTCTATCAACTACCACCATGATGACACTCTTTCCTTCGGACTTAGATAAACCTGTGATAAAATCCATTGAAATCTCCTCCCAACGTTGACTTGGAATGGATAAAGTTGTAGAAGTCCTGGGGTCTTAATTGTTTCCACTTTATTTTGCTGGCAAACCAAACATTCCGCCACAAACATTCGAATATCAGATTTAAGGCCATCCCAAAAAAATTCTTTCTTCACCCTGTGGTAAGTTTTTAAAAATCCTGAGTGTCCTCCTAAAGGAGAAGTGTGCAATTCCAAAAGAATCTTTTGTTTTAGTTGGGAATTCCTACAAAGATATAAGCGATCTTTGTACCATAAGGAATCATTTTTCCAACTAAATGTATCGGATGTACTAGGATCTTGCTGCAACTTTTGAATGAGTGTCCATACATCTTTGTCCTTCTTCCATTCATCTCTTGCTTCGGTTATCCAATCTGGTTGGATAATAGAAATGGCACAAAGCAATGCTTCCACCTCTTCATTCTTTCTTGAGAGTGCATTTGTAACAACATTAAGCTTTCCTTTTTTGTAGATTATTTCAAAGTCATAACCCAACATCTTTGTGACCCATTTTTGCTGCTCTTCTGAAGATAGTCTTTGTTCCACAAAGTGTTTAAGACTATCATGATCAGTTTTTACCTTGAAGTGTCTTCCCATTAGGTAAGTTCGCCATTTCTTTAGTGCATGCAGTATTGCTAACATTTCCTTCTCATAAATAGGTTTTTGTAAATACTTTCCTTTGATTGGACGACTTTCACAAGCAATGGGTCTTCCTTCCTGTATTAAAACAGCAACAATTCCATTTCCTGAGGCATCACGTTCCACAATAAAGGTTTTTGTGAAGTTTGGCGTAGCTTAGACTGATGCTCGACACATTGCCTCTTTAAGACGTTCAAAGGCCTTAGTTGCTTCAGGAGTCCATGAAAATGCATCTTTCTTCAATAATGTTGTTAGAGGTGCTGCTATTCTCCCATAATTCTTAACAAACTTGCGGTAATACCCTGTTAACCCGAGAAATCCTCGCAACTGCTTTATGGTTGTGGGGACTTTCCATTCCTTAATGGCTTTAATTTTGTTAGGGTCTACTTTAACACCCTCGTGAGATACAATATGACCCAGATATTCCACCTCTTGTACTCCAAATAAACATTTGGATGATTTTGCATATAATTGTTTCTGCTGCAATAGTTTGAGCACCCTGTCAAGATGTTTAACATGATCCTTCCAAGGCCTGTTGTAGATTAGTATATCGTCAAAAATACTAGCACAAATTTTCTAAGGAAGGGTTTGAAAATGGAATTCATCAACCCTTGAAATGTAGAAGGTGCATTGGTAAGGCCAAAAGGCATGACCAAAAATTCATAATGACCTCATGAGTTCAAAATGCTGTTTTTGGAATATCTTTAGTCTTCATTCTAATTTGATGATATCCTGAATGAAGATCCAACTTGGTAAAATAAATTGCTCCATGTAATTCATCCAATAATTCATCAATCACAGGAATGGGAAATTTATCTTTAATGGTGAACTTATTGAGCTCCCTATAATCCGGACACATTCGCCATGATCCATCCTTCTTGTGTACCAATACTACAGGAGCAGAGAAAGAACTCTGACTAGGTTGAATTATACCCGCCTCTAACATTTCTGCAATCATACGTTCAATTTCGCTCTTTTGGAAGTAAGGATATCTATAAGGCCTGATGTTTGGAGGAACACTTCCTGGAATCAAATGAATAGCATGATCATGATCACGAATAGGTGGGAGTCCTTTGGGAGTTTCAAACACCTCGGAATGATTGTCCAAGACTTGTTGGAGATCTGCAGAAATAGATGATTTTGATGTTGGAACTTCTAGTGAGCATAATTGTGCAATTACGCCTCGTTGTTCTTTCTTCAGAAGCTTTGTCATGACATTAGAGCTTATTATCTTTCTCTGCTTCCCCGCAATACCCCATAATTCGACTTCCTTTCCTTCTGAAAAAAATTTCAAGAAATGTTCTTGAAAATTAAAAGCTACTATGACCAAAGATTGTAACCATTGTACTCCGAGTACAACATCAGCACCTCCCTTAGGAATGGAAAGCATTGGACTAGTCAATACATATTCCCCCATGGTTAGCTTGATATTATGACATTTTCCAGAGCAATTTATAGTTCCTCCATTTGCAACCATCATTTGACATTCTGGTGCTGCGTATAGGAAACAATTTAATTCCTTGGCTACCTTACAATGAATAAAATTATGGGTGCTACCTGAATCAATCAACACTATTACCTTTTTCTTCTTAATATGTCCTTCTATCTTGAGAGTTTGAGGAGTGGTAATTCCTGCCAATGCATTACATGATATGGTCGGACTCATTTCTTCCTCTTCTAGGGTTGGTTCCTGGTGTATATCCTCTTCTTGTTCATTTTCTTCCTCTTCACAATCTATGTAAAATAATTTCTTCTCGGCACACTTATGACCTTTAGTGTATTTGCTATCACAACTGTAGCAAAGCCCTTTTGCTCTTTTTTCTTCCAATGTTTGTGGTGTCAACCTTGTAGGTTGTGGAAATCTAGGAGTAGCAACACTTCCTTCTTTATAGAAGTGAGTGGTAGGCTTCCTTGTCGCCATAATTTTACATTCAATTTTTCTTGCCAACCTGAATGCCTTCTCCAATGAATCAGGTTCCAAAACGCGAACTTCACGTTGGATGTTATCCTTTAAAGTGCTTATGAAGAGATCAATCCTATGTTCCTCTGGAATATCAGTTACCCTTATATTCAATTTTTGGAAGTCCTCAATGTACTCCCCCACTAAGCCCTTTTGTTTGAGATTTATCAATTGGCTAAAGAAGGTGTTGCTCTTTGTAGCCTCATAATGTGCTATCATTTCCTCCGTAAAAATTGACCAAGTGACAATTTTTTTACGAGAGAAAAGCCATCGATACATACAAATGTATTTTGTTCTAAATGTAAAGTTGCAATGGGTACCTTTTGTGTGTTTTGCACATTATGGAGATCAATATATTGCTCCATTTGTAGTATCCATGTTACAGGATCCTTTCCATCAAACTTCCTCATCTCCATTTTTGGAATATGGTGGTTCTTCCCGCCAACATTAGAGTTTGTGAAATCACGATTAACATTTATTTTGTTCTCATCATGACTTTCTTCTACCATCTTTTCACCATTATGAAACATTTCTTGTATCAACTTTGTCAAACCTTCCATCTCTGCTTTTAGATCATTCTTCATGTTTTCCATCTAAGCTTCCATGCCAGCTTCCATGCCATCCATCTTAGCTTCCACCCCTTTCTTTAAAACTCCCATTTCATTTTTTGTTGCTCTTTGCGAGAGCGAAATTTGGTGCACTTGCTCTTGTAATTTAGATAGATCATGTTGCAATTCTTCATCTTCATGAGTCATAGTAGAGACTTCTGAAGGCTTAATGGGTGTTGAATTATTTTTACGGGGCATCTTTTAGAACCCAATACTGATATCTATTCTACAATATGCCCCTGGAATCAATTCAAATTGATTCTGGAATCAATTCAGAAAAAAAAATACACACATTTTTCTTGCGTTTGACGAGCTCGATATTGAAATTGGATTATCTCAGTGATTGGAGCACTTCAATATTTGAATTTCGGTACCAACGTAGCCCTCTGAATTATCTTTCAAATGCCACAGGTCTAACCTGATTTGGATTCTCCAATACAAAGTTGTGTCCAATCTCCCACAATGACCTAATTATGGACTGGTTCAGTAGATAAAACTTGTACGACTTGCCACGTGTCATTTTTTCTTCCTTCGGCTCTGAAATTGACGTTTTCGAAGAAACTACAAGCTCGTGTGTACTTGCGACCACTTTTTATGGCACTCCAATCCGATGCTCAGAGAGAGAGTTATGAATCTGTTCCCACGATCACCTCTTTGAGATGAAATTTAGAAGCCTGAAAAAGCACTACCTTGCATAGATCATATCTCCTAAAATGTTGTGAACCAAGATCTGAAATTTTTTGACGAGTTTCCTCATGATTTCCGCTTCACACCCTAAAAATTTCAGATTCTGAACCTTCGTAGAAAAAACGTTATAACGAAAATTCCACAGTGACCTGTTTAGAGCAGCGAAACCCTAGAATCCAAAGCTCTGATACCAAATGTTGTGTAACCAGCTCCAAAAATAGAAGAAAAGAGATATCAATGCCTTAGAAATAAGCCATTTCGAGGGGGAAACCTCCAATACATTACATAAATGAACAATTCTTGGATGATACAATTTACAAAACCTCCTTTCTATATATAGGAGTCCATGGGGCCATAATGTAATCCTAGTGGGGCCACAATGTAATCCTAGCCGACCTAACAATAATAATTTAAGGGCACAATAATAACAATATGGGGGTTACAAAGGTACAATAATAACAATAAGGGGATTACACTCACAACAATAAGGGACTATACTAGTAATATAGGGACCTAACAGTCCTTGAGCTGATCTCTGCCTCTAATGTATTCTAGACCCCGGGATCAGATCATCCCCTTGGCCCAAATTCCCATCTCTGCAGCGGAAACACTTTTGAGTATTCTTAGCAAACCCTGCCCTAGAATCTCAGCTTAGCTTTAGTGCTCTGCCTCTGTGTCTGTTCATAGATGACCCCAAGCATTTCCTTTATACTTTTGTCGTTGACAAATCAACAACCATGATCAGATCTTGAATCAATGGCTAAGATTAAAAGAAAGCTTGATCCGTGTGACTTGAGATAATTACATCACATGTTTAATTAAATTATGTTTAATTATTTAAGATCCCTAAGTTTTAACTTAGGAAATACATTAAAATAATTAATTAATTTAATATCTCATAAACCAAGTCAAATTTCCCAAATCAATTTCTGGGTCTTGTAAATCAAGTGTACTCTAGTCTTTCCTCAAAATTTGGGACCTAGAGCACAACTTATGCTACCCCAAATACACAAAATCTCAACACTCCCTCTTAGCATCAAGGGTGTGCTCTAGCAATACATCACACTTATGCATTACATGATTTTGGGCAATGGTTTTGTGTTGTTGATGCTTGGCCTGCTACCACTCAACTCTACATTGTTGCTGCCATTCTGCACTACTGCCCATGACTCTGCCACTCCCACTGCAATTTTTGTACTGCAACTCCCTCTCAATATGTTGCATCTGAGTTGCTCATAGCAATGCCACTGTTGATCTGTTGCACTGCAACCTAAGTTGTTGAGAGAAACAATTGAATCTCCTGCCCAATCTTTAACAAACAAGTCAGATGGGCTGCATCCTCGTCTCTGAAACTCCATAGGCTACAGATCTGTGCTGCCATCTAAAGGATGATGCATAGCTACAGCTCTACACTACATAAGCAGACTCCCTTTACACTGTTGAAGTCACATCAGCCCCTTGTGTTGAAATCTCTCACGTTGTTGTTGCACTGCATTTTCCCTCTGAAGCCTTCTGCGTTGTTGTAGCTTTGCTCTGGGCTGCTAAAGTAACATTAGCCTCTGCACTAATACTGCTTCTACGTTGTTGTTGCCTTGCTCTGCTCTGCTCCTTCCAGTCTTCAGATCTGCCTTTGTCTACTTCATCTATGATCTGCGCACCCACTGCTCCACTTATCACGCTACTGTCTTAAGGCTATCGTAGCTCGCATTTGATCCAAGAGATGAGCTACTCAAGGATCCTGCCTTACTTTCATGTAGCTCCTCTACATATCCATGTCACCCCACCTCTGTGGTTCATGAGCACTCATGGCTGCATCATCTCCTGACCCATGATCTGCCACAGCTGCTTTGGAAGAAGATGCTTCCTTAGTGTAATATCCCCTTTCAGGGATATCTCTCAAACACAGTCAACTCTAAACTAGAGATGGACTGGAGGGGCGTTTAACAGATATTTCACCTCTGAAAAGAGGGTGAGATCTAGAGGCTACCTAGCCCTCACCAGACTCCATCTATAGAGTATGGGCAAAACACAACAGATGGTATAGCAACGAAATGTCTCAAAGCAGTGATGCGGAGCATACAACAGTACATGAAATGCTAGAAACAATATATGCAACAGATACACATAAAATAGAGAGAATACTAAGCCATTTTATTATACTGAGAAATAGCAATGAGTACAAGAGGTGATCAAACTGATGCCACCTTGACTTGCACCAGGCAAGTGTAGGAATACTCTCAGAATATCGAAGGAATGGCTGCTCTCTGATCTGCGTCCAAGCTGCTGGAAAACTGCCGTGTAACTGCTACTGCTGGAACCAAATGAGTAGTTGGGGCTGCTCCCCTACTCGGAATGAGCTGAAACTCTGGAATTCGCCTCTACTCACAATACCCAAAAAAGCCCAGAAAGTGTTTCTAGAATGGCCGAAACCCGAAAATACCCAACCCCCCCCCCCCCTTGGGGATCTACGCTATTCTCCAAGGCTCTACACTGAGACTGAATAGAATACTCCAAAATAAGACCTCTCACTCAACCAAAAGTCTCCAATAGGCAAGGGTTGGCCCCTTGCTCAATCTCCTGACAAAAATCCTCCTGAAGAATGCCACATCGGAGCTCCCACAATATGGAATGCATCCTCCCTCTCAAGACTGCGCAGTCTATGGATGTACTGCTCCTCCACGAATGCCAAACTCCAATCCTCCCGCAAAATACTGATGGGACAACCTCACCCGAGCAAGCACTCGAAGTCTCCCGGGGCTGAGGGTGAGATCTCCGAACGAAGACACTCAATGCACTAAGCAGTGCTGCAGACAAGCTAAACAGCCAACGTGCTAAAAGTCGTAGTGACTAGCTCAATATGCATAAACTTGAATGAGGAAATGAGGAGGCTCTCCTCCTTTTTATAGCAATGGGCCTCTCTCAACCCTAGGCCCCACCATCTCCTACGTAGCCTCCATTTGGCCCACGTTGCCAACTAAACTGCGCTGTCATAGCCCACGTGGTCTAAGTGGGTCCCCCTCTACGTGGTCTCTTGGCCCCCCTTGGCCCACTTAAGTCACAACGTTGAGTCTACTAGGGAGTGCACTTTATTTTAGTGAGTTATATTCTCCTTTCACCCACTTTATTTTTATTTTAACTTTATAAAGCCAAAATTAATCAAAATTAATATTTCCAATTAGTTGCTGCTAATTGGGAATATTACACTTAGTCCCTTTTCTTCTCCGGACAATTGCTGGAAAAATGTCCCATTTCACCACACTGGAAGCACTTGATCTTTGAAATATCCTTCTTCTTCTTTGACTACTTCTTTGATGCCAAGCATGCACCTTCCTCATCTTGCTTCTTCACTTTGCTCAATGCAGGGTTGTGCTGCCTCTTGGTGAATCTACAGAATTCTTCTTGACACAGAATTGACCACAAGTTGTCCCAATCTACGAAGTCCGCTCTGCCCAATATACTTTGGACAAAGGTTCCCCACTCATCTGTGATTGCATTGAGGGCAGTCCTGACTATCACAACATCATCCACCGTCGTACCCGTTGCAGTCAACTGATCCCTGATTGACTGTAATCTGAAGAGGAAATGTTCCATGTCTTCTCCCTTGGTCATCATGAATGACCTCATCTGAGTCTCCAACTGCATTTTTCTTTGGACAGACTTTCCCTCATATAGGGAGGTCAAGGCCTTCCACATCTCGTTAATTGTCTTCTTCTCAACTACGTGTGGTACAGTATGGTCCTTGATTCCATCCATAATCAGCCGCTTGGCATGCCCAACAGCCTCCTTATGCTTCCGAAGGAGATTCGGATCTGTTGGTGTGGCCAGAGTTTGCTCTGCATGGTCTCTACAATTGTATGCCTCAAGGACTATCAAGATCCTTGCCTTCCAAACTGAAAAGTTTGAGACGCCATCTAGCCTATGCTAATCACGCAATCCATGAGAAGCCATCTGCTCAGAATGTGTCGGAAATTCCTTCTCTTTGCTAGAGAAATGGATCTGAGGACCTTGATGAAACAGGCACCTTTTGCTCCCTCTGACAACTGATTTTCCTCCTTGGAAATTTACCAAATCAACTATGATTCAGCTTCTTCTTTGATCCTCTGGTCAAACTGCAAGTTTCCTTTAGCAAGAAACTCTCTGAGAAGTTGATCTCATCCTGCTCTTTGTCACTTGTGCTAAGGCTAAAAATCTTCAGAAATTTAACCCCACTAACACCTTCTGAATTTCTGCAGTTTTCTGCACTCGTTTCTGGATCTGACAAATTCAAATTTGAATCACACTAGTTGGCTACAGACCAATCCAGGGTTGTTTCTGAGCTGCCTCTGCGCAGTAATTGTGAGGGCTTGCTAGGAGACAGTGCTAGATAGCGTCACCCTTCCCTTTGCCTGGATCTGCTTCTGGAAATTGTGTTGTCCTTTCAGATCTGTGTTTTTGTTGTTTTTCCAGCTTCTTTCTGCAGCTAGAACCTTCAGTTTCTTGCTGGTGACCCTCCTAGATCTACAATTTCTCTGATACCATGTTGAAATTTCTGAATCTTTACACTTTATGCAGTAATTATTACTGTTAATCTGGTAATGCTCCTCCTACTTAGACATGTTATTAACTGAATAAATTCAAGTTAAAATCGAAGCAAAACACATAACAAATCTCTACCAATTCAGATCTAGAACAAGTTCATGCACACATAGACAAACTGACACGCTTATTTCTGGACAAATAGTCCCCGGAAAAACCCAATGAGAGAAAACCGGTCTCTGGCTGCTAGAGGATTTTATTATTCAGAACTTTTCTGAATACACAAATCTAGGTTCGAGATATGGAAAACCCGACAGAGAATATACTAGATCTACAGCTCACTGGCTGATCTAGGGCCAAAATAATGACTGATCCACACTCTCAAACGAGATTTACAAAACTCAGCCAAGATTAGGGCTTAGAAACCCCAACGCTGCCCCAGAAAGCCTCTGCGTCAAATTCTGAAGCCCCTCAAACCCTCAGCGCTGCTCCGGAAGAGAATATGTTACCTTTAACTGGGTGACACAGGCACTACACTACCCCTTAGGGTCTGTGTCTAACCCTCCGAGGGTTTCCTACTGAAAATCAAGCTGTCCTTGGAGGGATTGCGTTGTCCTTACTGTTGTTGCTGCTCTCCTTTTCTATGTTGTCCTTGAGCTTATCTTTGTCTGTTGTGTATTCTAGACCCCGGGATCAGATCATCCCCTTGGCATAAATTCCCCTCTCTACAGCCGAAACACTTCTGAGTGTTATTAGCAAACCCTGCTCTAGAATCTCAACTTAGCTTCAATGCTCTGCCTCTGTGTCTGTTCATAAATGACCCCAAGCCTTTGCTTTATAATTTTCTCGTTGACAAATCAACGGCCATGATTAGATCTTGAATCCATGGCTAAGATTAGAAGAAAGCTTGATCCGTGTGACTTAAGAAAATTTCATCACATGTTTAATTAAATTATCTTTAACTATTTAAGTTCCCTAAGTTTTAACTTAGGAAATACATTAAAATAATTAATTAATTTAATATCTCCTAAACCAGACGAAATTTACCAAATCAATTTCTGGGTCTTGTGGATCAAGTGTACTCTAGTCCTTCCTCAAAATTTGGGACCTAGAGCACAATTGATGCTACCCCAAATACACAAAATCTCGACATTGCATCCTTAAGAATATGTCGAAGTTCCCTTCTCGTTCTTCCACTGGTGTTGGGTGGATTTACCAGGTCTCCTTCTTGCAAATCCTCAGGAGACACATCCTTTGGATCACTATACCTTGCAGAGGCAACTAAATTTTTTGTTGCTGGTTGTTGGGGTGGGACCAGAGGCTCTTCCTCTAAATGCACAGAAGAAGGCAGCTCACGTGATCTTTAGGAATGTAGATGCAATAAGCCTTTGCATTCTCATTGTATCCTACCAGATACCCCATTTCAGCAGTCATCTCCAACTTCTTCCTCTTCTCACTGGGCACATGTCAGTAAGTTGTACTGTCGAAGATCCTAAAGTGACCCACTTAAGGCTTATTGCCAGTGTGTAATATTCCTAATTAGCACCGCTAATTGGAATATTTCATTTTTGTATAGTTTTGTCGCCTATAGTTAATTAATAAATAAAAGTGAGAAAGAGGGGTCAACTCACTTTAATAAAATAAAGTGCTTCCTAGTAGGACAACGTTGTGACTTAAAGGAAAGCCTTGGGGGTCCACACTTCGTATGAGAGAGGCCTCACGTAGGCTCTAGAAGCAACTGCGCAGGCATAGGAGGAGCACGTGGAGAGAGGGGACGCAGTTAGGGTTTTGAGGGGAGCTAGCACTATAAAAGGTGGGAGAGTCACTCCATTTGGCATTATTGATATGTTGATGATATTTTCAGCTAGACTTCTGTCTACTTGAGCAAGTTGGCTGTTTAGTCGGTCTGCAGCACTGTTTAGTGCGACTGAGTGTCTCCGGTCGGAGATCTCACCCTTGGCCCCGGGGGACTTCGAGTGCTTGCTCGGGCAAGGTATTCCTTCAGTCTTTAGCAGTTGATTTGCAAGTGATTTGGTTGGACGTTTTGCAGAGGAGCTGAGCTTCCTTGGGTGACTGCGCAGTCTTGGAGGGGGGACGCAGTTTGAGTTAGAGCAGCTCAGTTGTGGGAATTTTCGTGGGAGATTCAGTGTGTTTCAGCTTGGAGGGTTAGTCTCTTTCAGTTGGAGAGTTTGCAGAGGGATTTGTGGCTCTTCCTCAGCATTCTTCTTTTGGCATCTACGCTGGGCCTGGAGGGACAGCGTTCTTCTTGAGGAGGGCTTCTGGGGTGTTTTTCGGAGGTGGTCCATTTGCTTCATGGTTTCTGGGTTTTGTCCGGAGCAGAGAGTACAGGCGATCTACCGATTTTCAGCTCATTCCGGCAAGGGGATCAGCCCCTAGTTCCAGTTCATTGCAGCAGCAGCATTTTACGACAGATTCTTCCAGCAGCTGGGACGCAGTCTCTATAGCAGCCATTTCCTGTTCTGAGAGGGTTCTTCACTTGCCTTGTGCAAGGATAGGTGCACTTATTCTGATTATCTATTGTACCCATATATATTCTCAGACTAATAAAATGGCATAGCATTTCTGGTATTTTTATGTGTACTTGCTCCATATTCTATTTCCGGCATTTTTCCTATATAGTTGTATGCTTGTATTGCTGTGTATTGCTGTCTATTTCCTATTGGGGATATTACAGTGGTATCAGAGCATAGTTCTGGCTCAGCCTGTGGAGCTAGCAGTCTATGACGCCCGGGGATAAACCCTACATCGGTTATAGGAGAAGGAGATACGGAGACGTTGAGCGTAGGTGGGAGAACCCCTACGGAGAGGGGGAGCCTGTGACGGATTCCGATCAGGAGCAGCCTGAGACAGATTCAGAGCAGGAGCAGCCTGTGGGGTACGCAGAACAGTGGGGTCCTATGGCAGACGAGGAGGATTCGAGGAGATTTAGAGAGGCGCTCCTCCAACACATGCAGGAAGTGTCACAGAGACTCACGGCGATAGAGATCAAGCAGCGGGAAACCCCAAGGGGTTTTCAAATCGGTGAGGGATCGGGTACGTCCCATCATGTGCCGGATGCTATCCCCATCATGGCATCGCATGCACCCACGCGATCCACTATGCCCACATTCTTAGCAGAGAACACAGGGGCAGGAGCACAGAGGGATATTCCAGTACCCACGCGATCCACCATGCCTACCTTCCTAGCAGAGGACACGGGGGCAGCAACACAGCGGGAGCCGGAGGTTGACCGTGCCCAGATGGACGCCTACATTGCAGAGTACTTGGCACACGGGCCGACGATCAGAGATCTTATCTCATTCAGAGATTATGTTCAGCTCCATCGTGATGGTAGGGCCCGTGATCATCACAGGGGGCACAGACATCATCATGATGACCACCGCGCAGCTAGCAGATTTCATTTGCCCACGTTTGACGGCACATCAAACGTGTCGGCAAAGTCCTAGGTAGAGAAGTTGGATATCTATTTCCAGCTCAATCAGATGTCACAGTCAGAGGCCATTAAGGTGGCAACATTACATCTGGAGGGTGAGGCCCAGGATTGGTGGTTTCATGGGATGACTACACTCGGCCATTCTACAATGGGGACATATGCCGAGTTTACTCGGAGGGTGATAGAGCGTTTCGACATGAGGGATCCGGAGCAGCACTTTGTTGAGCTGACGAAGCTCAAACAGACTGGGAGCCCAGAGACTTACATTTCAGATTTCTTGAGGGTTTCGGTGATGGTGCCCGATCTATCCGCGGCTCAGATGGTTTACATGTTTGTGGAGGGGTTGACAGAGCCACTACGTGGCCTAGTCCGGTCGACTAGACCAGCTACACTTCAGGATGCCATCAGCAGGACGCGGGATTTACAGGATGTCTTACCCAGGACTCGGACACCTTACCCCCAGAGACAGGCCTTCCAGCCTAAGGGGAAGGACACGAGGATTCCGCCTCCCAAGGCGAATCCTGGGCGAGGGCAGTTTGATGATGAGGCCATGAGAGAGTTGAGGAGGAAGCGGTTGTGCTTCACTTGCCAGGAGCCATGGGCCCTGGGACATAGGTGTGCTGCAGGGAAAGCACATTTCATTAGGGTCTTCTCCGAGAGCAGCGGGGAAGAGGATGAGGGGGATGACGTGGAGGCAGGAGATTGTTATGCAGCGCAGGGTACCTTACCACCTCCACCACCCGCAGCAGGTGGGGCATCATTTGCACCTACTGGAGGAGCTCTAGCCGCATTGCGGGGAGTTCCCAAGTATTTGACGTTGCGCGTATGGGGGACAGTACGTGGACAGCGGGTCTCAGTCTTGGTTGATAGTGGGGCCACCCACACTTTATTGATGCACAGACGGTTGAGCGGAGAGGCATACAGACTGAGAGTTTTGATGGATTTTCCGTTTTGGTCCCAGGAGATCAGACTATGGTGTGTGCTCGGTATGTCCCAGAGTTATCAGTGACGATGGGCACTTATACATTGACAGATCATTTCTTTGTGGTGGATATCCCGGACACCAACATGATATTGGGTGTTCAGTGGCTCATTACTCTGGGGAAGGTCACGACAGATTGGAAGGCCCTAGAGATGGAGTGGGATGATCCCAAGACGAGGAGGCATGAGAAGATACGGGGACAGCACACATACCCGCCTCAGACAGTGTCGACACATAGGATGGAGGCAACCTTCCGCAAGGGACACATAGAGTGGGCCGTAGAGTTTCGAGCTTCGGAGGCATTAGATACAGATCAGACAGTGCATCCTGAGCTGCAATCTATCCTCGACAGGTATGCCGTAGTATTCGGGGATATTCCACCAGGGCAGCCACCGGAACGGGGGTTTGAGCATACTATTGAGCTTGAGCAGGGTATACAAGCAGTGATCACCACACCGTATAGGCATCCCAAGGCCTATCGGGATGAGATAGAGCGTGCTATTCAGGAGTTGATGGCCCTTGGTCACATTCGGCCGAGCACGAGTCCTTTTGCTTCTTCCGTGGTGTTGGTGAAGAAGAAGGACGGCACATTGCGGATGTGCATTGACTACAGGGCTCTGAATAAGAAGACCCTGAAGAACAAGTACCCCATCCCCAGGATCGATGAGCTGATGGACGAGTTGAGAGGAGCACGGTTCTTCTCAAAGATTGACTTGAGATCCGGGTACCATCAGATACGCGTGAGGGAACAGGACATTCCCAAGACCGCCTTCAGGTGTCATTATGGGCACTTCGAGTTTCTGGTCATGCCTTTTGGGCTGACCAATGCACCCACTACCTTTCAGTCGTGCATAAACCACATTTTCAGGGGTCATCCGAGGAAGTTTGTGCTGGTCTTCTTCGATGACATACTTATATATAGCAGGACTTGGGAGGAGCATCTCCAACACATTGAGACAGTTTTGCGCATCTTGGAGGAGCAGCAATTCTATGCCAAGCTCTCCAAGTGTGAGTTCGGCTTGACGGAGATGCTGTACTTGGGGCACATTATAGGAGTCGACGGGGTGAGAGTCCACGAGGAGAAGATCAGGGCCATCAGAGATTGGCCAGAGCCGAGGAATGTGACTGAGCTTCGGGGATTTATTGGCATTTGCACATACTATAGGAAGTTCGTCAAGGGCTTCTCACAGCTTGCTGCACCCCTCACGGATTTGATGAGGAAGGGGGCATTCAGTTGGTCGGACACAGCACAGCGAGCTTTTCATAAGCTCAAGGAGGTGATGAGTAGCTGCCCCGTGCTTGCATTGCCGGATTTCACGCAGCCGTTTGTCCTTGAGTGTGATGCATCAGGAGAGGGGATTGGTGCGGTATTGATGCAGGGCGGTCACCCTATAGCTTTTGAGAGCCGGAAGCTCCTTCCGCATGAGAGGTTGTATTCCATATACGACAAGGAGATGTTGGCCATCATGCATGCATTGGCCAAATACCGGCAGTATTTAGTGGGCAGCAGATTCAGGGTGAGATCAGATCACAACAGCCTGAGGTACTTTCTGGAGCAGAAGCAGTTGCAGGAGAGACAGCAGAAGTGGATCAGTAAGATCCAAGCCTATGACTTTGACATAGAGTACGTCAAAGGCAAGAATAACGTGGTAGTTGATGCCCTTTCTCGTAGACCGGCCACGTTATCTCTTATGAGCTTGGACGCTGATTGGAGGGCTCGACTGCTGGTAGAGTACTCCAAGGACAGGTTTGCGTGTGAGGTGTTGGATGGGCAGGTAGCAGATGACAGGTACAGGGTGGTCGACGAGATCATCTATTACAGGGACAGGATCTTCTTGACCGAGGGATCTTAGCTCAAGAAGAAGATACTCCAGGCTTCACACGATTCTCCATTGGCGGGCCATCAGGGGTTCACCAAGACTTACAGGGCTATCCGGGAGAGGTTTTCATGGAAGGGCCTCAAGGAGGACGTACTCCAGCATGTCAGGGAGTGCGATGTTTGCCAGAGAAACAAGGGAGAGATGAGCCATCCTGCAGGGTTGTTGCAGCCTCTTTCCATTCCAGAGGGGAAATGGGAGAGCATAGCGATGGACTTCATCACAGTGTTGCCCATGGTGCAGGGCAAGGACTGCATCTTTGTCGTCGTTGACCGACTGACGAAGTATGCTCATTTTTTTGCCATATCCGCACACCACACAGCAGCGCAGGTGGCTGAGCTGTTCTTCAGGGAGATTTTCAGGTTACATGGTCTACCCAAGACCATTGTCAGCGACAGGGACAGCCGCTTCATGGGCGGATTCTGGCAGGAGCTCTTCCGGCTAGTGGGGACGGAATTGACACCGAGCACTAGTTATCACCCCCAGACGGACGGGCAGACAGAGATAGTTAACAAGTGGCTGGAGGGCTACTTGCGTAACTATGTCAGTGGGCAGCAGAGGGCATGGCTGAAGTGGCTGCATCTGGGAGAGTACTGCTACAACACGAGGCATCACATGTCCATTGGTATGTCACCTTTCTATGCTTTATATGGATATCATCCTTTATCTTTTGTGGACATGATGTTTGGTGCTAGTAGGGCTCCGAGAGCCAAGATCTGGATCCAAGAGAGTCAAGATATCTTTCGAGCTCTCAAGGATAATATAGCTATAGCGCAAAATCAGCAAAAGTTGTATGCTGATAAGGGTCGGGTGGAGAGACACTTTGAGGTAGGAGACTTGGTCTACCTGCGACTACAGCCATACCGACAGTCTTCACTTAAGCAGAAGGGGGCTGAGAAGCTTAAGCCCCGTTTTTATGGGCCATACAGGGTGATACGCAGGATTGGGCAGGTTGCATATGAGTTGGAGCTGCCCCAAAGCAGCAAGATCCATAACATTTTTCATGTATCATGCCTGAAAAAGGCATTCGGCCAACAGGTGACAGTCACAGATGAGCTACCACCCACTGATAATGAGGGGCATCTGGTGTTGCAGCCGGAGGCTATTATTGATACCAAGGAGAGGCAGCTGCGGAGCAGGACGATCCGGGAGTTCTTGGTGAGGTGGAAGAATTTGCCGTATGAAGATGCCACTTGGGAGGATGAGAAGATTTTGCAGCATCCATCACTTCAGTTGCCTGAGGACAAGCAACGTTCTGCCGGGGGAGACTGTAATATTCCTAATTAGCACCGCTAATTGGAATATTTCATTTTTGTATATTTTTGCCGCCTATAGTTAATTAATAAATAAAAGTGAGAAAGAGGGGTCAACTCACTTTAATAAAATAAAGTGCTTCCTAGTAGGAGCAACGTTGTGACTTAAAGGAAAGCCTTGGGGGGTCCACACTTCGCATGAGAGAGGCCTCATGTAGGCTCTAGAAGCAACTGCGCAGGCATAGGAGGAGCACGTGGAGAGAAGGGACGCAGTTAGGGTTTTGAGGGGAGCTAGCACTATAAAAGGTGGGAGAGTCACTCCATTTGGATTATTGATATGTTGATGATATTTTGAGCTAGACTTCTGTCTACTTGAGCACGCTGGCTGTTTAGTCGGTCTGCAGCACTGTTTAGTGCGACTGAGTGTCTCCGGTCGGAGATCTCGCCCTTGGCCCCGGGGGACTTCGAGTGCCTGCTCGGGCAAGGTATTCCTTCAGTCTTTAGCAGTTGATTTGCAGGAGATTTGGTTGGACGTTTTGCAGAGGAGTTGAGCTTCATTGGGTGATTGCGCAGTCTTAGAGGGAGGACGCAGTTGGAGTTAGAGCAGCTCAGTTGTGTGGATTTTCGTGGGAGATTCAGTGTATTTTAGCTTGGAGGGTTAGTCTCTTTCAATTGGAGAGTTTGCAAAGGGATTTGTGGCTCTTTCACAGCATTCTTCTTTTGGCATCTGCGCTGGGCCTGGAGGGACAGCGTTTTCCTTTAGGAGGGCTTCTGGGGTGTTTTTCGGAGGTGGTCCATTTGCTTCATGGTTTTTGGGTTTTGTCCGGAGCAGAGAGTACCGACGGTCCACCGATTTTCAGCTCATTCCGGTGAGGGGATCAGCCCCTAGTTCCAGTTCATTGCAGCAGCAGCACTTTACGGCAGATTCTTCCAGCAGCTGGGACGCAGTCTCTATAGTAGCCATTTCCTGTTCTGAGAGGGTTCTTCACTTGCCTTGTGCAAGGATAGGTGCACTTATTCTGATTATCTATTTTACCTATATATATTCTCAGACTAATAAAATGGCTTAGCATTTCTGGTATTTTTATGTGTACTTGCTCTATATTCTATTTCCGGCATTTTTCCTATATAGTTGTATGCTTGTATTGCTGTGTATTCCTGTCTATTTCCTATTGGGGATATTACACAGTGAAGACACTTTTTGGCATGATCTTGCCCACTGCAGCGTGAGGGTCATGTTTTGAATGTATACAGTTTTATTACACGCTTCAACCCATAGAAATTTGGGCATGTCTTGGTCATACAGCATAGCTATGGTTGCTTTAACAATCGTCTGATTCTACCTTTCTGCCACACCATTCTGCTCCGGATTGTATGCGGTTATCCATTCCCTTTCGATCTTTCCCTTCCACAAAATCCGGTGAATTCTTTATCTATGTATTCACCACCATTATCTGATCGCAACACCTTGATTTGCTTCCCTATCAGATTTCCCACCAGACCCTTAAACTCTTTAAATCGACTGAAAACTTCATGTTTGGTCTTCAAGAAGTAGATCCAGGTTTTCCTAGAATGGTCATCAATGAAGGTGACGAAATATTCGGCACCGCTAAGAGCTCTAGCGGACATCGGCCCACAGATATCTGAGTGTATTAAATCCAACACACCCTTGGACCTATTGTTGCTTCTTTGATATGTTGCCTTGCCATATTTTCCCAATACAAACCCCTTGCAGACATCATCTCGTTTAGTACTCAATTGAGGAACACTTGTGACATTCTTCTAGAGAGTTCTCAACACCCCATGATGCAAATGCCCCATTCTTGTGTGTCGTAGCTCATTCAAGTCTGTTTCATTTGCGCTGCCAACTAGTGCCATTGGAGAATCAAGTTGTAGCTTGTACAGTTTGGTTCTTCTTACCTCAATTTATGCTTTCTTCTTCCAACAAGGTTGGTTGACGTAGACTCAATTGCCAATAAAGTAGACGTCATATCCGCGGTTTTGAAGTTGTGACACTAAGAGTAGATTCATTCCCAGACCCAGCACATGCAATACATTAGTGGCCTGGATTTTGTTTCCTGCCGGACTGCACTTTGCTTTATTACCCATGGTTATTTTGAAATTCATCTGCTTTTCTTGGTAGTCGGAAAAACAGTCCTGTAGTCTCGTCATGTGAGCAGAGGCTCTGTTTTCAAAATACCAGACATCAGAGGACACAGTGCTCGATACACAAGCAAAATCTCCCTCTTGTCTAGATTCCAATAAAGAGACATTGTGATCTATATGTTATATCGTGCATCTTCCCCCTCCTGGAGAACTACGTGAACCCTTCTGCGACGTTCCTACAACAGTAGATTTTCGTTCACTGATAGATGCCCCCTCTTTGTTATTCATCTCTGGGTCTGATACCATTTGAAAATTTATAGACAGTTGTAGTGATAGATTTATTTCTCCTACTTATCAATTCAATAAGTGATTATTCAGAAGAGGTAGTGCTCGATACACAAGCAAAATCTTCCTCTAGTCTGGATGCCAATAAAGAGACATTGTGATCCATATGTTCTATCGTGTTTCTTCCCACTCCTGGAGAACTGTGTGAACCCTTCTGCGATGTTGCTCCAACAGTAGATTTCCATTCACTGATAGATGCCCCCTCTCTGTTATTCATCTCTGGCTTTTCAGTGATAGATTTATTTCTCCTACTTATTAGTTCAATAGAGTATTATTTAGAGATTTTTCGGCAAATATCGAAATAAATACTACTGCAACATTCACAAATATATATGCAGAGAAATAAACAGTAGAGAACATAAGCACAAGAATCAATCACATGTACACAACTATTTTTGGACAATTGTCCCCGAAAAAACCTAATGTGGGAAAAACGGTACAACACAGGACAGTTTTATTAATTCTTCAGCAAATGATATCTTTACAGGGAAAATATACAACAGATAAATTCTGAAACACCTTACACTGAATTTTCGGCTTACTCGGACAATTCTCTAACACCCAGAACAACCCCTCCATGCCCCTGCATCTCTCTACGTGATTCACTGCGCAGTCCCAACGCTGGACTGCCTGAGTCTGCGTGGGGACTGTGTGGGTTCTCTGCGCTACAGAGTCACGCTGCCTCCAGTGACCCACTGCTGCCCTCCGACCCTGATCTCGATCACCACTGACCTCCTCCTTCTGCTTCTACAACTTCTTGCCCTACAACTCTCCCATTGAGATCGAATTCTACATCAGAATGGATCTCCTTTGGGTACTGAGTGTATGCCCGGCTTATTTTCCAAGTGACCCTCAAGCCTTCTTTTATAATCTTCCTGTTGGAGAACCAACGGCCTAGATTAAAAGATTAATCAATGGCTAAGATTAAAACTTGACTTGATCCATGTTTTATAGAAGATTCACACTCTGACTTATTAATGCCCGTTAATTATTTCATTTCCCTAATTTTAGACTTAAGGTCTTCATTAAAATAATTAATTATTTTAATAAGTCATGAACCGAGTGGAATATCCACAAACTGTTTCTGGTTTCTTTGGAATGTTGTTGTCCAAGCCTCCCTACAAGGTTTGAGACTTGGAAAAATTCTGGATGCTACAAAAAACAACACTCCCTCTTAGCAAGGAAGGTGTTCCAACAATATGCTTGGTGCATGCTGCTATGGTTCTGAAGCACACACTGCGTTGTTGATCTCATCACTCTGCCCCCCCACCTGATGCATTGCTGCCTCCTGTAATGCTACCTTTGACACTACCACTGTCACTTGCTGCCCCTGTACCACAGCTCCCTCTGAATACTGAATCTTCCATTCCTGCTACTGGAAGGTATTCTTCATCATCCCCATCTTCTCTTTGTAGTAGACAAGCTTTGTCTTTCCTAGAGCCTTTGTGAGGATGTCTGCCACCTGTTCTCCTATTGGAATATATAGCAACTGAACAGCTCCACGTTGTACACAGTACTTGATGAAGTGACACTGGATGTCAATATGTTTCGACCTATGAAACACCGAATTTTCAGAGAGCTTTATGCAACTCTAATTATCACATAAGATGTTGGTCGCTTCCATTTTCTCCTTGAGTAGATTCACTAGCAGTTTCCTAAGCCATATGGCTTCACACGAAGCTGTGCTGGCTGCCATATACTCTGCTTCTATTGAACTCAGTGCTATGGCATTATGTTTCTTACTGCACCAGAAAGTCATTCCTGATCCTAAGCTGAAACAGTACCCACTGGTACTCTTCCGATCAACTGAACTTCGAGCCTAATCTGCATCAGTGAAACCACTCAACCTGACATCTGTTATTAACAGCATAACAGATGTCTAGCCTTGTATTTACCGGATACATCAATGACCCCATGAGCTGCTTGTACATCATAGGATCAACCTCATCATCTTCGGACGTGTCGATTTTCCTCCCATTTGTGATCATTGGGGTTGTCATGGGTCTACAATCCTCCATCTGAAATCTTTTCAGAATCTCTCTAGTGTATCTTCCTTGACCAATGAAGATCTCCCCATTCTGCTGCCAAACTTCCAACCCCAGAAAATAGTGCATCCGTCCTAGATCCTTCATGTCAAACTCTTCAGCCAAATTCTTCTTGCAATTTGTGATGAGTCTTGATGATCCTGTCAACAACAGATCATCCACATACAACACCAATATCAAAGGCTCACTCCCTACTCTTAGTAGTTATCGGGATCTGCATCACTCTTGACGAATACCATCTTCTGCAGGTAGCTGTCAATTCAACCATACCAGGCTCTAGGAGCTTGCTTCAGCCCATATAATGCTTTCTTGAATCTGCACCCAGGAATTTTTTGATCGTGTGTCTCAAAGCCCTCTGGTTGTTCTATATACACCTCTTCTTCTATCACACCGTTAAAAAATGTCGTCTTGACGTCCATCTAGTAAATTTCCCATCGCATCTGCGCAGCAAGGGATATCACGGACCTAATAAATGTGTACCTGGCTACTGCGACGAAGGTTTCTTCATAGTTTATACCTTCCTTCTGAGCATACCCCCTAGCCACAAACCTGGCTTTAAATTTCTCAATGCTGTCATTTGTAGCATACTTGATTTTGTAGATCCACCTAGATCCTACAACTTATCTTTCCTAAGGTCTAGGTACTACTTCCCAGACATCATTCGTCATGATGGAACTATACTCTTCCACCATTTCATCAACCCACACCTGGTGCTGAGTTGCTTCCCAAAAACTGGAAGGTTCTCTGACTTGAGCAACCAAGGCTTGATACCTCTCAGGCTGCCAACGTTGTCTCTTCTTATTTCAGGTGATTCCAACAAAGTCCTTTGCATCTTTCAGAATCTGTCGAACTTCCCTGCTCGTTCTTCCACTGGTGGTGGGTGATTTACCATCTCTCCTTCTTGCAAATCCTCGAGAGACACATCCTTTGGATCACTATGCCTCGAAGAGGCAACTGAATTTTTTGTTGTTGGTTGTTGGAGCTAGACCACAGGCTCTTCCTCTGATTGCGTAGCAGAAGGCGGCTCACGTGATCTTCTAAAGGTCTTCTCCTCCATAAACTTCACATCCCTTCGCACCACCACTTTCCTACCCTCAGGAATGAATATGCGATAAGCCTTTACATTTTGAGCAGTCATCTCCAACTTCTTCCTCTTCTCACTGGGCACATGACAATAAATTGTACTGTCGAAGATCCTAAAGTGACTCATTTCAGGCTTACTGCCAGTGAAGACACTTTCTAGTGTGATCTTGTTAAAATTTGGGTACCAGAGGAGAAGTGGTTCCCTAAGGCTTTGATCTTTGGCCTAGGGAAAAGTGCCCAAATGTATTTTGTACTTTTCTTCTAAAGTGACTTTATAAGTGGTAAATTCAAATCTAATTTTAAAGTTACTTTATAAGTGGTAAAGTTACAATCTAATTTTAAAGGAACTTTATTAAAGTCAATGTAAAATTAGAAAGTGAAAAAGTGACTATGGAAATAAAAAACTATGTGGGTCTTTATTTAAGTGGGGTGAATTAAAAATTAAAAAGTGAAAATTAAATGCACATTTAATCTTAGCCCTTGATCTAAAGTTATCTCAGCCATTGGATTTAGGGATACTCCAAAAGTCACTTAGGGTTAGGTTAAAGGAGGAAAAGAAGAAAAAAAGTCATTAAGTCCTTCATGAGCACAATGAGAGAAGGAGAAGCATAACCAGGAGAAAATTTACGAGCAGAGGGAGAGCAGCAAGGACACTCAGCAAATTTGTACAGAAGCTTGGCACGCTTCCCAAGGCATCATTTTCGAATAGCAGCATTTACTTGGCAGGAATACCGAAGCAGAATCTGCACAACAGCATTTGCACGCATTCCAATGCAAGGTATAGCGTTGAAATCGAGGAGAATAATCAGTAGTCAAAGGCATGGTTTTCAAGGCTGTTTTTAGGGCACATAAATCGAGAGGTGCATTGCTATACATGTCCATACAATTTCGTACAGTTACATACAGCCAGTTTCATGCACACATTTCAAGGCAGCAAGTACAGCAATTAATGCTATCATTTATTGTTGTAAAATTATGTTTGTTGTTGACACAAATTTCAAGCTGGAAAGTTAGCACAGAAATCAAGATAATTGGGTTGTCGTGTTTGCTGTAATTTTTACTGTATTTTTCAGTTCTCTATAAAAGCATTTTCCAAAAATAAAGAAGAGCTCTCAAACTAGTTTTCCCAAGAGTTGTAGGGGGTTTTTCCAAGGTCACATTGACCAAAAATCATTGTGTTATTTTCTATGTGTGGCTATTATGATTTTTTGTGTTTTATTTCTGCATTTCCAGCAAAAGTGAAATTCCTAAATTTGTGTTGTCAGAAATATTTTTCATTTCCAGGATTTTGAATGTATGATTATGGGAATGGGCATTTAACTATATGGGAGTGATAAAGTGAAACTGAAAACCACAGTGGGGTCAAAATTTCTACATGGTATCAGAGCTTGGTTGGCTAAAAAGTGCAGTTTGGGACAGCAAAGTGAAAATCACAGCAAGCTCAGTGTTACGCAAAAAACTGAAACTTTACCACAGTTTTGAAATTTTCAGTTTGTTAGGACAGCAAGCATGTCTTTGGGCTTGAGGGTTGAGAATAGGTTGGATGGGCAGAGCAACTATAGTGCATGAATCGAGAGAATCCAAAGCATCTTTGAGGAGGCTTCTGTCTCGGGCATAATGGTTCACACCACACAGCACCTCGTAGTAGTATCCGCTGACCCTTTACAGTTGGAAGAGTTTAACAAGAAGAATGCTAAAGGAAAAAGATTGATTTTGGATGGTGTTAAACACCATGTCATTCCTCATGTGAGAGGAAAGACATATGCACATAAGATGTGGACAGCCTTGACCAATATTTACCAGAGCGCCAATGAAAACAAAAAAATGGTCCTCAGGGAGAAGCTTAAGGCCATTAAAATGGCTAAGACTAATAATGCCACAGCATACCTCAGAAAGATCACTTCAGTCAGAGATGAGTTGGCAGTTGTTGGAGAGACCATTCCACCCACTGAGTTGGTGCTGATTACATTGAATGGTCTTCCCAAGACTTGAGAGAGTTTTGTGGATGGCATTGTTGCACGGGAGAACCTTCCCAGCTGGGAGAGGTTGTGGGATGATTGCATTCAAAATGAGATCAGAAAGAACCAACTTGGCGCAGCCAAACAGGTGGAGGAGGATGACAATGTAGCATTGCTAGCAAGCGTAAAGAAAAGTAGGTAAACAAGGAGAATGACTATTCCATAGTCAAATGTTGGAATTGTCAAAAGTTGGGATACTATGCAATTGTGTGTCCGAAGAAGAAGAAAAAGGGAAAGGACAATACCATGGCAGCTTCTGCAAAGATAGAGGACTTCTCGGAGAGCTTTGACCAGGAGTTTGGGTTCATAGCTTGTGAGTTCACAAGTGCAGGATCACATGCCACACAATTTTAGAGGGAGCATGCACTTCCCTTCACTAGCGGAGCTTGTTTAGGTATTTGGTATGTTGACAGTCGGGCTTCTTCTCATATGACAGGAGTCCGGGAGTACTTCTCACAGCTTTCAGAGAGTGGCACTGATATAGAGGTAGTACTCAAAGATGACATCATTGTTCGAGTAGTCGGTGTGGGGACATTGACATTTGATAGGGAACCCAAACCTGCCTTGAAAGTGTCAAATGTTCCATATGTGCCAGGAATGAAGAAGAACCTTATATCCGTTTCAGCATTGGAGAACAAAGGGTATGAGGTGTTGTTCAGGAGAGGACAGGTGCTTATATATCCTAGGGGTACTCCAGCTGATTCATCTAGAGTGATTTGTGTGTGCCGTGCTAAGGTGTAGAAGTTCTCAATCCAGTCGTTGATGGCTTGAGTAGCAATATCGACAACAGATCTAGCAGTTTAGATTTGTGTGAGATTTGGCACCGTAGGATGGGGAAAATGTATCATGGGGCCTTAAGGACATTGCGTGAGGCCACCACAGGTGTGCCAGAATTCAGTTCTGATCACCTTGATACATGCAGAGGATGTGCTATGGGAAAGTTTTCCAAATCCCCATTTCCCAGCAGTGACAGCAAATCGACAGGGATTCTTGACTTGATTCATACCAATGTCATTGGTCAAATGTCTCATTTATCCTTGAGTGGCTATGAGTACTATGTTTTATTAATTGATGATCACTCCAGTAAGACCTGGGTTTATTTCTTGAACACCAAGAGTGGGGTCTTCAAGCGGTTTCACGAGTTCAAAGCTCTTGTGGAGACTCAAACAAGTCGGAATATCAAGGCCCTCAGGTCGGAAAATGGAGGGGAGTATAGCCTTGTTGAGTTTGTTAATTATTGTGCGGACGCAGGCATCAGGGGGAGTTCACAGTTCCTTACAACCCCCAGCAGAACAGGGTTGCGGAGAGGAAGAACAGATCCATCGTTGGGGCTGCCAAAGCCATGCTTCATGATCAAGGGTTACCTTTGTTTTTTTGGGCAGAGGCCTGCAACATTGTTGTGTACTTGCAAAACAGGAGTCCACATTGTGCCTTGGGCAATGTGACTCTGGAGGAGGCTTTTTCTGGGAAGAAGCCTGATGTTGGTCACTTTCGTATCTTGGGTCCATTACCTACTCCTATGTTCCCAAGGAGAAGAGTACCAAGCTAGAGCCCACTGCAGATGAGGGCATATTTGTGGGTTACAGTGAGACCTCGAAAGCCTTTCGGATTTATATTTCTGCAAAGAGGGAAGTTGTTGTCAAGCGGGATGTGAAATTCGAGGAGGATAGGGCTTTCAGAAGGTCACGGGAGTTAGAGTATCTGGAGTCACCAGACCCTCAGGAGCAGCTGATTCTGCCGTAGGGATCTAGTGGACAGGGATCAGGAGGTACATCGATTACAGTGCCAGGTCCATCAGTGAGCAATGGCTCTCAAATTCAGATGGGTGGTGCTTCGGGCAACATGCAAAGCAGTCCGCAGAGCAATTCACAAGGTAATCCACTGATGGACAACTCACATGGTACTTCAACATCTACAGGCACGAGTTTAGGCATGAGGTCAGTTGGCAGGCCTTCAGGAGTTCAAGTTTCTAATGATGATGAGGATTCTTTCACTCCAATGGGAGAAGAGCTCAAGGATAAGGAATCCCAAGTGGATTCAGGACACCCTGCATGAGGCCACATCGGTTGCTGGGCAAAAGAGACAAGTTAGAGAGAGAAAACCACTTGAGCAGTTTTGTAGCTATATGGCATTGATCACTAGCATCGTTGATTCTGAGCCTTCTAGCTATGAGGAGGCAGCTAGCCAACAGGTCTGGAGAGAGGCCATGCAGGAGATGTATTCTTCTAGCATGTTGCAAATGGCAGCATCGAGAAGCTCAAGGCTTGGTTTGTGGCAAGAGGGTTCACACATGTAGAGGGAGTTGACTATGAGGATACCTTCGCCCCCGTGGCTTGATATACTTCCATTCGCTCCATTATATCGATAGCAGCAGAGATGGGTTGGAAGATCCACTAGATGGAAGTGAAAACCGCATTTCTCAATGCCTTCATACAGGAGGAGGTTTATATTCAGCAGCAGCAAGTCTTTGAGGTGCAAGGAAAAAAGTCCCATGTATGTAGACTGAAGAAGGCACTCTATGGCCTGAAGCAAACTCCTAGAGCTTGGTACTCAAGGATTGATACGTACTTGCAGGAGTTGGGTTTCACAAAGAGTGATGCAGATCCGAACCTATACTTCATTGTGGTAGGTGAGGAGCCTCTCATTCCGGTGTTGTATGTGGATGACTTGGTCATTATAGGTGCAGAGAGACTCATTGAGGGTTGCAAGAGAGGTCTTGCTTCAGAGTTCGAGATGAAGGACATTGGCTTGATGCATTACTTTCTAGGATTGGAGGTGTGGCAAGACGAGGGGCATTTCTTCCTGGGACAGGGGAAGTATATTGTAGACACTCTTAGCAAATTCCACACGTAGGATTTCAAACCCATGTCTACACTTATGATCCTTCACGAGCAGATTGAGAGAAGGACAGGGAGAGCAAGGAGAAAATTTCTGAGTAGGGGGTGAGCAATAAGGACACTCAGCAAGTTCATACAACAGCTTGGCACACTTCCCATGGCAGCATTTTCAAACAGCAACATTTACTTGGCATGAATACCAAAGCAGAATCCGTACAGCAGCATTTGAACGCATTTCAAGGCAAGGTATAGCGTTGAAATCGAGGAGAATAATCGACAATCAAAGCCGCAGTTTTCGAGGCTGTTTTTAAGGCACAGAAATCGAGTGGTGGACTATTGTACATGTTCATGCATTTCCGTAAAGTTTGTACAGCCAGTTTCGAGCACGCATTTCTTGGCAGTAGTACAACAATTAATGATGTCACTTATTGCTGTAAATTTATCTTTGTTGTTGGCACAAATTCCAAGGTGGAAAGTTAGCACGGAAATCGACATAAGTGGATTGTTGTGTTTGCTATAATTTTCACTGTGTTTTTCAGTTCTTGGTAAACCATTTTCCAAAAATAAAGAAGAGCTCTCAAACTGATACTCTGCAAGAGTTGTAGGGGGTTTTTCCAAGGTGACATTCACCAAAAATTATAGTGTTATTTTTCTGTGTGTGGCTGTTATAATTTCCTGTTTTTTATTTATGCATTTCCAACAACTATGAAATTCCTAAATTTGTGTTTTCAGAAATATTTTTCATTTCCAGAATTTTGAATGTGGGAATGGCATTAAACTCTATGGAAGTGATAAGGTGAAACTGAAAACCGGAGTGGGGTATAAATTTCTATAGATATTCCCCAGTGTAGCATGAGGAGTCATGTTCTGAATGTAGACAACTGTATTACACACTTAAGCCCCATAGAAATTTGGGCATGTCTCGGTCATACAGCATAGCTCTGGTTGCTTCAACAATGGTTTGGTTCTTCCTTTCTACCACACCATTCTGCTCCGAATTGTATGGGGTTGTCCATTCCCTTTTGATGCCTTCTGTTATCACTCTTTAGTTTAAAAAATTCCATTGATAGGGTTCATGCTGTCTCATAAGTCATTTTCATGAAATTTTTTAGAATTATCCCATACATTCAAAATCCCATTCAAACCCCCAAAACCCACGTATATAACCTTTTGGGGCTTATTACTTTATAAACCCATTTCTTATAAAGTCTCGTAATTCATGTTATCAGTTTCGCCACCCATTAACAGCCGTGTTATATATTTGCTTACCGTTATATATATTACATATCATATATGCAATAATCGGCCGCTTTAAACCATTGGTAGGACCCCTTGTACCTTCATCGCATATCGGCATCGCAAATCTTAACAATTAACTGCGATGTTCTTAACGCTAAACTTATAAAATCACCGATGTGATATGATGTGGGACCCATTCCCCGCCACACATCCTTTTTCCATTTCATTTTCCTTTGAAAAACATTAAAACCTTACATTTTTCCGACCTTTCCGCTTTACTCTTCCCCCTTTACCATTTCATTACTTTTTCATTCCCGATTACGATTAAGTGGTTCCAAATCTCCCTGACACGTCACCTTTCCCCACCATCCATCGCATATTGCAAGAAATAACATTTTGTATCGCAACTAAAGTTTAAAATCTGCGATTGCCGATTTGTGATACCCACGCATTTCGCAGATTTTATATCTTACTGGAAGCGCCCGCAATGTATGTATTTTAACTTGCGATGCGATCAGTCCACTTCTCCCCGCACGTCGCACTTCGCGTCTTTTAGCATTTAACCTCTGCCACTTATAAACTAAACCTTTCGATTTGTGATCTGTGTTGTAGTCCAGTCCCACTCCTACCACGTCCCCTGCTCTCCACGTCGCCTCCTCTTCGCATCGCACTGTCGATCATATTCTTTATAAACTAAAATGTAAAGGCTGCGATATGCAATTATGCTATGGATGCGATGCTGGTTTAGAGTTTAAGTTTAAAAGGATTTAAGTATGGGTATATTGGTTTTCATGTTATTTTGTTTATAAAGGTTTTTAACAACGACAAAAGGATCTTTGGTAATAAAACAGCAGAAATGTCGAGTTGAGACGGCAAAGGCGTTCAAGAAGGATGTAAAGAGGAAAAATTTGGTGAAGATCAATTGGACGAGCCACACAACGCTGATTGCAAAGACGTGGCAGAAGAAGACAAAACTGGAGAGAATTTAAATTGTGATGATCTCATGAATATTTTTATGTGTGCAGACGTTAGCAACAACAAGAGGGAAAAAGCAACGAAGTTTGAAGAAGAATTAAAGTTTCTAGAAGCATGGCTTGAAACACCATGACTTTATCAAATCAACACAGAAGTTGCATCAATAAATGATGAAGACATTATCGTTGACGTTCAAATGGTTGACACCAGAAATAGTGAGGGAAAATTCTCCTATCTAGCCTGTCATATTTTTTAAAAGGGCGAGAATAAGAATTCAAGCTTTCCATCACTGGGGAAGAAATGAGGTGAAAATACATCACTACCTCACGGCGAGAAAAGTGAAGATGAAGCCTCACCTCGGAATGAACAACTATGGAGTCACGAGCATAAAGACCAAAATGAAAACCTTTGTTACCAAGTTTTTCATGTTTTTTATTGTAAGCCTAGTTGAGACTAGACCAACAGGCGTATGTTATTGTTCAGTACCCTTTCTCCATTAAGGGGGAGTGTTGGAAGCAATGGAGAAACCTAAACTTATATTGTTGTTATGATGAGGATAGGTTCTAATCTTAGACCTCATATCCTAATATCTAGGGAGTGGTCAGTACTTGTATGAATGTGTGTACACTCTCTAGGTATCTCACCTCGAGATCCATTTAATTTATAGTTAATAGATTCAGTTTTTAACAGTTTGAAATAGTTACTCCAAGTTGACCATTGAAACAACCCAACAGGAGTCAATTTGGTGATAACACCTTCCCTTGCACAGAATCCGGTGAATTCATTATCTATGTATTCACCATCATTCTCTGATCATAACACCTTGATCCGCTTCCCTGTCAAATTTTCCACCAAAGCCTTAAACTCTTTAAATCAACTAACCACTTCATCTTTGGTCTTCAAGAAGTAGATCCAGGATTTCCTGGAATGGTCATAAATGGAGGTGACGAAATATTCGGACATCGGCCCACAGATATCTGAGTGTATTAGATCCAACACACCCTTGGCCCTATCGTTGCTTCTCTGATATGCTACCTTGCCATATTTTCCCAATACGCACACCTTGCAGACATCATCTCGTTTAGTGCTCAGATCTGGAACACCTGTGACAGTCTTCTAGAGAGTTCTCAACGCCCCATGATGCAAATGCCCCATTCTTCTATGCCATAGCTCATTCAATTCCATTTCATCTGCGTTGCCAACTAATGCCATTGGAGAATCAAGTTGTAGCTTGAACAGTTTGTTGCTTCTTACCTCGATCTATGCCTTCTTCCTCCAACTGGGATGTTTGACGTAGACTCTATTTCCAATAAAGTAGACATCATATCCTCGGTTTTGAAGCTATGACACTGAGAGTAGATTCATTCCCAAACCCGACACATGTAGTACATTAGTGGCCCGGATTCTATTTCCTGCCTCGGTCTGAAAAAACTACAGTACCTCTCCCAACAGGAGTGCACTTTGCTTTATTACCCATGGTTATTTTGAAATTTATCTGCTCTTCCTGGTAGTCGAAAAAAGAGTCTCGTATTCCTATCATGTGAGCAGAGGCTCCCCTCTCAATATACCAGAGATTAGAAGACGCAAAGCTCGATACACAAGCAAAATCTTCATCTGGTCTAGATGCCAGTACAAAGACATCGTGACACATCTGTTCTATCGTGCTTCTTCCCCCTCCTGGAGAACTGCGTGAACTCTTCTGCATTGTTGCTGCAACAGTAGATTTTCGTTCACTGATAGATGCCCCCTCTCGATTATTCATCTCTAGCTCTAATACCATGTGAAAATTTAAAACAGTTGCAATGATAGATTTATTTCTCCTACTTATTAATTCAATAAGTTATTATTCATAAATATTTCGACAAATATAGAAATAAATACTACTGCAACATTCACAAATATATATGCAAAAGTACACGGTAGAGAACATAAGCACAAGAATCAATCACATGTACACAGTTATTTTTGGACAATTGTCCTCAGAAAAAACGCAATGTGGGAAAACTGATGCAGGAGATGAGGGTTTTAATAATTCTTCAGCAAATGATATCTTTAAAGGGAAAATATACGACAGATAAATTCTAAAACACCTGAGACTGAATTTTCGGCTTACTCGGCCAATTCTTTGACATCCAAAACAACCCCTACATGCCCCTGCGTCTCTCTAGGTGATTCACTATGCAGTCCCAGCGCTGGACTGCGTGAGTTTGCGTGAAGACTATGTGGGTTCTCTGGATTGCAGCCTCAAGTTGCCTCCAATGACGCACTGCTGCCCTCCGACCCTGACCTCGATCGCCACTGACCTATTCCTTCTGCTTTTGCAACTTCTCGTCTTGCAACTCTCCCACTAAGATCGAATTCTACATTAGAATGGATCTCCTTTGGGTACTGAGTGTATGCCCGGCATATTTTCGAAGTGACATTCAAGCCTTCTTTTATAATCTTCCTGAAGGAGAACCAACAGCCCAGATTAAAATATTAATCAATGGCTACGATTAAAATTTGACTTGATCCACGTTTTCTACAAGATTCACACTCTAACTTATGTATTCCCTTTAATTATTTCATTTCCCTAAGTTTAGACTTAGGGTCTTCAATAAAATAATTAATTATTTTAATACGTCATGAACCGAATGGAATTTCCAAAAACTATTTCTGGGTTCTTTGGAATGCTGTTGTCCAAGCCTCCCTACAAAGTTTGGGACTTGGAACACTTGCGGATACTACAAAACACAACACTCCCTCTTAGCGAGGAAGGTGTTCCACCAATATGTTTGGTGCATGCTGCTCTGATTCTAAAGCTCCCTCTGCGCTATTGATCTCAGAACTCTACCCCCCCACCTGCTGCGATGCTGCCTCCTGTATTGTTTCCTTTGACACTGCCACCGTCACTTGCTGCCTCTGTACTACAGCTCCCTCTAAATACTGAATCTTCCATTCTTGCTACTAGAACGGATTCTTCATCATCCCCATCTTCTCTCTTAAGTAGACAAACTTTGTCTTTCCTAGAGCCTTTGTAAGGATGTCTACCACCAGTTCTCCTTTTTTAGTGTACTGCAATTGAACAGCTCCATGATGTACACAGTGTCTGATGAATTGACACAGAATGTCAATATGTTTGGAGCTATCATGAAACACCGGATTTTCAAAGAGCTTTATGCAACTCTGATTATCACATAAGATGTTGGTCGCTTCCATTTTCTCCTTGAGTAGATTTACTAGCAGTTTCCTAAGCCATATGGCTTCGCACAAAGCTGTGCTGGCTACCATATACTCTGCTTCTATTGAACTCAGTGCTATGGCCTTATGTTTCTTACTGCACCATAAATTCATTCGTGATCCTAAACTGGAACAGTACCCACTGGTACTCTTTCGATCAACTGGACTTCTAGCCCAATTTGCATCAGTGAAACCACTCAACCTGACATCATTGCTACGGGTGTACTTCAATCCAAGCTCAATTGTCCCTTGAAGGTACCTGAGAACATGCTTGGTTGCTACCCAATTTGACCAGAAACAAGGTTCAAATTTGACCATACCAGGTTCAAGTTCTGCAGGTAGCTGTCAATTTGACCACACCAAGTTCTAGGAGCTTGCTTCAACCCATATAATGCTTTCTTCAATCTGCACACATGAGTTTTCTAATCATGTGTCTCAAAGCCCTTTGGTCATTCTATATACACCTCTTCTTCTATCCCACCGTTCAAGAATGTCGTCTTGACATCCATCTAGTGAATTTCCCATCCCATCTGCACAGCAAGGGATATCACAAACCTGATAGATGTGTACCTGGCTACTGGGGCGAAGGTTTCTTCATAGTCTATTCCTTACTTCTGAGCATACCCCTTAGACACAAACCTGGCTTTAAATTTCTCGATGTTGTCGTCTGCAGCATACTTGATCTTGTAGATCCACCTGGATCCTACAACTGATCTTTCCTGAGGTCTGGGTACTACTTCCCAAACATCATTCGCCAATGGAATTGTACTCTTCCACCATTGCATCAACCCACACTTTGTGCTAAGCTGCTTCCCGAAAACTGGAAGGTTCTCCGACTTGAGTAACCAAGGCTTGATACCTCTCAAGCTGCCTACGTTGTCTCTTCTCATTCCGGGGGATTCCGACAAAGTCCTCTGCATCCTTTAGAATCTGTCGAAGTTCCCTGCTCGTTTTACCACTGGTGGTGGGTGGATTTACCGACTCTCCTTCTTGCAAATCCTCGAGAGACACATCCTTTGGATCACTATGGCTTGGAGAGGCAACTGAATTTTATGTTGTTGAGGCTGGACTAGAGGCTCTTCCTCTGACTGCGTAGCAGAAGGCAGCTCACGTGATCTTCAAAAGGCCTTCTCCTCCATAAAGTTCACATCCCTTTGCACCACCACTTTCCTACTCTCATGAATGTAGATGCGATAAGCCTTTTCATTCTCGTTGTATCCTACCAGATACCCCATTTCAGCAGTCATCTCCAACTTCTTCCTCTTCTCACTGGGCACATGACAGTAAGTTTTACAGTCGAAGATCCTAAAGTGACTCACTTCAAGCTTACTCCCAATGAAGACACTTTCTGGCGTGATCTTCCCCAGTGCAGCATGATAAGTCATGTTCTGAATATAGACAATTGTATTACATGCTTCAGCCCATATAAATTTCGACATGTGTTGGTCATACATCATAGCTCTGGTTGCTTCAACTATGGTCTGGTTCTTCCTTTCTGCCACACATTCTGCTCTGGATTGTGTGGGGTTGTCCATTCCCCTTTTATGCCTTCCCTTACACAAAATCCAGTGAGTTCTTTATCTATGTATTCACAACCATTATCTGATCGCAACACCTTGATCCGCTTCCCTTTCAAATTTTCCACTAGAGCCTTAATCTCTTTAAATCGACTGACCATTTCATCTTTGGTCTTCAAGAAGTAGATCCAGGTTCTCCTGGAATGGTCATCAATGAAGGTGACGAAATATTCGGCACTGCTAAGAGCTCTAGTGGACATCGACCCATAGATATCTGAGTGTATCAGATCCAACACACCCTTGGCCCTATTGTTGCTTCTCTGATATGCTGCCTTGCCATATTTTCCCAATACGCACACCTTGCAGACATCATCTCGTTTAGTGCTCAGTTCTAGAACACCTGTGACAGTCTTCTAGAGAGTTCTCAACGCCCCATGATGCAAATGCTCCATTCTTCTGTGCCATATCTCATTCAGGTCTGTTTCATCTACGCTGCCAACAAGTACCATTGGAGAATCAAGTTGTAGCCTGTACAGTTTGTTGCTTCTTACCTCGATCTATGCCTTCGTCTTCCAACTGGGGTGCTTGACGTAGACTCTATTTCCAATAAAGTAGACGCCATATCCTCAGTTTTGAAGTTGTGACACTGAGAGTCGATTCATCCCAAACCTGATACATGCATTACATTAGTGGCCTGAATTCTGTTTCCTGTCTCAATCTGAAAAATTACAGTACCTCTCCCAACGGGAGTGCTCTTTTCCTTATTACCCATCGTTATTTTGAAATTCATTGGCTCTTCTTGGTAATCGGACAAATAGTCCCGTACTCCCGTCACGTGATCAGAGGCTCCGCTGTCAATATACCAGACATCAGAAGGTGCAGTGCTCGATACACAAGCAAAATCTTCCTCTAGTCTGGATGCTAATACAAAGACATCGTGATCCATTTGTTCTATCGTGTTTCTTCCTCCTCCTCGAGAACTGCGTGAACTCTTCTCCGTTGTTGCTGCAACAGTAGATTTCCGTTCACTGATATATACCCCCTCTCTGTTATTCATCTCTGGCTCTGATACCATGTGAAAATTTACAAACAGTTGCAGTGATAGATTCATTTCTCCTACTTATTAATTCCATAAGTTATTATTCAGAAATATTCTGGCAAATATCAAAATAAATACTACTGCAACATTCACAAATATATATGCAGAGAAATAAACAGTAAAGAACATAAGCACAAGAATCAATCACATGTACACAATTATTTTCAGACAATTCTCCCTAAAAAAACCCAATGTGGGAAAATCGGTGCAGCAGATGAGGGTTTTATTAATTATTCAGCAAATGATATATTTACAGGTGTTATCGCTTGCCGCCTACACCTACATACTATTTAAGCCTTTTTCCTATGATTTGTATCAACCAAGTTTATGCTTAGACGTAAATTTTAAATATGCAACTAATTCAAGAATGTCTACTATGATATGCAAGTATGTTTGCAAGTGCTATGTAAAAAATCGAAATGCTCTTAGTAAGATTGTTCCAAAAGATCACTTTATATATTTGCTAAAATAAATATAAGATGCATAAGCTTCAAGAACAATTAAAATTGTGAGTAGCTAATGATGAATCAATTAAAAGCTTGATGCTTATGAGCAATTAATTTGCATGTAAAGTAAATTGCAATGCTTTAAAAATTAAATTGAGATTTGTGCTCACAATAGCTTTGCAAAAAGGAACTTTAAACTTGAGGAAATTAGCTTGACATGAAAATAAGTGACTGCTTTGAAAGACAAACTTTGTCAAATACACAATGCTTCAATATTCTTAAAATCGAAATGTGTCTTGAGATTTGTGAAGCAAACTTTAGGAAAAAGAAATGCAATTTGTGTTACTTTCCAATTAAAAATGCGATTTCTGTTACTTCCCAATTAGAGCATGCAAATGTTATGTGAAAGAAAATTGAAATGTCAAAACCACTAAGTCAATCCATCTACAAATTCTCTCCTTTGAAATGCAGAGATAGGGATGCCAATGGGTAAAACCCACACTCCCACAACAAAATCAGAAATTTTTATTAATTTTACAAGAAAAAAATGACCATGAGGCCTTTTCTAAACCAAGGAAAGTCTTTACAAATAAAAATTGAGACCATAGACTTTTCCTCGATGAGAATTTCTAAAAACACTCAAAAGAATTTAGACCTTATATAGGAGAAGAGAAGCTAAGCCTCTTCAATTCCCACAACAAGGAAGACAAAGTTATCTTCCTCATTTGAAATTCAAAGCCCAAAGGTCTTGCAAATAGTAATTTGTTGCAGTTGTCCACTCAAGCTGTCACAAGAAAAAGTTTTGAAAGAGGGCTACGAAACTATGTTGCCAGGAAACGTGGGTGCAGGTGTGGGGACGGGGACGGCATTTTTTGAAACAAGGTGCGTGGGTTCGTCTGGGTATTTTTATATTAATATATATTATAAATTATAAATTCTAATTTATATATCATATATAATACTATATTTTATAAATTAAATTTATAAATTATAAATTTAATGAAAATTAAGACTAAACAAACTCTAAGAAAAAAAAATTTAAATATTTTTTGAATTTTTTATTTTATAATTTTTTTATTTTTCAAAATTTTTGTATCCAAATTAACGCTCTAAACTAAAACTAAACCAAAAAATCTAAAACTAAGAGTCAAACTAAAAAAAACGAAATCTAAAACCTATCATAAAATAAAACTATTTTAAAACTAATGCTATCAAAAGCGGAATGAATAAAAACTAAGATTTAAATCTAAACTAACATAATTAAAAATTAACAAATCTAAACCTAGACTATACTAAACCCTTATGCATGCAAAATGAATCCAATCAAAACAAATCAACGCATACATATGATATTTCTTATCTGCATGAGTTTCAGGTTAGGCGACGGGAGGAGGAGCCCGATGTCGACGCAAAGCAGAATCTGAAGGCTCGGTAGCAGAGAAACTATGCAGGTCGAAAGCCACACTCTTTTTTTGTGTGCGTTTCATTGTGCAGGTTAACGTCCACGGCAGAAGAAGGATGGAGCTCGAGGGATGATCGCTTCGTTTTCTAAGTGCGTTTATTTGCAGGGTTAATAATGCTACGACGGCGTAAGAGGGATGAGGAAAATGGTTCGATAGCAGAGAATGCTGCGTTTGCGAGCAGTGGAATGCTGGGCGGTGAGAAAGAATGTGAAGCAGCGTGCAGAATGAAGAGGGTGGAGAATTTAAGAGTCAAGACTAAACAAACTCTATTTTATTAAATTATAATTTATTTTTAATATTTATTAAAATTTAATTAAATTTTTTAATTTTTAATCATTTAAAAAAATTTATATATTTGAAAAAATTATTCATGAAGAACCCTGAAGAACCTGAAATTCGGGTTCTAAGTACCCAAACGATGGGTTCTTCATACCAAAAGAACCCAAGAACACGAATTTTTTTTTTGAAGAACCCGGTTCGTTTGGGTTCTTCAGGGTACTTGGGTGCGGAGAATCTGGTACTTGGGTGCGGGAACCCGATGCGGGTTCGGGAACCCCACCCCCGGGCGCGGGAACCCGTGCAACGTAGCTACGAAACCAATCAAATATTAGACAGATAAAATTACAAAATATTACACAACAATTTACAAACGAGTAAGCCAAAGAGTTCGAGTAAAATCTCATATCTGCTTAGTCATCTTCAAACTCTTAGATAGCAAATGAAAGCAATGAAGTATAATGTTTTAAAAGATATTCAAATTTAGAAGTATTCGGCTTGTATACAAGCTATGTCCCAAAACCCCTGCAAAACCACCACTCTGTAACATAAGACTATGAAGGTTCAAAGAACAAATGAGAACTCCTTCGAAAATGTATCAAAAGTGGGTTGGTCTCTCCAAAGACTTCCCCTAACACTTGATTCTTTGATCCCAACAAGATGTTCCCTCTACAAAAATTAAATCAAGAATTAGTTCCATGTAGATCTAAGAATAAACAATGATAAGAAACTCTAGAGACTTATTTGGAACCAACTAGAGCATTCTATACCTAGAGCATACTCCCAAATCAAATGTCAATGTAAGATTGCTCTATATCAGTGTTGCGAACATCTCGATGTTATCTCGAAATCATGATTTTTTGGCCTAGCGGATGTTTGCCGATTATTAAAGATATTTTATCGTATCTTAATTTTGCCGACGTTTTATCAATTTTTACCAATACTTCCCCGATTTTTACGATCTTTTGGTTTTTCAATCCCTTGAAGATTTTATCCCGATGCCGATGTTCGCAACATTGCTCTACATTAACAAATCTACAACAGCATATGGAAACAAATTAAATCAAAGCATGAGTAAAAGGAATTATACCAATGATCAACAATTCACACCACTCCAACAGGAGGAACACCTCATGAATGAAATCCCAAAGTCTTTATTGATATTTCTGAAAGTGTACAAGGTAGCAGCGCTTCTGCAAGCACAATAGCTAGTAAACAATGATTACAATGAGAGCCAAAGGCTCATCTAAATAGAACTATGGGAGCAAATCCCAATGAAATATCAAATGACAAGCGTAGCAATGGTGAAGATCTCAATGCTTAAAAAAATTTCCAAATGTCTGCTTGATTGTTGTACGATCCTGTAGGTGGCAATCAATAGAGCCTTGCTGGCTAAGTGAAAATATCCGCAAGACTTGCATATATCCTCTACTGATGATGGGTGAGAGAGTTGCCTGCCATGTGTCGTACGAGTGCGTGAAAGATGCAGCAAGATCCCACTCGTTTCTCAACCAATCAAACCACAAAATGACACCTATTACAAGTGCCAACAGATATGCCCTTCATCTCTTCGTGTAAACTGCTAATAGTGGCTGCGTATAGGTTGTCAAACATGATTTTCATATCTTCTTGTGACTGGTTGTTAGTGGGAGACAAGAACTGTCCCGTGTGGCAGTTCTGTCTCCACTCAAACTTTAATAAAAACATGAGTTTGGTAAATATAAAAAATCTGGCGTTGACTTTCTAAATTGGCAGCGTATAATTTGTATGTTCATGAGAGCCACGTATGAGTTTTAAGCGGGAACAAAATCTGACACAAATGTCCCCCACTCAAATTTTAACAAAACCATTCCAAATCTGCGTTGATTTCCCTTGTACAGCTACGTGAATTTTTGAGTGGGCCAGCGTGGACATCACTTAAAGCATGTGCATAATTCCTTTTGTTGGGTTATTCGTAAGATGTGAACTGGGCCCCCCCAAATTCTTTCAGAAATTTTCACCTTAGAGTTTAATAACATTTGATTTGAATTAAATCAAAGTCACTTGAATAATTTTCTTGTACGTACTTTGCAACTCGTGGGCCATCTTGTGTTAGTTGACTTGTAATTTTAATTTTGACTTGTTGTACCTTATGTGGTGGGCCTTTACCTCTCCACATAAACGCCATGCCAAAATTTGACTTATTTTGACTTTGGAAAATTTTCTAAATTTTTCTAATTATTCAATTTTTTTGAATTTTTACTCATTTTTTGCCACTAACATTAGAAAAATCAATTTTTGAGTGACCATAAGTCATTTTTTGACCCTCAAAGTGGGCACTAGGTTAATGTTGGGCCTCTGGGGATGAATTTCGAGTGGTCACACGCCCAAGACATTTCTTAAGGCCACTTATTTACATCATTACATAGAAATTAATTAAAAAATCTTGTTTTGCGGGAAATTTTTAATTATTAAAAAAACCTACCTAGACCTAGTCAAATTCCACAAGATTTCAAAAATGACCTAGCATGGTAATATACAGCGACTCTAGACACTAATACGCGTTAGGGGCTCAACCTTCAAGCCATCACCCCAGCTTTGGGATAATGCAATGAGTGAAAAAACCTAGAAAATTATTCGCCGCTAAAAAGAAGGAATAATTAACCAAGTAAAAAAAACACTCTAAGGTGTACCCGCTTATTGATCGAGTCCAAACATCTTAGGCTCTGTTACATGGCTTTATTCATCATGCTAGTGACATTATACAATATCCTCGAAGGGCTGCAGAATCTGAAGACTGAAGAAGAAAATGATAAGAAGAAGAAGTAGAGTTTAAAAACTCTGTTGAACTAACGATATCTAATGGCACAAATATCTTCTGGTTCATCCTTGGGCATGGAGTCTTCACATTATCATCAGGTGCCACTCCAGTGGCCAACAACAGGGAAAATATACGGCAGATAAATTTTGAAACACCTGAGATTGAATTTTTGGCTTAATCGAACAATTCTCTGACACCCAGAATAGCCCTTGCATGCCCCTGCATCTCTCTGCGTGATCCGCAACGCAGTCCCAGCGCTGGACTATGTGAGTTTGTGTGGAGACTGTGTGAGTTCTCTTCACTGCAACTCCAAGCCGCCTCCAGTGACCCACTGTTACCCTCCAACCCTGAACTCGATCACCACTGACCTCCTCCTTCCACTGAGATCGAATTCTAGGTCAGAATGGATCTCATTCGAGTACTAAGTGTATGCCAGACTTATTTTCCAAGTGAGCCTCAAGCCTTCTTTTATAATCTTCCTGTTGGAGAACCAACGGCCCAGATTAAAAGATTAATCAATGGCTAAGATTAAAACTTGACTTGATCCATGTTTTCTAGAAGATTCACACTCTTACTTATTAATGCCCTTTAATTATTTCATTTCCCTAAGTTTAGACTTTAGGGTCTTCATTAAAATAATTATTTATTTTAATAAGTCATGAACCGAGTGGAATTTAAACATACTGTTTTTAGGTTCTTTGGAATGTTGTTGTCCAACCCTCCCTGCAAAGTTAGAGACTTGGAACACTTCCACATGCTACAAAAAACAACACTCCCTCTTAGCGAGGAAGGTGTTCCAACAATATGCTTGGTCCATGCTGCTCTGATTCTAAAGCACCCTCTGCGTTGCTGATCTCAGGACTCTGCCTCCCCATCTGCTGCGTTGTTGCCTCCTGTATTGCTGCCTTTGACACTACCATTGCCACTTGTTGCCTATGTACCATAGCTCCCTCTAAATATTGAATCTTCCATTCCTGCTACTGGAAGGGATTCTTCATCATCCCGATCTTCTCTCTAAAGTGGACAAACTTTGTCTTTCCTAGAGCCTTTGTGAGTATGTCTGCCACTTTTTCTCCTATTGGGGTGTACTGCAACTGAACAGCTCCACGTTCTACACACTCCGGGATGAAGTGACACCGGATGTCAATATGTTTTGACCTATCATGAAACACTGGATTTTCAGAGAGCTTTATGCAACTCTGATTATCACATAAGGTGTTAGTGGCTTCCATTTTCTCCTTGAGTAGATTCACTAGCAGTTTCTTAAGTCATATGGCTTCGCACGAAGCTGTGTTGGCTTCCATATACTCTGCTTCTATTGAACTCAGTGCTACAGAATTTTGTTTCCTACTGCACCACGAAGTCATTCCTGATCCTAGACTGAAACAGTACCCACAAGGACTCTTCCAATCAACTGAACTTTCAGTCCAATCTGCATCAGTGAAACCACTCAACCTGACATCACTGCTACGAGTGTACTTCAATCCAAGCTCGACTGTCCCTTGAAGGTACCTGAGAACATGCTTGGCTGCTACCCAATGTGCCCTCTTCGGTTCCACCATGAACTAACTCAAGGTATTAACAGCATAATAGATGTTTAGCCTTGTATTTACCGGATACATCAATGACCCTATGACCTTCCTGTATAGCGTAGGATCAACCTCTTCATCTTTGGACGTGTCGATTTTCCTCTAGTAGGTGATCATTGGAGTTGTCATGGCTCTACAATCCTCCATCTAAAATCTCTTCAGAATCTTTGTAGTGTATCTTCCTTGACCAAGGAAGATCTCCTCATTCTACTGCCAAACTTCCAACCCCAGAAAATAGTGTATCCGTCCTAGATCCTTCATGTCAAATTCTTCAACCAAATTCTTCTTGCAATCTGTTATGAGCCTTGATCATCCTGTCAAGAACAGATCATCCACATACAACACCAATATGAAAGGCTCACTCCCTACTCTTAGATAGTAGAGATTGGGATCTGCATCACTCTTGACGAATCCCATCTACTGCAGGTAGCTGTCAATTCGACCATACCAGCATATAAGTGAAGAACATATTAATAAGCATTCTAACCAAAGGCATTTGATATTGTTGTCTTTGTTTCATTCAGTAACCTTAAAGTGCTTCAATTGTTTACTATCGAAAATCTTATAATCTTGTGTTCTAAGTGATATTCATCAGCTTGGCCATAAGTGGTTTTACATTTCTTACATTGAAGCATATTACCATTATCATATCTCTTTGAAACTAATTAATCTCATCATCATTTGCATTATCATTCTAATCTAGTTTCGCATTCCTAAAATTCACCTCCAAGCATAAGCTTGGTTGATAGAGAGTTAGGACCACCTTCTTCTCATTTCGTTGAGAAGCTTGACCCTTAATAGTTAAAACAGGTGACTTTGCATTTCTTTTGTGGGAAACCCCTTGTAAGAACGTACGCACTTGGGTTGTAAATGTTGATTAGTGGTTGTCATTGATGTCAACCCAAGAAGCACCAAGGGTTGCCCCGATCTTGCATAGGAATTTTGACTTGACAACTTACTCTATTTCGAGTCAAGGATATTTTGGATGGTTTCTACTTGTCGAGATGTTTCCGTTGATTTATGGCCTGCCATGTGATTCTTCATGGTTTCAGAGATATTTGTGTTTAAAGTTAGTAACCCCCGTTAGTGGGCTAAAACCCCGTGTGGTTGTGGCATGACACTAATCATTGGTTTTGGTCATTGAATTGTCAATAATTAATACTTTTTAGGCTCCTAAAATCCCTCCAATGTCCACTTGTTGGATACCCTCTCAACCTAAGCATTTATATAATTTGTAACCCTGATATCCTCCTCATGTAAGGATTTTGCTACTAATAACAAGTAATCGTGGAATTTTCGCTATAACCTTTTTTCTACGAAGCTTAAGAAGTTGAAACAAAAAACCCATTTGGGTGAAATCCTAATGAAGCACATGTCCAAATTTCAGATAATTGTTCGCTATATTTTCAGAGATATGATATGAGGAAATTAGGATTTTTGCAAGCTCCCGAATTTCATGTCTAAAAGGTGACTTGGGAAAATTGTCATAACTTTCTCTCTGAGCATTGGATTCAAATTTCGTAATAAGTGACAAAAAGAGGACGGGTTGTAGTTTGTGATGGATCGTTTTCAGGACCAAGGGTATAAACAATGACATGTGGCGCTTCGTACAATCTCGCGCTACTCAACCAGCCAATAATCAAGTCATCGTAGGAGATTGGGCATAACTATTTCTTGAAGAATCCAATGTTGATCAAACCTACGGGGTTTGAAAGAGAACTCAGAGGGCTACCACAAGATGAAGTTTCAGATCAAGGAGATCTGAAATTACACAGATAAAGCAGATTCAATATCGAGCTTCTAGAAGGCAAGAAAAAATATGCATTCAAGGATCACTGCAGTAAGGACAACACATCAACAGTCAAGGGTAAGTTTGCTACAACAAGGTATGTATCATTAGTGTTTGAACTTTAATTTGAATATCATCTCTGACATGTGTTTTTGCAAGACAGTGTAAGTATTTTGAATGTAAGTTTGATTGGGTTTTTTTCATAAATGTGGAACGTATTTACATTTGAATTTTGAATATTTCTCTGACATATGGTTTGCAAGACAGTGTAAATATTTTGTTTGTATATTCGTTTGGGTCTTGCAGGTGCAGGAAGGAGGTCACAATAGGACAACTCAGACACATACTAGAAGGACAATGCAACAACAAAGTCCCATTACTTGAAGCAAGGACAACAATACCTCAACAACTGCTAGTGTTCAAAGAAGCAGTCTCAAGTCAAGTATCAAGTTACGTCAAAAGTCAGTATTGTAAAAATCATCATTGTAAAATTGTAAAAGAATCATTATTGTAAAGAGTAAATCTGCCTAGAATTGGAGAGGCATTGTTGGGAGGTATAAGTGTCATTGTTGGATAATGTTATGGTTGGGTTGTAGCTCATACTGTCATTGGGTGATTGGTCTAGTTCAAGAAAATCATTGTGAATGATATTGTATCATGTATCATTGTCTTCGTTACGAGAGTCCACACTCTTGTCTTATCTCTGATCATTATAGGGTGGTAGGGAGGTGCTAGGTTGGTGCATGAAGTCGCCTACAAGTTGGAGCCTATGAACACTTCACAGTGGTAGGTTGGTCTAGGATGTCAGGGCATCCATTCAATTGACCACTGAAGAAACCAGAGCGTTGGGGCATCCTTCCAGTGGGAGCTGGAGAAGAATTATTTTCAAGAATTCTAGGAAGTTGTACCTTCCATTTCAGTTGGGGCTCAAGATTAAAGAATTTATTAGAAAAGCATTCAGTGGTTTTTTACTAGGAAGGGGTTTTCCACCTAAAATTATTGTGCCTATTGTGCTCTATTGTTTACTATTGTTACAGGATAAACATCAAGAATAATTGCAGATTAACTAATGCTCTGAAAAGATTTTAAAAGTGTTACTTTATAAGAAATATTGATTCATCCCCCCTCTCAGTATTTCCAAGAGTTAGAACTCTTGGGGAGTTATCGTTAATGAGGCCTTAGCCTACTTCCCTAGCAATTCTTTCTACAACCTTGTTTAAGACTTGCTTTGAAAATTAAGGAAAAGGACTTCACTCTTACTTTTGTTGGAAAATCAAAAACGCAGAAATATTTTCTTTACGATGATAATTACTTGTGATTTTCTTATGTTCTTATTAAATTTCTTTTGTTCTTCTTTTATCTTAGTTCATCAAGCAATTACCAAAACAAAACACGTAGATCAAGGAACAAGATGTAGGCATACAGTCAGGGAAAAACACGCATCTAGGGTAAAATCCAGTCAACAACTCTTCCTTGAATAGTTTCACGAGATGTAACAAGACTCTTTAACCTAGACACAGACTTCCTCCAATCACCAAGCCAACCTTTCCCTTCTCTTGCAAATGATGACCTTCCAACAGCAACTTCGACCTAGAACAGTAGCAACAATACTTCGATCTAGTAGTAATCTCGATTTAGAGGCAATAACGACTTCGATCTAGAGGCAACAACAACTTCTACCTAGCAGCAACATCGTTCTTGATGCAGCAGCAAGTTCGATCTTCATGCAGCGGCAAAGTCGACCTTGATGTAGTAGCACTTTGATTTTGATGCAGTAGCTTCAACCTTGATGCAGTAACTTCGACCTTAATGCAGCACGTTCGAACTTGATGCAGTAACTTCGACCTTGATGCAATAACCTAATAAGTTCACACATGTGAGAGAGAAGACCTAGAAAACTTCGATCTTGTACTCCTCCTTCTCTTCCTGCAATTTCGTACACTGCAACTTCTTCTAATTTTATATCGAACTTGTGAGTGGATTAACCAAATGAATAGAACTGCAAATTATATATAGCCTGTCCTGGAGTTCGAATTACCCTCATGTTGGTCGACTTGAATAGATGAGGGTCGACTTGGTGCGGATGTGACAAATGACTTATTTGACTCAATAATGATTCTTTTTACATGATTCAGAAGCCCTAGAAGGGTCTCATAAAATGGACAATGACTCTAATGACTCAATATAAATCCTAGAAGTTCTAATTGGGGACTTTGTCCTCAAACATGATAACCCAAGCATGGAACCCATGCTTTAATAAGTCATAATAATAATAATAATAATAAATTCTTTTTCTTGCTTTTGATAAATATATTTCATTATGACTCAAATACAATTATGAAGATCGAACCCACTTACATTCTTCAACACTCCCTCTTAACTAGCGAGGTATTCATATATATACAAGTACATGGAAGATCTCAAAACACATGAACTATGAAAAATTTAGGCACCACAGTGCCACGGACTAGATCCCTAACCAGGGCAATCTATCCAAGTCCACAAAGAGTTTAGGTACCCATAGTGCCATGGACTAGATTCCTGACCAGGGAAATCTATAGAGGTCCACAAAGAGTTTAGGCCCCCATAGTGCCATGGACTAGATTCCTGACCAGGGCAATCTATCTGAGTGGGACTAACATGGACTCAAGCTTTCAGCCACTCTAGGTACCATCAGGTTACTTGCTAACCATCAACCCAGGGATCCAGGTGTGTAATGCAAGTTTAGAGCTCTATCACCAACACCACCCACCCTACTTCGGGAACTAGACATCAACACATAGTGTCGGCGAAAATTCCTCCAAGGCAATGGGTATTACCCAAAGCCTCAACACTCTCGATTATACAAATTAGTAACAACAAATCTCACCCAATCAAACAGATTGGTAATAACAAATCTCTCTCAATCAAACATATTGATAACAACAAGCATGTAAAACATGCCACCAAAACTCCGAGATATTTACTTGTACATACTACAAACACAACCCTAATCAGTAACAATATTTCAAATACACATAAGTAAACACAAAACTTCGGTGTCTTCAAGCATCTTGATGCTGCTTCACAATTTATCATTCTAGGACTTAGAGGCTTCCCAAAAAAATATTGATAGAAGTTTCCTTAACCATACAGCTTCCTTTCCTACTTCACATGCAACAACATACTCTATAGTCGGATCTTTCTTTCCTTCTTTAAGCAGCACCTCAATATACATTCTCCAAATTCTTCTTCAAGGTATTCATCATGACTATAACATGCTCTCCCTCTCAACTTAGGGAGATTTCTTCCATCTGGGCTCCCTCTTACCCTAGGGAGATCAACTTCTTTCTCATAACATCAGAGAATGGCTTCAAAGTCATCTTTGATCATCATCATTCATATAACTTCCTTCATCATGCATTAAGAAAATCAAATTTTCTTACGAATATCTTCAACATCTTGAAGATTATGTACTTGCACAACTTACACAACAAGTACAACCAAATACATATATAGAAGCATGAGATTAACTATATCAAAATAATACAATAATGGAAGCATTTAGACTTTAGACATCAAATACCTAAACTTAGTTAGGTTCATAATCATCACGAGACACATATTTTTATACTGCAACTTCTTGCTTAGGTATGGTTATAAACCCTAGATCACATTAGTAACTCAATACGGATATCAGTCTCAATATATCTAGGGCCTCAATATTTCCTTCAGTCTCATTATATCAATTTCATTATATCAGTCTTAATATCTAGGGACATATTGCAAACCCTAGCCGCAATTCAAACACGTAGCGCATCTTAAAACCTTTAGAATTCATATGTTAGACTTCTACTAGGATTTAATGCAAACCCCAGATTCCATATATGACTTACTTAGCCTTAGATATTAACAATCAAAATCAATCACAACACAATCTAAGATTTCAACAATATGAAAAACTTCTACTAGGGTTTGTCGTAAACCCTAGATTTTATCTTCATAATACAAGCAATATCACCATATCCTAGAATATTAAATTTCTACTAGGGCTTAATTGCAAAACCCTAGAATTCACAAACTATGATCATCAACAAATAGGTTAGCATATATATATATATATATATATATATATATATATATATATATATATATATATATATATATATGTCTAGGATTTCATAATCATGCACAAGCATATCACAACAACATATATCAGACAAACCCAGACACAAATATAAATACATTGAAGTTAGACATATAAAAAACTTGATCAGGCTAGGGTTTTGATCAAATGGACAAACATAAACCAGGGTTTCATTCCTAGGAGCTTACTCTAGATATCATAAGGGTTTTTCTCATCAACCCTAATTTACCAAAAGATTTAATATATAGACATTACCATCAACTAGGGTTCTCACAACAATACCAAAATACCACCCATGACATTACTATGAAAACCCCAAACATCAAAAGAATAGCATTTTCTAGATTTCATCAAAAACCCTATGAAGATTAGGGTTTTCACATAAGCATCGACATAAACTTAGGTTAGGGTTTTTACAGAGAAACTTGTAGGGTTCCACAAAATGATAAATGAGTTTAATGTGGGTAGATTCAATCTAATGATTAATCACCCAAATAAGAATCTTTATGATTCAAAGATGCTAAACATAATGATGTTAGTAATATAGAACGGATTATTAAAAGAAATGAATATACCTTTATCATGAAGAGAACAAACCTTCTGGTTTAAGACATACCTTTGAGTTGTTTTATTGACATACCTTGTAGGACATCAATTCCAATAGAACTTCTATCATGCTTTGTCTTGTGAGGTCTTTTCCATATCCCTTGATCATTCAACAAGTCATTCCTAAACAAAGGAAATATGAAAAGAAAAGTTATCAACGTCTAATACAAACACATCTAGATAAGAGAGGGAAATCGAATATAAAAGCATAATACAAGGAGAGAGATACTTATCTTTGGAAAATAATAAGGTCTCCCTCTTAATCCAATCTTGACGGATACCCATAACTTTATTGAAACAATTTCAAAAATGTTCTACCAAAGCAAGTTAGACCTATGAGTACTAGCAATCAAAGCATAAAGGAAGAAAATTCAAAACTTAGGGAAGACTGATATGTAAGGGATAGATACCGTAAGAGTCCCTAGAAAATAGATATTTGACTTCAGGTCCTTCCATCTTGTTCTTCTTTGTTGAACCGTCGTTGGCAATGTTTGCTTCATCCCTATCTCTTCATTTATTCCTTGGATTCTCGAGACAAACACTTCATTTGTGGCCCATCTTGTGAGAATTGTAGCATTCAATATTGGATAGATTTCTCTTCTTCCTTGACCCTTTAAACTTCTTGAAGGTTCCTTTATTCTTCCAACGGTTGATCCAAAGAAGGATGCCAACTTGAATAAGGCCTCATACATCTCTTGAGTGGAATTTATGTCTTTATTCAATCTACGATTTGGCCCATGGCCAATATCTATGTTTCTCTAAACTTTGCTTTCTTTGCTTCACTTGATTCATTTGAGCCTTCCTGACTTTTCTTTTGAGTACATCCAAAACTTTATTTTTCTCAAGGATGAGATCTATTCTCTTTATCCATGCCCTATAATTGGAGGGTTCTTCTAATTTATTTTCTCCCTTTATTGAGTTATACATGTTTCTTGAAGATATTAGGCTTGAATCCTTATATGATCCTTTTCCTTGTTGAGCCTTATTCAAAGTTCTTAATGTGAAAACTTTTGAATGTTGCTTTATGCAAAAATCTACTATTAGACATGGTTATACTTCTCCTACTTCACAAGTTATTAATGCTGAAATATTCATATTAACATCGAAGTAAACACAAAACAAGCTTTCACCAATTCAGATCTAACACAGAAAAGTACATGCACACAGATAAATTGAGACAATATTTTATGTACAACTATCCCCGGAAAAACCCAATGCGAGAAAACCGGTCTTCTGGCTGCTGGAGGGTTTATATTAGTAAGTAGTTTTCTGAATACAGCAAATCTGTGCACCCAAATGGATAACTCGACAGAGAAAAATATAAATTTGCAACAAACCTGCTATTCTGAAGCCAAAACCTTGACTGGTCCACACCCTCAAACGAGATTTACAAGACTCAACCGAATTCTGGCCCTAGAAACCCCAGCGTTGCCCCTGAAGCCCTTGTGTCAGCGTAGATAGCCTTTGCGTGCCTCTGCGCTAGCCTGGAGAGTGTTGCATAACCCCGAAATGGGTGACGCAAAACCTAAGCTGCCCTAGAAGGGTCTCTACGTAACTCAGATGGGTCCCTTGCTGCCCAGTGTTGCCCCAAAAGGGACTGTGTACCACCTGGGTAGCTGAAGTTGCCTCTGCGCTGCGTAGCTACTGCGTAACTACTGATGTTGCCTGTGCTTCTCTACACTGCCTCTGGAAACTACACTCTGCCACTTGTTGATTCTAGACACTGGGATCAGATCATGCCCTTTGCATAAACTACCCCTCTCTGCAGTTGTAACACTTTTGAAATTTCTTAGCAAACCTTGCCCTAGAACTTCAACTTAGTCTCAGTGCTCTGGCTCTATGTGTCTCCTCCGAATGACCCCAAGCCTTTCCTTTATAATTTTCTTGTTGAGAAACCAGTGGCCATGATCAAATCTTGAATCGATGGCTAAGATGAAAAGAAAGCTTGATCTGCGTGACTTAAGACAATTTCATCACATGTTTAAATTGGTTACCTATAATAATTTAATTTTCCTAAATTACACTTAGGGTCCATAATTAAAAATATCAAGTAATTAATTTTCTCCCAAACCAAATGAAATTTCCCAAATCCCTTTTAGGGTCTTGGAGATCTCATGTACTCTAGTTCCCCCACAAATTTTGGGATCTAGAGCACATCTGACACTACCTAAACACTCAAACTCTCAACACTCCCTCTTAGCGAGGAATGTTCTCTAGTACAACTTTGTTTCACCCTGAAGCTCTACACTAATCTCTGGTGTGGGTCTCTGCACTGATGTTGGACCGACTGCCCTTCATCACTGTGATGATGTTGCCATTCTGTATTGTTGCCAATGAAGCTGCCACCACCACTGGTACATTTGTACTACAGCTCCCTCTCAATCTGCTACATCCGTGCTGCCATCTGTTGCACCGCATCTTCAATTGCTGAGAGAAAACACTGAATCTCCTACCTAAACTTTGACAGACAAGTCAATCGGGCTTCATCCTCATCACTGAAGCTCCATCAGTTGGTGATCTGTGCTGTCATCTGGAGAATGATGACCAGCTACAGCTTTGCACTGCATAAGAAAACTCCCTCTGCACTGCTGAAGTCACATGAGCCCCATGTCCTGAAATCTCTAATGTTGTTGTTGCATTGTGTTGTCCTCCTGAAGCCTCCTACAGTGTTGCAGCTCTGCTTTATGTAAGTAGCTCTACTCTGCGTTGTTGAAGTCACATCAGCCCCTATGTTGTTGTTGATACATTTGCACTGCGCTACTCCATTTAGCCTTCAGATACGCCTCTGCTCCATCCGTGATTCTCTGCACCAACTACTCCACTTGTCCCGCTACTGTCTTAAGGCTCCCGTAGCTCGGATGTGATCCAAAGAGATGAGTTGCTAAAGTATCCCGCCCCCAATGTGTAACTTCTTTATAGATCCATGTCGCCACACTTTCGTGGTTCATGAGTGCTCATGGTTGCATCGTCTTCTGACCCATTGTCTGCCACAGCAACCTTGGAAGTAGAAGCTTCCTTGTCCTTCTTCTTATGTGGACAATTACTGGTGAAATGTCCTAGTTCGTCGCACTGGAAACACTTGATCTTGGATAGATCATGTTTCTTCTTCCTTTGTTACCTCTTTGATGCCAAGGTTGCATCATCTTCATCTTCCTTCTTCACCTTACTAGATCTCGTGTTGTATTGCTTCTTGGTGAATCTGCGGAGTTCTTGACGTAAGATTGCCCACAAGTTGTCCCAATCGGGAAGGTCCACTCTGCCCAAGACACTTTGGACAAAGGTTTCCGACTCTTCTGTGACCGCATTGAGTGTAGTCCTTACCATCACATCATCCTCCACCTTTGCTCCCATGCCAGACAACTGATCTCTGATCATCTGTAATCTGAAGAGGAAGTGCTCTATTTTTTCTCCCTTAGTCATCATGAATGACAGCAGTTGATTCTCCCGAAGTATCCTCCTCTGGACGAACTTCCCATCATAAAGGTTGTCAAGGCTTTCCACATCTCATGAGTTGTCTTCTTTTCAACTATGTGTCGAACAATATGATCCTTAACCCCATCCATTATGAACCGTTTAGCATGTGCCACAGCCTCATCATGCTTCGCCAGGAGAACATCATCAGTTGGTGTGGCCAGGACTTTTTCTGCATGGGCCGTTAGACCATATGCCTCCATGACTACCAAGATTCTGGCCTTCAAGACTACAAAGTCGGACAGGTCGTCCAACCTATCCTAATCACATAGGCCGTGAGGTGCCATCTGCTCAACAAATCTGTCAGAACTCCTCCTCTCTATGCTAGAGATCAAGATCTAGGGTCCTTGGTGAAACAGGCACCCTCTGCTCCTTCTGACAACTAATTTCCTCTCTTGGAAATCCGCATAATCAACAACGAAAAAGCTCTCTTCGATCCACTGATCGATCTGCAGATTTCTTTGGCTAGAAACCCTCTAAGAAGCTAATCTCCTCCTGCTCGTTGTCTCTAGTGCTTAGGCTAAATTCTGATTCTTCAGAAATTTAACCCCACCAGCACCTTTTGAAGTTCTGCAGCATTACTTCCGGCACTTCTAAATCAGACAGCTTCAAATCTGCGTCACCCTAGCTGGCCTATGCATGAGCAAACAATCCTTGCGCTGCCTCTACGCAGTAACTACATGGGCCTGCATGGAGACAACGTAAGATTACGTCACCTTGACTTCTGCATGGCTCTGCTCCCTCTGAAACTGCGATGTCCCTTTAGATCTAGCATTCTGTTGTTGCTATTGCTTTCTGCAACAAGATTCTTCAGTGTTCTGATGGTGACCCTACTAGACCTGCAATCGCTCTGATACCATGTGAAAAATTTTGAATGTTGCCCTATGCAAAAATCTATTGTTAGATCTGTTTATAATTCTCCTACTTAACAAGTTATTAATGCTGAAATATTCAAATTAACATCGAAGTAAACACATAACAGACTTTCACCAATTCAGATCTAAAACAAAAAAGTACATGCACACAGACAAAGTGACACAAGATTTTCTGGACAATTGTCCCCCGAAAAACCCAATGCGGGAAAACCAGTCTTCTAGGTGCTGGAGGGTTTATATTATTAAGTAGTTTTCTGAATACAGCAAATTTGGGCACCCAACTGGTTAACCCAACAGAGAAAAATACAGATATACAGTTGCCCCTGAAAACCCCTAGAAACCCCAACGCTACCCATGAAGCCCCTGCGTCAGCCTAGACAGCCTTCGCGCTGGCGTGGAGAGGGTTGTGTAACCCCAGAATGGGTGACGCAGACCCTACGCTGCCCTAGAAAGGACTCTGCGTAGCCTAGATGGCTCCCCTGCTGCCCAGCGCTGCCCCAGAAGGGACTGTGTAGCATCTGCGTAGTTGAAGGTGCCTCTGTGTTGTGCAGCTGCTCCGTAACTGCTGTTGTTGCCTCTACTTCTCGACACTGCCTCTGGAAGCTACTCTCTGCCTCTTGCTCATTCAAGGCTCTGGGATCAAATCATCCCCTTTGCATAAACTACCCCTCTGCAGCTGAAACACTTCTAAAAGTTCTTACCAAACTCTGCCTTAGAACTTCAGCTTAGTCTCAGTGTTCTACCTCTCTGTGTTTCCTCCAAATGACCCCAAGCCTTTCCTTTATAATTTTCTCATTGAGAAACCAACGACCATGATCAGATCTTGAATCAATGGCTAAGATTAAAAGAGAGCTTGATCTGTGACTTATGACAATTTCATCACATGTTTAAATTAATTACCTTTAATAATTTAATTTTCCTAAGATTGACTTAAGATCCATAATTCAAATTACTAATTAATTAATTTTCTCCCAAACCGAATGAAATTTCCCAATTCCATTTTTGAGACTTGGACATCTCGTGTACTCTAGTCCCTCCACTGATTTTGGGAGCTAGAGCACATCCAATGCTACCCAAATACTCAAAATCTCAACACTTGAAACTCCTTATTCTCCTTCCAATAAATCTCCAGGCTACCTTTTTCCTTCTTCTTCACCTTAGCTCTAAAACCATGTTGGGAAATCAGAAAGGCAAAAAGATTTTCTTTATAATGATAATCAATTGTGATTTTCTTATCTTCTTATTATCTTTCTTGTGTTCTTCTTTTATCTTAGTTCATCAAGCAATTACCAAAACAATTACATGAAGATCAAGGACACTAGATGTAGGCGGTGTAATATTCCAAACGGAAATTTGGACAGTAGATACCGGAAATAAACTTAGACAACAAAATAAACGTAAATAGACACACAACCAACAAATAATACACAATGGATGTCGATAAAATCACTGAGCGATTTTATTGATCCACGAGAAATAGTACATCAACATGAAGGAATATTGGAACCTGAGCTTGCCAAGCAAGCAGAGCAAACCAAGAAAAAGATTTTTGGCCCAACTAATGAATGGCTCTAGCAATGATGTCCATGGCTCGATGAGAAGACTGTTTCCGGCTACGGCAAAACTGATCTCCCCAAAATCCACTGAACCTATGAGATTTCTGAGTGAAACCTCCGCAAGTGTATTGGGTTTTCGTCCAACACCCACTAGCACACCTGAGGGTTTCCATCCTGGCGTTACCCATGAAGTAGAGAACCTAGTTCTCAACCTCTCATACAAAAAGTAATATCAAATCCAAGGTGTTTTCCAATGGCCCTTCCTCCTCTTTTTATAGATTTGATGGACTCCTCTAGAAGCTCTTATTTTATTATTATTTTAATCTTTGAGCACAATTCCATTAATTAAAATATTATTTTTAATGTGGGAAAAATGGTCAATTGGCTACCATGTATCCTCGGGTCACTGAAAATCACCCCTATCCATCCCATCCTGTAGATCTTCTCGATCTGGTTCCAACGAGCTATTACATGAAGGTGTTCTGCCAGGAATTCTCCTGAAAATGCCACCTAAGGCGTAATTAATTGAGTTAGGCCCATTAATAACTAAATTTTCTGAAAGTTATCAAAATGCAATGGAAAGAAAGGCAAATCGTGTGAATGGTGGAATACACCAAGCAAATACCATCGAACCTCCTAAGAACTCCTCAAAACCCATCCAAAAGCCCCCAAGGCCCGCCGATGATGCCAATCTGCCCCTGTGACTTGTCTGCTCCGAACTCTAAAAGTCCATCCTAACCATGTCATAAGAGATATCAAAAAAGGGAATATTACAGGCGAACAGTCATGGAAAAACCCCTATGCAAGGGAAAACCCAGTCAATAACTCTTTCTTCAATAGTTTCACGAGATGATCCAAGATTCTTTCACCTAGACACAGAATTCCTCCAATCACCCATGTTCCCTTCCCTTCTCTTATAGATCATGACCTTCCAGCAGCGACTTCAACCTAGAACAGTAGCAGCAATACTTTGATCTAGCAATAATCTCAATCTAGAGGCAACAACAACTTCGATCTAGAGGCAATAACAAATTCGACCTAGCAACAACTTCGATCTTGATGCAGAAGCAACTTCGAACTCGATGCAATAGCACTTTGACTTTGATACAGAAACTTCGACCTTGATGCAGTAACTTCGACCTTGATGCAGCAAGTTCGACCTTGATGCATTAACTTCGACCTTGATGCAATTACCCAGTAAGTTCACATGAGTGAAAGAGAAGACTCAAAAAACTTTGATCTTGTAATCCTCTTCTTGTACAATTTTAAATATAGCCTCTTCTACAATTTGAATTACCCTCATGTATGCCGACTTGAACAGGTGAGGACCGACTTGGTGTGGAGGTGACAAATGACTTATTTGACTGAATAATAATTTTTTTTACATGATTCAAAAGCCGAAGAAGGGTCTCATAAAATGGACAATCACTCTAGTGACTCAATATAAATCCTACAAGTTCTCAATGGGCACTTTGATTTAAAACATGATGACCCAAACATGAAACCAATGCTTTAATAAGTCATAATAATGATAATAATAATTTCATTTTCTTTCTTTTCATAAATATATTTCATTATGACTCAAATACAATTATGAAGACCGAACCTAGCTACATTCTTCAACAAGTTTAGGCATTTAATTAAAATGAACCAAGATCTTGCATCTCACATTAGAGAGCTCTTGCATTCAGCCATTATTTGATCATTATCATTGGAATTGTGAGCTCAGTCAATAATTACAAGCTATACATCATTGTACTTGTCTTCTCAAGTTTTTTTTTTCTTTTTTTTTCTTTTTTTTCTATTTTTTTTTTTTTTACTTAAAAGAAAAAGTTTCTTTTTCTTGCAATTGTTCTCTAAATATTTTATTGAGCATATATGACCTCAGTCAAGAAGATCCCTCAGTCAAGAAGATCCGATCCCTGTAATAGATGACCTCATCTGCCACCCTGTATCTGCTATCTGCTACCTGTCCATCCAACACCTCGCATGCAAATCTATCCTTGGAATACTCAACCAGTAGTCGAGCCTTCCAATCAGCGTCCAAGCTCATGAGGGATAATGTGGCTGGTCTACGGGAAAGGGCATCTACTACCACATTGTTCTTCCCTTTGACATACTCTATGTCAAAATCGTAGGCCTGGATCTTACTGATCCACTTCTGCTGCCTCTCCTGTAACTGCTTCTGCTCCAGAAAGTACTTCAGGCTGTTATGATCTGTCCTGACTCTGAATCTGCCGCCTACCAAGTACTGCCGGAATTTGGCCAATGCATGCATGATGGCCAACATCTCCTTATCATAGATGGGGTAAAGTCTCTCGTGTGGAAGGAGCTTCCGGCTCTCGAATGCAATCGGATGACCCTCCTGCATCAAAGCTGCTCCAATCCCTTCCCCTGATGCATCGCACTCTAGGATAAAGGGCTGAGTAAAATCGGGCAATGCCAGCACCGGACAACTACTCATCACCTCCTTGAGCTTATCAAAAGCTCGCTGGGCGGTATCTGTCCAACTGAATGCCCCCTTCCTCGTCAGCTCTGTGAGGGGTGCAGCAAGTTGTGAGAAGCCCTTGACGAACTTCCTGTAGTAAGTACAGATACCAATGAACCCTCTACACTCTGTCACATTCCGCGGCTCTGGCCAGTCCCTGATAGCCCGGATCTTCTCGTCCTGGACTCGCACTCCGTCCACTCCTATGATGTGTCCCAAATACAACATCTCTGTCAACCCAAACTCACACTTGGAGAGTTTGGCAAAGAACTGCTGCTCCTCCAGAATGCGCAAAACCGTCTCAATGTGCTGGAGGTGCTCCTCCCAGGTCCTGCTATATATGAGAATATCATCAAAGAAAACTAGCACGAACTTCCTCAGATGATCCCTGAAGATATGGTTCATGCAAGACTGAAAAGTGGCCGGTGCGTTGGTCAGTCCAAATGGCATAACCAGAAACTCAAAGTGCCCATAATGACACCTGAAAGCAGTCTTGGGAATGTCCTGTTCCCTCATGCGTATCTGATGGTACCCGGACCTCAAATCGATCTTTGAGAAGAATCGTGCTCCTCTCAACTCGTCCATCAACTCATCGATCCTGGGAATGGGGTACCTGTTTTTCAAAGTCTTCTTGTTCAGAGCTCTGTAATCAATGCACATGCGTAATGTGCCATCCTTCTACTTCACCAGCACTACTGAAGAAGCGAAAGGACTGGTGCTGGGTCGAATGTGTCCAAGGGCCAGCAGCTCCTGAATGGCCCGCTCTATCTCATCCCGATAGGCCTTGGGATGCCGATAAGGGGTGGTGATCACTGCCTGTATCCCTTGCTCCAACTCGATCGTGTGCTCAAACCCCCGATCTGGTGGCTGTCCTGGTGGAATGTCTCCAAAAACTACTGCATACCTGTCGAGGAGAGTCTGTAGATCAGGGTGCACCGCCCTCCCCGTATCTACTATCTCTGAAGCCCGCAACTCGACTGCCCACTCTATATCTCCCCTGCGGAATGTCGCATCCATGCTGTGTGCTGATACTGTCTGGGGCGGATATGTGTTCTGGCCTCGGATCTTCTCATGCCTCCCCGTCTTGGGATCATCCCACTCCATTTCCAAGGCTTTCCAATCTGTTGTGACCTTTCCCAGAGTGATAAGCCACTGCACTCCCAATATCACATTGGTGTCTGGAATATCCACCACAAAGAAGTGATCAGTCAGGGTATAGGTGCCCATCGTCACTGATAACTCTGGTACATATCGAGCACAAGCCATGGTCTGGTCTCCTGGGACCAAAACAGAAAATCCATCAAAGCTCTCCGTGGGTATGCCTCTCCGTGCTACCATCTGGGCATCGATGAAATTGTGGGTGGCCCCACTGTCAACTAGAACTGAGACACGCTGTCCCCGCACTGTCCCACGTACGCGCAATGTCAGATACTTGGGGACTCCTCGTAATGCTGCTAGAGCTCCCCCAGTAGGTGCAAATGATGCCTCTCCTGCATCGGGTGGTGGAGGTGGTAAAGCACTCTGCGCTGCGTAACACTCTCCTGCCTCCTCATCATCCAACTCATCCTCTTCTCCACTGCCCTCGGAGAAGACCTCTATGAAATGTGCCTTCCCTGCTGTGCACTTGTGTCCTGGTGCCCACGGCTCCTGGCAAGTGAAGCACAATCGTTTCCGTCTCAGCTCTCTCCTAGCCTCATCATCATACTGTCCTCGTCCGGGATTCGCCTTGGGAGGCGGAATCCTCGTGTCCTTACCCTTAGGCTGGAAAGCCTGTCTCTGGGGATAAGGTGGCCGAGTCCTAGGCAAGACATCTTGTAGGTCACGGGCCCTACTGATAGCATCCTGAAGGGTAGCCGGTTTGTTCGACCGGACTAGACCCCGAAGTGGTTTTGACAGCCCATCTACGAACATCGTGATCAACCGAGCTGCTGATATGTCGGGTACCATCACTGAAACCCTCAAAAAGTCTGAGATGTATGCCTCTGCACTACCTGTCTGTTTGAGCTTGGTCAGCTTGAGGAAAGGCTGATCCGGGTCCTTCTGATCAAAACGTTTCACCACCCTCCTGGTGAACTCAGCATATGTAGTCACTGTGGAATGCCCCAGTGTTGTCAACCCATGAAACCACCAGTTCTGGGCCTCACCCTCTAGATGTAATGCGGCCATCTTAATGGCCTCCCTCTCTGGCATCTGGTTAAGCTGAAAATAGAGGTCTAGTTTCTCCACCCAAGACCTGGCTGTAGTCTTCGGTGACCCATCAAACATCGGCAAATGAAATTTGCTGGCTGCACGGTTACTATCACGGTGGGAGCCCCGTCCCTTATTTCGATCATGAGGCTTACCGCCACTTCGGAACTGAATATATTGATTGAAAGGGAAAGCATCCATGAATTCCTGTCCCATGCTTCGCCAATCTGCAAACCAAACTGCATGAAGATCGAGACCCCCATCTCTTGATGCCGTTTGCTCTTCTTCCTCTACCGGGAAAGTAGGCATGGTAGGTCGCGTGTCCATGGAATCGACCTTCTGCGCTGTCACAATGGGAATAGCATCTGGTATGCAACTAGACGTTCCCGATCCTTCCCCTACCTGAAAGGTCCTAAGGGGCTCTTTCTGCGTCCCTTCTGCAACCTTCTTAGTTACCTCCTGCATGAATGCATCCATCTTTGCATCCATCTTCTCAGTCCACTTTGCCAATATGGCCTCCATTGGATTCCTCCGTTCTGCCTCTGAATCAGAATCGCTTCCCCCGAGGAGAGTGGGGCGACCCCTAGGTGCCATAGATTGCTAGCACCACAGGCTGAGCCAGATCTAAGCTCTGATACCACTGTAATATCCCCAAACAGAAATATGCCAGACAGATATAGAAAATGCAATGCTGAACCAGATCACTGAATCATGACACATGTAATACCAGAAACTGAGCCATTTTATTAATCAGAAAGTACATAGAGAGAAGTACAAATAAATCGGAATCAGTGCACCTATCCTTGCCCTAGGCAAGTGATGACCCTCCCATACAAGAAAATGGCTGCAATAAAGACAGCGTCCTAGCTGCTCTGGAGATGAACTGCGCTGGTCCTGGCTGATCTCTAGCTGCAAACCCTCTCTACTGGAAAACGTTGTCTCTGCTAGTGACAGCGCAGGAAACAGGTGAAGCACAAGGCCCTCAATCCTCCAGACAGATGAACCTGCTACAGAATGCTGGAAACGCTGATGAGCCCCTCTCACAATAGCCTGCTCCTCAGAACTGCGTTTCTCCTGATGGATCTGAAGCCTCCAATCAGACCTGCGTCCTTCCCTTCCTGATCAGCGTCCTCCAATATCAGATCTGATGCCAAACCCTCGGATCTATACTAGATCTGGAACTATCTCCTCAGATCTACAGCCTCTAGGGCTAGATCTGGTGTTATTCCTTCAGATCTGGGCTAGATCTATCAATATCTCCTCAGATCTGTCACTCCTCCAGCTGGATCTAGTACTAAACCTCCAGATCTGCAACATACAATACTAGATCTGCAACATACAAGACTAGATCTGCAAGATCTATCCTTCCCACAACTGGATCTAGCAATAAACCTTCAGATCTGCAACCCTTACCTCCAGAAATGGACAGCGTCCTCACTCTAGGGCTAGACAGCGTCCTTCTGCCTCCCAAACAGCGTTTTCTCTGCCAGACTGGAACTGCATCCTCCTTGGACAGCGTCCTCCCCTCCTGATAGGCACAGCGTCCTCCTTCCAGATGAGACAGCGTCCTTCTCCTTCAAGAATCAGCGTCCTTCCTCCTCTTCCTCTGCGCAGCCACAAGAGGGCTTTCTCCTCCTCGGATATACTTCAGAAATTGCTGCTGCTTCACTGCTGGAACTGAAAAGTGTACTCAGAACAAACCTCACTAGGGCGGGCACTCGAAGTCCCCCGAAGCTAACGGTGAAACCAGAAAAACCTTACCAGGGCAGGCACTCGAAGTCCCCCGAGGCTAAGGGTGAGATCTCCGACCGGAGACACTCGTGCACTAAACAGTGCTGCAGACCGACTAAACAACCGGCGTGCTGAAGCAGACAAGAGTCCAGCTATCAATAAGAATATCAAATCATGAATGCTCAAATGAGGTGAGAGCCTCTCCTTTTATAACACCAATCTCCCTCCAAAACTCAACTCATCCTGGATCTGCGCAGTTTACCTTGGGTTAACCTTATGTCTCCTTCATCATATCCACGTGGACCCCCAAGGCCCCCTCTCTAAGTTACAACGTCAAGCTACTAGGAAAAAGAGCACTTTATTATAAAGTGAGTTGACTAAAGTGAGGTGACCCCTCTTATTTCTCACTTTATTTATTATTCCTATCTAAAGCAGCAAAATAACACAAAAATGCAATATTCCAATTAGCAAAGCTAATTGGGAATATTACAATATATTCAGCCAACCAGAAGTGTCACACAACCCTCTCGGACAACAAGATCATACAACCAAAAGTCAACGAAAGTCAACATTGTCACAGCCAACACAAACAGCAACAAGAAAAGTCAACACAGCCCAATCAAAAGTCAACGGTCAACCTCGATTTCTGTGCCAGAAAACACAAACTACAGACACTGGAATTTTGACGAAACTTGGGGTCAGTTTGACCATGTGTTTACCAAAGTCAATGCTGGTAAACTATGAGCTGAAACACTAGGTCGAAAACAAAAATTTCTTCTTGATGCGTTCTCCCACATGTGGAGGAAAAAGAGCCTCCAAGGTGATTGAACCAACCAGATGATGAGCGAGAATGTGAGAGGATGGATGAGTGAAAATGACCACCAATGTTGACCTATTTATATCCATCAATGAGGGTGTTTGACACAACTACTGGGGCTTCAAGCCTACATTTCATTTCAGGACGACCTTCACATATTTTGAATAAATTCAAAATAAATGTTCTGCTCATCGAATCAAGATGATCTTTACATCGATCTTGCACCTCTCCGAAAGAGGAGTCCTATAAAAATATTGGCATCTTCATCTGAGCATCACAACATGGAGTTTGGACCTAGTTGTCCAAAATTAACACTTCCTCCCAATTAGGGAGAACTCCATCCACCTGTGCCATCCAAACATCGTGTGTCATCTCGCCGTAACTTGCTTTGTTGCCTTCTTTATTTCTGAACAAAAGTGGGTCAGTCGCAAACACATCATTCCTGGCTAACAGATTCAACCTGGACGTCTGAAACCTCTATAGGACTCAAAAAGAGTCTCATACCAACCCAAAGTTGGTTTTCCTAACCTGAAGTCAGTTGGAGGTATGAAACCTCACTAGACTTGATCCCAGATAAAGTGGTTGGACATGTGCCATCCTAGACATAGAGACTACGGCAATCTCTGATGCGTCCATCAATCTTTGCTACTAGTCTCTAACTTTTCCCACCTCACTGTCCAAATGAGAGGTACTTCCTATGAGTCTGGGACACAATAGGTAGGATGCATACGGGGCACAGATAATGAGAGGTGAACCAACTCAACATCATAACGGGGGGGACAAGCACCACAAGGTTCGGCAAGCCTAGCCCCGTGTGTGCTTATAGCTCCGAGAAGCTATCCCCAAAGCCCCCTAGAGCTCCCAGAGCTCATCATCCAACAGGACCCTCAGCATAGGGTCGTTCCACGATTCCAAGATCCTCACAGAAGGTTAGGAACTTGACCTTCCCCAGGGGATTTGTGAGAATGTTTGCGACTTGCTCATCGGTTCCTATATGATCGAGCCTTACAACGGCTCTTTGTACCATATCCCAAATAAAGTGGTACCCGATATCAAAATGCTTGGATCGATCGTGGAACACGGGGTTCTCGAACAACTGAATCCCACTCTAGTTATCACAGAGTATCACGGTGGTATCTAGCACATGACCGAACAGCTCACTGAAGAGCTTGCTCCACATACACCTCTTCCTTTATCGTACCATACAGAAATGTGGTCTTCACATCCATCTGATGAAGATTCCATCCTTGCATAGCAACAAGGGCTATGATAGATCGGATGGTGGTATATCAGGCCTCAGGTGCAAATATATCATCATAGTCTACGCCTTCCTTTTGAGAGAAACCACGGGCAACGAATCTTGCCTTGAACTCTTCAGCAATTCCATCAGATCCATGCTTGATCTTATAAAGCCATTTCGAGGTGACAACTACTTTGTCCTTCGGTGTTTGAACCACATCCCAAACATCATTCTTCATTATGGACTCATACTATTCGTGCATAGCATCCTTCCAAACTTGATGCATTACGGCTTCCTCAAAGGATCCAGGCTTATATCGTACAATTGTACTCATGCCTGCTAGATACCCTTGGTATCTATTCAACTTCTTGCTTTCACGGAATGTCCCACTTGGGGCCATTTGTTTCTCAGCATCCTCGAGAACGTCCTTGAGCCATGATGGTCTCTTCCTCATTGAAGGAGGTGGATCAATAGGGTCCATCGATCCTTCAACATCGGGCATCGTCTCATCCTTCGGTTCTTCTTGATTTCTAGGGCTTCCTTCATGATCCTCCTCAGATCTCGGAAGATTGACTACTTTCCCCAGGGAAGCATCTTCGTCAAAGGTAACATCGTGGCATATCTCCACTTCCCTTTGACCAGGCACATAGACTCTATAGGCCTTCGAAGTTTCGCTATAGCCCACAAACATTCCCTTCTTTCCAAAAGCATCCAGCTTGCTCTTCTTCTCCTTCGGTACATGAAAATAAACAGGACATCCAGAAACTCTAAAATGTGAGACGTAAGGTTTCTTACCAAAGAAAACCTCTTCGCGAGTTTTGGAGTCCAGAGCAGAATGCGGGCATCAGTTTTGTATGTACACAGCAGTGTTTACAGCTTCTCCCCACAGAAACTTCGAAAAACCTTGTTCACATAGCATGGCACGGGGAGGTTCCACAATGGTCATGTTCTTTCTTTCAGCAACGCCATTCTGCTTAAGTGTATCAACAGTTGTGGTCTCCCTCTTGATGTTAGCTTCTCTGCAAAATTTCTTGAACTCATTCGTCTCATATTCAGTGCCATTATTGATCCTCAATATCTTGATCTTCTTCCCTGTTAGATTTTCCACCAAGGCTTTGAAAGTACGAAACCACATGAAAGCCTCATCCTTCTTATTCAAGAAGTATATCCAGGTTTTGCGAGAGAAGTCATCTATGAATGCCATATAATAAAAACATCCTCCCAAGGATGTCACGGGCAGCATACCAGACAAATCAGAATGTACTAATTGCAAGACACCAGATGTCTTTGTGACGCTTGAGGGGAAGGGTCCCCTTGTATGCTTTCCTTCGACACAGCCCTGACATACAACTTCATGATCGTTAGTGAACTCCGGCATCCCCGCCACCACCTTCCTTGCATCGGGAAGGACTTTGTAGTGAAGGTGTCCAAACCTTTGGTGCCATAGTTCAGTCTGTCCGATAGTATCACATGTCATCGCTCCCAGTCGACTTCCTCCAAACTGGTAGAGTGTATCAACTCTAAACCCAATCGTGATAGCTTCCTCGATACTCTTCTTCCAGATACACACCTTCCCATCAATGAATGCCACATTGAAACCTTTGTCTTCCATGGCCGAAATAGACACAAGGTTCTTCTTCAAATCAAGTACATATAGTAAATCTTGCAAGCGGAGGACTTGACATTGAGACAAGTGGAGGGTCACAGTCCCTGTCCCTTTCACGGGATATGTGGCATTATCTCCAAGGACAATTTTCAGATTAACATCCTTCTCAACCATGTCAGAAAGTGCTTCCTTGAACCCAGTGATGTGCCTTGAGGCACCACAATCTGTCAACTAGACATCTATAGTGTCGGATGGAGATGCAGCAAAGAGAGAAGATACAAGAATGAATTCATTTCTTTTATCATCAACAACATTTGATTCATCATACCTGGAATTTCTCGCCCTTTTGTAAGTTTGCCCATTTCCACCAGAGGGAGCCTTCCTCTTTCCTTTGAACCTGTTGTTCCTTTGATTGCCATTCGTCCAGTTGTTGTTGCTGTCATCATCATCGGGAGAATCCTTCTTGAAAGGGCATTCTCTAGGATAGTGGTCGGTCTTGTGACATGTCTAACATTTTCCTTTCTTCCCTTCGGCCCCTGCTCTTCCTTTGTTCCTCGGACCAACAAAGTTCTTCTTCGCATGAGTAGTGAAGGCAACATTTCCTTCATTTTCATATTCCTTCATCCTTGTCTCTTCTTGTACGCATCTCGATAGTACTTCATCAAAATCAGGTATGACATTGTTATTGAGAATGGTAGTGTTGAATACATGCCATTCGGATAAGAGACCTCCAAGTGCGGTGAAAACCATCTCTCAATCAGCTATTGTCTCCCAAATAGCCAGAAGATTATTCTTGATTTCGGTCAGCTTCAGAAAATATGATTGGACGGATTCATCCATGCCTTTCTTCATATCCTTCAGCTGATTCTTAAAGAATAGGACTTGATTTGCATCGTTGGCCTTGAACATGTTGACCAACTTATCATACATCTCCTTGGATGTGCCCAGCTCATAGATGTGGGCAACCAAACTCTTATGAATTGAGTCTTTGATCGTCAGCTTTGCTTTGATTTCGCCCTTCTTATACTTTGACTTGGTGGCAGCAGGTGCAGTGGATGGAGGCTCTTGGATTTTACCCTACACATAGTCCATGACATCTTGTTCTTCCAACATAAGATCCAGTGTCATCTTCCAGACATGGAAGTCTTCCTTCCCAGTCAATTTATCGTCAGCTTTAAATCCATTATAATTTGAGGTACCCATGCTCTTCTTCGGTGATTGCTACAAACTTGGGTTTTGTCTTCACCTCAGCGCCGATACCATGTAAATTTTTGTAGATGTTCTATGCTTGATGCAACTTTACCTTCTATCCCCAATATCAGTCAACAATCACATAAACAAGAGAGTAAAATGTTGATAGAACATACCAGTAGATCAACAGAAGACAAGCCAAAAATATGTGTTGGTGCATTACGGCCGTCAACAGGATGCTTCAACCAGCAAAGTCTCAATATGGTCAACCAACCAGAATTGTCACACAACCCTCTCGGACAACAAGATCAGTCAACCAAAAGTCAACGCAATCATAGTCAATGGTCAACGCAAACAGAAGCAACAAAAAGTCAACGATCAACCTCAATTTCTGTGCTTGAAAATAAGGACTGCAGAAATCGGAATTTTGACCAAAGTTGGGGTCAGTTTTACCATGCGTTGATCAAAGTCAACATTGGTCAACTCTAGGCTGAAACCCTAGGTCGAAAACAAAAATTTATTCTCGCTGCATTTTCCCACGTGTGGATGAAGAAGAGCCTCCAAGGTAATCGAACAAATCAGATGATGAGAGAGAATGTGAGAGTATGGATGAGGGAAAATGACCTCCAACGTTGACCTATTTATATCCATCAATGAAGGTGTGTGGAAAAACTGCTAGGGCTTCAAAGCCTACATGTCATTTCAGGCTGACCTAAATATATTTCGAATAAATTCAAAATAAATGTTTTGCTCATCGGATCAAGATGATCTTTAGATCGATCTTGCACCTCTCCAAAAGAGAAGTCTAATAAAAATATTGGCATCTTCATCTAAGCATCACATGAAGTTTTCACCTAATTGTCGAAACTTAACAATCCCACCGAATCCACAATCTTAATCTATTGACCTGGATTAGAATACAACTTTCATTCTTTAACCGAAATTATAAAACCATAGGTTGAAAAACCATGTGCCACAAAAGAATATAAGACATGCCCAAGAAAGAGGAGAAATATTCCTTAAACATGGTCATCTGTGACCATTAGATGTGTTATAATACCCTCGTGGTATTATCTAAACCGTATGAGCCATTTTCAATTGATGAAGTTTGTTAGCTTTATTGCCGCATAGAGGTCAAATATTCAAACCTTCTTATGCAATAGAAGGACTTCTCCAAATATTTAGCCTCCTTATATGCAATTTATTTTCCATGAGCCCTAGTATTTCTTTACCCCTAAACTTCAAAAATATGTCAATGTTTTGGTTAACTTGTCCAAAAACCTTCATAAGCATGTTATTTTCAAAATCGGCTCGAATGCCATTGTTACACAGCATTTTGTCACTGTCCCTGCAGTCCCCATCCCGAACATTGGAGGCTCATTTCTGTGACCAAAATAAAGTGTCATGCCTTGCAAAGACCATCATTGCATCCCTTGCCATGAGTACAACATTCCTTCTGTTGACAGCTTCCTAAACAGACCATCAGAAACACCTGTTTTTGCCTTGGCCGCTTGTAGACCGTTATGCCCTCGCGCCGATTGGGAAATTAACACTGGGCCTCGCACCCATTGTCACTTTGTCCCAGTTATCTACCCTCGCCAACCTGTTTATGAAATGTTTTTTAAAAATAGGAGCGAAGTTTCCATCATAACAAACTTCGTGGGCGAGTCATCTGAAGTGGTTTGACTGAATAATCACGGCCTTCCTCCTTTGGCCTCTTGTTTCCACCATTTGGGGAAACCTCCCAAGGGATAAGGCCTCCCTTCCACTATTGTAGGGATCCTAACCTCCTCCTCTCCCTCTATAAATACAGCCATCTTCCATTGATGTGCTAGCTAAACTGAACATATTATAGCTGAAACGCTGAAGAGATTTCTGTAAATTTTGTTGGAAAAGATAGAAGGGAAGAGATCCTCAGTGAGAGAGCTTAGACTTGTGTCTTCATCGCGTCTGAATTCCCTGACGATCCATCAAGACGCGCTTCGACTAAACCCCGTTGAAGGAGGCTGCGACGTCAAGGTTGTGGTTGTAACTCTTTCTTCTATTAATACATATACATGACTATTGTCTGGTTCCCATCTTGCGTTATGTGTTTTATTTGATGCAATATGCTTAACCCTCCTTGACTGGTTAGTTGATTATTAATGAGATCATTGTTTCGTATGCTACTCTTTGTTGTTGATCCTCGTGCAGGTATCCGAGCATTGTAGCAAAAGGATTATGTCCCGTCGAAGCAGAGATCAAGACGCTATCACCACCACAGCCACGACAGCGTTGAACTCCAAGTAGGTCGAAGCAGAGATCAAGACGCTATCACCACCACAGCCACGACAGCGTTGAACTCCAGGTAGGTCGATCTACCCTGTCCTTTTCATTCATTAATTAAGGAACCTACACTCTAGCTTGTCCCTTCGTTACTAGACCCACTCTAGGGCTAGAGGGATCGTCTCTGTCCGCAAAGAGGATTTACCTGCATAACAAATTCGCGACTCCACTGGGGAACAGTGTAAGTTTTTCATTTTGCCCTTATCAAGTCGACTTCGGAAGTTGGCTTGTCTGTCTGTCTTTTCTTATTTTCTTGTGTCTAGAATCATCATGTTCAACTCCAGAGTGTCAAGATTGACCTCTGCCCACTGGTTTTGCCATTCTCCCATATATATTCGGCTTGGCGTGCTTTCTATCTGAGCAGTCACACCAATTGGTGCTTGTTGTCTTTGTTGCAGTAGCGCCAACCCCTGTTTAGCGTGGATTACCGCCTTACAGTCACGCCGAACCCTGTAGGGTTTGGTTTGACCTCCCTGTGGAGTTTTTGGTTAGTTGTGCTTGACTCTGGTTTGTTTTTGGTTTACAATTGGTCTTTTTTGAGTTGTTTTGACCGTTTTAGGCTTGCTCTTCTCAGTTGTTTGTCTATTTTCCTATCAGTGCAGTTCGTAGCCCTAGGGTTCTAGGTGTCTTTCACTCACTGAGCCTTCTGGTTGAAGGTCGAGTCTTTTGGTTTGTCAATTCAATTCCTTGATCAGTTGCCTGAGTCTTTCTTGATCCTTTGAGTTTTGGTTTGTTAAACGATTCTTTGTGTTTGTTTGACTTTCCATCTCTTCGTTTGCGAGCATAGATTACATTGCTCGTTTTGGGTCGTTTAGAAGGCTTTCACTTCGCTTGAAAGAATGTGTCATTAGTTTGAGTGCTTTTTGTGTTTGTATTGCTTTGATTGAATCATTCAGTTTAGCTCTCTACATTCGCAATGCTCAGAACTAGCGTTTGCTTTGTTTTTTAATGTAATTAATGCATTGTGTGCTTCATCTCATTGAAAAATCAAAAAACTTGCATCCTTTCATTTGCATCGGAAATGAAAATGTCTTTCGCGTGACTAGCGCTCGCATCTAGGAAAGAATTTTCGTTTCTCTTTTCATTCTATCATCGAATGGAAAATGGTGTTCTATTGCATTTAGGAAATTAGAGATTAGAAATCGGTAGGGCCTTGAAACTGAAACGCTAATTCAAGATCAACTACAAAATCAATTGAGTTAACCTAAGGAAGCATTGGAACCTAACGCAAACATTTTTAGTGGTCTAGGCCAGAGACGTGTTTCGGCGTCTTTAAACCTAGTAGTTGTCATTCGCCATCTGGCTTTAGACAGCACTAGTACGGACTTGTGCTCCCCGTACCGTCGAGTATATAAAGGGAGACCCAATTAGGTTCAAATCCTTTATCCATAGGAAGCTGAGTCTATCGCACTGTAACCATGATACACCGAACACAACATTTGGGGAGACTACATGCACATACATTAAGTCCTTGGTCATTTCTCTTTCATTTGTTCACCAAGGTGTATATGGCAGTTCACGAAAACTTGGTACACCCTCTTTCTTAGATTACCTGAGTAGTGATTTCAATCTTTTCATGACTCCTTAAAAAGAGAAGAGATCATTGAGCACTTGTCCTTTCACGCTCGTTTAAAAATGAAAGACACTAGAGTCATCTTTTGTCTGTTTGTCGACTCTTAAAACATGAAACAGCAAAGTCCAGTTTCAATGTCGTAAAATTAATTACCCACGATCACATGCCTGCTAAAAGTTTCTTACTTGGCTTGTTTTTGTTTCTCCTTAGACTTTGATCTTGAAGCCCTTGATCGGCTATCTTGTTTTGCTTCCTGTGTTGAAATATTGTCACAGTGCCAGAACCAGCAATTTCGTCGTCCTCTTCACTGCCACCTAGTGGTAGTTCTTTTCCTGACGTTTCTTTTGAAACCCTTCAATCTAGTAGGTCTGCTGAGTTTTGGCAGCCTATCCTCCCGACTGTATTGCCTCTTGCCACCCGATCTCCCCTTAAAGACTCAATTGAGTTTAATTGGCCTCCTCTGGGTGCTTGGTCTGGTTTTGGGGACAAGCGAGAATTCCCTTTGCTTACTTCGGGATCACCATTTTTAGTTGTTGCTTTACCTCCTAGCCCTTGTAGTCTTTTCGAAGATCTCATAGCTTCGTCAGACATGGGTTCTTCAAGTCCTGTCGGCAGTGGAGAAATGCCTGGGTCCACAAGGGAATACCAGCCTTTCCCTGAAGATCTCCCGTATGTCTCTAATCAATCTTCCCCTCCATCAGTGTCACTTCCACCCAATTATCGGATTTTGAGTCAGATTATTTCTGGTGCTGCGTCCATCGCATTCTCCAGTACTTCTACTCCTCCAAGGAGTTCGGTCCTTCCTTAGTTAGGACTGTCGCCGTCGACACCAAGTTCGTCGGTCATTGTTACATCTGTCCCAGTCCAACCTACTGTTTGTGTGGCTTCGTCTACACCGGTTATTACGCATCAATCGTCCAAATCTTCTGTTGTTCGTAGGTCCATCTCCATTAATCCTACGTTCCCGATTATGCCTACCGCGAGTGGATTACAAACTCGTGCAGTGGAAACCTAATCTGCTTCTGCACCCATTTCCACTTATACTTTCGATGAACACATGTTGGATATTCACCAACGGTATGCTCCCTCTCCGGACGATCAGCAACAGAGCTCTCAGGGTTCTCAGCAGCCACACGCTCCTGCCAATCCTACACGTCAGTATGATGTCTACGGCAACCTCGTTTATTTGCCTCCCATTGATCCAAATCAAGCTGCTTATCTCCCTCTAGTTGATCCTTATCAGACCATCCCTCATCAAGGGCTGGTGATACAAGGACAACCCTCTAGTCTACAAGGACAACCCCCACCGGGACAAGCTTTGATCCAGCAGGGACAACCTTATGGTCCGCAAGGGCAACCCTTACAGGGTCAATCTTCGGTCCAGCAACCCTGTGGTCCTTCCAGTCAACCTCGGTATCAATATCAACTAGGAGCGTCTTACGTTCCTGGGGGGCAAATCTATCCACTACGGGGAAAACCTCTTACACAATAGCAGCAGTTGTACATTCAGTATAGCCAAAGCTTTGTACAACAGGGACAACCCTATGGTCCTACTCTGGGTCAACCTGGTCATCAGGGACAACCTAGTCCATCGCAACCATCGGGCCAACCTCTTCCACAAGGGCAACTCGGTGGCCCTCAGTATCCAGGCCAACCTGCTCCGCAGGGGCAACATACCCGACCCCAACAGCTGGTTCAACCTTCTCAACAGTCAGTTCAATCTGTTCAGCAGCCGGTTCAACCTATTTATCCTACTCAACAAGGTTCACCCGCTCAACAAGGCCCGCCTGCTCATCAAGGTCCACCTACTCAACAAGGCACTCTTGCTCAGCAGGGTCCGCCTACTCAACCTTAAAGCGCTTATTACCCTCCTCAACGCCAGTATCAGCCGGTATATAGTGCGTCGCAAGGTTTCACTTTTTACCCTCAAAATCAATCCCAGTTGGTGTATAATCAACCTCAAGGCAATGCTTACATTCTGCAACAAAATCCATATGTTGCCCAGCGAGGACCTCATTGGTATGCTCAAAATCAATATCCTGGTCATCAACCCCAGTATGGGCCGAATTATCAGGCGTATAACCCCTATGGTCAGAATCCTCCGGGATAGAACATATGGGTGCAGAATTTCTCTCAGACTGGGTGGAATGTTAACACAGGTCCTTATCAAAGGCCTCCAATGCCTTTTAATCCTCAATTACCATTTCTCGCTACGTTAGAACTGCCTGATGTGTCAAAGCTTACGAATGATCCAATCCTTCATAACCCGTATTGGCCTCTTGTTCCGACTAAGATTCCTGGTGATTGTCCTAAGTTTGAGGGTAAGTCCGGAGAAGACCCCGAAGCACATGTTATGACTTACCACTTGTGGTGTTCCTCTAACTCTTGGGTTGACGATTCCATCCGACTCCGTCTTTTCCAACGAACTCTTACTGGTGCCCCTACAAAGTGGTACATCGAATTATCTCGTGGCATTTTCCAAGATTTAACTCTTTAGCCATGGCATTTCTTACCCATTTTCAGTTACCGGTTCACCATGAAACCAAGACACACCTCCTCACATCCTTGAAATAGGACCGAGCTACTCACATCTCAGATCATATTCATGAATGGCGGCGTCATCGTCGCTTGATTAAGTTTGATATTCCTGATCAGCTTCTAACTGATTGGTTCACTACCTCCTTTCTCAATCAAATCGCTAAAGATATAGCTATGGGGGCATGTGTAACCGAAGAACAAGCCATTGCTGCTGCCCAGTACCTTGATCTTGTGTACTCTCATTCTGGCACGTTGTATGACATCTTTCCCCATGCCCCTCGACCTAGAACTTCTAAAGCACCAGCGACCCCATCCATTGATGGTATTATTGGTTCTGTGTCTCAGACTTCTCGGAATTCTTCTCCTTCAAATCGTGGGAAGCAAAAGTCCAATCCTTCCAATGATGTTGCTTCTTAGCCCACCCCGAATTCTGGTAAAACCACGGAAGTCAATGTCGTTAAGGCCAATCCGGGGGATAAAACTTCCAAGGAAAAAAAGAAGGGTAAAGGTAAGGCCAAAGCCGATACCCCGAAACCAGATTCGTCAAAATCTCGTACTAATGATGGTTCACAACGTAAGCCAAAGTACCCTTGTTTGATTTGTGACAAAGAGCACTACACCAAGGACTATCCTCGACGAGCCAAAGTAAGTACATTGCTCAAAGGCAACCAGGAAACTACGGTTGTTCTTAAAGAACCTTTTCCATCTCAGCAGACCCAGATGGTAGAGCAACCTCAGTCCTCTGCCCCATTTGGCTCTCAGGTGTTCATGATGAACGGTCATGCGTCTATTTCTATTACTACTCGGTCGAAAGATTATACCAAATCGAGTCAGGCAGCGACGAAAGAGATCACTGATGGTCCTCCTCCTCCGCCTGCTTCTGGTCCTCTTCAGATTGAAAGGCCCAGTACTGAGCCCGTAGTACGGCCACCTTCCAAAAGTGTACTCTGTAAGTCTTCTTACAATCCAAACGCCGGTGCTGCTCAACATTACAGTATTGTTGAGGATTTGTCTTAGGCACCCTCTGCACTGTCTGAATTGGAAGTACTTCAGAGTTGTCTATCTCAACAAAAGGCTTTGCTATCTGCGATTGGCGAGGTTGATCCTGCTGATACTAGCCTTCTCGCTTTCGATTTAGAGAATTTCGTTCCACGACTCCTGCACCAAATTGCGCTCACCATACAAGTTGGTATTAATGGCCCCGATATCCATCGAGCAGTTGTGGACGAGGGCGTGTCTACGTGTGTCATGTCATCTTCTTGCTGGAAAGCCATTGGTTCTTCGACCTTGAATTCATTGCCAAATGCCCTCGATTCATTTGATGGAAGGGAATCAAACCTTTGCGTGTTCTCGCTATTTTACCAATTACCTTGAAAGGGAAGACAGTCTACGTCGAGGTAGAAGTAGTTGACGCCAAGCTCAATTACATTCTTCTCCTCGATCGCAGTTGGACTCACGCCATGCTGTGCATTCCGTCCACTCTCTTTCAAGTCCTGAAATTCCCTCACGAAGGAAAGATTATTACTGTTGATCAATTGTCTTTTTTCACCTCTTCTTCCGAGAACAACATTCCGTATGTGGATCATATTCCTACTCCCTACGAGAGCATTGGGTCGGGTCTCTTCAAAGATCCTGCCCTCATGGGTATTTTTCCCCTTCCTCCACCCAACACTGTTGAGATCAATATGATCTCTCAGTCTGATGACCCATGGATCATCCCTTCGCCTGAACAGATCGATTCTTTTGGAGATTCGATGTCGTTGAGTCCAATCAAGATTGACTATTGTGAACTCATCGCGGCTTCAAAACCTCCATCTTCTGATCATGCTCCTTTGAGCATGTCTCTTGACACTTATTTTCAATCCCCTTGGCTCGGCGATTCAGATTTGCCTGATCCCTTGAAAGAGACATTTCCTTCCGATGAAACCATCGTGAAAACCATGTGTCTCGAGGATCTTCCGTGGGATGGTAGTCATCATCGTTTCTCATTTATGCCTAGTCTTGGGGCCATGTCTACGTGTCTTGAGCGGTTTTCATCTTAGGTTCCTTCTCCTCTGCTTCAAACTCCTATTCTGACGCATGAAATTTTTTCAGAGGGTAACCTGAGTAACATTACGCAAACGATTCTTATCGACATTTCTTTGAAACCAGGAATCGTCGAGAACATCGATATCGGGGTCACCTATTCCTCTGATGAAGTCCAGGTTTATACTAGCATTTTCCGCGAATTCTGCGACGTCTTTACATGGCCCTATGAAGAAATGTCTGGTATCAATCCCAGTATAGTGGTGCATGAGATTCCTACCTACTCGTGTTCGAAGCCTGTTCATCAACGCCTCCGTCCTGTGCACCCCCGAAAAACTGCCGCCATTAAAAGTGAAGTTGAAAAACTTCTCCACGCTGGTTTCATCTACCTGATTCCCTTGACATAATGGGTCTCCAACATTGTCCCTGTAGATAAGAAACAGGGTACCATTCGGGTCTGTGTTGATTATCGTGACATCAATCATTCCTGTCCTAAGGATAATTATCCTACTCCTTTTATCGATCAGATCATTGATGATTGTGCCGGGAGTAAGATCTTTTCCTGCATGGACGGTTTTTCTGGCTATAACCATACTAACATTCTCCCGACTGATCAGCATAAGACTGTCTTCATCTATCCTTGGGGTACTTTCGCGTATAAGAAACTCCCTTTCGGCTTGAAGAATGTTGCGGCCACGTTTCAGCGAGCGATGACATATGCTTTTCACGATATTAAGCACATCGCTCTACCTTATCTGGATGACCTTCTGGCTCATTCAACTAAGCGTAAGGACCATCCTGACCATCTTCGTCAGATATTTCTTCGTTGTCGATGCTATAACCTCCAGCTAAATCCACACAAATACGTCTTCTACGTCGATTCCGATAGACTCTTAGGGTTTGTCGTGTCCAAAGACGAGATTCCCCTTGATCCGCTCAAAGTCGAGGCTATCATTAATCTCCCCTCTCCATTTTCATTACATCATCTGCAGAGTCTACAGGGGAAGGCTATTCTTTTACGATGTTTTCTACCTAACTATGCCGAAGTAGCTAAAGGATTCACGCAATTACTAAAGAAGGGGGTCCCTTTCCTTTGGGATGAGACCGCCCAGAAGTCTTTTGATGCTCTGAAGACGTTCCTTGTCAATGCTCCTCTATTGCGTCCTCCGAACTATCATCGTGATTTTTCCTTCTATTTAGTTGCCGCTTTCAGCACGATTGCCATGGTTCTGGTTCAAGATGATGATGACGGTGACGAGCATGTTATCTACTACCTCTCTCATAACCTTCTCGATACCGAAACACGCTATGCCCATGTCGAGAAGTTAGCGTTAGTTGTGATTCAACATTTTCGTCATTATATTTTGTTGCGTACTTTAACTGTGATTTCTGAATGCAACCCCATGACCTATATATGGTCTCGACAATTGCTGGGGGACAAGTACTCAAAGTGGATTGTTATCCTCCAAGAGTTCGATTTGGAATTTACTACTACCAAGTCGAAGAAATCACTAGTCTTTGCCGAACTAATAAGCTCCCTCCCCTCTGACTCCGCTCCGTCTGGTTCTAAAGAATGCATTCCAGACGATACGCTTTCTCTGATTAGCACCCTCGATCCTTGGTACGGTGATATCATCATATATCTTCAAACTTCCACTTTTAGATCTGAGTTGACGAAAGATGTTTGCCGACGCATCCGCCATCAATCGCAACTTTATCGTATAGTCGGAGATACACTCTATCGTGTCGGAGTAGATTCCATTGTCCGTCGATGTTTGACCCTCGAGGAGGCTGAGAAAATTCTGAATGATTGTTACAGTGGCGCCTGTGGCAGTCACATGTCTGGTTATGCCACTACACAAAATATTCTTCGTGCTAGGTATTTCTGGCCCTCTATTTTCAAGCACTACATTGTCGTTGTCCGTAAATGTCATGATTGCCAGATCTATCAGTGCAAGATGCGCGCGCCGCGTGCACATCTCCACCTTGTCATTACCATTGGTCCCTTTACAAAGTGGGGCATCGATTTTATAACGTGTAACCCTCACTCGGCCAAGGGGCATGCTTATATTATCGTAGTCGTTGACTACTTCACCAAATGGGCCGAAGCAATGCCTACACTTGTCGCCGACGGTAAAACAACAGTTCAGTTCATATTCAATCACATCATTTCTAGGTTTGGTGTCCCTCAAGCCAATGTTACCGATCATGGTTCCCATTTTCAGCATTATATGGTGGCAGAGTTGACATCCAGGTTGGGCTTGCGTCACGATAGCTCAACGCCGTACTATCCACAAGCCAATGGCCAGATTGAAGCTGTGAAAAAAGTCCTTGTCACCATGCTTCAACGTACGATTGGGATGCACAAATCCAACTGGCATCTCATGTTATTTTCAGCTCTCTGGGCATACCGAACCTCAGTCAAGGATGCGACCGAATTCACTCCATTCCAGCTTGTTTACGGTCTGGAAGACACCCTTCCAATTGAGTGTGAAATATCTTCGCTCAAGTTGGTTGTTTAATTACTGCCCAATACTACACTTGAAGAAGAGTGTCTTCTTTACTAAGAAAGGCTGGATGAAACTCGCTGATTTGTTGCTTTCGTCATCGAGGCACAGAAGAAGCAGGTCAAAGCTCATTTTGACCAATCAATTTCCCCTCGCTCTTTTGTAGAACGAGACCTCATCCTCCTGTACGACCAAGCTCATGATAAGCTGGGGGCAAGCAAATTTCAACCCATGTGGCATCGGCCCTACATTGTTAAACATGTTTTGAAGAATGGGGCCTATGAGCTCATTGATTATGAAGGTCATCCATTAGATCAGCCCAGAAATGGGTCGTATCTGAAAAAAAATTATGAATGAGTCATTTGTGCATGTTTTCTGTACATCGGTGTTTTTTTTTCATTTTTGTACATTTTTTGGCTTGGTGTGTTTTGTGAACATCTCCCTGCTTATTGGGTCGTTTCTTATTGTGCAGATGTTTATTACCCCTTATGTCGGTTTCGCGGACGGTGCTTTCTACAGTACCCGGAACTTGTCTTCAACAACCTCGGTGATTTATGATCCTGCTGGTGAGTTGATAGACCTGCAAGGTATTTGTCTAGGACGAACTACAAACAATGTCACTGAGAATAGTGTTGTTATTGAACAGTTAACCGAGGTGATTACCCTCGACATTAGTGCATTGGTTGTAAATCTAGACTCACAGCTTGTTGTTCTTCAACTTAATGGGCTTTATTCAATTAGAAACTCTCACATTTTAAGATTGTATTTACGTGTTCGTTTGTTGGAAAGACATTTTGATTAGATCACATATCAACATATTCCTAGACAAATGAATGCATTAACTGATACAGTGGCTAACATTGTATTAGATAGACATTTGCGTTATCTGTAAAAGCATCATCACAAGAAAGACTCATATCAAATAGGAAGAGATATATATATATATATATATATATATATATATATATTGAAGGTTTGCATCAGTGTGCACCATAAGTTTCAAAAAATATGTGTTTCTGTTACATCCTAAGATATCATGTCTCTCAAAAAATATGCAGAAGTAAATCATAGGTGTCTAATCGGCATGATGATCATGTTAGCATGTCACTGCCAGTAGAAGCCGCCTCAGCAAGCGGTGAACTCGATTTGACACCCCTATAGTATGTCTCTGGTATGCATAAGGAACATCGTCTAATTGCGCATAGTTCAGAACTCCACGAGAGATCCCCTCCAGGTTGCGCACGATTTCTTCCTCCTCGCCTCCCTCACCATGAGGGGCAATATAAAAGTTGCGAGGGACTCGCCTCGCTATTGGAGACATGCCTACAAGTCTTTCTGGTCCTACATTTGCATAACACATGGATTTAATGACAAAACATACATAATAAAAAAATCATAATACTCATAAAAATCAAAAAATGAGTCTTATCATGTGCTTCAGCCCAATCCTCTCCTTTCGGGAGTGGGAGGTCCGGATCACCAGCGAAATTTGTGCCCAAGTAGGGCCAGTCATCCACGTAAATTAGCTGTCGGCGGAGCCAATCAAAGAAATCCAGTCTCCAGTACATCTGTTGGCCACCCCCTCACCTTGGCATCAGTGCAGCCCAACGGGCCATCCGTGGCTACTATGCTGGTGGTGTTGGGACTATCACTTCCTGTCGCTAGAAAATTGATATTCGTTCGAGGTAGAACGATACCTGGATGGATCCATATCCGAACTGCTTTAGTTTCCCCTTCTTGCATTTCGTCAATTGACATTTCATATTGATCGTCACTGCTTTGCCCAGTTGTAGAGGGTCGGTATTAGACAGTCTACTACAAGAAGAAGCTGTGTTTTTGTTGCTTCGTGTCGTGCTTGCGATCCCACAGCTCGCGTGATGGTTTGTAGCATTATTTTTAGTGCCAAGTCCGGGATAGTTTGAATATCCACTTTCCTGCTTCTTAATCCTTTTCATGCCCCTCGACATACCCTGTCGATCACCATGGTCATGTTTTCCATGATGGCTCAGGTGCCGGTTAGGACTGGTGTTGCCCCCCTCGGTGACAGTCCTGTGATGAAGTAAACATCCGAGACATCAATCTCGAGTTCCTGATGACGAAGAAAGAATCTTCATCCCAGATACTAATCAAGTATTGCAACAGCTCTGGTTGACCTCTAAGGCACGGTGTCATGAAGAACTTTTTCAATGCACAGTCTCTGAGAGCTTCCATTCATCTCTCATTATCCATGGCAAGCTCGTCTTCTTCACTGTGTTCCCTTTCCTTTCACTCAATCACCATTTTGCCACTTTACACCTGCAAACATGTTCATATGGAAATTATTAGCCAAATCAAAAGCTAAGATTTGTGGAATTTAGGCTTGCTTACTTGCATTGTAAGTTTTAAAAGATCTGTGAGGTTGGCGCAACTGTTTTAGAAACAGTCGCGCCAATGGGCGCGCCCAGTTCACAAAATTGGGCGATTGTCGCGAGTCCATTCCCGAAACTCGCGCCAACCGTCGTGCCCTAGTTTTCACAATTTCTCCCTCAAAAATCAAAATTGAAGGTTGCAGGTAATGAAAGAAGACTTAAAATGTGGGGAAGGATATCGGCTCTTACCCGAAACTGACGGATTCGAGATTGGTCTGTCGGATTGCCTACTATCGTCGCCGCAAAATCGCAGTACAAAATATGTAACTCTTGCTCCACATGAGGTAAAAGTGAAAAGTAATTGTTTTTTACCATTTTTGGCATTTTATAACTTTTCAGAACCCTAATTAGGTTTTAAGACATGTTTTTCGATTATTACATTACGTTATTTCGAGAAATGGGTTTTATGTTTGTCTCTTGTGCAGTCACAAGTCTTTAATGAGATAGCGATGAAGTAACGAGTTGTATTTTATACTTTTTCGGACTCGGTGAAAACACAAAAAAGTCACTACTAGAGTCATCTTTCAGCTCTTTTCTGACTCTCTAAATCTGAAAAGATTGTCGAGACTCTTGTCGTTTTGAATCGTTAAATGGCTGCGAAATGATATCTACCCAGTATATGTTTACCCCATTTTCGGGCTGGGATAGATTATTTACGCAAAAGGAATACCTTAGCCTATCGCAACTAAGAGGTTCTTTCATATATTGTTTTCTACCTTTTCAGATCTTTGAGACTATTTATGAAAAGGGACATGCTGGAGTTTTCTTTTCTGCTTCTTTTCAAACTCTCTAAACATGAAAAGATGTCGAGTTCTTCCTTTGTCAAACTCATTAAACCCTGATAACATCAGACATTGTCACCATGACATTCACTAGAGTTCCTCCTTCCTAGGGCTCGTAAAATGTACTAGGTTGGATTTGTCCGAAGGACAAACTTACAGTACAAGCATATGTTATCCCCTTCAAGCTTGTTTTAAAAAAATAATTGCAGTACTCGCCAGAAATGGTGGGGGGAAATTGAACCAGTCTTTAGTTGTGTTGGCAGTATGTCACTCTTGAACATGACACTCATCTGCATTCGTGTCGGGTTGGGGACATCTCATTTCGTCATTTTTACCTTCATGGGATTGGGTAATCTGTTTTGACCTCTCATCTACTCTTTTCCTCGTCATCATGACCTCAGATCCCTTTGATGTCAAATACTGCCAAATCCACAGTCATGTCGCTGATATGTTGAAGAGAAGTTCGCCTCTGTAGTTTTCAACCTTTCTCCGATCCTCTGTTGGTCCTGATTCATTATCATTATGTTCCTTTGTCTCGTGTCGATGATGTGGGAAACATTATGGCCCTCCTTCAACCGGATCACTTCCTGTCAACTTCAGCTCATTATCCAAAAAGTTGGTCTAGAGACTCCCTACCGGTACCTTGGAGCCTGCATGCCTCAATGGCAAGTTCTTCACATTTGTCGACAAGTCCACATCATTGGCCTTCGATCGAGTGATTCTGCGGGTGTTCGACGCCAGATCATTGTTCACATTCTGTTGATTGTACCTGTTGTACCTTGAGAGCCAATGTCATTATTGGTGGTTTCTCTCGTGCCTGTTAACAGCTTTCATCATTGGCTGCTAATGAGCTCATTTTCTTGCATGTTCGACTTCAGCTCTCATATTCGCATGCTTGAATTTGTACTTGTTCGAGTCGAGATGGAGCGCAAGACCCTAGGTTTTGTCTGATAAGATCCAAGTTGCGAGATATTGTACTTTATCATGGCTTATTGCATGACTCTTTTGATTGGATGGCTGCGACCATACCTGAGTCTATTTGTTGATCCTTACTTTTGGATGGCTACGTCCATACCTCGGATCTCAGTTTATATATGTACTCTATTGTGGATGGTTGCGCCCATGCCACATGTTCATGTATCAGAGATATCAGTTGTATTTGTAATTGCAAGTCTTCCGACAACGGTGTTTGGTTCAAACGCGTTCTCGTAAAGCATTTCACCCCTTCCTGTCTCTCGGACCTCGTGCTTTAGGGGGCATCTATTACACAGCATTTTGTCACTGTCCCTGCAATCCCCATCTCGAACATTGGAGGCTCATTTATGTCATCAAAATAAAGTGTCATGACTTGCAAAGACCATCATTGCATCCCTTGCCATGAGTACAACATTCCTTCTGTTGACAGCTTCCTGAGCAGACCACCAGAAACACCTGTTTTTTCCTTGGCGCGAGTAGACCGTTATGCCCTCGCGTCAATTGGGAAATTCACACTGGGCCCCATGCCCATTGGCGCTCTGTCCCAGTTACCTACCCTTGCCAACATGTTCATGGAATGTTTTTTAATAATAAAGGCGAAGTTTCCATCATAACAAACTTCGTGGGCGAGTCATCTGGAGTGGTTAGACTGAATAACCATGGCCTTCCTCCTTTGGCCTCTTGTTTCCACCTTTTGGAGAAACCTCCCAAGGGATAAGGCCTCCCTTCCACTATTGCAGGGATCCTAACCTCCTCCTCTCCCTCTATAAATACAGCCATCTGCCATTGATGTGCTAGCTGAACTGAACATATTATCGCTGAAACGTTCAAGAGATTTTTGTACATTTTGTTAGAAAAGATAGAACGGAAGAGATCCTCAGAGAGCTTAGACTTGTGACTTCATCTCGTTCGAATTCCCTGACAATCCATCGAGACACTCTTCGACTGAACCCCGCTAAAAGAGGTTGCGACGTCAAGGCTCAGGTTGTAACTCTTTCTTCTATGAATACATACACATGACTATTGTCTGGTTCCCATCTTGCGTTATGTGTTTTAATTGATGCAATATGTTTAACCCTCTTTGACTGGTTAGTTGATTATGAATGAGATCATTGTTTCATATGCTGCTCTTGTTTGTTGATCTTCATGGAGGTATCCGAGCATTGTAGCAGAAGGATTGTGACCCGTCGAAGTAGAGATCAAGAGGCTATCCCACCACAGCCACGACAGTGTTGGACTCTAGGTAGATCGATCTACTATGTCCTTTTCATTCATTAATTAAGGAACCTACACTCTAGCTTGTCCCTTTGTTACTAGACCCACTCTAGGGCTAGAGGGATCGTTTTTGTCTATAGAGAAGATTTACCTGCATAACAGTCATTTATCAACACATTAGCTATATCAACCTTTGAAATGGATGCTTCAATTTTTAAAATCTTGAAGATAGGATTAGGGTTTTCCCCTTGTAAACCAAGGTTGCTTCATCTAATTCCACCTTAGATGACACTCCAACATCCTATACCCAAAGGCTTCAACCTCTATAGATGGACAAGAATGGATTCAATTGCTAGAAAATGTTAGATTTCTTGAACCCAAGTCAGATTTTATGGCCAATAAATTATACTTGGAACAAAAATAAAAATTTACTTTTACATTTGAAGTTTATGACACCAAATACATTGGGTTCCTAACTCAGTGTGCCCAACATAAATAAAATAACCAAAAAACCAAGCACATAAAAATATTTTGACACAGTTTTATCATAAAAACCCCAGGGTAGGGAATACCAACAAAGTTTTGGCTTCTATTTAGCTTGGAAATTTCGATTACAGTGAGTGTATACTTTAAAAAATTATAGTAGAAAAAAAAAACTCAGCAATTTTCCTATCTTGGCTTGCCTTGTGCGGCCTATTCGAACCAAAAAATAATGTTGTACAACTTCATGAAACACGACTTGTATGGACATGGTAATTTTAACTTGATTAACCCTAAAAATGTCAATGTATATGGCCTAGATAAGCTCAATCTGCTTGTTGCCAAACTTCGTTTGTTTGTTGCCCTTGAAACTTGACTTGTTCGTTGTTTTTTCTCGTTGTCATTTCGACCTCTTGTCTCTCAACTGAAAGCCCAATCACTTGTGCCAAATTGATTTTCCTCTCCAACAGCCTATTTCCCTCTTTATAATTTCTAACCTAATCTCCAAAGTGATGGAGGGTTGAGATTACATCTTCAGATCTTGGATAAAAATATAATCTTTCATTAACGTTTTAAACTTTGTACAAGTTTCCCAACAAAGTCAAAACTGTGATTAGTGATTTTATGTCTAAGGTCCAAATTTTAGTGATTTGAGTATTCTAGAAGAAATTTTGTTGGATCAAGTGTGAGGGGAAGTCTTTGGGAGACCAACCCACCCTTCAAGCACCTTCAAAGGAACTCTCATTTGTTATTTGGATTGACATAGTCTATCTTACGAAAAAATGTCTTGCAAAGATTCGTTTGGGCATAGCTTTTATACAAGCAATCACTTCAAAGTTTAAATCTTTTGAAATAGTGCTTCATTGATTATATATTAGCTACTTGAGAGATTTTTCTAAACTAAACCAAGTTGTGGGATTGATTCCCATCACTTGATTTGGCCTCCCTTATACTATTTCTACTTTATTTAAGTGTTTTACATATTCCATCTACACTCATTTGTCTTTCACTAAGTGTAGATGACAAGAGCATCAAAGAAAAATGACTTAGTGAAAGACAGTTAAGCTAGGACTTTTGTGAGGGGATCAGCCCTTCCTTAGCAGAGTTTGTGGGCAGTTTTCAGCAATTATTTCCAACAGTTCAGTTCAGATCCCAGTGTGCTCAGCAGAATTGTGTACCCAACTCGAGAGGGTGATTTTCCGGGGTGAGTATTTCAGAAAACCCTTCACAGGTTTTTCGAGGTGTGTTGAGGAGAGTCCGATGTTCAAATCCCAGAATTTCCTGAAAAGTAGAATAGCCCCAATACACAGTCCATTTCCAGCAAGCAACAACATTCTCCAAACTGGGCAATATAGAGGAGGAGCCACACAGAGCAGCAAGCAGCACGGATTTATGAGTAGGGATTGAGATGTATTTCAACCTGCCTTGTGCAGGCCAAGGTGCCATCTTCCTAAGCACCATTTGTACCTTTCCCATTCAGAAATATTAATAAAATGGCTCGAAAATTTTGGCTCAATTCATGGTGTTTTTTATGTGTTTTTTCGTTTGTTGTAGATTTAGTCTTTGTATGCTTTGTATTATTGTTTGTTCCCAACTTAGGATATTACAACATGGGAGTCGGATTCATAACATCTTCCATGTATCATGCCTGAAGAAGGCTTTGGGACAGCAGGTGACAGCCACTACGGAGCTCCCTCCTACAGATGATGAGGGGCATTTGGTGCTACAGCCTGAGGCCATCCTAGATACCAGGGAGAGACATTTGAGGATGAGGGTGGTGAAGGAATATTTGATCAGGTGGAGGAACCTTTTAGATGAGGATGCCACTTGGGAGGGGGAGAAGATCCTTCAACATCCATCTTTTCAATTGCTTGAGGACAAGCAACATTCTGATGGGGAGGACCGTAATATTCCAAATTAGCAGCCAGCTAATTGGAATAATGATTTTGATTCATTTTTCCATTTTCTAATGTTCAACAGAAATAAAGTGGGTAAGGGGACTTGTTATCACCTGCCGCCTACACCTACCTACAGTTAGCGGGAAAAGCCTTTAACCCAACAAGGTGTGGTTGGTGGCAAGGAACTCAAAGACGGGGTTGTCACACTAATCCCGACTCTCTCTATTTAAGCTATCTCCTAAGTTACCTATGGCAGGTGGTCCCTAAATGGGAAACTAAGTTAAAAGATGTGAGTTTCTAAGAGAGTTGTTAGAGTTAAATAGATTACTTCTTAAGATTTATAAGCAAAAAAGTGATATGAGCAATAACCATCAATACATAATTTAAATAAGCATAAAGCATATGAAAACTAGTGCCTGCAAAGTATTGCTCTTTGAAATGAAAATGTATTTGCTTAAATGAAGTAAAATGCTTTCAAATGGAAAACAAAAATAACCTTAAAAAGTGAAACAAGAAAATGTTAGCACAAGATATTGTAAATGCTTTCAACATAAATAGATTTATGAATCAAAGCATGAGAAACTATCTTGCTCAAAGGAAACAATTAGTGTTCTACTTTGGAGAATGTAAATGAGATGATAGAAAAACTCAAATGTTAGACCAAGATAACAACATGCAATTAAAATTGCAACACCAAATAAGAGTATTTACCAATGAAACAAGATATATCAATTATCCATAAGCATAACGACCATTAAAATGACAACATGCAATGAAGTTGCAAAAGTAAGCAAATTTCCAAGTACCATAGAATTAAAGTTGTTGCAAAATTTATGGAATTAAAATGCTTGCATCCAAAGTGCTTCTTGAGATAATATTTGCATGTGAAACTTTAAACCATCAAGATAGTAAAAAATTTGAGAAATTTTTAAGTAAATGTGATGAGATAATGCTCTTGGTTTATATTATTAATTAGTTTTAAAGCAAAGTTACAATTGAACTCTAATCCTCAGACCTCACCATCGCCGAAATATTTGGATCTCATAGTAAGGAGTCCATAGAGGTAGAGGTTCCCGAAAATGTCTATTCAACCAACTTAAGTTGGCGGTAAATTTTAGTGATGCTTGGGGCATGTAAGATCTAAAAGTAAATTAACAAGAAAAATGAAAATTCAACTTCAACTTGAAATATATTTGCTTGTCATGAAATAAAATGTAGTTTTACTAGATGCATCAAACTTAAGATTGTGGACTGTGCTCAATGGTGAAGCATAAGCAAATTTGAAGTATGATTTCAAGCTAAATAAGTTGAAGTAAAGATGCTTGCATATTAAAAAAAAATTGAATTTGCTATGAAAGTAAATGCTCGTAAAACTTGTAGCAAATCAAAGTGAATAGTTAGTGAAATGAATGAAATGTTTGGTTGAGTTAATTGACCAATTAAATGATATGCATGCAATTGAAAGAGATCAACAAATCACGCCACGAGTCCTCTCCAAAAGTGGAGATATTGGGATGCCAATGAATAAAACCCACACTCCCAAAATCACAAATTTATTGGTTGTTAAAGGTAAGAGACTATGAAGCCTCCTACAAGCTCAAAGAAAACCTTTACAAATGAAATTTGAGGTCTTAGACTTATCCTTAATGAGAAATTTCTACAATATAAAGACTCAATAGAAATAATATTTTTACAAGTGAAGAAGAGAGGCTAAGCCTCCTCAATGTTCACGGTCAAGAGAGAGAGAAGAAGCCACAAAAGAAACTCAGTCTTCCTCAAGGAAGCTCCTTAACTACCCACGACCAAAGGAAAAAGAAAGAGTCATTCTCGTTTGACATCAGAACTCAAAGGTCCTGCAACAATTTGTTAATAGTTTCTTGAAAGTAAATCCCACAAGTTGTTACAAGAAAACAAGTTAAAAAAAGAAGACTACAAAAACCCAACCAAGTGTTAGACAAATAAAATCACAAAATATTGCACAATAATCTACAAAGAGCTAAGTCAAAGAGGATGAGTAAACTATCCTCTTTGTCTAGCCATGCTTAAGCTCTTTAAATAGCAAAATATGATCCAATGAAGAACAATGAAAAGTAAAATATTTTTAAATGATTGCATGCATACAAACTATGTCCAAACAAATCCCTGCAAGACACTTTTTCGTAAGATAAACTATGAAAATCCAAATAACAAATGAGAGTTCTTTTGAAGGTGCTTCAAGAGTGGGTTGGTCTCCCAAAAACTTTCCCTCATGCTTGATCCAAAAAGAGTTATTCTACAATATTCAAGTCACACATTAGTCCATGTAGATTTAGGTAAACAAACATTGAATTGAAACTTCTAGAAATTTATTCGAAAATAGACTAGAACCTTCAACCTCTAGAGCCTACTTTCAAATCAAATGTTAATACAAGATATCTGTGCACTAGCAAATTCACAAAAATACATGGAATATGAAATAACTCAAAGCATAGAAAAGATTATACCAATAGCTCCAAATGCACCATGTTCCAAAGGAAGAATACCCATGAATGGACCTTGAAAGTCTTTTTATTGATATTCTTGAAAAGTGTAAAAAGTAGTGGCGCTTCCTCAAGCACAATAACTCGTATCACATGATACAATATGAGAGCCCATGGCTCCATTATATAGAAAGTTGAGAGCAAATCTCAATGAATAATCATATGCCAAGTGGTGAGAGGGAGAAGATCTCAAGGCAAATTCGAATTTGATATGTGCAGCTCCATTGCCAAGTGTAAAAATCGGATTCTGGCAAGTGGACATGATTTTCTTCTTTCCTTATTTGCCAAATTCGAATTTTATAATCGAATGACAAGTGTATATAGGTGGTTTCCCATGTGGAAACAATTTTCCACAAAAATATCCACCAAATTTTCTCCCAAATCCTCCCAAATATACACTAACTTCACAAATTCGAATTTCCAGGTAAACAGCTCTCATTTAATGCCAGAAATTCAATTTTATTTGAGCACATGTCTTTTCCTTGATTTTAGGAGTCCACATTACATTGGGACTTCACTTGAACTCCTCCATAATTTTCCACCTCATTTCCACCTCATTTAGCATGTGTGGATATTTATTTTTCTCCATCTATTTAATTTATGGCTTAATTAATTGCCAGATTTCCCACTAAACTTTAAAAAAGTGGGTTTTGAGGGTTCAAAACACATTTTTAACCCCTCAAAGTGTGACATAGTAGAAAGTTGAGGATGAGAGATGTAATTTTGATTACTCATACCCCATACAACTTCTCTAGGCAACACTTATTACAATTCAATTACAATTTTTATTGCAATTTACGACTTGCAGGAAAATTAAAAAATCACTACCTAGACCTAACCAAATTCCACGAATTTTTTTATGTGATCTAGACACTAGGAATCACCCAAGGCCTCACCATCAAGCCGTCCTCTGGCTTTTGGGTAAAATTGGAGGGAAAAACTCAATTAATTATTAACTCCTGGTCAGGAGATGATAATTAACCAAGCAAAAAAAACCTCCCAGAGTAATACTCACTTGTTGGCAAGGTCTCGGGCAACCTAAGCCTGTTACAGACTCAATACTGACTCAAAACTCATCATTACTAGCATCACTTACTACAATTCCCCGTAGGGCATGGAATCTGGGTACAAGAGAAAGATTATGAGAAGTAGAAGTAGAGATTAAAAACTTTCTTGAACTAATGATATCTGATGGTAAATGTGTCCTCTGGTTCATCCTTGGGCATGTAGTCTTCTAATTATTATCAGGTGCCACTCCAGTGGTCAACAGGACCCACAAATAAAACTATCCAGCTAAAGTGCTTTCCTAAAGTCACTAGAGGCAAATATTGAGGCTGAAGTGGGATCCATCTGGCCTCCCACAGGAATGGAGCAGCGTCCTAGTGGCAACGTGGGAGAGGCAGCGCAGTGAGCATTGCAGAGGTAGGTCGGAGGACGGGCAGCACAGTCCATGTGTGCCCAAGGGAACGTTGCAGGCTCACGTTGGACCAAAGAGGGTGAGAGAAACACATTCCTCATTCATTCATCCATCTATTTTCTGTCTGATTGACTATAGCACACTTGAGCTCTTCAGCCAAGATTGCAGTGTTGTTTAGCACAGAGAATTATGTGCAGAGATCTCAACATCTCCCTCGGGGAACTTCGAGTTCCCGCTCAGGAGAGGAGTCCTACCCATTTTGAGAGAAAATTGCAGAGCCATACCAACAAGTGTTACGCAGTCCTCCAGGGTAGCGTAGAGGCTGCACAAACAATGCACGGATTGCGCAGTTCAGTTGAGAGAACGTGTTGAGAAGTAGGGGAGCAGTGAAGCTTTAGCCGAAGGATATGGAGGGGAAGCTAGCCACCTCATACCTGGGATTCTAGCAGAGTTTGGAGGTCACTTTTCCAGCAGTTCAGCCAGGAGACTGATTTCCCCAGCAAAGCAGCGTGCCAAGCCCAAGGGGGCTATTTTTCGAGGTCGAAATTTCTAGAAACCCTTCACGGGTTTTTGTGGGTGTGGTGAGTAGACCCGGGGTTCAAAGACCAGAATTTTCTGAGCATAAGAGCAGACCCAACTCACAGTATGGTTCCAGCCAACAACAGCAGTTCTAGCACTAGCAGCGCAGAGACGGAGCCAAGCAGAGCAGTATTTCCAGCAGTGTTTATGTCCAGGTTTGAGCAATACTTCAGTCTGTCTTGTGCAGGCCCAGGTGTCACCTTTCTGTGCACTTTCCATTGTACTCTTTCCCATAGATATTAATAAAATGGCTTAGATGATTTTGGCTTCATTTACTGTGTCTTAATGTCATTTTCTATTTTGTTGTAGTTTTTAGCCTTGTGTGCTTTGTATTACTGTTTGTTCCCAATTTGGGATATTACAGTCTTGGGACATGGTTTACTCTCTAAATCCTAGTTTTCTCACGGTTTTGATAAGGTTGTAAATTTTATTTTATAAAAGTGATAAGTGCCCTAAAACTACATCTGATTGGTCAAAATAAATCAAAAATTACAAAATTAAATTTTCTCAAAATTTGGCCACTTGGGCATCAAAGATTTAGCCTAGATATAAAATATTGTTTGCTGGAAAATTTTGTGTAAATCGCTGAATCAGATCTGTAATTTTCTGAATCACACCTAAGAGGGCTAAAAAACCTAAACTTTTTAGTTTGATAATTTCTGTCAAGTTTTGCGCTTGAAGTGGCACTTGTTGTGCCATCACTAATTCGTTGATTTTCTGTTTTAGTTATTGTTGTAACAAGGTATACCAAATTTGATATAATTCTAAAATTTGCATCATAAGAGGTCTAAAAGTCTAATTTTTCTGTTTGACAAGCTATTTTTCAATTTTGGGTGTGTTGACCACACTTTCTCAACGATCCCATAGTAGTACACCCCATTTTTTAAAATGGGATTCACCATGTTCAACGTGTTCGCGCCATTCAGATTCCATCATCAGTCGACAGTTTTATGAATGATGTAAACCCATTCTGCATGTTTATGATGTAAATGATCTAAGTAAGACCGTCATGTATGTAACAACCTGGGTAAGCCTAGTATGTTGGTGATGATTTCTATCCTAGGACGTTTTTTGTCTCACTAATTTACTTGTGTTTTTCGACACAAGTGATCGGCAGAGTTTTCCCCTCCAGCCTCACCCCAAAGCTAGGGTCGATTTTGTCATCAAGATGCTAAGTGAGTCATAGTGTTTTCTATCGAGTCTTTGTAAAAGTAGTTTGGGAATAATCCTAGCTAGTTGGCTAGATTATTTTATTACAAGCTACTTGGTCTACTAAATCATGTTTTGAGTCACAGAATTGGATATCTATTTGAGGGTCTATGGGAATGGGTATTCCCCCTTCATGTGTCTAAATGTATTTATCTTATGTAAAGAGGGTTGGAAAAAAATAATTAAAATCCCCTCTCAGTCAATTAATTAAAATTTCTGGTCAAATTAATTAATAAATCCTAAGCCAGAAATTTAATTAATTTTAGGTCCTAGGTGAATTAAAATTCTTCAAAGGCAAAATTCGTTGGTCCTTAAAAAATGAATTTTTAAAGGCCCCAAGCCAAGGGAATATTGAGAATTTCAAGAAATTTTGGACCCTTGGGTCTAGGTGGTTAAGTCAAAGTCAAAATTTTGAAGTAATTTAGTCAAAAATATTACTTTTGAGTTAATTAAAATGGAATTAAATGATAAATTCGTTTTTTCTTCAAATTTATAATTTCGACAGTCCAGATTAAAAGATGATCAAATTTTTTCGGCGGTTGAGATTATTTTGACATGGATCAACTGAATTAGCCGTTGGAGATTTTATCTTATAAATTAGAGGTCTTGGTATGTCATTGTCATTCGATCTTTGGATCGTGCACTTGTCTTGGAAGCTCTTGTGATTTCTTTTGATGAATAAAGCATAAAGACTTTGGGGTTACAAACTTTGGTGTTTCTTTTCCAGATCTATGTGGTGATTTATTTCTAAACTCTACTACTTTATTTTGCATTTTTATGGATCATGGCCTTCATGGATTAATCTGCATACAGGTATTTTGTGTAGTTTTATGGGTTCATAAAAAGACATTTTTTATTTAACGGAAAAACTAGTTATCTATTTTTCTGAAGGATCTCATGTTTATTTTCTTAAATCTCTATCAATCTAAAGTTCAGTTCCAAGTGTGCAGGAAAAAAAAATTTAAAAGTTTGAGCGTCTGAGGAAGTCTTCAGTTAGACCAACTGACTCTCAGAATTCGTAAATCTGAAAAAGCCCATTGTTTTCTAATTCTCAAAGCTATCTAATGAAATTGTGTTTTTATAGGGTCTTCTAGGGCTTGTGCCTCTCTTTCAAAAAAAATTATTTTCTGAATTGTGCTGAACTGTTTTAAATTTGGCAAAGAGGGTTTATGAGCTGTAAATTAGCACTGTAAATTTGTAAATATTCTTTAGGTTGTAAGGGTTTAATAAATTTTGTCTATAGTTTTGGATCGGTTCTGGTTTTGCAAGTTTGCAAGGGGTTTTCAGAAATTTTTTTTAATTTGAGTTAGATCTAACCCTCGGAGGGCTAGATCTGATCTCAGGATCGCTTTGCTGGCAGATCTGAGTGTAAAAAGAAGATTTCAAGTTCAGCATTCTAATACATGAATTTGACGGAAAGAATTTAAGTTTGTTGGACGTTTTTTATTGTACTAGGTTTTTCCTGAAGCATCTGTGCATTCTGCAGTCAGCGATTTCTTCCTAAAACACATCCCTGTCGTTGTCCTTCGATTTCGCTCAAGTTCGCAGTCCATCTTTACATCCTTCCCTATCGTCAACCCTTGCATCCTGTCGCTGCATCTTTCCTCCTAATCCGTCCTCACGCTGACCATCACTCATCTGCCTACTCTTCATCGCGCTCCCTTTGTCTTCATTTCATTTCCTTGTCGTCTTGTATTATCCGCATCCGCATCCGACTTTCTATCCGCTGCCAACCCTTCTCCATTACCTTCTGTCTTCCTTTACGACTGGTCGTCGACTTTCGTGTCGTCCTTCCCACTCCTTGTCTTCACGTCCTCCTCTACCGTCGACTTCACTCCCCTTCTCCCTTGCCGTCGTGCCCCTTTCTTCACGCCGCTTATTCCATGCTATCGACTCCAGCCTGCAAAACAAATAAAAAACGCACATAGTAAAACTCAAATGAAAAACAAAACTATCCGTTAATTTTTCACATCGGATTCATTTTTGTATAAAGTGTTTAGTTAGGTTTTAAAAAATTTCGATTTTTTTTGTTTAATTTTTAGTTTTAATTTAGTTTAGATCGTTGATTTCATTTTTATTAGATTTTAATTACTTAACATTAGTTTAGTTTAATGTTAGTTTTTGTTTTTGTTTTAATTTGTTTTTTTTTAGGATTTTGATTTTAATCCTAGTCTTAGTTTCATTTGTATATATGTATTTTGTTTAAAAAATAATATAAAATATAAAATATAAAAAATTCTCAAAAATTTTCATAGTCAAATGAGCTTTTAAATTTTTATCCTAAGTTTGACTATATAAAATTTCTAATTTCTGGATTGGAATAAATTGGAACATCATAAATTCAGAATTATTGCAATTATCTAGCATTTCAATTTGATAGTTGTTTCATGATAGCATTGTTGTGGATTCAAATTATTTCAATGCATAGTTGTGGTGCATTCTATTAAATATCATTGTGGTCATTTGTGTTTTCACTAGTAGCAGTTATACATCAATTACTTGGCTTTAATTGCATAACGAGATCTTTTAACTCCATAAGGCACTGGTTTTAATATAATTGGATCTTTGAAATCTCGTTAATCTCATCAAGTACTTGGTTATTTGACTATGTCTCCTAAGTTGGTTGACTTGCAACCAATTATTTTCCTTGATTTTTGTCAAGGTCTACCTCCCTTAGCTTGCAACGAGACAGCTTAGATAGAGAGATTGGGGATCAAGGTGACAGCCCTCGATCTGAGCCGTTGTCACGGTGCCTAGACAATCTATGCGACAACATTTTTTGGCGCCGTTGCCGAGGATAGAGTTTTTTGTCCTTGGTCTTAACGACATTTTCTAATCTTCTAATCTTTCCTCATCATTCATTAGCATGTCACAAGGAATCACATTTTCTGGTGTCACTTCATCTTTTCATCAGCTTATCATTCATCATCTCACTAATCATTTCATCATCGTATCTTTAGCACCTAGACATTTCGGTTGGCTTCTTGTTTGGGTGGCGACTCCACTTATTCATCTATTTACTCCTAGACAAGAATCTCCCCCTGATATCCATCTACTATTCTCGATTATTTCTTCTGTTTTAAAATTAGGTCCATGTTCAAGTGGCGACTCCAATTCTTTCATTTCTTACGAGAATTTCTACTAAGAAGCTCACTTCTTGTGGATCTCTTGACTTTTCTTGAACAAGGATCTCTTTCTCTAACATCCGTTTGGTTTTTTCATTTAAGAAAGTCATCATGGATGATCCTTTTTATGACATGCCAAAGGAAGCCATTCGAAAAATGCATGTGTTCTCGGGTGGTAACTCAGCCGCTGCTCGAAAGCATCTCTTAACGATTGCTCATATAATAAAATAATATTGTCTACCTTCACAATACAATCGAGAAGATATCAAGATACGTCTCTTTTTTTGTTCCTTAGATGGTGATGTTATGAAATGGTTGAGTAATTGGCCTGGCGGTTATATTGATTCTTTGCAAAGTATCGTCAATGCTTTTAAAGATAAATATATAAAACAAGATGACTTGCCTTGTGCTCCCAGTATTATGCAAAATAATGAAATTGATCTTGTAGAGAACTCAACTATCAGCAGGAGTTTTCCAAACAGTACCACAACAGCACAAATCCATGATAATGGTGAAGATGAAACAAGTTGTCAAATCAATGTTGACAACGATAAGCATCTTGTTAACGAATTGATTCAGATGGTTAAGGATATACAGCTAAATCAAGCTCAGTTAATCAAGAATATGGAGGCCAACAAGGCTCAAATCATTAAGAATATGGAACTTAACCAAGCAAGATTAACAGCCAATCATACCAGGGAAATAGATGCTATACAAAACAAGTTGTTAGCCTTAGAGGAAAAGATGACAATCATGGAATTCAATCACTCCAATCAAATGATTGCCATGGAAGAAAAGCATATTGAAGAAATGACGATCATGGAATTTGATCACAACAATCAGTTAGCCACCACACAAGCAAATCATAATAGAGAGATAACCTATATGCAAAATTGCTTCATGGGCATGAAAGCGAAAAATGATAAAATTATAAGCGACATGGAAGTTGATCAAAAACTTCTTCAGAGTAGATTATTGGCCATAGAGAAGAAACAAGCACCATGTGTTATAAATATGGAAGAAATGGATACCATTGAGAACAAATTAAAGGTAATAGAAGTTAATCATGCTAATCAAATATCCATTATTCAGAAACATATGATTGAAATGGAAGCAAAGCACACTCGAGAAATGAAAACTATGGAGGAAAATCATATCACCCTGCAAGACAGAGTCGTGAAAACTGAGCTCAATCAAGCGAAATTAATAGTAAGGCATGCCAGAGAAATGAGTTCCATCCATAAGAAGTTAGAAGAAAGGAAATCACATGTACAAAAGTTTTTGCCTGATCCAGATGATAGATGGCAGAAAACCAAGGAGATTTCAACAGATCATAACTCTCTTAATCCATTGAAGCAAGTCTCGTCTTGTTGTGAATGTCCTAAGAAAGTGGTTGGTCACATTAATGAAGAAATTGAAAAAGATCTAGAACAGATGCAGAACGAAGAGAGGCATGTCACACATATCATGAATACTTCGTCTCAAAATTCACAAGCACAATGTTCCACATCATCAAAAATGCAGTCTACCACGAAGAAAAGACTAAAGCGAAAAAGAAAAGAAAAGGAATCGCTTCGATACATCTGATGGCCGCGAGAAGCTCGATTTTCGAATAAGACAAAGTCCTACCATATGCAAGATTTCACATGGCACATCTGAAAAGTAGCCAACAGACTTGCCTGAAAGCATGCAAATGCTCAGCATGCACTATATTGAGCACATCTGATGCCACGGGGCATCCTTCGTATTGTATCTCTAACCTTACCACTTGTTATTTCAACATTTCATTTTGCAATTAGAGTACATTTACTTGTGATGTTAAGTAGAATAATAAATGATAGAAGAGCTTCTATTTCTCATGTGCTTGATGAAAAGGCAAAAATTAACAAAATTAATATTCCAATTAGCTAACTACTAATTTGGAATATTACACTTTTTCACCTTGTCCCGAGGATCAACCACAGTAGCTGGTTCGAAACATCGACCAAATCCTAATAATGTGATTAATTCGAAAGACATTTATCTACTTGGTTTTAATTTGTAATAAGTAAGAATTGTGACTCTATAACGCATTGGTCTCATCTCTAAACCTAATTAAATACTTAAGTCTTGCTAATTTTAACCGAGTAGCTAAGCCACTCATTCGTGTCCTCCAAGAAGGTTGGTTCCCAACTTGTTTTGCTCCACCTCATTTCCATAGGGACTACCCCCCATGACCTGTTGTTGGGAGACAACTAGAACAAAGTGGGCAAGGATCAGAGTGACAGCCCCCGACTTGAGAGGTTGCCGCGGTGCTTGTACAATCTGAGCGAAAACAGGACTAATTTGTGATTTCAGTATTGTAGAATAAATTTTGTTGGATCAAGTGTGAGGGGAAGTCCTTAGGAAACCAACCCACTCTTTAAGCACCTTCAAAGGAACTCTCATTTGTTATTTGGATTGCCATAGTCTATCTTATGAAAAAACATCTTGCAGGGATTCGTTTGGGCATAGCTTGTGTAATATCCCAATAATGGATTCTTCAGCAGATCATGCCTGGAAAACGCATTCTTCAGGTATGAGGGCTTCAGCTATCATATCATATCTCTGAAAATGTTCAGCAACCAAAATAAATAGCAGCAGCAACCTTTACTCAGCTTTTAAGGGAAAAAAGGTGGGGAAAAGTGAGGATTTTGGCCCTAAAATGAGTAAATAAGGAAATCTGCGTAAAATGACGGGTCAAGGTTCTGGAATATGTTAGAATAGGTCAAGAGGGACGTCCATGTCGAATTTCAGCTCAAACAAAGGCGTTTTGCTATATTAAACAGATCCTCCTTCCCGACTAGTCAATAAAAACCTTGATTTCCCAAGACTTTGAATATGCAGAAATTTGCTGAAGCAAGGGAAGCGTATTTTCTGAAGGAATATGATGTATAAAACTATGAATAATCAGAGAATGAGTTTGATTACAAGGCATAGTATTTCAGCAAGGTTAAACAACAATTTTATATAGGAAACCCCTCAAGATAGAGGTGCCACAAGACAAGAAAATAATCTAGAAACCCTACAGCGTTTTCTGCAGTAGCTGTGAGACAGAAGATGCATATATAGAAAATAATAATGTATAGCAGCAATATAGAATACAAATATTGAGGAAACAACCTCTCAAGAGAAGAAATGCAAGCTTCCACAACACATGTACATAAACATGAAAAGCACTGCTATTTCTGCATAAACCCCAGACTAAGAAAAATGTTGTATATGATATAATGCTACTCTAAAATAGTGTCAACACATGGGTATGACAATAGATGGCTCAAAGACAATAGGGGAGAAAATCTCTAACCCTTATAAGCAAAAATATCTCAATCCTCCAAGGGATTGGCTGAAATGCACAATACGACAAAAATGCCGGAGTTGCTGGGAAGCTACTGCAACTCCAAACTGAAGCCAAAAAGAGAAAGCTGAAGATGCTGAGCAACTGAAATAGACCTCCTCCAATAGATCTCCAAAGTGGAAGGCTGATCCTTACACTTGAGATCTTCCCCTCAAATCAACTGGCAAACCCTCACTGTAGATACACCATGAAAATAACGCAGTAACTAAGAGGGACTGCGTAGTAGGGGAAAAATAAATGTTGGCCTAATGCCAAGATCTGAAAATCAGCTCCAATATCTCCCAATCTGATCCTCCAAAGGAAAGAGAGACTCTCCCTCTGAAAAACAAGAGAAGGAGGTGGTGTCGCAAAGTCACCACGGCAACACCCTACAACACAGTATTACGCTGCTGCAGCAATAACTTTGTCCTGAAGGATGATGCTAAGAAAATAACCTCGCCCGAGCAGGCACTCGAAGTCCCCCGGGGCTAAGGGTGAGATCTCTGCACGGAGACACTCGGTGCACTAAACAGTGCAGCAGACGGGCTAAACAGCTAGCGTGCCAAAGAAATACAAATGTCTCACTCAATAATCAATAATCCAAGAATCCAAGCATGAATCAAATGAGGAGGCTCCTCCATATTTTATAGTGTTGGTTTCCCTCCAAAACCCAATGTAGCCTCTCTCTCTCCTCCACATCCTCATCCTTATCCACATTCTCATCCTTATCTGCGCAGAAGCTTGGAAAAACTTCTAGAGTGTACATAGGCCCCCTCCTCCACGTGGTGTTGGGTCCCCCCTTGACTCCCACTTAAGTCACAACATTGTGCTACTAAGTGGATGTCTTATTTCATTTAAGTGAGTTTACACCCTATTTACTCACTTTTTATTTACTTACAAACTATAGGTGGCAAAATAAACAAAATAGAATATTCCAATTTGCTGTCGCAAATTAGGAATATTACAGCTTGTATACAAGCAATCACTTCAAAGCTTAAATCTTTTGAGATAGTGCTTCATTAATTATATATTAGCTACTTGAGAGATTTTTCTAAACTAAACCAAGTGGTGGGGTTCATTCCCATCACTTGATTTGGCCTCCCTTATACTATTTGTACTTTATTTAAATGTTTTACATATTCCATCTACACTTATTTGTGTTTCACTAAGTGTTGGTGACAAGAGCATCAAAGAAAAATCACCCAAACTCAAGAAAATAAATGTCTGAAATTGAAACACAAGTAACCTTGTCAATCAAACAAAAAATGTTAGCAAGATATGATGCAAGAAGTACAAGGAGGCTTAAGCAAAGACAAAATGCTTGATCATGGACGGAATCAAGGATAAGGTGATCCCACATATTATCGAGAAGAACACGACAAGGGAAATGTGGACATCTTTGACCATTATGTACTAGGGAACCTTTGGCCAGCGAAGGATGTTGCTTGAGAATCCACTAACATTGTTTCGGATGCAGAAGGGAGAGGAGATCGTCCCCTTCCTTATCAAATTGCAAGCAATCCGAGATCAACTAGATTTTGTAGGGGCTACACCAAATGATGGTATTATGGTCAAGAGTTCCCTGAATGCAGTCTCTGAAGAGTGGAAGAACTTTGTCCAAGGTATTTTGGGCAAAGCCGCCCTTCCAAACTAGGAGGAGATGTGGGCAGCTCTTCGACAGGAAGAGATCAGAAGGTTGACAAAGGCCACAAGCAGCAGCACGGGGATCAAAATCAAGGAGGAAGAGCAAGAAGCAGCTCTCACATCTAAGGGATAGCATGCACAACAGAGAAGGAAGAAGAACGACCTCTCGAAGTTCAGATGCTTAAGGTGTGGGGAATTGGAACATTTCGCCACACAATGCCCTCAAAAGAAGAAGGGCAGAGAAGAATCTGACGCGAAGGCTACTGCAGCGAAGGATGATGATGGGGATAATGATGATTGCGCCATGAGTGCTCATGTGCCTTGGGAGAAGAGGCAGGGCGACGTTGATTTGTAGTTCCTTGAACTGCAGCTAGGGGCAGGATCCTTGAGGTGCCCAAACTCTTAGATCACATATGAGTTACGAGAGCCCTTAATTACAATAGAAGAATGACGATTGTCAGTTGATGTGAGGGATGATGGAGCAACAGTGGCAGATCTAGAGTGTCGAAGTCTGAAGCAGTGCAGAGCAGAGGCAGCAACAGCGCAGTGCACGAAGGTGCAGAGCAGTGCTTATGCAGTGCAGAGCAGCAGCAGTGTAGAAGCATCAGAGGGTCACCGCAGATTAGCAACAGAGGTAGTTCCCGCATCAATGTGCATCGAGACTTACCAATATGTCAGTGTTTGGGCAAGTTTCTAGTTGCTTAAATCTCAGCAACTGAGTTGCAGTGCAACAGTGAGTAGTGGCAGTGTTATGGGCAGCATGATGCACCATTTAAGAGGGAGCTACAATGTCAGTGGAAGTGACGTGGGCAGTATTATAGATAGCAACAACGCAATGGATGAGGGGCAGCATCTGAGCATCAGCAGTGTAAAGGGAAGATTTCGTGGATCAAGGTGATGCTTCTGTTGAAGAAGTATCGCTAGAGCACATCCCTCGCTAAGAGGGAGTGTTGATTTTTGTGTAGCATTAGATGTGCTCTACCTCCGAAATTTTGTGGAGGGGCTAGGACACATGAGATCTCCAAGACCCAGAAATCGTTTTGAGAAATTCGACCCAGAGCTTAAGTTATTCAAATAGTTAATTATTTTAAATGGAGCCTAAGTTAAAACTTAGGGAAATAAAATAATTAAAGTGAATTACTTTAAACATGTGGGTGTGAATGTTTTAAGTGACGAAAATCAAGTCTTTTCTAATCTTAGACGTCAATTAGAGATTAGATCACGGTCGTTGATTCATCAACATGAAAAGCATAAAGGAAGGCTTGAGGGTCAGTTGGAGAACACACAAAGACTGAATTTAGAGATCGAATTCTTTTGACAGAGCAGTGCTCGGACGAAGATCATATCTGAGTAATTCAGTGCAATGAGGGGCACAGCAACGGGACTTTAGTCCAAGGCCGGGAATACAAGTGCAAAGAGGCAGATCGGCACAAGGAGAGACAATGCAGCCCTTGAGAGGGTGACGCAAAGCCAGCAGGGCTCACGCAGAGCCAGAAGGATGGCACAAAGCCAGAGGAGGTCACGCAGTCACTGAGCAGCTGTGTTGGGGTTTTTGTGAGGCAGATCGGGCAAACATTCAACAAATCGATTTCTGAGCTAGGAAGGCTCACAAGGAGGGTGATGCAAACACTAGAGGAGGTGACGCAGTCTCAGCACAAACCTTGTTGCAGCCATCTATGACAATTCCCAGATCTACTTAACAGAAATTTCAACTGCATAGATCTGGTTTACTTCTCCTACTTGTGTTTTTATATTTACAAGTTACTTTCAAAAATATTCAGAAAACAGTGTAGTAAGCGCACGGCAGATCTACATATACATACAAATCAAGTAGTGAATAATTAAGCACATGTGACAAAGGACACAATATTTTTCGAACAAATGTCCTCGGAAAAACCCAATGCGAGAAAATTGATGCAGCAACTGTTGAAAATTTTATTATTATGCACAATTCTGAATACAAACAAGGGCACCAGTACTGGTTTTCCCAACATAGAAATCCCGGCAGATGTACCTCTATCTCCGGAGACAGAAAATATGGTTGATTAAGCTGAGGATGAGGAACCCCACAGGTGCCTACGCAGCCACTGTGTCACCCCTTCTAGATCTGTTGAATACGAGCCTTTCCTGGCCCAATGAAACCCCAACATTGCAGCCTCCGCCTCTGCGTCAGCCCCTCCTGGCTTGTGTCACCCGTCTGTGACTGCGTCATCCTCTACATTGGCTCCGTGTGAGCCTAGTTGGGTCTGCATCACCCCTACTAAGCCTACGCTGCCTCTGCGTCACCCTTCCTGTACTGTGTTGCCTCTCTGGTACGGATTTGCCCCTCTACAATTGTATTCTCGGCCTCGGATCTAAAATCCCTCTCTCGATCTACCCCTCGATGTGTTGCAAGCTCACTCGAAATTTCTAAGCAAACTGCGCCCCAAAATTTTTACATAGCTCACGTGCTACCGCTCTTTGTATCTCCTCGACCGTAACCCAAGCCTTCCTTTAATACTTTTCTCGTTGAACAATCAACGACCTTGATCTAATCTCTTATCAACATCTAAGACTAGAAAAGACTTGATTCGCGTCACTTAGAACATTCTCACCCACATGTTTTAATTAATTCACTTCAATTATTTAATTTCCCTAAGTTGAACTTAAGGTCTCCATTAAAATAATTAATTATTTGAATAGCTTTCACACCGGGTGGAATTTCTCCAAACGATTTCTGGGTCTTTGAGATCTCATGTGTCCCAGCCCCTCCACAAAGTTTTGGCGCTAGAGCACATCCGATACTACCCAAAAATAAACACTCCCTCTTAGCGAGGAATGTGCTTTAGCAACACCTCACTCCAGAAGCGTTACTCTGATCCATGGCATCAGTCCCCTACGCTGCTGATGCTCAACCTATTGCCCCTCATCCACTACGTTGTTGCCTTCTCTACTGCTGCCCATGACTATGCTACAATCAATGCTTCATCTGTATTGCAGCTCCCTCTTTAATTCTGCATCATGTCGCCCATATCACTGCCACTGCTAACTGCTGCACTCCAACTCAGTTTCTGAGAAGTAAACAATTGAAGGACATCACCCAAAATCCTGACCGACGAGTCAGTTTCGCTGCATCTCAAAACTGAAGCACCCTCTGTTGCTGAACTGCGTTGACTCTCTGAAGCTCTACGTTGATGTTGCTCTTCATTGCGTAAACACTACCCCTCTGCATTGTTGATGTCCCATCAGCCTCTACGCTGTTGCTACCTTTGCACTGCGCTACTCCAGTCTTCAGCATCCTCACTGCCACCATGCCTCCATAATCCCCTACTCCAACTGACTCCAGACATCCTTCTATTGTCTTTAAGGGCTCTTGTAGCTCGTATGTGATCCAAGAGTTTGGGCACCTGAGGGATCCTGCCCCTCACGCTATCTGTAGCTCAATCTACAGATCTATGTTGCCCCACCTCTTCTCGCAAGGTACATGAGCACACATGGCCACACCATCATCACTGCCATCAACCCCCTTGGTTGTCGCAGCCTTAGAATCTGAATCTTTCTTGCCCTTCTTCTGAGGACAAGTATTGGCAAAATGTCCCAATTCGCCACATCTGAAGCACTGGACCTTTGAAATATCCTTTTTCTTCTTCCCCTGCTTTTGGCGTTGTCCCTTAGATGCAAGAGTTGCATCTTCCTTCTCCTCCTTTTTTATCTTGGCTTCTCTGTTATTTATGCCCATCTTGGACATTCTCCTGATCTCCTCTTGACGAAGTGCCACCCACATGTCCTCACAATTTGGAAGTTGTGCTCTACCCAAAATATTTTGGGCAAAGGACTCCCAATCATCAATGACTGCATTCAGAGCAGTCATCACCATGAGAGCATCATAAGAATTTTCCCTCATAGCAACCAGCTGATCTCGAATTGCCTTCAGTCTAATGCGGAAGGGGTTGATTTCCTCTCCCTTGTGTATCTGCAATAGTCGCAGTTGATTCTCCAGAAGCATCTTCCTATGGACGGATGTGCCTTGATACAGCTTGGTCAACGTTGTACACATCTCATTTGTCATGTTCTTCTCGGCAATATGTGGGACCGCATGATCCTTCACCCCTTCCATTATCATAAGCTTAGCCCATGCTTGATTTTCCTCATACTTCTTTAATGGATCAGCATCGACCGAAATGGCTACAACCCTGTCGGCATGATCTTTTATACGATATTCGTCAAGGACTGATAGGATTCTGGCCTTCCAGATGACGAAGTTAAATGCACCATCTAACCTGCCTTGGTCCCTCAATCCATGAGAGGCCATTTCTGCTCAAAATTTTGAAACGGATGCTCTTCTTCCTTCTTTTATTGTTGCTCTTAGCAAGAGACTAGATCTGGGTTTCTTGGCGATAGAAACTCTCTAGAGAAAACGCTCCCTCTGACAAGTGATTTCCTTCGAGGAAATCCTCCACCAATTCTATCGAATCAGCCATCTCCAATCACTCCGCTGATCAGATCTCTGACTTCTTGGCTAGAAAGTCTGTTGAGGAAATATTTCCCTTACTTTGTCAACCCTGCTAGACATTGTTCTGCACCAACAGAAACAATGCCCCACCAGCAACTTCGAAGAACAAAGCTACACATTTAGTCACGGCAACTAGCATAGCGTCACCCCCTCTCGGACTGTGTCACCCTCTTGCCTGCATCAATCTCTATATCAACGTGAGCTAGACAGGCTCTGCATCACCCCTGCTAGGTCTACGATGTCCCTCTGGTGTTGTGTTGCCTCTTTTTGGATCTGTGTTGTCTATGCCGCCTTCCTGCAACAAAAATTTCGTCACTTCGCTGATTGCTTCAGTTCCCCCTGATCTACAATAGCTCTAATACCATGTGAAAATTCATGAATCTACTTCACAGAAATCTGATTTACTTCTCCTAGTTGTGTTTTTATATTTACAAGTTATTTTCAAAAATATTCAGAAAACAACGAAGTAAACACACTGCAGATCTACACATACATACAGATCAAGCACTGAAGAATTAAGCACACATGACAAAGGACACAATATTTTTCGGACAAATGTCCTCTGAAAAACCCAATGCGGGAAAACCGATGGAGCAGCTCTTGAGGGTTTTATTATTATGCAGAATTTTGAATACAAACAAGGGCACCAGTAGTGGTTTGCCCAATAGAGAAATCTCGACAGATGTACCTCTATCTCCAGAGACAGAAAATATGAAGTGTTCACCTAAGGACGAGGAACCCCACAGGTGCCTACACAGTCACTACGTCACCCTTCAGTGTGGCTGTGTCACCCCTTCTGTATATGTTGAATACATGCCCTTTCTGGCCCACTGAAACCCTAGCGATGCAGCCTCTGGCTCTGTATCAACCCCTCCTGCCCTGTGTCACCCTTCTATGACTGTGTTAGCCTTTTTGCTAGCTCTACACGAGCCTGGATGGGTCTACCTTACCCTTGCTGGGCCTACATTGCATTTGTGTCACCTTTATGAGACTGTGCTTCCTCTCTGGCATGGATCTGCCTCTCTGCAATTGTATTCTCAACCTTGGATATGAAATCCCTCTTTCGATCTGCCCCTCACTGCACTGCAAGCTCACTCAAAAATTCTAAGCAAACCGTGCCCCAGAATTTCGACTTAGCTCAAGTGCTACCGCTCTATGTATCTCCTCCACCAGAGCCCAAGCCTTCCTTTAATACTTTTCTCGTTGAACAATCAACGGCTAAGATTAGAAAATACTTCATCTGTGTCACTTAAAACATTCTCACTCACATGTTTTAATTAATTCAATTTAATTATTTAATTTCCCAAAGTTAGACTTATCGTCTCCATTAAAATAATTAATTATTTGTATAACTTTCACACAAGGTGAAATTTCTCCAAACGATTTATGGGTCTTGGAGATCTCATGTGTCTTTGCCCCTCCACAAAGTTTCGGAGCTAGAGCACATCCGATGCTACCTAAAAATCAGCACCATCGCTGTGCAGCACTAGGGACAACACAACCACCTTGGGGTTTCTTCATTCTGCTACTGGATCAGCTGAAATATCTGTCTCCAGATAGAGGTACTTCTGTCAAGGATTTTCTCTATTGGATGAGCCGGATTTTGGCACCCTAGATTGCAGTCAAAAATCTGCATAATAATATAAACACTCAAAATTGTTGCACCGGTTTTCCCCCATTGGGTTTTTCCAGGCACAATTGTCCAAAAATAAGTGTGTCCTTTGTCTAAATGCTTCATTTATTTTGCAATGCTTGATCTGTATAGTTGTGTAGGTTGCAATGTATTTACATTAATATTTTCTTGATGTATTCAGAAAATAACTTGTTAATTTAATGAAAACAAGTAGGTAATGTAAATCGGATTTCTGCAACCTAGATTCAAAAAATTTCACAGTGTGTTGATGTCTATTTCCCGAAGTAGGGAGGGTGGCATTGGTCATAGAGCTCTAACCTTGCATTACGCAGATGGATTCTTGGGTTAATGGTTAGCAAGTAAGCCTGATGGTACCTAGAGTGGTTGAAAGCTTGACTCCATCTTAGTCCCACCTAAATAGATTGTGGGTGCCTAAACTCTTCATTGACCTGGATAGATTTCCCTGATCAAGGATCTAGTCCATGCCACTCTAGGTGCCTAATGTCTTAGTGGACTTGGATAGATTGCCCTGGTCAAGAATCTAGTCTATGGCACTGCGGGTGCCTAAACTCTTCGTGGACATGGATAAACTGCCCTAGTCAGGAATCTAGTCTGTGGCACTGTGGTGCCTAAAATCTTCATAGTTCATGTGTTTTAAGATCTTGCATGTGCTTGTGAAAATTCCTAGATATGGAATCCTACTACGACAACTGATGAGAAATATTCTACTTGTTAATTACTTGAACAAGTTATTTATTTATTTTTTTACGGTAAATACTGAAACCCATACACTACAGCCTTCACAAAATTAAACTACAGAAAATAAATGTGAAAAAACAAGATCTAAGCAAGTATAAATCGTGGACACATGACACCGTTTCTTTTGGACTAATCTGCCCAGAAAAACCTAATGTGGAAAAACCAGTGCAATAGCTAAGGGTTTCTTTATTATACAGTAATTTTGAATACAATCTGGGATGCCTTGTTGGAAATCCGTACAGAATCTGACTGACAAAGAGCTACTAAGATTACCTCACACTGACACTAGAAGATCAAACTGGCCAAACCCCGAATTGACAAGCCCTCCACTGCCTGCAAAGTCTGTGTACCACTATGTGTGGGGACTGTGTCACTATTGCTGGTTGGCTCTTCTATTGGCTGGACCTAACCCTCTGGCCTCTCCCGGTCTCACACCCGAGCTCTCTAGTACTAGATCTGACTGATCCTCAACTGAATCGTGAACTTCCTCAAGGCTACTGTGGTGCCTCCGCTGGCTCTGCGTAACTGCTACATTGCCTCTGGGTAATACTCTCTGCCTTCTCTACAGTGTATTCCAGGCTCAAGAAAATTTCCAACCAGCAGTTATCATTGCCCCTCCCTGCAAAAAACTGCAAGAAATTTGATCTCTAAATTTTCACTCCCGATCTATCTTCCAAATGATCCATCAAGTCCTTATAATCTTCTTGTTGAGACTTCAACGACTGAGATTTACTTCTCCTACTTGATTTACTTCTCCTACTTGTGATTTAATTATACAAGTTATTTTCAGAAAATATCGAAGTAAACACAACTAGCACCCTACACACATACAAATGATTTATTGAATAATACATTTACTCGACAAAGTGACACAAATTTTTCGGACAAATGTCCCTGGAAAAACCCAATGCGGTTAAATCAGTGCAGCAGATATGAGGGTTTATTATTATTAAGTAGAATCTGAGTACAACAAATCTGGGCACCTTCCTGGTTGACCCGACAGAGAAAAAATAGATCTGTAGCAATACCTGTTGTTCTGGAGACTGAAGACTGGACTCATTCACACCCTCAAAGGGAATTTTCAAAACTCAGCCCTATTCTGCCTATAGAAACCCCAGCGCTGCCCTGAAGCTGCATGCGTCAATCCTGCTAGTCTCTGAGTGGCCCTGCGCTGCTCAGAAGGGGACTGGGTAACCCCAAACTTGTTGACACTGTCCTTACGTTGCCCTAGATGGCCTCTACATAACCCTGAAGGCCTCCTGTTGCCTCAGCGCTGCTCTTTCTAGGCCTGCGTAACGGCTAAAACCCTCTGCACTGCGCAGCTTCTGCGTAGCCTCTGCTTCCTCTGCGCTGCTCCTAGTTGTTGCTTCTCTGCCTCTTGCTGATTCTTGGCTCTGGGATCAGATCATCCCCTTAGCCAATACTACCTCTCGTTGTAGCTGAAACACTTCTGGAAGTTCTTAGCAAACCCGCCCTAGAATTCCAGCTCTGCCTCTGTGTGTGCGTCTCGAACTGACTGTCAAGCCTTTCTCTTATACTTTTTCGTTGAGACATCAACGGTCGTGATTTAATCTCTTATCGACGGCTTAGATTAAAAGACTGCTTGAGCCGCGTCACTTAGAACATTTCATCACATGTGTTTAATTAATTCACTTTAATTTTTCTAATTCCCTTAGTTAAACATAGGGTCCTCATTAAAAAAAGTAATTATTTCAATATCGCACACATTAGATGAAATTTCTCCAAACACTTTCTGGGTTTTGGAGGTCTTGTGTGTCTTAGACCCTCCACAAAATTTCACGACTAGAGCACACTCGATGCTACCCCAACACTCAAAACCTCAGCACTCCCTCTTAGCACGGAGTGTGCTCTAGTGATGCATCCACAACATGTATCACAAGATCTCGATATTGGTCTTTGCGTTGTTGATACTTGACTTGTTTCCCTTTATCCATTGCGTTGTTGCTTTCTATATTGTTTCCCATGTCACTACCACTAACACTGCTACATTTGTACCGCATCTCCCTCTCAAATTGTTGCATCATGTTGCCCATAACACTGCCACTACTAACTTCTGCACTGCAACTCAGTTGCTGAGAAGTAAGCAACTGAAAGACCCCGCCCAATCGTTGACAGACAAGTCAAGTTGCAACTCATCATTGAATCATCCTTGGTTGTTGATTTGCGCTATCCTTCCGAAGCCACTACAGCTCTGCACTGCGTGAGAACTGCCTCTTTGCGCTGTTGAGTCCCATCAGCCTCTGCACTGCTACCTCTACGTTGTTGTTGCCTCTACACTATGTTGCTCTCTCTACAGTACCTAAGAATTTCCCTCTGCTTCGCTATGATCTTCTGCAACCACCTCTCCACTTGCCCCGCTACCATCTTAAGGCTCTTGTAGCTCGTATGTGATCCAAGAGTTGGGCTACTCAAGGATCCTGCCTTCTCATCTGTAGCTGCTCTACAGATCCATATCACCCCACTTACGTGGCTCATGAGCACACATGGCTACGTCATCATAACTCCCATCGTCCTTTGTTGCTGCAACCTTGGAATCTGAAGTTCCTTTGTCCTTTTTCTTAGGACAAGTGTTGGCGAAGTTTCCAAGCTCGCCACAATTAAAGCACTGAACCTTGGATAGGTCTCTCTTCTTCTTCCCTTGTTGCCTTTGTTCCTTCGATGCAAGGGTTGCATCATCTTCCTCTTCTTTCTTCACCTTGACAGTTTTGCTAATGTTGTTTTGCCTCTTGGTGAACCTCCTGATTTCCTCCTGATGGAGGATTGCAAACATGTCTGCCCAAGATGGTAATGTTGCCCTGCCCAGTATGCACTGGACAAACGTTTCCCACTCCTCAGTGACTGCATTCAGGGCAGTCCTTACCAAGAGCCCTTCATCCGAAGTCACACCTATGGCAATCAGTTGATCCCAGATAGTCTGAATTCAGAAAAGGAAGGGATCTATCTCCTCACCCTTCTACATCTAGAACAGCCGCATCTAATTCTCTAGAAGCATTTTCCTTTGAACGGAGCTTCCCTGATACATCGTCTCCAAAGCAATCCACATCTCATTTGTCGTTTTCCTCCCAGAAATATGTGGCACGACACGACCTTTAACTCCATCCATAATCAAACGCTTAGCTCGTACTTGATTTTCATTGAATTTCTTCAGAGGATCAAGATCGGTCCACTGAGCTAGGACATACCTGCAGTTCTGGAGACTAGATACTGGACTTATTCACAACCTCAAACGAGATTTACAGAAATCAACCTTGTTATGCCTCTAGAAACTCTAGCGTTGCCCTAAAGTTGCTTGCGCCAATCCTGCTAGCCTCTGCGTGCCTCTGCGTTACTCAGAAGAGAACTGTGTAACCCCAGACTAGCTGACGCGGTCCTTACACTACCCTAGATAGCCTCTGTGTAACCCTGAAGGCCTCATGTTGCCTCAACGTTGCCCTTTTTGGGCCTGCGTAGCAACTGAAACCCTGTGCGCTATGCAGCTGTTGTGTAGCCTCTGCTTCCTCTGCGTTGCTCCTGGTTGTTGCTTCTCTACCTCTTGCATTGCCAAGGAGTTCGATTCTGTACATCCACTCGATGCCACCCTCCCTACCAGACATTGGCACAAAGTGACGGCCTGATGACTTTCCAGGAAATGTTTCACTCAGAAAGCCTCAATACCCCTTGATCCAGCAGATCAAGGATAACAAATCTCTCCCATTCAAGTTGATTGGTAACCAGCATGCTATCAAATCCTTCGAGATATTCACTTGTACAAACACAGCCCCAATCAGCAATATACTTTCAAATACATATTCAAAACAAACCTTTGGGGTTTCGATGTTGCCCTTCAACTAATCTTAGTAGGACTATCAGTTGAATCTTTGAGAGAAGATTCCTATCCCTACTTCACATGTAGCAACATTTCTTCCAGCACATATTCTCCAATCAATACTTATGTTGTTCCCTACCTCTTAACTAGGGAGAGTTCCTTTTATCCAGGCTCCCTCTTAATGTGGGGAGGTATAACTTCTTCTTTCGATGTTGGAGAATCTTCCATGGCTTTCTTCCTTTTTATCATATTAACTTCTCTTACAGATTTCTTCACCAATATGATGTACCTACATGACTTAGATAGCAAGTACAACCAATTCTATAGAAGCATGAAGTTAGTCATAACAAAACTTTACAGTAGCAGAAGCATTTAGATTTTTCTTAATCAACAAAAGACTATACTTCAATACTTCAATCATCTAGCCCAAGATTGATACAAACCCTGAATCACATCAGCAATTCAATCAAGATGAAAGAAGAATGGTTTTGTCATATAGCGATCCCTAGAAATAAGTCAAAAGAAAAATAAAGGTATCTAATAATTTTCAGAATCCATATGATAGACTATCTACTAGGGTTCTACGTAAACCCTGGATTTCACTCAATCAAGGCAAATTCAACATCAATTGCTTTTACCAGGGTTTGATGTAAGCCTTAGATTTCAATCATAACAAACACATCATAAATAACTTCTACTAAGGTTTGATGTTAACCTTAGATTTTCCATCTATAAATTCTCAACAAACATTATATAGATCAGATGAATACACATACTAGAGAATTTAATCATTACTAGGGCATATATGTAAAACCCTAGACTCTTCAATCATTATCATAGACCTCCAAACTTTGACTAGAGCTTGATTCCAAACCATAGAACTTATAACTATTAGAAATTTGGTCAACACATATATCTAGGAGATTTTCATCATGTACAGGCATATCATATGATTAGACAATATTTAATATATCAGACATACATCGACCTAGACAAAGCTAGGGTTATATTCCTACGACTTTTCATAACAAGGATTTTGCTTGTAGACCTAACCAAAACATAGGGTTTCGGCTCATGTCAAAGCAAACCCTTATTCTATCAAGACTTCAAAGGTTCAAGATTTCGAACAGCATCATTTCAACCCTAATTAGTTAGAGCTTCCATGATCATATCAAAATCCCAAACACGACATTATCAATATATTAACCAAAATGGCAATTTCTTCATCAATATCCCTAAGTAGGTTTAGGGTTTCACACATTATCAACATACCCTTAGGTTAGGGTTTCCAAGGAACCTTTTTAGGGTTCTATTTATGCAAACAATTTGAGGTATATAAGGTGGGTAGATTCATCAAATGATGAATCATCCCAAACAAGAATGTTTTAAGATTCATGAGAGCTAGACACAGCAACAGTTAGTAATGTAGAATGGATATACCAAAAAGGAATAACAAGACTTTACAATCTAAGACATGCCTTTGATTCTTCGACAAACCTTTTTGGTTCCAGTGCTTTGTCTAGTGAGGGCTTCCTTCTTAATCCTTCACAAACCTTTTTGGTTCCAGTGCTTTGTCTATTGAGGGCTTCCTTTTTAATCCTTGACAAACCATTTTGGTTCCAGTGCTTTGTCTGGTGAGGGCTTCCTTCTTAATCTTGAGGGCCTTCTTCCATAATTCTTGAGCAGGTTAATTCCTAAACAAAGAAATAGAGGTAAACAAGTGATTAGTATTTAATATGATCAAATTTTTAAATAAGTACATGAAAACAAATAGAGAGAGAATGAGATACTTATCTTGAGGAGTTGTTGAGGGCTTCCTCCAAAGCTTTGAAGGAAACCTAAATACTTATGAAACAAGAAAAATGACTTTCCAAAAAGATGTTAAACCTATAACTAAACATAAAATATACAAATGAAATATCTAAAGCTAGGAGCAAGGTGCTTAGTAATGTAAGTCCCTTATGTCACTCTCTTCGAGCTTTGCTCTCTTGGGAGAGGATACTTCTTCAGCCACATTTGCTCTATCCCTTTTCTTACTTCTACGATTGTCAGGACACTCACTTCTATAATGCCCCATTTCGTAACAATGATAGCATTCAATTTTGGACATATCAACCTTCTTCCTTGGCCGGTTCTTCTTGAAGTTTCCGTTGTGATTGTTGATTTTTGGTAGCATCGGGTGTGCTCTACCCTTGAGATTTTGCAGAGAGGCTAAGACACATATATTCTCCAAAACCCATAAATCATTTGGGAAAATTCCACCTAGAGATGATTTAATTAAAATAATTAATCATTTTTTAACATATTCCTATGTCTAAACTTAGGAAATGTGATTAGTTAAAGTGTATTAATTAAATCTGGTGAGAATATTCTAGATGAAGACGAAGATCGAGTCCATGCTAATCTTAGCCATCGATTATGTTTCAATCTTGGTCATTGATCTCTCAACGAGAGATTATAAGAAGGAACTTGATGGGCATTTGGAGAACACACCAGCGCAGATACTCAGTTACCCAAGCAAATCGATTTTCTCAATGGCTGAAGTTCGGCGAGAGAAAAATGAATGAGAGGGTCAGTTGCAAGTGGTAGAGAGAGGGACCAGCAATAGTTCGAGTGTGTGGGGATAGTCTAGAAGGGGTAGCGCAGAGGAGGGATGCAGATCACCACCACAGAGGCAGTGACGCAAGCACTGTGCAATCACTACCCAAAGGGTGACGTAGTGAGGTCAACGTAAGGACAGAAGGTCCTCCTAGGAATCAGAAAAACATTGTCGATTGTGAGAAATTCACAGTAAATTTCTCTCAGTGTTTCTCCTTCTATTTTGCTATCTGGTATCTTGTACATGAATTATTGTTGACGATTAATAAAGTAAGAAGAAATCTTTCGGTAAAAATCACATTAACATGAACAAAGTCGACACGTTTCAAACCAACCAGTGTGGTTCATCATCAGGACTAGGTGAGAGATCAGATCAATCATTAAGTTTAAATAGATGTAGGAGAGGCAAAGAAAACCGTTAAAAACAGCGAGTTTGACTACAAAATCAAAAACGGTTAGTTCTATTAATTAAAAAATAATAAAAAACGGCTAGTTTGAATATTCAAATCAAAAGCTTAAAAAAAAATAAAAATAAATAATAATTTTATTAATTGATTATACAAATATTATTTTATTATAATTATATATTAATTTATGAAAATCTATAGAAAAAAAATAAATTAAATTAAATCAAATCAGATAAAATAAAAAATAAACAAATTAAATATATATATATATATAAATAAAAAATAAATAAATAAATAATAAAAAATATAAAAAATATAAAAAATATAAAATATAAAATATAAAATATAAAAAAATAAATAAATAAAATAAAATAAAATACAATCAATAAATAAATAAATAATTAAACATTAATCATAATAATAATAAATAAAATTATAAAAATAATAATAAAAATATAAAAATAAAAATAGTTCCATTAATTTACAAATTTAATTACAAAATGAAACGGCTAGTTTGAATATTCAAATTAATCGTTTAATTAAAAATTATTATTATAAATAACAAATTTTATTTTTATTAATATTGTTAATTGATTTTTCAAAATACAAATATTATTTAATTATAATTATATATTATTATATTAAAATTCTATTAAAAAAAAAAAAAAGAGCGCTTAAGAATATAACGCAGAGATCCAACACCTGCTTATATTCCAACCAACATCTCTATTGAGATTTATGGGCCTTTTTTCAATTTCAAGGGCCTCTCTTAACTTACAATGATGAAAATGATCAATCCTGGCTAAGACCTTAGCCTCTTCAATGCAAAATGATGGTTAGTTTTTTCCACATGTTCAGCTAGGGCAGAGGTGCGGGACCTGCCATGTCTAAGGTCGGCTGCATGTTCACATATCCTTTGGCTAATGGACCTACCCGTTTCACCAACGTAAGGCATCCCACATGAACAAGGAATAAGATAGACCCCTTTTCCATCCCTAGGGTTCACAGGATCTTTAACTGAGTTAAGAGAGCTGCGAATTGTGTTAAGGGGTTTGAAGGAAGAGGAATCCCTATGCTTCCTAAGAATTCTAGCAATCCTATTAGTGGTACCCTGAATGAAAGGAAGCCTTACATTGCAGGACCATTGATTAGGATTTTTATTATTAACCATGGAACCTCTTTCAGCTTTAAGAAAAGCTTTAAGTCCTTGAGACTTACTATAACCATTAGAACAAAAAACATCAAGGAGATGGGTCTTTTCTCCCTCAAAGTGAGACTCATCCGAGATTCTCAACGCCCTAGTGGCTAAGGTGTTGAGGACGCCTAACTTTTGAGCAGGGAAATGATGCGAATCAGCCCGAAGATATTGTTCAGTATGGGTTTTTTTACGAAAAAACTGATGAGAGAAAGAACAGTCAACTTTCCTACAGATAAGAACATCAAGGAAACGAAGGCTCCCATCCGCCTCATAATGAGGAAGACGGATTTCGAAAGCATCGTGCAAGCAAAAATTCGAAACCCTAGAGGAGTCGCGGAGTTCATAGCCAAGAGGGCAAATTTTGGGGAAAATTATTTCTCTAAGTGAGTCGACGGAGAATATGTAATATTCCTAATTAGCAATGGCTAATTGGAATATTCAATTTTGCTCAATTTTGCCTTCTATAGTTTATTTATAAATAAAAAGATGAGTAAAGGGGGATATAACTCACTTTGGGAATAAAGTCACTCCCTAGTAGCACAACGTTGTAACTTAAAGGGAGCCAAGGGGGGGCCAAGGACCACGTAGAGAGGGGGCCCATGTATGCACTAGGAGGGACTGCGCAAATGGAGAGGAGCACGTGGCAAGAGAGAGGCTACGTTGAGGAGATGGGCCTTACGGTTTTGAGAGAGGCCAACGTTATAAGAGAGGGAGGAGCCTCCTCATTTGATCATTCGATTTTATGCATTTGCGCTAGTCACTTCGACTTCTTGAGCACGCTGGCTGTTTAGCCTGTCTACAACACTGTTTAGTGCATTGAGTGTCTCCGATCGGAGATCTCACTCTTAGCACCGGGGGACTTCGAGTGTCTGCTTGGGCAAGGTAGTTTCATCATCATTTTGTGGGAGAATTGGTGTTTGGGTTTTTCTATGGAGCTGGGCATTCAAAGACTGCGCAGTCCTGAGAGGGAGGACGCAGTCCATTCTAGGGGATCTCTGAATTGAGTTTCTTGCAGGGGTTTTGAGCTTGGAGATTGAGCAAGGGATCAGCCCTTGCCTGTTGGAGGATTTTGGTGGAGTTTGAGGCTGCATTTCAGTGGTTTCTATTCAGCCTCTGCACAGAGCCTTGGAGGACAGCGTAATTTCCCAAGGGGGTGATTTTCGAGGGCCATCCATTTCAGATACGATTTCTGGGTTTTGCTGTGATGGTGAGTAGAGGTGGATTCCAGATTTTCGGCTCATTCCGGCAAGGGGATCAGCCCCAAATCATCAGTTCATTTCAACAGTAGCAGCTACACGGCAGTTTTCCGGCAGCTGGGACGCAGTTCAGAGAGCAGCCATTTCTTGGACATTCTGAGAGTATTTCTTCACTTTCCTTGAGCAAGTCTAGGTGCCATCACTCTGATCACCTATTGTACTTCATTATATTTCTCAGTATAATAAAATGGCTAAGCATTCTCTCTCTATATTTCTGGGGCATTTGTCATACATTCTATCTATGTTATTGTATGTCTGCTTTACTGTTATTTTTATATATCTTCGGGCATTATAGTTCTATACCACTTGGTGTGTTTTCCTCATACTCTTAGACAGAGTCTGGAAAGGGCCAGGTAGCCTCCAGATCTCACCCTCTTCTCAGAGGTGAAATATCTGGTAAACGCCCTCCCAGTCCATCTCTGGTTGGAGTTTGCTTGTCTTTTAGAGATATCCCCAAAACGGGATATTACAGAATAACATTTTCCAAATCGAGATTTGATAGAGGCAGAGGGAGCAACATAGCAGTTTCCACGAATAACTGATTTCACGCTTGGACGCAGTAGTGTGAAGCTGAGAAATCAGCTTTGGGAAGGAAAACTAGCACTGAAAAATTATGGATAGCCAAGAAGCCTCAGAATTATCTTCGAGGTTGGATGATGACTTTGTGTGTCTATCAAGTTCGGCATCAGGTGGTATCTAGTATAATGATAACAAAGCTTCAGCTCACATGACTGGAGTAAGAGAATGTTTCTCTAGCTATCAAGAAGAACAAATGGACTCCCAGATCACTATGGGCAACTGAACTAAGTGTTCTCCAGTAAGGAGAGGCACCATAGATTTTCAGACGGAAGCAGGAACCAACATTAGAACCACTAATTTAATGCATGTGCCAGGATTGGGTATGTACCTAATTTCAGTGTCCCGATTGCAAGATAAGGGGTATGATGTATACTTCGTGGGAAAGAAGATATATGTCAAGCATCCCAACAGGAAGAAGATGAGACATATTGGAGCTCGAAGCAACAAGCTATATAAGTTTCAAATCAACTATCCAATGGCATTGATATGCAATGATAACAGCAGTGGGAAGGAGCTTAACGAACTATGGCACAGGAGGATGGGACACTTGCACCATCGAGCACATAGAATTCTCACAGAGATTGTAGCAGGAGTTCTAGTTCTCAGCACCGAGCACAATGATGTATGTCGAGGATGCGTACTTGGAAAGTATGCAAAATCAGTATTTCCAGGAGTGACAGCAGAGCCTGTTGTCGCAGAGATTGTCTAGGCACCGCGACAACGGCTCAGATCGGGGGTTGTCACCCTGATCCCCAATCTCTCTATCTAAGCCGTCTCCTTGCAAGCTAAGGGAGGTAGACCCTATTGTAAATGAAGAAAAAAAATCTAGGAGACACAGCTAAAACACCAAATACTTGATAAAATTAACAAGATTTCATGGATTGATTATGTTAAGACCAGTGCCTTGTGGAGTCAAACAAGATCCCATTATGCAATTAAAGATAAGTATTGAATGTATAACTGCTGCCAAAAGACCACAATGATATTCAATAGAAAGTGCCACGATCCTTCATTAAGATACTGAAGCAAAGCTATCATGAAACAATCATTAAAATAAATGCCAAATGCTTGAAATATTTCCGAAATTATGATATTTCGATATAACCCAGTTCGAAAATTAAAATACTCCACAGTCAAACTTCAAATAAAAATTTGAGGCTCATTTGACCATAAAGAAAATTTTTGAAATTTTTTATGTTTTTGTATTTTCTAGATTTTTAGAGTTTTTGGAATTTTTTTATTTTTTATTAATTTTTTTTTAAATTTAAGACAAATTAAACAAAATCTATAACTTACAAAAAATCTAAATCCTAAAGTTAGATTTAAAACTAATTAAAAAGATCTAAGCTAAAAACCAAAATCTAATTAAAAGGGTTAAAAACTAAACTAAACAAATCAAGTTAAATAAAACTACATCTAACAAAATCTAACTAAAATGAAAATTAAAAAATTCACACAAATAAAAACCAAATCGAATTAAAGCTAAACTATACAAGCTCTAAAACTACGGTTAAACTAAAATTGAAATCTATTCACACATACCTAGAATAATAATAAAAATCGAAATTAGAACTTACGCTAATGCTAACCGAACTAATCAAAATTGAATCAAAAATAAATCTAAACTAAGATCAAAACGTATAAAAAAAATGAATCCGCATAAAAATGTCAAACGCATGCGTAAGATATTTTGTTTTGTTTTGCAATACGCTTTAATGGTTTTTCTTGCAGGTCGAAGGGAAGGTTGATGCGGAAGCCAGAGGCACGACAGCGGCACGATGGACAATGAAGAGATGAAGCTCGGACGACAATGGGGAAGACGTGCAATGGTTTTGCAGCAATGAGAGCAGATGCAAGCGTCAGTGAAAAAGGCGGACGATGGCAAGGGCAGATGTTTTGACAGGCAGAGAAGAGAATAGACGGACAGGCAAGGAAATGATAGTCGACGGTAGAGACACGATGGCAAGAAAAATGCGTAAAGAGGAAAATGTAATGCAGAAGAGGCAGCAAACAGGAAGAAGAGAAGACGGGTAGGGAAGAAGTGAAGGATTGTAACTTGGACGGGGGGAGGAGAGGCCAAGCTCGATGGAAGGGTAAGAGATATGGAGCGTATGAAGAACAAAGGGAAGAATGCAGCAATCAAAAAAAAAAAAAAACAGTACAGTCAAAACGCCCAGCAACTTAGAATTTCTTCAGTTTAAGCTCAGATTTTTATGATGTTGGCTTAACTGTGTTTGAAACCTTCTCCCTGGCAGCACAATTACGCCCAGATCTGAAAATATATTTAAAAATAAATAAAAAATAAAAAAGAGATCCTAAAAGATTTTCTGATAAACCTCCTGCAATCCTGCAAAAAATCCAACAGAACGAAAACTGCATACAAATTTACAAGGCTAATTTACAATTTAGAAAGCCCTCATAGCCAGATTTGAACCCTTTTAGCACAGTTTTCAGAGATTTAAAATTTTTAGGAGAGGATCAAGCCTTAAAACCCTGTAAAAAACACAAATTTCGTAAGATAGACTTGGAATTTAACAAATAATGAGCTTTTCAAATTTATGTTATATGAGAGTTCGCTGGTCCAACCGAAGACTTCCCCAGACGCTCAATTTTAAAAAAAAAATCCTTGCACACTTAGATCTGAACCTTAGATCGATAGAGATTTAAGAAAATAAGATGAAATCCTTCAGAAAAATAAAAATGTCATTTTATTAATCCAGAAAACTGCACAAAATACATGTATACAGATTAATCCATGAAGGCCATCAACCATAAAAATTCCAAACAAAGTAGAAGAGTTTAGAGACAATTCACCACATAGATCCAAGAAGGAACATCAAAATTTGTAACCCCAAAGTCTTTATGCTTTATTTGTAATATCCCTTTTTGGGGGATATCTCTAAAGCACAGCAAACTCTAACCAGAGATGGACTGGGAGGGCGTTTACCAGATATTTCATCTCTGAGAAGACGGTGAGATCTGGAGGCTACCTGGCCCTTTCCAGACTCTGTCTAAGAGTATGAGGAAAAACACACGAAGTGGTATAGAACTATAATGCCCGAAGATATAAAAATAACAGTAATGCAGACATACAATAGCATAGATAACATGTGTAACAAATGCTCCAGAAATAGAGAGAGAATGCCAAGCCATTTTATTATACTGAGAAATATAATGAAGTACAATAGGTGATCAAAGTGATGGCACCTAGACATGCTCAAGGTAAGTGAAGAAATACTCTCAGAATAACCAAGAATAGGTTGCTCTCTGAACTGCGTCCCAGCTACTGGAAAACTGTCGTGAGACCTACTGCTGAAATGAACTGATGACTAGGGGCTGTTCCCCTTGCCGGAATGAGCTGAAAATCTGGAATCCACCTCTACTCACCAATCTCGGCAAAACCCAGAAATCATGTAAGAAATGGCTGACCCCCAAAAAACACCCCCTTGGAGAATTACGCTGGCCTCCAAGGCTCTGCGCAGAGGCTGAATAGGAATGAATGAAATTACGGCCTCAAACTCCACCAAAATCCTCCCAAAGGCAAAGGCTGATCCTCTGCTCAATCTCCCGGCTCAAAACCCTTGCAAGAATCCCAATCCAGAGCTCCTCCTGGATGGACTGCGTCCTCCCTCTCAATGACTGCGCAGTCTCTCTGAATGCACGGCTCCGCAATGAAAACAAAACACCAATCCTCCTGCAAAATGCTGAACAAACTACCTTGCCCGAGCAGGCACTCGAAGTCCCCCAAGGCTAAGGGCGAGATCTCCGATCGGAGACACTCAACGCACTAAACAGTGTTGCAGACAAGCTAAACAGCCAGCGTGCTCAAGAAGTCAAAACAACCAGCTCAATATCATCAACAACGAATGATCAAAATGAGGGGGCTCTCCTCTCTATATAGCGTTGGCCCCTCTCAACCCTAATGCTCACCTCCTCCAATGTTGCCATGTGCCCCATCATGGCCTGTGCAGTACCTCCATGTGTCTGCATGGGCTCCCCCTCTGCGTGGTCTCTTGGCCGCCCTTGACTCACTTAAGTTACAACGTTGTGCTACTAGGGAGCGAGCTTTGATTTCTAAAGTGAGTTATGTCCCCTCTACTCACTTTTTATTCATAAATAAACTATAGAAAGCAAAATTGAGCAAAATTTAATATTCCAATTAGCCATTGCTAATTAGGAAAATTACATTATTCCTCAAAAATTTACAAGAGCTTCTAAGAACAAGTGCACAATCCTAAGATCGGATGACTCAAGACTGACAAAGACCTTTTTAATTTATAGGACAAAATCTCCAACGGCTAATTCGGTTGATCCATGTCAAAATAATCTCGACCGTCGATAAAATTTGATCATCTTTTAATCTGGACGGTCGAAGTTACAATTTTGAGGAAAAAACGAATTTATGATTTAAATCCATTTTAATTAACTCAAAAAAACTATTTTTGAGTTAATTACTCCAAAATTTTGACTTTGACTTAACCACCTAGGCCCAAGGGTCCAAAATTTCTTAAAATTCTCAAAATTCCCTTGACTTGGGGCCTTTAAAAAATCATTTTTTAAGGACCAACGAATTTTGCCTTTAAAGAATTTTATCCTAACTTATGACCCTAAATTAATTAAAATTCTGGCTTTTGATTTTTTAATTAATTCACTGAGAGGGGATTTTAATTATTTTTCCAACCCTCTTTACATCGGATAATACATTTAGACACATGAAGGGTGAATACCCATTCGTATAGACCCTCAAATAGATACCCAATTCTGCGACTCAAAACATGATCTAGTAGACCAAGTTGCTCAAACTACTTTTACAAGGACTCGATAGAAAACACTAGGACTCACTTAGCATGCTGATGACAAAATTCACCCTAGCTTTGGGGTGAGGCTAGAGGAAAAAACTTTGTCGATCACTTACGTGAATCAGTGAGACAAAAAACCTCCTAGGATAGAAATCATCACCAACATACTAGGCTTACCTAGGTTGTTACATACATTGACGGTCTTACTTAGATCATTTACATGATTATATGCAGAATGGGTTTACATTATTCATAAAACTGTCGACTGATGATGGAATCTCAATGGCACGACCACGTTGAACATGACTAATCCCATTTGAAAAAATGGGGGTGTACTGCTATGGGATAGTTGACAAAGTGTGGTCAACAGAGCCAATGGAATGTTGGAATTGATACACTCAGATATTTGCGGCCCTATGTCCACCAGACCTAGACCTATTTCTTAAAGACCAAGGATGAGGTCTTTCATATGTTTTGAGAGTTCAAGGATCTCGTAGAAAACATGACAGGGAAAAAGATCAATGTACTACGTTCAGATAATTGTGGAGAGTCCACGGACAAAGACTTCACATATTTCTGCGCCAAGGAAAGCATCAAAAGGGAGTGGATAACTCCCTACAATCCACATCAGAATGGAGTAGCGGAACGAAAGAACAAAATGATAGTCGAGGCAGCAAAAGCAATGTTGTATGATCAGGATTTGCTTAGAATTTTATGGGTAGACGCATGCAACACAACAGTGTACATTCTAAACAGCACCTCACAGAGCATTGGGGAAAAGGACGCCAAAGGGAGTCTTCACCGAGAATAAACTTAAGGTAGGTCATCTAAGGATATTCGGGAGTGTCGCCTACTGTCACATTCCAGATGAGAAACGCAGTAAGTTAGATCAAACTACAGAATAGGGGTTTCTCGTGGGATATAGCGAGACCTCAAAGGCATACAGGATCTACATTCCTAGCAATAGGAATATTGTAGTAAGACGAGATTTAAAGTTCATGGAAGACAAAGCTTTCAGAAGATCTCGAGAGATGCTTGCAGAAAATTAGTGAGCAAATGTTTTGTTAGTCCAACAACAGCAGGGACAGTAGGTTGAACAAGCAGGGCGACAGTCACAGGGTTCGAGTACAGTGACCAGTACCAGCATGTCCTCAAGAGTAGGAGATCCAGGGAGTTCTCAGCAGACGGAGCAGCAGGAACAAGTGGAGGAACATATTGGACCTGCCAAAACCAATGGCAGAAACAGTAGATAAGTGTGTCATACCTTGAAGGACGCAGCAAAGTTTGTGGGAGATCCTAGAAACGACCAGAGGCAGCGCTCACAACCTAACAGATATCAAGCCTTGGTGGCTCACATTGCAAAACCCTCCAGTTTTCAAGAAGTCGCACAGCATCAGGTGTGGGTGGATGCCATGGTAGAAGAGTACAGTTCTATCATGACAAATGATGTATGGGAGGTGTTGCTTAGACCAGAATACAAATCAGCGGTGGGTTCCAGATGGATCTACAAGATCAAGAATGTTGCAGATGGCAGTACAGAGAAGTATAAGACTAGGTTCGTGGCAAAGGGGTATGCACAAAAAGAAGGGATAGACTATGAGGAAACCTTCACCCCAGTCACTAGATATACCTCTATCATGTCAAAAATTCTTTATCTAACAAACCCTACTTCTAAACATTGATTTACTTCTCCTGCTTAATTAATTATACAAGTTATTAATCTGAATATTCTGAAAAACAGCGAAGTAAACACAAATAGCAGCCTACACATAAAGATCATTTACTGAAAAGCACGCTCATATGACAAAACGATGCCGATTTTTCAGACAAATGTCCCCGAAAAAACCAAATGCGAGAAAACCGATGCAGCTAGCTCTAGAGGGTTTTACTATTAAGCAGATTTTGAATACAACAATTTCGAGGCACCAAACATGATTAGCCCTACAGAGAAAATCACAGTAGTTATACCTCTTTCTCCCGAAGACAGAAAATATGGTTGATTCACACCCTCAAACGGGATTTACAGAACTCGAGCCTTTTCTGGCCCACCAGAAACCCCAGCGCTGCTCCTCAACCCTCTGCGTTGCTCTGGAAGGGCATGTGTCACCCCTGAAGAGTTTATGTTGCCCCTACACTGGCCTGACTGGGCCTGCGTCAACCTTGCGTGGCTCATGCTGCCTTTGCGTGGCCTCAGCTGAACTGTGTGGCTCTGGCTTACCTCTACGTTGCCTAGTATGCTACCTCTCTGTCGTTGTTGTACTCTTGGCCTGGGATCAGATCATCCCCTTGCCAATACTGCCCCTCTCTGCACTGCAAACTCTTCCTGAAATTCTTAGCAAACCACGCCCTAGAATTTCAGCTTAGCTTGAGTGCTCCGCCAATGTGTGTGTTCTTCAACTGACCCCAAGCCCTTCCCTTATACTTTTCCCGTTGGCAAACAACGAAGTAAACACAAATAGCAGCCTACACATACAGATCATTTACTGAATAGCACGCTCGTATGACAAAGTGACATGGATTTTTTGGACAAATGTCCCCGGAAAAACCCAATGCGGGAAAACCAGTGCAGCTAGCTCTGAAGGGTTTTATTATTATGGAGAATTTGAATACAACAATTTCTGGGCACCAAACATGGTTGGCCCTACAGAGAAAATCATGGCAACAATACCTCTTTCACTCGGAAGGCAGAAAATATGGCTGATTCACACCCTCAAACGAGATTTACAGAACTCGAGCCCTTTCTGGCCCACTGGAAACCCCAGCGCTACTCCTCCGTCCTCTGTGTCAACCTGACTGGCCTGCGTCAGCCTCTGCGCTGCTCTAGAAGGCCCTGCGTCACCCCTGAAAGGCTTATGCTGCCCCTGCGCTGCCCTGACTAGGCATGCGTTAGCCTTGCGTGGCTCCTGCTGCCTCCGCACTGCTTCTATGTGGCCTCTGCTAGACTGTGTGGCTCTATCTTGCCTCTGTGTTGCTTGGTATGCTGCCTCTTTGTCGTTGTTGTACACTTGGCCTGGAATCAGATCATCCCCTTGCCAATACTGCCCCTCGCTGCACTGCAAACTCTTCCTGAAATTCTTAGCAAACCACGCCCTAGAATTTCAGTTTAGCTTAAGTGCTCCACCAATGTGTGTGTTCTCCAACTGACCCCAAGCCCTTCTCATATACTTTTCTCGTTGGCAAACCAACGGTCGTGATCTAATCTCTAATCAACGACTAATATTAAAAGCTACTTCATCAGCGTCACTTAATTCATTCCCATCACATGTTTAATTTAATTCGCTTTAATCTTTTAATTTCCCTATGTTAGACTTAGTGTTCTTAATTAAAAATATTAATTATTTGAATATGTCTTAAACCTGATGGACTTTTCCCGAACGCTTTCTTGGTCTTGGAGATCTCATGTACTCCAGCTCCTCCACAAAATTTGGGAGCTAGAGAACATCCGATGCTACCCCAAAATCTCAACTTATCAAAACAATTATATCCCTAACAACACAGATGGGATGGGAGATTCACCAAATGGATGTCAAGACAACATTCTTGAACGGGGTGATAGAAGAAGAGGTGTATATAAACCAGTCTGAAGGCTTCGAGACTCATGAGAATAGAACTCATGTATGCAAGTTAAAGAAAGCCTTGTACAAGCTCAAGCAAGCACCCAAAGCATGGTATGGTCGGATTGATAGTTACTTGCAGTGGTTGGGATTCATCAAGAGTGATATTGATCCCAATCTCTACTACCTGATGGTGAGGAATCAGTCGCTCATTCTGGTATTATATGTAGATGACTTGTTTTTTACAGGATTATCAATGCTCATAAAGGATTGCAAGAAGAACCTTGAAGCAAAATTCAACATGAAAGACATGGGGTTGATGCACCATTTTCTATGATTGGAAATTTGGCAGAAGAATGGGGAGATCTTCCTTGGGCAAGGAATATATGGTACAGAGATTCTAAAGAGATTCAGAATGCAGGATTTTCGACCCATGGCAACGCCAATGATCACCAACTGCTAGAAGATAGATGCATCATGAGATAAGAAAGTTAACCCCACCTTATACAGACAGCTAATTGGGTCACTCGTGTATCTGGTCAACACTAGGCCAAACATTTGTTTTGTTGTCAATACCCTTGGTCAGTTAATGGTGGAACCAAAAAGGATACGTTGGGCAGCGACGAGACATGTTCTTATATGTGTGTGGAATAGTCAGTTATGGGTTGAACTATACCCGAGGAGATGATATCAAGTTGAGCAGATTCACAAATGCAAATTGGGCACGTAGTTCAGTGGATAGGAAAACTACCTTTGGGTACTACTTCAGTGTTGGATCATGGTGTAGTAGGAGGAAGCAGAACTCAGTAGCACTAAGCTCAACAAAAGCGGAATATATGGCAACAAGCACAGCCACGCGCGAAGTTATATGGCTTAGGAAGATGCTAGTGAGACTGTTCAAAAGAAATATGGGAGCGACCAGTGTTTACAACGACAATTAGAGTTGCATAAAACTCTCTGAGAATCAGTATTTCATGATCGCTCGAAGCATATTGATATCATATGTCATTTCATCAGAGACTGTGTTCAACGTGGGGCAATCCAGTCCTACTTTGAAATCATCAACTTTTGTCTTCTTGTCATACACTTTCTTGATCTCTTCAAGAAGTTTTGAAGTATGATTGAAGACTTTTTCTCTTGTCTGTTGTAAATGAATCATTTGACTGATTCTTTGTTGGATATCATTTGGTTCACGATCGATTTCTTGCAAAATTTTCATCACTGGGATAGCTAAAGAAGTAGGAAATGCTGTGTCAACACCATATACAAGCTGAAAAGGCGACATATTAATTGATCTATTCGTGCTAACTCTATTTGCCCATAAATCATTTATGAGCTTCTTGTGCCAATTTCTCTTGCAGCAACTTCTTAATTATATTCACCAATGATTTGTTTGACGATTCAGCTAACCCATTGCCTTTAGGATAATATGTTGTAGAATGACGAACTCTTATGTGATATTTATCACAAAATTCAATCATTTTCTTAGACTTAAAGGCAATTGCATTGTCAGTAATAATTTTCTGTGGACAACCAAAACGAGACAAGATATTGCTTTCCAAAAACTGAATGATGATAGTAGTTGTAGCTTGCCTCGTCGGAATGGCTTCAATCCACTTTGTGAAGTAATCAGTGGAAGTGAGTATCCATTTATGTTGAGCTAATGAAGGAGGGTGGATCTCGCCAATGAAACCAAGACCCCACTGTTGAAAGGGTGCTTGGGTTCTAAGGGCAGCGACAAAAGCTTTCTTTTTCCTTGAAAAATTTGACACTCATGACAACTCATGACAGTCTTATACACATCTGAAAATAAACTTGGCCAATAGAAGCCGGCCCCCAAAATCTTATTTGTTGTAGTCTTCCACAAAAGATGACCACCACAGTCACCTTTATGAAAGTCATTCGTCACTTTTTCAACTTCTCCTTCTACCAAGCAATTCAACAACAATCCACCCGGATCTTTCCAATATAAAGCATTGTTAAAGATACAATACTTAAGAGCCCTCAACTCCAAAGGTCTAGCTTTAATACGAGGGAAACAGTGAGGAGGATTCAGGTGTTGCAAAACATAAACGATATCAGAGTACCATGGCAATGAAATAAGGATTTCAGATACCTGAGGTGATGAATCAGCCTCTTGCTCTTCAGATAATCCAGCAATAAAATTGATGTCTAAAGCATGAAGATTGGAGTCCACCTTAAGCTTTGTCAAGCCTTGTCCCTTGATCAGTTTTGTAGGCTTGATCTCCAACTCATACTCCAACATAGCAGCAATCCATTTGCCACGTCGACCTTCAGGATCATTCTGTGTAAGCACATCTTTGACAGTAGTGTTTGGAACATATGAAATCACATGAGAGCGAAGAATATAGACTCAGAAGTCCTTCAATGATTTAACTAGCGCCAAGGCTTGTTTTTCAATGATATTGTACTTCAAGGCTGCATCTCTAATGGCTCTATTGAAGAAGGCGATGGCTTGTTTTGTTTTCTAGCTTTTCTTTTGCACGACGACAGCAGCTAGAGTATGCTCTGAAGCAAAAGAAAAAATGATGAAATCAAGTCTATAATCTAGACTAATAAGAATACGAGCGTGAGATAAAGCAAATATAACTTGATTGAAAGACTTCTTTGCTTCCTCAGACCATTTTACTTCAATATCTTTCTTCAACATGTCAGTAATTTGCCTCAAGTGTTCAACAAGATTGGGAACAAACCTTCTCAGAAAATTGATTTTACTATTGAATGACTGAATCTCCTTCATGCTTTTAGGATAGTCCAAGCTCTGAATCACTTCAATTCTTAAAAGATCTATTCGGATGTCATCTTTTGAAATGATGTGGCCCAGAGATGTTCCTTCCTTCATAGCAAACAAACTCTTTCTAGGATTCAGCGATATGCCAAATTTCCTACATCTCATAAAAACTATTTTCAAATGTTGCAAGTGTTGCTCACCTGTCTTGGAAAAAACAGTGATATCATCAAGATAGATGACCAAGAAGACATCCTTTTCATTGGCGAAAGCAATGTCCATCCTCGCTGAAAAGTTGCTCCAGCATTTTTCAATCCAAATGGAATTTTGGCGTACATGAAGGTACCCCATGGTGTTGTGAAGGTTGTCTTTTCATGATCATCTAGATGGACTAAAATCTGATTATATCTGGAGTATCCGTCCAGCAATGAAAGTCTGGAAGACCCAACTACCCTTTGTAAAATATGGTCCATCTTTGGCAATGGGTAATTGTCTTTCAACGACGCTTTATTCAGATTTATGAAATCTATACACAAGCGAATTTCTCTGATCTTTTTCCTTACTAGAACTAAGTTAGACATCCAATTTGAGAAGCGAAGTGGAACTATAATACCAGCAGTAAATAACATGCTTACCTCTTTTTGAATGGAGAGAAGCATCTTGGGATTCATTCTCCTCAATTTATGGCGAAAAGGCTTTTGATTCGGTTTCAAAGGAATAGTATGTTGAATTATACTATTATCATAAATTTTCAGATCATAATACTCCCATGCAAAAACATCAGCAAACTGAGACATGAGCGCTGCATATTTACCTTTCATCTTTGGGCTCAAAGATTTTGAAATCTTGACTATCTTGGGCTTTTCAAGAGAGCCAAGATTAAGATCTTCCACTCCTACTTCTGTTGGCAGCATGGTCAATTTGCGTGCAACATCGTCTTGATCAAAAAGCTCCTCCAAAGGCACAAGACCTCTAGGAATGCAGTTGTCTTTCAGTTAAAGTACTTTCATTTCTGCTGCATGCAATTGTTGGTCATTTTTAGAAAATTGGTCATCCATTTGTAAATTCACAAATTCCTCTTCTGTCTGCAAGAAGTTGTTGATATATTTGTCATCTTGAAAGACCTGCCAACACTGAACATTATCCGGAAGAGCAAGGCGATGTTTGATGTTTATCTCATACTTCTTATTAGGATACAATGAAATTTTAAACATGTCGGCCGAAGTGGCAAGAGGATCAGCAATAACATTGTTGTCCCTTGAGATCGATGACAAAGTGTACTCAGTGAAGGTCTTGAGGATATCTAGTACTGCATTTCGAGAAGCTCGCATCCTAGGATGCTTAGCCTGGTATTCCCCTTTAACTTGTTTTATTACCAATTTGGAATCGCCATACACAGAAATTTTCTTGGCACCTAACTTCTTGAGAATTTTCAAGCCATCTATCAAAGCCTTATACTTTGCTTCATTGTTCGAACAATCAAATGCTAACTTGTAAGAGGACATTCGAACATTAGGAGGACTGTTAAGAGACTCATTTATAGGGTTGTGAATCTACACTCCAATGCCATCCCCTTCCTTACCCAAGGCCCCATCAAAGTCCATGGTACACAAACCACTTTGTTCATCGGAATGCTGCAAATCTCACGGCTGAACTTTACTTGATGCTTGAGAAAGCTCTGTTGTACCAAAAAAATTTGTGTCTTTCACCATTTCATCTCTTTTTTGGGCTGATGCGCTTGGTTCCAAACCACTTGCAATCTTTTCTCGATTTTATGCATTTACAATTTCTAAAACAGAATTTGAAAACTCATAAATTTATGTCTTTTCTTCAATCAAAATTTCTGAAGATGTTTGTTAAGTTTTGAAGATGTTCTATGCTAGATGCAAATTATATTTAAACTTCTAGGGCTTAATGAAAGTAAGATGCAGATAGAACATACGAATAGATCAATGGAAGACAAGCCAAAAACAGAGATAAAGAATGGGGGCGTTACGGCGATCAGCAGGATGCTTCAACCAACAAAGTCTCCATAAGGTCAGCCAACCCAATGTGTCACACAACCCCAAGACGTCTCATCAAGAATACTACAAAAAGACGCTGCACCAAGAAACCCTAAATGCAGAACCAAGAAAGCTGCTCCATTGCCATCCAAGAGAGAAGAAAATGTCTCCACAAAAATGTGTGTGTAAAATGAACTCCAGGTCTCTCCAATATATAGGCATCTTTGGGGGTGTGTGACACATCTATTATGCATGTGGGACAAATCAGGCCGACCTTGCACATGTGGAATAAATTCAAAATACATGTTTTGCTCATCCGATCAAAGATGATCTTTAGATCAATCTTGCACCTCTCCGAAAGAGGAATCCAATAAAAATATTGGCATCGTCATCTGAGCATCACAACATGGAGTCTAGACCTAGTTGCCAAAAACTAACAATGTTTTAATATCCCGAAAGGGAAATAGACAGCAATACAAGCATACGACAATATAGAAAATGCCAGAAATAGAACATAAAGCACATACTCATAAAAATGCCGGGAATGCTAAGCCATTTTATTAATCTGAGAATATAATGAAATACAATGGATAATCAGAATGATAGCACCTATTCTTGCTCAAGGCAAGTGAAGAACTCTCTCAGAAAGACAGGAAATGGCTGCTACAAGAAACTGCGTCCCAGCTGCTAGAAAACTGTCGTAAACTGCTGCTACTGGAATGGACTGAAACTAGGGGTTGATCCCCTTGCCAGAATGAGCTGAAAATCTGCAAATCACCTGTAATCACCACCCCGAACAAAACCCAGAAACTGTATTAAGAACGGTGAACCTCCGAAAATCACCAAAGAACCCTCCGAAAGGAATTACGCTGCCTCTGCAAGGCTCAGCGCAAATGCCAAATGATAATAGCTGTGATAGTGCCTCAAACTCCTCAGAAAACCTCCTCCTGGCAAAGACTGATCCTCCACACCGGATATCAACTGAAACTCCTGCAGAAAATCCCGCAACGGAACACCTCCAACTAGAACTGCGTCCTCTCTCCCAAAGCCTGCGCAGTCACAAGAGAAGCCCAGCTCCTCAGCCAAACAACCAACCAAATCTCCTGCCAAAGACTGAAGGAAAAACCTTGCCCGAGCAGGCACTCGAAGTCCCCCGAGGCTAAGGACGAGATCTCCGACCGGAGACACTCAACGCACTAAACAATGCTGCAGACAGGTTAAACAGCCAGCGTGCTCAAGAAGACAAAATGTCTAGCTCCAATATCATCAACAACAAGCATGCCAAATGAGATGGCTCTCCCACCTTTTATAACGTTGGCCCTTCTCCAAAACCCTAACGTGGTCTCCCTCTCCTCCACGTGCTCCTCATCAAACTGCGCAGAAGCTCCTAGAGGCTACGTAGGCCCCTCCTCTGCGTGGTGTTGGAACCCCATGGCTCCCCATAAGTTATAACGTTGTGCTACTAGGGAAACACTTTATTTTATTTAAGTGAGTTAGACCCCCTCCTCTCACTTTTTATTTATTAATAAACTATAGTCGGCAAAACTATACAAAATCGAATATTCCAATTAGCTGTGGCTAATTAGGAATATTACAAATGTTGAACATTTATCATTGAATAAGATAAAAGATTCTAAATCCATGTCAAGAGCATGTATGGGGTGATTATTAGGCCTTTCTTAGCTACTGATCATGTACTTCATTTTACTTTTCCGGTATAGTTTTCTGAGCTGACCAAAGACCGATATAGTAGCATATGAAAAGTCGAGTTGCAAGGTGCCTCTAAGTTTTGCTCCCCATGACCGAGAGAGAAACATTCCATATTTGGGAGGGATATCAGCCACAACAACATCCATGAGGACATTCTTGGCTGGGATTTGCTCTAAGACACCACTAGATCTTTAATGAGGCCAAGACATTTCACTCTACCGAAATCAAATCAATAAAGGTCATGGTAAGGCCTTGTGATATCTAGGTCTAATCTGTCCATGATGGCTTTGGGCATAAGGTTATGAGACGCTCTGGAATCAAGCATGGCGTTATGGAGGATAAAATCGTGGATTTTGAGGCTAAGATAGAATGGAGGGATCTCACTATCTTCTAAATCACCATCAACAACAGGACCAAATAAAAGTTTTGGGTGATCATCACTTACATTAACCATATCTACATTTGATCTACACTAAGCAACTTCGCTACTTGAAACTTATACTGGTCATTCTTGACTATCTCAGTTAAAGGAATGGAGACTTTCAGCTTAGAGATTTCATTTTCAAGACTAAAAAGGGAAACATGTCTTTCTACCTCTTTGGATAATGCATCTTTCTTCTCAAGTTGATCTTTGTGCGAGATTTCCTTCTTTTGTCCTCCATCTTGGACTTGTTTATCTTTTTTCTGACTATTGGTAGAAGCTTCACTGCCTTTTGCAAGACTAGGAACAACAAGCCCCTTGTCGTTGTTTTGATTTGTAGTCTCGTTATGATGAGTATCGGTTTGAGAACTTTGTTTTTTCTAATTGGATATGATAGGAACATTCATCTTCCTCAAACCATGCTCCCTCTGTACTTGAGTAAGAGTGTTCTGATATCCCCTCTGGTAATCTTATGTCCATACTAATAGCATATCATCATTTGACAAGACATATTGTTGACCGTCTGATGTATGGATTTCTACAGAAACTTGATCTTCTTCAATGAGGAATATAGGTTGCCGATTTTCCTCAAATAAATGATTCTCGCCAGAAATATCTTTTTCGTCTTCTTCATCACGACCTTCTATGTAGTTCTATTGAAATGGAGTGCAAATTTGTTGCTAACTTTGTGGGTCTTGACCCCTCTGTTCCCTTTGCTTGATCTTGTATTGAGGCTGTTGATTTTGGCCCTTGAAATTGGGATTTCGAAATGAGGGTTTAGCTTGTCTATCAACTTTGATCAAGGTGTCGAGCTTGCCTTCGGATGAAGTAGATGTTTCTTCCTTGATAGTGACCCTTTTCTCTATCTTGATTTTTGACTTTTTGATGATCAAATTAAGGTTCCACGCTCACCGCATTTCTTTAAGAGTTTATGGATTTCTTTCCCTCAGCTGGTAAGCCATGTCAGGATTGAAACCATCAGGGTAATGAAGTAAATCAAGGTTTGGAAGAGCCTTGATATTTTTAGGAATAGAATCACAAATCTTATTGAATCTAACTGTAAAGTCTTGTACAGACTTATTGGGATTCCTTTTCAAGGCGTTATATTCAGCTAGGATTTGCAATGGATTATTCTTCTCCTCCCATTTTGTCTTGAACAAGTCAATCAGTTGTTGTGAATTAGCTACTGAACCAACTGTGAGAGAGTGGAACCATTTTTTAACCACTCCTGACAAACTTTGTGCTATGATGTGCGTCTTGGCATCATCATTTTCAATCTCTTCAAGATCTATGAAATCAACCACTATGATAATGTGTTGATAAGCAGTAACCTCTAGTGTTCCATCAAAAAGGGGCAATCTTTGACCATAATTCTAAGGTAGTGCCGTGAGTTGTTGGGGTAAGATCAATGGAGCGAATCTGGCCATGATTAATGGAAGGGGTTGTAGAGGTGTTGATGGAGTGAAATCTTGTAGAGGTAATGATGGAATGAAAGGAAGAGATGATGATGTAGTCGTATGAGAAGGCGTACTAACAAGTGGTGAAGCAAAATCTCGTTGCTGGTATTGGAAATAAGCTTTGTCTGAAGTTTCTTGAAACTTATCCACCAAACCCTTAAGTTTATAGAAATTAGACCAGAGTTCACTATCGACCTCAGAATGAGAAGACTCAGAAAATGGTACAAAAGTCTCAAAATCAATAGGATCAAAGACAATTTCTGAAAGAAAAGTTTCAGACGTAGACCTAAACAAAGATGTTTCAAATTCAAGATTATAGGACAAATCCTCTGAAGCAAATCTCGTAGGTAAGGAATTTGATTTTACAAGTGGAGGAATAGCCTTTCCAACTTTCCTAGATTGTCTTATGCTTTCTTAAAAGACTATTTGGGTCATTTACAATTGGTGTGGGATTTGGGTATGAATTTGACCTAGTGTGTCTTTGGAGAGCCAGATTTTCTTGAAAATTGGTACTTTGGCTCGAATTACAGACTCGACCTTCTTTGAATGTCAAAACTAGTCACCCATAAGTCTAACTTTCAGTGGACTAAATAAATTTTCCCAAGGAAATTTTTGCAATCGCTCCCCGGCAACGGCGCCAAAAATGTTATCACTCCCTCCTATTTCCCAAGGCTGAGAATGGAGGTGAAGGAAGGTAACCACAGACCAACCTTTAGGTCAGGTAGCTAGCCCTACCAAGTCCAGAGTGCTCTCTCGATGTCACTTTGCAGTCAAAGGGATGACTGGATATAATTTTTTAGGCTAGTTATGATGCTCAATAGATTTAAGGTTTTTGTTTCTTTCGATTTTTGCAGGATAGGAATGATAATTAGGAAACTATGTCTAGGTTTTATGACTGAATTCAAAGGTTTAGTTGTAGAGGTAAGGGTGAGGTCAGGTAGGTAAGCTAAGAAACATGATTAATTTGTCATTATGTATAGAATGAACTGAAAGGGACTCAGAATGAGCAATAAATTGAATTCATTCATCAGAAGAAAAGAGACAATTTCATGTAAATCTTATAAAAAAATAGAGCATGGAAAGCATGTTTTCTGTTAATAAATTGATAAGACTTAGCATAAAGAATCATATATGTGAAAGATGAGTAACATAATATTCAACATCATGAGTTTACAGAGAAAAACAAATGCTCAAAGGCATACCACAGGAGTCTCAACACTATGTCTGCAACATTGTCCTTGATTTCATTAGCGAAAGCTTGTACAATAGCTCCACTAAAAATAACAACTATCCAACCTCTAAAAAGACTTGAGGTGGACTACTTATAGAAAATATAGTTCATGGCACCTCATAGGGTCAAAATCCTATCCAAAAAGCATCATAATTACATCAGATGAATCACTTCCAAGAATCTAGGGAAGTTAGAAACTTATCCCTGAAATCTAGGTAAGGACTAGGAGTGTGTGTCTCCTCCATTAAATTACATGTTTCCTCATCAGAGAAGCAAAAACAATCTCAAACACATCAATTGCCACCTCATGGGACAACTAGCATCGAATTTCTAGAGTTTTTTGAGCAAGACAACTATCTGAAAGGAATCCTATGCAAAAACGTCACGCTTGCAGCAAAACCGTTGCGCCAGTTTTGCAGAAGTGTCGTGCCAGTTCAGGGCTGATTTTGACCGACTTAGGAATATCCAAATGCAAATATGAAAGTTGTGTTGAGTAACCCTGTGAGTCTTGTTTCCAGAGCACATTGAATTTTTGGAAAACACCCACAGGAAGTCCACCAAAAGTGGTTTTTCCCAACCTCACTCCAAAAGTGTCGCGCCTGCTCCAAAACAGTGGCAGAAGCATAGAAATGAGGCAATTTTTTCCATTTTTCTTCAAAGCAAGAGCTTTTCATGGAAAACCAACTCCAGATATGGCATGTATTCATCAATATGCACTCATTCATGTAAGCAAAACTTCATTTGGACGCTTCGGAGGTGACAAAATTTCCAGATTTGTGCAAAAATCACCAAAAATACAAAAAGTGCTCAAAATTGTCCAAAATTGGTTCTATAACACTTATGGAGGATGGGCTAAATAGCCATGGATGCCTCTGCAAGGAGGTCTAAGTTGTCTTTCTCCTTGAGCTTCATTTGAGCCTCTTTAAGCTTCTTTTTCACTTGTTCAAGCCTGATTTGTGAAATTTTTTTCCTGGTGTAATAATGATTGGCCATATGTCTCTGGAGGTTATTATTCTTTTTAGCTTTCTTCAGAAGCTTCTCAAGGTGTCCATTGACCCTATCAAGCATATATTCTTTGTCTTGATTGATTTCATCAAGAATTAGCTCATCAAAAGTCAACGAACCTGATTTAGGAGTTGTTGACTCTCTTTCTCTCTGAAGCGCCTTCTTGAGACCTATTGTCCTTGGTCTTCTTCTTTTTGTTCCAACCTCTGCATCCTCCAGCTGATCTTCATCAACTATCTCTTTTCCCTTACATTTATCTGTTGGAAATACTAAGAGGGGGGTGAATCAGTATTTCTTTTCAACTGTCAATTTTACCAGTTAGATTACTTATATTTATAACACAAAATGAACAATGATGGAATAGATAGTTTTATTAATTTCTTCTTTACAATAAGTAAAGTAAAATAATGATGATATAGGGCTCCAACCCTAGATGAAGAGTCCAATCTTCCAGGCTCCAACCTGTATTGTGTGAAGCACTGACTTGGTCTTTCTAAGGCCCCAACCTTGTCAATTTGAGGCACCAACCTCGTCAATTTTGAGGCACCTACCTCTAGGGTTCCAACCCTATCTCTAGTACAAGCTCCAACCTAGTTTCTTGAGGACTCCTATCCTCTAGGGCTCCAAACCTATCTTCCAAGGCACCAACCTTGTCTTTATGAAACTCCAACCTCTTGGGCTCCAACCCTCAACTTCACTTCGTCAAAATATGTTTGGTTATTCTTCACAATTCCCAATGTCTTCTTCAATGAGCCCTGACAATTTTCAGTAATGCCTTCACTTAGTCTCCACGTCACGTCATCAATGACAACCTTGATCTCTTAGAAGGTGTCACCATTGCTCTTCATCATACCCAAGCAAAGATCTTCAAATCACCTCATGATGACTTTCAATAATGCATCTTGGTCTTCAAGATTAACTCCAAGGTCAACTAAGGCTTCTCAACAAGGTGTCTACAATAGGTTGCTCAATTGAAGGTCAAATTAATACTCAAGGTGTGCTCCAAAGAAACCTTCAAGTTTAGCTCCAAGAGTGATGTTAACAAGGTGCTTCAAGAGTACCTTCACAAGTTGCTCCAAGAGTGATGTTAACAAGGTGCTTCAAGAGTGTCTTCACAAGGTGCTCCAAGACTTCAAGGCATCTTCAACAATGCTTGGTGTGCTCCAAATATGCCCAAAGGTTGCAGGCTTCTTCAAGTCAACCCAGGTCTTCATTGTTCAATACTTCTCTATAAATGTTTGACTGTTCAAAGTTCCAAATCTGTGACTATCCAAGGCTCCAAAAGCTTGATTGTTCAAAGTTCCAAATCTGTGATTGTCCAGGGCTCCAAAAGCTTGACTGTTCAATTCTTCAAAGTGTTGCTACTATCCTTCATGGTTTCAAAAATGATCATAGGTTTCCACTTAAGGCTTCGGGCCTTAGCTCTTTGATCCTCTATAGAAATATGACCAAGGTTATTCCACACTAATGCAGACCTTCACCAAGCCTTTTTATTATACCTCAACTGTTTTCTTTAACGAAGATCACCAAACAATCTGAGCTTCAAACTTTTAGCACATTCCACAATTTGAATTGAAATCTCACCACACTTCTTATCATCGGTCAAGACAAGAGAACACAGGTCTGAAATAATATATCACAAGTCCAAAATGTATGGCAGCGCCTTGTCACATCCCCTGAAGCTATCTCTCTTGCAGCAATAATAAAAGGTTCGAAATCTTGTAGCTGTCTCTCTTGAGGCTGCAATAAGTTAAGACTCCTGTAGTGGCAGAACTATTACAGACCCGAAATTGCAGAACTGTTACAGGTATGTGGTGCTGAAATCAAGGAACAGGTCCAAGCTTTATGTTGTGAGGTGCTGTCCAAAACACAGATCTGAGATATGTGCTCAATTCAGAGCCACATTAGAGATCTCAAGTGTTGTTTCGTATTTGCAAGATCTGGTCCTTTTATACACAGGTATCAATTCAGATTTTTAACCCAAACATTAGATTTGCCTTTGAACTCTTCCTTCTCGACCTCCTGAGATGTGAAGTCAATTTGTTGTACTATCTCTGTGATTTACACCGAAATTGACGAGGAAAAATGAAGTTTTAGACATGTATTTATAGTGATTTCGTCATAATTGAAGAGACACGTCCATTTGAAGTGAGGCCGACTTAATATGACTGTGCATAGGTCGGCTCAAGGGCTAGATATATACCTTTAACTTGTAAAATTCATATCTCCCAAACTATTTGGAGTTTTGGGGCATGTAAGGGCTCGTTGGAAAGAGGAAAAAAATCCTCTTTAAGATGGACTAGGTCACATGTTGAAAGGTTGCCTCTAAGGTTGGAAATTTTATTTTTCTTTGTGACTGTCCTTAAATTTTATGCATAAAGAGTTTGGGGCAGCATGAGGAATGTTTGGAACAGCGTGGCTTCTTCATTGTTATCAATGTCACATAGGATCATAGAGTCATTATGTAGGAGTGCAGCATTCATGTAGCATCACGTATCAACAATGTCATGATATATTAGTGCAGCGTTATGTCCTAGTGCATCCTTTATTAATTTGTCAACAGCCCCAAAGCAGTTTTCCAATCATCAAATGATCTCCAACCATGTTATCAAGCAAGTGTGGTCATTTTCCAAGTGTATGACATCATCAAGTGTAGTCCTCCATATGTCATCAAGGGATGATGTCATTAAGTGTAGTCCTCCATATGTCATCAAGGGCTATTAGATACTTCAATGGTACTTAAGATCTAGATCATCAAACAAGGCCTATGATTGACACTTGGCACCTTAAGAATGTTTGTCATCTTGACATCATCCTGGTTCCAGGCTTCTTCGTGACATATTCATTGATGGTATCAACCAAGAGTCATGGTATCATCATCTGGAATCAAGCATTACAAGAATATTGACATCTCGGCCAATTCCATATTGACGTCAATGACAACCTTAGACCAACAATCTCCCCCTTTGCCATTGATGTCAATATTCTTTCCCTTCCAACATTTTCTCCCCCTTTGACATCAATGGCAAACGGGGTACCCAAGAACCCCCCCTATCATCCTACTTCATGTTTCTCTCCCTGTCATGGTGCTCTTCTTGGAAATGTGGTTCATGATAGATGTGTTTATATTTCTTCATGTGATGAACTATCTCCCCCTGTCTGCACAAATTCCTTTAGCTCATGAAGGATTGCTCGCCTTTTGTGATCAAGTAGAAGGCATCGTCATAATATCATGTTTTTCTTCAATGGAGTTACTTCCGAGAGATGATCTCTCAAGATTGTCCATGTGTAGCTCATCAAGGATTTTATAGGGCTCATTCACAGATAGCTTATGCAAGAATGCTCAAGAATCACAAAACTCCCCTTAACTACATGCATGGTCTCTTTTCTGGTAGAGTATCATCATCAAATACTTGAAATATCACATATGCCAACAATGTCTTCATCAAATCAACATGTGTTGTTGGTTGGAGTGTTCAAGAGACTTCCAGATTCAAGTTGCTTCCTTCTCCATACTTGTGTAACATTCTTCTCTGGCTCGGTTTTCATGGTTTTAGCATTTTTAGGAACCCAAGTCAAGTTACAATCACATGCCATATCAATATGTCCAATGTTATAGCAATTGAAACACTCTATCTTGTTCATGAATAGGAAATCATGACTTCTTGCAAAATTGCTTCTAGGAGATTGAAGGGGACCACTATATTTGTCTTTGTGATATGCCCTACAATCTTTTTCCATGTGCCCAACGTTTGTACAAGAATAGCAATAACCAAGAAATATAATTTGGTACCCCGGAGATGGAGTTTTCCTTGATGTACTTCTGAAGTCTTTTTGCCTTGGGATTCTTTGATGATATTCATTGCCTTTTGTATTCTTGACACCATGTGCAAGTCTCCTTGGAGTAGGATTTCTTTCGTTGTTGTCTTGATTCTTCTCCTTGCCTTTGTTGGAACTGGGAGCATTAACATTTCTTTCTAGGTTCCTCACATCTTTGTTGTTTGAAGCATTATCATTCTTGCTTGAGGATTCACCTGCATAGCCAAGACCTAATTTATCAAGGGGAGACCTTTGATGACTTAGGATGTCATCTAGGGTTTGAGAGCTTTTCAAGTTCTTATTCAGCAAGTCAACTTCCTTTTTAAGAAAGACAATTTTTGCTTTCAACTTTTCACAATCTTCATCTTTCATAACTAGTTGCTTCTTCATTTCTTCCACCATCCTTGTTGCTTCATGTGCTTCGATTTTAAGGGAGATGATATTTGATTTCATTATGAAGACTTCTTCATTCTCCTTTGCTAGACTGCTCTCCATTTCTTCTTTTATTCTTGTAGCTTCACACGTTTCGGCCTTGAGAAGAATGATGTCTAATTTTAGTTTCAAGAATTCTTCATCCTTTTCTTCTAGTTGGCATATCATGGTGTTTCTCTCATTTTCTGCTTCACTAACTTGTCCTTCTATGAATGCTAAAGTTTCCATCACCTTCTCGGCTCCTTCCGCTTGTTTCCTTGCTTCTTCTAATTGAGATCTAAGAGAGGAGACCTCTTCCTTGTATTGACCAATCTCTACTTCAAGATTGTTCAAGGTGGCTTGACAAAGTTTCTTCCCTTTTCTTTGCCTTATCCAATTGATTTGTCATAGATATGACTTCTTCATGATGCTTTCTTTTGTTTTGATGAAATTCCTCTTTAAGTTTGGCGAGCTCCTCATCTCTTTCTTGTACTTGAAGCTTGACAAAGTCAACTTCCTTCCTTGTCTTGTCTTGGTTACCATCTTGCACTTTCTTCTTGAGTTCCTCATTTTCCTTTTTCAAACCGTTAATCTCTTTCATGGAAGCCATAAGTTTATTCAGGAGATCTTCTTCAAAGTCTTCTTTGTTCTCTTCATCTTCTACGTCTTCTTTATCCTTGTTGTCATCTCTCTTATCTTCAGCTTTCTTGATGGATTCTGGACTTCTTTCTTGTTTTCCATCATCTTCTTGACTAGAGAGTTGTTGACTCTCTCTCTCTGAAGCGCCTTTTTGAGACCTATTGTCCTTGGTCTTCTTCTTTTTGTTCCAACCTCTGCATCCTCCAACTGATTATCATCAACTATCTCTTTTACCTTACCTTTATATGCATCAACATGTACCTTAGGCTAGTCTTTGAGGAGTAATTTCACCTTTTAGCTGAAATTTTTCTTCTTGTAGGAATGTAATCTGAGAATTTGCAATTGAAAAAATCTCGCTCAACTCTGTTATTTCCTCATCTTTCTCTTTAATGATTTCTTCAAACGACTTATCCTTAACCTGCTCTACCATGTCAACATCTAAGGGTGCTTGTTCATCATGGTGTTGTAATGGTGATTCACCATCATGGCTAGGTGGTTGATCCACCTTTTGACTTTGCTCAAGTGTAGTTTCAGGTGCCAATACACCTCTAATGATCTTGGGAGAAAAAACCATTCTCTCCCCTTTTCATAGGTTTGAGTGATCTCAACCAAAGGTGATTTTGAAATCTGAGCCTGCCTGCTAGAAGAGACAACTTTCTTTGGTTGTACTGATGTTGTGGTATGAACAATGGGTGTAGTAGTTGGAGTTGATGCTAATTTCTCCGTGAAAACTTCCCAGGTCATGTTGTTTGCTAAGCGTTGGTGCATAACAATCATCTTAATGAAACCATGGTGAAAAAGACTGGGATGAGGATTTCTACCTTTGCTTTGTACTTTTTCTGTCATCTTGACCAAACTCCGGAATAGATAGTTTGACAAATTGAGAGATTTGGTAGCTGTTAAATGCATAAGTAACCTGACATGGTATTGGACCTTCGTACAATCTTGAAAATCTTCCCTCGCATGTGAAATATTTCATGATGAGCTTCATTAATGGGGCATACTTATCAAGTAGATGCCTGAAAGGGAAAACATGTTCAAGTTCATCTCTACAATGAGGTTTTAGAAACATTGGGTAATTTTCAAAGTCCAATTCCATGCCCTTGAATGAGACTTCTCCTTCATTTGGGATCCTTGTTGCTGAAGTGATGGCCTCTGCCTTTAGAGTGAATTCAATGTTTGCAGTGGTGGCCTCGTCTCTGCTGAAGTTTGTGGCAAAAAGGGTAGTCAACGGGGCATGACATCCTACCTCCTTAATCTTCTCACAAAATCTCAGACATCCAATATTTTCAAAGCATCTCTTGGCATATGGGGAGGCATTAAGTTCTTGCCATGTAGATGGCTCAAATCTAGAGTGGTGACCTCCCTTGTGAACTTTCTTTTCAGTCTCCATAGTAGTTATGAACACAATCAAACCCTTCTAGATGAAATGAGTGGGTAGGGATGAGTGAATTTGGAAAAACAAGGGATATGGATAGGGTAGGTTTAGAGGTTGTGATGAGGTATAAAGAGGTTAAGGAAAATTCCCCAAAAAATTGAGGCAATAGGGTAATGTGTTAGATTAAGCATACAGGTGGAATTACTTGAAATGGGTATGGGGAGATGGGTCAAAATAGGAAAACACAGAGATTTTCCAATTTTGTTGCGGAAGTGTAGTGAGGACTTAGGGTTTTGATGAAAAAATGATAAGGAAGCTTGTGAGTGGTAGGGGTTGTTTAGGGTAGGGTTTGTAAAGGATAAATGAAGATTTAGATGATAGGGAAAAGGGTCTCCAATGGCCTAAACTATTTAAGAAAGGAGAAACCCTAGAATAGAGGAGAGCAAAACCCTAATGATGAAAAACACTCATATAACCATGAATTGAATTGAAGAAAGCTTTGGAAGTGTCCACTTACTGTGTGGGAAGCCACAGGAGGTTTTCACAGTGATTTTGAAGCTTGGGAACTTGATTTGGAAGCCAAAATCCAAAAACATGGCACTCTTTTGTAGAAACGTAGCGCTGCCCAGAAGCGTAGCACCAATACTCAGAAGCGTCGCGCTGACCCAGAAACGTCACGCAGTTGTTTCAGAAGCGTCGCAGAGCCTCAAGAAACGTAGCAGATTGGAATTTTTAGCAAATTCTTCCCGTTTTCTTCCACCTTTGGCAATGGTAATGTATTTTGAAGGTAAGAGATACACTTTATCGAGCAAGAGTAGGTAAAATGAGTGAAATGAATCACTTTTTTCCTTTTAATAACATTAATAAAAACACCTTTTTTGTCATTTAGTGAAAATATGACCCATTTTGAAGAACACTTTGCTTTTTTGAATAAATTGACAATGAGACAAACTTTTAAAAGAAGACAAACTGTCTCTTTTTTATTCACCTACCTAAGCTAACTCCCTTTTAAAGATGACTTTGTATGATGGAAGTGAATGACTCTTCTTTTTGCCTTTTTATGACAGATTTTGGACTCTTATGGTGGCGAAGTGAAAGACACCAAGACATTGACCTGGGTGAAAACATGGCGACTTTACCTGAGACTCTAGATTAAAATGAGGACAATAACCATGAACAAACTGAAGGGAGTAGCTTTTGAAAACCTAGAGATATCCAGCAATCAAAATTTTATTTGTAAACTGACTTGGAAATGTAAAATTTTGACCTATGACCACTACTAGACAAATTTGAAAGAGTATATATCTACGTTGCACAGGTTCCCGCACCCGGGGGTGTGGTTCTCGAACCCGCACCAGGTTCCCGCACCCAAGTCCCGGATTTGGGTACAAGTTCTGCTCAGAAGAACCCAAACGCACCGGGTTCTTCTATGAAGAACCAGGTTCTTCGAAAAAAATTCAAGTTCTTTGGGTTCTTTGGGTATGGAGAACCCGTGGTTTGGGTACTTAGAACTCGAATTTCGGGTTCTTCAAGTTCTTCATGAATAATTTCATCAAATATTTTTTTTTAAATGATTAAAATTTAAAAAATTTAATTAAATTTTAATAAATATTAAAATTAGATTAAAACTAATTTAATAAATTAAAAATAGAACAATTTTTTAAAACATACAAATTACAATTAAATTTTAAAACTTAAGCGTTAAAAGTTAACACTTTAAAAAAAAAAAATTAACTTAGTGTACATTCATAGGTTGGGCTCAAAGAAGGTAGAGAACTTAGTGTACATTCATAGCACACTTCGTCTCATCTCTCGAAAAGACCTTGGTACAAGGAGGGTCCTTTCAAGAGATGGCACCAATACACAAATGATGTTGTGTGTGTGGATGAGGAGCTACAACCAGATGGCCTTATTAAGCTACCTCAAATTTCTATGGATGAGCCAGAGCCTCAAGATGAGAGTGATTCCTACTTGGAGAGCATGCTAACTAAAGATCTAAGTGATGCTGATGACATGGATGTTGATGATATGGCTTGAGGAAGCCATTGCTCACTATTAGGCTTTAGGCTTTAGCTATTTTTATTTTAGTATATCAAAATTTCCTAGTTCATGTTTACAATTTGCCATTTGGAGATGCCTTGAGGCAAATTTTGAATTTAGTATGACAATGGACATATATTTTGAAATTTTGAATGATGATTCTAATTTCTTATTAATATGTAAACTGAGCTCCAATTTGCACTTGATATCATATATGAATCATGATATTATCAAACTAGAAATTTTTAAATTTCAATGACAAATGTCACATGTGAATGTTGAAACTTGAATGTTGAATGATGTGCATGTTTAAAAAAATTAAATCTTTAAAGTTTAAAGTTTATAAATTATTAATAATTTACTAATTACTATATCAGTGTCATTAAATTTATAATTTATAAAATATAGTATTATATATGATATATAAATTATAATATATATTAATATAAAAATACCCACACGAACCCATGCACCCTGTTTCAATAAATGTCGTCCCCATCTCCGTCCCCGTACTCGTCCCCGTCCTCAAACCCATATTTCCTGGCAACATAGGTTTGTGGGCTACAGTGAAACTTCAAAGGCTTATAGAGTCTATGTGTCTGGTCAAAGAGAAGTGGAGATATGCCACGATGTTACCTTCAATAAAGAAGGAAAGTGATAATGTTGAGATTTTGTGTATTTGGGGTAGCATCAGTTGTGCTCTAGGTCCCAGATTTTGAGGAAGGACTAGAGTTCACCTGACCTACAAGACCCAGAAATGGATTTGCGAAATTTCATCTGGATTAGGAGATATTAAATTAATTAATTATTTTAATGTATTTCCTAAGTTAAAACTTAGGAAAATAAAATAATTAAAGTGAATTTAATTAAACATGTGATGAAATTATCTTAAGTCACACGGATCAAGATTTCTTTTAATCTTAGCCATTGATTAAAGATTTAATCTTGGTCGTTGATTTGTCAACGAGAAAAGTATAAATGAAAGGCTTCGGGTCATTTGTAAGACACATAGAGGCAGAGCACTGAAGCTAAGCTGAGATTCTAGGGCAGGGTTTCTAAGAATTCTCAAGTGTTTCAGTTGCAGAGAGGGGAATTTAGACCAAGGGGATGATCTGATCCCAGGGTCTAGAATACACAAGAAGCAGAGAAGAGATCAGGAAAGACAGCGCAGAGGAAGGCAGCAACAGTAGCAGCAGACAACAACAGCAGCAAGGACAGCGTGATTTTCAGGAAACCCTTCAAGGGTTATGCAGAGACCCTTAGGAGCAGCGTGGAGACTGCGTCACCTAGTCTGGGGTAACACAGTCCCTTCCAATGACAGCGTTGAACGTTTGGAGGTCTTCATAGACTGACGCAGCCTCTTTTGAGGGTAGATCTGGGGTTTCTAGGCCTAGTCTGGCTGAGTTCTGTAAATCTCGTTTGAGGGTGTGGATCAGTCAGTATTGTTGGTCTTAGATCAGCCAGGTGCTGCAGATCTAGAGTTTTCTCTGTAGGTTTTTCCAGATTTGGAACCCAGAGTTGTGTATTCAGAAATATTCTTAATAATAGAGCGCTACAACAGCCAGAGACCGATTTTCCCACATTGGGTTTTTCCGGGGACAATTTGTCCAGAAATAACTGTGTCACTTTCTCTATGTGTGCATGTGCTTATTCTAGATCTGAATTGGTAGAGATCTGTTATGTGTTTTGCTTTGATGTTAACTTGAATTTATTCAATTGATAACTTGTATAAGTAGGAGAACCTTAACCAGATTAACAAAAATAATTTCTGCATAAAGTATAAGATTCAGAAATTTCTACAGATAAATCTTCCAAGCTCCGAGGAAGACCATAATGTAAGATCGGGGAAGCAGGAAGAGTTGAACGATGAGATGATGCCCGATGTTGAAGGACAGATGGACCCTATTAATCCACCTCCTTCAATGAAGAGAAGACCCTCATGGCTCCAAGATACTCTCGAAGATGCCGAGAGACATATGGCCCCAAGGGGGACATTCCGTGAAAGCAAGAAGTCGAATAGATACCAAGGGTATCTAGCAGCCATGAGTACAATCGTACAATCTAAGCCTGGATCATTTGAAGAAGCCGTAAATCATCAAGTATGGAAGGATGCTATGCACAAAGAGTACAAGTCCATTATGAAGAATGATGTCTGGGATGTGGTTCCGAGACCGGAAGACAAAGCTGTTGTCACCTTGAAATGTCTCTATAAGATCAAGCATGGATCTGATGGTAGTGCTGAAAAGTTCAAGGCAAGGTTCATTGCCCGAGGCTTCTCCCAAAAGGAAGGCATAGACTATGATGATATATTTGCACTTGTGGCCCGCTATACCACCATCCGATCTATTATTGCCCTTGCTGCTATGCAAGGATGGAGTCTTCATCAGATGGATGTGAAGACCGCTTTTTTGTATGGTTCGATAAAGGAAGAGGTGTGTGTGGAGCAACATCTTGGGTTCGAAGTCCATGATAGAGACTCTCATGTATGCCGGTTGAAGAAAGCCCTCTATGGGTTGAAGCAAGGCCCCAGGGCTTGGTACGAGAGGATAGATATCTAGTTGATGAAGTTGGGCTTCACTCGAAGTAATGTTGATCTGAACCTTTACTTCAAGGTTGATAGAGAAAAGCCTCTCATTCTGGTTCTCTATGTGGACGATCTCTTTGTGACAGGTGTTGACCCTCTCATGTATCAGTGTAAGAGGGAGCTCGCTTCTGAGTTCGAGATGAAAGACCTAGGACTGATGCATTACTTCCTAGGCTTGGAGGTCTAGTAGAGACCTGACAAGATTTTCCTCTCTCAAGGAAAATACATTGTGAAGTTGCTGGAGAGATTTGGTATGGTGGACTGTAAGTCCATGTCGACACCGATGGAACTCAACTTCAAGAAGTTGTGTGGAAATACTGTTGGGCCCGCATTGGGATATCCTATTGAGTATCGTCAACTTGTAGGTGCATTGATGTTCTTAGTGAACTCCCGTCTGGACATATGTTTTGCAGTGAACACTTTGAGTCAACACATGGTTGATCCTCATCACATTCACAGGCTTGGTGCCAAGAATCTGTTGAGATATCTTGGGAGCACGATAAACCATGGGTTGAGATACACTGTCGAGAGTTTGAGACTCCTTGGATATACTGATGTCGATTGGGCTGGAAAAGTGGTGGATCGCAAGAGCACATCTGGATGCTGCTTCACACTTGGTTCTGCTTCGATATCTTAGATGAGCAGGAAGCAGAAGTCGATAGATTTGAGCACCGCTAAGGCCGAATACATTGCAGCGACTATGGCCTGTTGTGAAGCTATTTGGTTGCGAAATCTCTTCAATGAGTTGTTTGGACATATGCTAGATACCACTGTTATCCCTTCTGATAACCAAAGTGGGATTCGTTTGTCAGAGAATCCTGTGTTCCACGATCAATCCAAGCACATTGATATAAAGTACCATTTTATCTGGGATATGGTACAGTGAGGTGCCGTAAGGCTCAATCATATAGGAACAAATCAACAAGTCGCAGATATTCTCACAAAGCCCTTGGGGAAGGTCAAGTTCCTAACCTTTCGTGAGAATCTTGGAATCATGGAACAACCCTATTCTAAGGGTCTTGTTCGACGATGAGCTCTGGGAGGTCAAGGGGACTTTGGGGATAGCTTCTTGGAGTTATAAGCAACCACAGGGCTAGGTTTGTCGAACCTTGTTGGTGTGCTTCCGCCCCACCGTGAAAATATTGAGTTGGTTCACCTCTCTTTGATCTGTGCCCCGTATGCATCCTACCCATAGAGTCTCGGACTCATGGGAAGTACCTCTCATCTTAGCCTATAAGGTGGGAAATGTGGATAGAGACCGATAGCAAGATCGATAGACGCATCAGAGATTGTCGTATTGTCTATGTCTAGGATGGCACGTGTCCAACGACTTGATCTGGGATCAAGTCTAGTGAAGTTTCAAACCTCCCACTGACTTCGGGTCAGTTTAACCAACTTCGGGTTAGTATGAGACTCCTTTGAGTCCTGTAGAGGTTTTGTAGAAATTTCTGTTTACCACCCCGGTTTTCAATTTCTCCTTATGTCTCCATATAGTTAAATGCCCATTCCCATAGCCATACATTCAACAAGCTGAAAAATAAATATTTTCTGAAAACACAAATTCTGGAATTTTTCAAATGCTGGAAATTACAGAAATAAAACTCAACAAAATAAATCAGCCACACATATAAAAATAGACACGTTGATTTTTGGTCAATGTGACACTGGAAAAACCCCCTACAACTCCTGGGGAAAACCAGTTCGAAAGCTCTTCTTATTTCTGAAAAATGCTTTTACAGTGAGAGAGAAATACTCAGAAAATTTCAACAAGTAATAAATACAACTTATCTCCATTTCCGTGCTTAACCACCGCCTCAAAAAACTTGTACATAGCAAAAACAGAAACAGCAATAAATGTTGTACGGTCTCCTCGAATTCTGTGCCCAGAATTTACAGCATTAAATGTTGTTGTATGGATTGTCTCGAAAACTATGCAAACAGCAATAAATGTTGATGTACAGATTTCTCGATTTCCGTGCAAAGAAAACAGCAAATCTATTGTACGATTTTCTGCCTCGATTTTCGTGCACAAGTATAACAACTTACTATACGAACTGCCTTGAAAACCATGTCAGAAAATCAGCAACCTGCTCCTCGAAATCTCTGCCAAACCTTACTTTACAGCCTCCTTGGAATACGTGCCAAATCTGTTGTACAGTATGCCTTGAAACTCGTGCCCAAATCTGCCTCGAAATATGTGCCTCTCCTGGCTAAACAGACTTGCTGAAGTGCTACCTCGGTTTGTGTGCCAAGTGATGCCCTTCTCCTCACTACCCAAAAATCTCCTTTGCTCTCATTCTCTCCTTCTCTCAATCTACTCATGAAAGAATTACTAATATTTTCCTTCTTTTCCTCCTTTAACCTAACCCTAAGTGACTTTTGGGAAATCCCTAAATCTAATGGCTGAGATAGCTTTAGATCTAGGGCTGAGATTAAATGCTCATTTAAATCTCACTTTCTATTTTTTAATTCACCCCACTTTAATAAAGACCCACTTAGTTATTTATTTCCCACTTAAATAAAGACCCACTTAGTCATTTATTTCCAAAGTCACTTTTCTTTTCTAATTTCACATTGACTTTATTAAAGTGACTTTAAAATTAAACTTTAGTAACTTTATCACTTAAAGTCACTTTTAAATTAGATTTGACTTTATAACCTTATAAAGTCACTTTAGGAGAAAAATTAAATTCTTTTGGACACTTATCCCTAGGCCAAAGATCAAAGCCTTAGAGAACCAGCTATCCTCCGGTAACCAAATTTCAACACTCCCTCTTACCGAGGAAGGTGTTCCTAACTTCCTCACCACACCTGTCTTGTCTCTGAAGTAGACATGCTTGCCCCGTGGTAAGGCTTTGGTAAGAATATCTGCAATATGCTCATCAGTGGGAAAATACTCAAGCTTCACAGCTCCCTTCTGAACAGTCTCTGATGAAATGATATTTGATCCCGATATGTTTTGACCCGTCATGAAATACTGGATTCTCCGTGAGTTTAATGCAACTCTGATTATCACAGTATATCACTGAAGGTCTCAACGACTGACCAAATAAGCCAAACAACATCTTGTGAAGCCATATGGCCTCACAACTAGCTAGACTAGCTGCCATATACTCTGCTTCCGCTGAACTCAATGCTACTGACTGCTGCTTTCGGCTGAACCACGACACCACTGTCGAACCCAACCCAAAACAATACCCTGAAGTGCTCTTCCTATCAAAAGCACAACTTGCCCAATCAGAATCAGTGTAACCTGCGAATCTCACTCCATCCCCCTGCCTATAATCCAAACCATAGTCCACTATCCCCTGCAAGTACCGCAAAATGTGTTTTGCAGCAACCCAGTGCACCCTCCTGGGCTCACACATGAATTGGCTCATCGTGTTGACTGCAAAACATATATCTGGTCTGATGTTGACCAAATACATCAAGGAACCAATCAGCTGTCTATACAAAGTGGGATCCACCAACTCGGAATTTGAAGCGTGAAGCTTCTTCCAGTGGGTGATCATCGGTGTCGACATGGGTCTACAATCCTCCATGTGGAATCTGCCAAGGATGTCCACAATATACTTCCCCTGCCCCAAGAAGAAATGCCCCTCCTCCTGCCACACCTCCAAACCCAAAAATTAATGCATCAAACCAATGTCCTTCATCTCAAACTCCGACGCAAAATCTCTCTTGCAGTGCTCTATGAGTCTCTCTGCACCAGTAATGACCAAGTCATCCACATAAAGCACCGGAATGAAAGGCTTCTCACCTATCACAATAAAGTACAGGTTCGGATTTGCCTCACTCTTTGTGAAACCCGTCTCCTGCAAGTATGTATCTATCCTGGAGTACCAAGCTCTGGGAGCTTGCTTCAAGCCATAAAGGGCCTCCTTCAGTCTGCACACATAGGACTCCTTCCCATGCACCTCAAAGCCTTGTGGCTGCTCAATGTACACCTCCTCCTGTATGAAGCCATTAAGAAATGCGGTCTTCACATCCATCTGGTGGATCTTCCAACCCATCTCTGCTGCTATCGATATGATGGAGCGAATCGTATATCGAGCCACGGGAGCAAAGGTATCCTCGTAATCAACTCCCTCTACCTAGGAGAACCCTCTAGCCACAAACATTGCTTTGAATTTCTCAATGTTGCCATCTACAGCATGCTTTACCTTGTAAAGCCATCTAGAAGTAACCACGAATTTTCCCTCAGGCCTCAGCACCACCTCCCAAACATCATTCTTCATGATAGAAGAATACTCCTCCTGCATGGCCTCTCTCCAAACCTGCTGGCTAGCTGCCTCCTCATAACTAGAACACTCAGAGTCAAGGATGTTGGCAACCATTGCCATATAGCTACAGAACCTATCAGGTGGTTTGCTCTCTCTAACCGACCTCTTAGGCCCAGCAACAAATGTGGCCTCTCTCAAGGAATCCTGAAGCCACTTGGGATTCCTCTTCCTTGAGCACACTTCTCCCACTAGAGAATGAAACTCCTCCTCATCATCATCAGGAGCCTGAACTCCTGACTGCCTGTTTGTTGTCCTCCTGCCTTAACCTGAACCTGTAGATGCTGAAGTACCGTGTGAACTGTCCATCAGTGGACTCCCTAGAGAACTGCTCTGCATGCTGTCCGAAGCACCACCCCTCTGACTCTACGAGCCACTGCTCACTGATGGACCTGACACCGTAATCGATGTACCTCTAGATCCTCCTGATCCCTACCCACTGGATCCCTGCGACTGACTCAGCTGCTCCTGAGGGTCTGGCAAATCCAAATACCCTAACTCCCGTGACCTCCTAAAGGCCCTGTCCTCCTCGAACTTTACATCCCGCCTAACAGCGACTATCCTCTGTGCAGGAACATAAATCCGAAAGGCCTTCGAGGTCTCATTGTAGCCCACAAAGACACCCTTCTCTGCAGTGGGCTCTAGCTTGGTCCTCTTCTCCTTAGGTACGTAGGAGTATGCAATACACCCAAAGATACGAAGATGACCAACATCAGGCTTCTTCCTAGAAAAAGCCTCCTCCGGAGTCACATGCCCCAAGGCACGATGCGGACTCCTGTTCTGCAAATATACAGTAGTGTTCCAGGCCTCTGCCCACAAAAACAATGGCAACCCCTGATCATGTAGCATGGCTTTGGCAGCCCCTCCGATGGATCTATTCTTCCTCTCCGCAACCTTGTTCTGCTGGGGGTTGTAAGGAACTGTGAACTCCCTCCTAATGTATGCCTCCCCACAATAATCAACAAACTCACCAATGGTGTACTCTCCTCCATTGTCCGACCTCGGGGACTTGATCTTCCGGCCTGTCTGAGTCTCCACAAGAGCTCTGAACTCTTGAAACCACTTGAAGACCTCACTCTTGGTCTTCAAGAAATAAATTCAGGTCCTCATGGAGTGATCATCAATGAATAATACATAATACTCATATCCACTCAAGGAAACATGAGACATTCGACCGCTCACATCGGAATGAATCAAATCAAGTATCCCAGTCGATCTGTTGTCACTGTCGGGAAAAGGGGATTTGGCAAACTTGCCCATCGCACATCCGATGCGTGTATCAAAGTGATCAGTACTGAAATCTGGCACACCTGTAGTGATCTCCCGCAATGTCCTCAAGGCTCCATGATACATGTGCCCCATCTTGTGGTGCCAAATCTCACACAGCTCTGAACTGCTAGCTCTGCTGCCAGTACTACTACTCAATGCCAAAAGGGGCTGAAATGCAAACTTGTACACCCTTGCATGGTGTACACCAATCACTCTAGCTGAATCAGTTGGAGCGCCCCTGAGATATATCAGCACCTGTCCTCTCCTGAACAATATCTCATATCCTATGTCCTCCAATGCTGAGACAGATATGAGGTTCTTCCTCATCCCTGGCACATATAAAACATCTGACACCTTCAAGGGAGGTTTGGATTCTGTATCAAATGTCAATGTCCCCACACCAACTGCTCTAACAACGTTGTCATCTCCGAGTACTACCTCTATATCAGTGCCACTCTCTGAAAGCTCTGAGAAGCAGTGTTTTAGAAAACGGAACCGGTCAACTACCAGGCCGAGGTAATGACTCGGTAATGACTCCGAATCGGTAATGACTCGGTCGACTCGGTTTCAATGACTCGATTTTGTAATTAATACATTAATTTTTTTTTTTTTACAAAAACATAAATTTAAAGATTTTTATTCATGTTTCCAAACACAAAGCATTACAATATAGACAAAAGACAACATATGATCAAAGTAGGCTCATGAATATATCCATTATATCAAAATTGCACCCAGTGCATTGTCCAACGACCAATACATGATGATGATATAGAGATCAAAACAAAAAACATAACTAAGGAGGCTCTAAATGGCCTCTACAACAAAACATGAATAGTCACTAGTAACTACTGCAGTCTGCTAGTCATCTGATTGTGACAAGCCAATGTCCTCTTCCTCAAACTTTGAACCAGAGGGGGAAAACGCTCGCTCCGCCTCCTCCTCTGAATCAACATCCTCAACTGGAACTATACCCTTGCCCTTACCACCTTGAGAATCAGATAGACGAGCTATGCGTCTCCGTCATGGCTGACTAGAGGAAGTGCCTGCACCTGCAACTGGATGGCTTGGGACTGGGTCTACTACTAGTGGATCTACATTGAGCATAGTATCCTCTATCACTAAATCGAAGGCAATCCCCCCATCTATATCAAACTCTGGTGGACAAGACTCCACTACCCAATCTGATGTTGGATCAATATCCTCCAACACAATCGGATCTGAATCAAGTCTTTTGTTCATCAATTGGTTCCGTCTTAGTCGGAGGTTGTACTGGACAAACATTAGATCATTTAACTGTTTTTGCTCCAAACGGTTTCTCTTCTTTGTGTGAATCCTCTCAAAGACAGACCAATTGCGCGCACACCCAGAAGCACTGCAAGTTTGACTCAAAATGTGGATTGCAAACCTCTACAATTCAGGACAGTGGCTACCAAATGCCTCCCACCATTGTGCTACAAAAAATGAGTTTCAGTTAGCTCAACAATTTATATCCAACTTTGAAATTGAAATTATAATTTTATAAACAATTATACAAAATAATAAATTATAAAATATAAATTTGAAAATTGAAATTCTTTGTTTACCTAGCTCATTTGATTCCCTTGCAATCCTTGCAAGGTTCTTGCCAAAGGTACCAGTGGCTTGGTTGAACATAGTGATCTGCTTGTGTATCTTCAACTGCTCACTCTCTGTGGGGATCATGCGATCAATGCAATCAATCAATCCATCTCTAACCTCCCCAGTCAAAGCTCCTGTTTCCTGAGCTTTATAATGATACCTTGGGTTCAGAAAATACCCAGCTGCATGTATCGGGCGATGGAGTTGATTGTTCCATCTCTGATCAATGATTTCCCAAATGGGCCCATACTTAGCCACTATGTCCTTGCATGCTGCCCTTATCTGCTCCTTTGCTTGATCCATAGCCTCATAAATGAAGCCCATAGCCAATCTTTCCCCATCCACCAAGCGCAACACCTTAACCAATGGCTCAGCAAGTTTCACAATCTCTGCTGCCTTTTTCCAAAATATTTCTTCAATGACTTTCCTTTACACATCTTTGCCATCCTGTTTGCGAGACCACTGACTTTCATTCCATTCATCACTAGAAAACATCTTTTGCAAGTTTCTATGTTGGGCAACCATAGATTGCAATGTCAAAAAATGTGTTGCAAAGCTAGTGATGGCAGGCCTAATAAGTTCCTTGCCCGCTGTGTATTTCCTCATCAGACTCAGAATCCATGAGTGATTGTAAATATATTTTGTGATGCATTTGGCATGCTCTACAGTGTTCTTGATCCAATCTATTTTGCCAATATCCTCAAGCATGAGGTCTATGCAATGTGCAGCACATGGGGTCCAAAAGATGGTTGGGTGTTTTTCCTCTAACAATTTACCAGCAAGAACATAGTTAGAGGCATTGTCTGTGATGATTTGAACAACATTTGCCACCCCCACCTCTTCAACAACCTCATCCAAAAGTTGTAACAACAACTGTGCATCTTTCATCCTATCAGATGCATCAACTGATTTTAGAAACATGGTTCCCCGTGGGCAAAAGACAAGAAAGTTTATGATGGTACGGTTCCTCTGATTAGTCCATCCATCTGACATGATGGTACATCCTGTACGTGCCCATGAGTTTTTGAACTCTTTCAAATAATCATCAATGTTTGAAATCTCTCTTTGCAAAAAGGATCCTCTTAACTCATGCATAGTAGGAGGTTTGAAGCCCTTTCCAGCAGCATATATGGCATCAAAAATAGGTTCATAATATGGTGAACGAGTAGCATTGAAGGGAATATCAGCATCATACCACCATCTAGCAATGTACTAACAAGCAACATCTCTCAATTCTTTTTTCCAATGAGCATCTAAAGTGGGCTGCACAGTTGGAGGACTAGGACCATATGTAGTTGCACTATCAGAGGGAGATGAGGGCACAAAAAAACTTTTAATAGTACCCTTATTTCTCACTGCACCCTTACCCTTGTCAGAAATAGACTCCCTAGAGGGAAGAACATAGCGAAAGGGGTTTTTTAATGCATCAGTGGAAGGGATAGACGAGGAATCCTCATAATTAAAAGATTCAAAACTTGAGTTGGCAGCCATCATATGTTGTAGATTCCTCTTCCTCCCAATTTCAGCCTGTATTTCTTTTTGCCTATTTTTCTCTTGCTCAAACTTGTCAAATTGTTCTTTCAATTGCTTCCTAATTTCCCCAATGTTTGGTGCTTCACATGTAGTAATTTGGCCTTTAACACCAGCCAAATGTAGTTTCAGTCTATGAATGCCCCCTCCACCCTCCTTAATTTTTTTCTTGCAAAATTTGCAAAACATTTGATCCCCAACCATTTCAGCATATGCCCAAGCAGAGTCTTTTGCTCTAGGGGCCATTCTGGACTGAGTTTTTGACTTCGAAATAAAATGTTTAAATCCGAACACGAAAACAAACAAAAAAACTATTCATTCTATGTTCATTTCTTTCACCAAATGGCAAATTCCAAAAACTATGCAAATGCAAATGGCAAATGCTAGATTTGCTAAATAAATAAAACAAACAAAGGCAGATTTAGAAGAGAAAAAATAAATACCTCTAGCCTCTAGCTTCCTCTAGCTCAATGCTGCTCCAAAGCTTGCCCAATAAGCTCCTCACTGTTGCTCCAAAACTTGCCCAAAAGACTCCTCAAAGCTGCTCCAAAACCAACTCCACAATCTTCAGAAAACTCTCACAAATGCTCAAGCAAATTGAATGAGAAAGATGTGAGGTATTGAGAGGGGTTGGATTAGTTAAATAGCATGGGGAGGGGTTAGACAACCTCAAACAAACCTAACAACAGAATAAAATTCGGTTTCAAGTCCATAAAATGCGAGTTTTTGGGCCCACCGGCCGGTAGAATTGTCTCGGCCGAGTTAACTCGGGCCAGGCCTGGTCGGCCGATTTGTTACCGAGCCAGCCGAGCCGATACAAAAACCGGTCGGCTCGGTAACAAACCGGCCAACTCGCCGTTTCTTGTACCTGGTTGGACCGGCCAGCCTAATGGCTCGGTCGACCAGGGCTTGTCAGATTCGAATCGACCGTTTTTTAAAACCAAGCTGAGAAGTACTCACAAACTCCTGTCATATGACGTGAAGCCCCACTGTCAACATATCAGATACCTCAAGATGCTCCGCTAGTGGAGGGAAATGCACACTCCCTCTCAACCTCTGTGGCAGGAGATCCTGCACTAGTGGACTCATAAGCAATGAACCCAAACTCCCGATCAAAGCTATCCATAAAGTCCTCTATCTCTGTTGATGCTGCCATGCTCTGGTTCTTCCCCTTCTTCTTCTTCTCCGGACACACAACTGCATAGTGTCCCATCTTCTGACAATTCCAACACATCACCTTCGAATAGTCCTTCTGCGTGTTCCCCTGTTTACCTTTACCTTTGCCTTTTCCCCCACCAACACTTGTGGAAGCTTGCTTCTTTCCCTTGCCTTTCTTGCCTCCTGCCAACAGTGCTACATCCTCATCCTGCTCAACTGGTTTGGCTGCCCCAAGCTGGCTCTTTCAGATTTCTATCTGTATGCAATCATCCCAGAACCTCTCCCAAGAGGGAAGGGTCTCACGTGCACAAACCCCATCAGCAAAGTTCAGCCATGAACTGGGAAGGCCATTCACTGCAATCCACACCAACTCAGTGAGTGGAATGACCTCTCCAACTGTTGCCAATGCATCTCTCACATTAGTAATCTTTGTGACATATCCAGCTGCACTATCAGTCTTACCCTCTTAATTGTCTTCAGCTTCTCCCTTAGGACCATTTTCCTGTTCTCATTGGTACTCTGGTAGAGATTGGTCAATGTTGTCCACATCTCATGAGCATATCTCTTTCCTCTCACATGAGAAATGCAATGGTCTTTGATTCCATCTAGAATCAGTCTCTTACCCTTGTTATTCTTTTTATTAAAGGCTGCCAACTGAACAGCATCAGTAGGTACATTAACAGGGTTTTGTGCAGTATGCACCATGATATCGCAGACTTCTCCCTCCTTAGATATGCTCTACATTCTCTCCTTCCAAACACTGTAGTTACTATGCCCATCCAACCTATCCTCCACCTTCAAGCCCAAAAACATGCTTGTTGTCCTAATAAACTGAAAATAACACTTTTGTAGTAAAGGTAATGATTTCTGTGTGAAAAAACCAGCTTCTTGTAATTTCTGTGTGAAAAATCAGCTTGCTGTAATTTTTCTTCTTGCTGTCCCAAACTGTCTTTTCCAACAAAATAGCTCTGATACCATGTAGAAATTTCTGTTTCCCACCCCGGTTTTCAGTTTCTCCTTATTTCTCCATATAGTTAAATGTCCATTCCCATAGCCATACATTCAACAAGCTGAAAAATAAATATTTTTTGAAAACACAAATTCTAGAAATTTTCAATTGCTAGAAATTGCAAAAATAAAACTCGGCAAAATAAATCAGCTACACACAGAAAAATAGACACGCTGATTTTTGGTCAATGTGACCCTGGAAAAACCCCCTACAACTCTTGGGGAAAACCAATTCGAAAGCTCTTCTTATTTCTGGAAAATGCTTTTATACTGAGAGAAAAATACTCAGAAAATTTCAGCAAGTAATAAATACAACTTAGCTCGTTCTTCGTGCTTAACCACTGCCTCGAAAAATGTGTACACAGCAAAAACATAAACAACAATAAATGTTGTACGGCCTCCTCGAATTATGTGCCCATAATTTACAGCATTAAATGTTGTTGTACGAACTGTCTTGAAAACTATGCAAACCGCAATAAATGCTGATGTATGGATTTCTCGATTTCCGTGCAGAGAAAACAGCAAAGCTACTGTACGATTTTCTGCCTCGATTTCCATGCACAACAACTTACTGTACAGACTACCTTGAAAAACGTAGAAAATCAGCAACCTGCTCCTTGAAATCTATGCCAAACCTTGATGTACGACCTCCTTGCAATACGTGCCAAATCTACTATACGGTCTGCCTTGAAACTTGTGCCCAAATCTGCCTCGAATTCTATGCATCTCCTTGTTGTACAGACTTGCTGAAGTGCTGCCTCGATTTGTTTTCCAAGTTTTGTCCTGCTTCTCCTCACTGCCCAAATATCTCCTTTGCTCTCCTTCTCTCCTTCTCTCAATCTGCTCATGAAATAATCACTGATATTTTCCTCCTTTTCCTCCTTTAACCTAACCCTAAGTGACTTTTGGGGAATCCCTAAATCTAATGGCAGAGATAGCTTTAGATCTAGAGCTGAGATTAAATGCTCATTTAAATCTCACTTTCTATTTTTTAATTCACCCCACTTTAATATAGACCCACTTAGTCATTTATTTCCAAAGTCACTTTTCCTTTCTAATTTCACATTGACTTTATTAAAGTCACTTTAAAATTAGACTTTAGTAACTTTATCACTTAAAGTCACTTTTAAATTAGATTTGACTTTATAACTTTATAAAGACACTTTAGGAGAAAAGTTAAATTCTTTTGCACACTTTTCCCTAGGCCAAAGATCATAGCCTTAGGGAACCACCTGTCCTCTGGTAACCAAATTTCAACAGGTTTTGAACCTCTGAGTTGACTTTGGGTCAGCCGGGAGTGATGTCTTTGTGACTCACCATTTGAAATAAAGAAGCCAGCAAACCAAGTTACGCCGAGATGACGCACGATGTTTGGATGGCACAAGTGGATGGAGTTCTCCCTAGTTGAGAGGGAGTGTTAATTTTGGGCAACTAGGTCCAAACTCCATGTTGTACTGCTCAGATGATGACGCCATTAATTTTATTGGATTCCTCTTTCGAAGAGGTGCAAGATCGATCTAAAGATCATCTTGATCAGATGAGCAGAACATTTATTTTGAACGTATTCCACTTATGTGCAAGGTCAACCAGAATTGTAATGTAGACTTGGAGCCCCAACAGATGTGTCACACACCCTCACAAATGGATATAAATTGGACAGACTCGGAGTTCATTTCATCATCCACTCATCACACACTTCTCCCTTGTGTCTGATTGGTTCAATCATCTTTTGGAGGCTTTTTTTCTAACTATGGTCTTGGGAAGACCATGCAATCTGAAAATGTCCCTGAAAAACAACTTGGCCACCTGAGAGACCGTGTATCGGGCAGAAATGGCGAAAAAGTGTGCGTACTTCGTTAATCTATCCACCACCACAAAATTAGTCTTTTCCCTGCACCATGGGCAACCCAGTAATGAAATCCATCGAAATACTCTCCCACTTCCCTTCAGGGATAGGAAGTGGTTGTAGCAAACCCACTAGATGGGTCAACTCCCCTTTGTTCCTCTAGAAAACCTCGCACTCCCGAACATGTCTCAGAATGTCCTCCTTGAGGCCCTTCCACGAGAACCTTCCTAATGGTCTGGTAAGTCTTGGTAAACCCCTGGTGCCCTGATAGAGTTGAGTCATGGGTTGCATGCAAAATCTTCTCCCGTAACTAGTGTTGAGATTTTGGGGTAGCATCGGATGTACTCTAGCTCTGAAATTTGTTGGAGGAGATGGAGTACATGAGATCTCCAAGACACAAAAAGCGCTTGGGAAAATTCCATCAGGTTTAAGAGATATTCAGATAATTAATCTTTTTAATTAAGGACCCTAAGTCTAACTTAGGAAAATTAGAAGATTAAAGTGAATTAAATTAAGCATGTGATGAGAATGACTTAAGTGACGCGGATCAAGCAACTTCTAATCTTAGCCGTTGATTAGAGATTAGATCACGATCGTTGGTTTTCCAACGAGAAAAATATAGGAGAAGGGCTTGGGGTCAGTTGAATAACACATATATTGGTGGAGCACTGAAGCTAGGGTGTGGTTTGCTAAGAATTTCAAGAAGAGTTTGCAGTGAAGTGAGGGGCAGTATTGGCAAGGGGATTATCTGATCCCAGGCCAAGAGTACAACAGCGACAGAGAGGCAGCATACCAGGCAGCACAGAGGCAAGCTAGAGCCACGTAGTCTAGCAGAGGCCACGCAGAGGCAACAGGAGCCACGCAGGGTTGACGCAGGCCTAGTCAAGGTAGCACAAGGGCAGCATAAGCCTTTCAGGGGTGACACGGGCCCTTCCAAAGCAGCGCAGGGCCTGACACAGGCTAGTAAGGCTGACGCAAAGGGCCGAGGAGCAACGTTGGGGTTTCTAGTGGGCCAGAAAGGGCTCGAGTTATGTAAATCCCGTTTGAGGGTGTGAATCAACCATATTTTCTGTCTCTGAGTGAAAATGGTATTGTTCCGTGATTTTCTCTGTAGGACCAACCATGTCTGGTGCCCAGAAATTGTTGTATTCAGATTCTGCATAATAATAAAACCCTCCAAAGCTAGCCGCACCGTTTTTCCCACATTGGGTTTTTCCGGGGACATTTGTTTGAAAAATCTGTCACTTTGTCATATGAGTGTGCTATTCAGTAAATGATCTGTATGTGTAGGCTACTATTTGTGTTTACTTCGCTATTTCTTTAAATTTTTAGATTAATAACTTGTGTAAATAATCAAGTAGGAGAAGTAGCAATAGGGTTTCTTAGATTAAGAAATTTTCACAACTGGGAGTTGGTTGTCAAATAGATCCGATCCCGATAATAATTCGCCTTATCCATGACCTGGTATCTGTCATCTATCCACTACCCATCCAAAACCTCACATGTAAATCGATCCTTTGAGTATTCGACCAACAATTGGGCCTTCCAATCTGGCTTGATACTCATTAGGGAGAGGGAAGCTAGCCTCCTCGACAAGACATCTGCCACTACATTATGCTTCCCCTTGACATACTCGATGTCGAATTCATAAGCTTGCATCTTACTAAACCACTTTTGTTGTCTCTGATCTAAGAAGAACCGGAGTTTGTTGTGATATGTCCTAACCCGAAACCAGTTCCTCGCAAAGTATTTTCTGAGCTTAGCTAGCGCATGCATGATGGCAACATCTCTTTGTCATATATGGGGTAAAGGCTCTCATGAGGCAAGAGTTTACGGCTCTCACGGGCTATGGGATGCACCTCCTGCATCAATACAGCCCCCACTCCTTCATCGGATGCATCGCACTCCAGAATGAAGGGCTTGCTGAAATCTGAAAGTGCAAGGACCAAAAAGCTACGCATCACCTATTTGAGGCGACCAAATGCCTCCTACGCAGTAGAGGTCCAAGTGAAAGCCCCCTTCTTTGTCAAATTTGTGAGGGGCGCTGCCAGCTGTGAGAATCCCTTCACAAATTTCCTATAGAAGGTGCAAATACCCACAAACCCCCTCAACTCGGTGAGATTTTGTGGGTAGCTCTAACCACACTATATGAAGGAAGATCCGTCCAAAGGAAGATGCTTCTAGAGAATCAGTTGAGGTTATTCATGATGGCCAAGGGAGAGGAGATCGACCCTTTTCTTTCCAAACTACAATCGATCAGGGATCAAGTGACTGGCATGGGGGTGAAGGTGGAGGACGATATCATAATGAGGATTGTTGTCAATGCAGTCATAGAGGACTGGGAAACTTTTGTCCAAAGTCTCTTGGGCAGAGCAAACCTTCCCAACTGGGACAATATGTGGCCGATCCTCCGACAAGAAGAAATCTGTCGGATCACCAAGATACAATACAACACCGAGTCAAGTAAAGTAAAGAAGGAAGAAGAGGAAGATGCAGCCTTGGCATCAAAGAGGCAGCAAGGGAGAAAGAAGCGGGAACTGTCAAAGATCAAGTGTTTCCAGTGTGGCGAACTAGGACATTTTGCCAGCAATTGTCCTCAGAAGAAAAAGGACAAGGAAGCTTCTAGTTCCAAGGCTATTGTGGCGGACGATGCCTCCGAAGATGATGTAGCCATGAGCGCTCATGAACCACGAAAGTGGGGCAACATGGATCTGTAGAGAAGCTACAGAGTGGAGGCAGGATCCTTGAGTAGCACAACTCTTGGATCACATACGAGCTACGAGAGTCGAAAGACAGTAGCGGGACAAGTGGGGCAGTGGGTGCAGAAGATCACGGATCGAGCAAACGCAGAGCTGGATGCTGAGAGGGAGCAACGTTGTGCAGATGCAGCAGCATCGTAGCAGCAGCAAAGCAGAGGAGTTGATGTGACTTCAACAATGCAGTGCAGAGTTGCAGCAACATAGAGGCTTCAGGAAGACAGCGCAGCGCAGTAGCAGCGTAGGGGACTTCAGCGCAGAGGAGGTCTGCTTACGCCGTGCAGAGCTGTAGCAATGCAACAACCTCCAGATGACAGCACGGAGCAGCAGCCTATGGAGTTTCAGTGATGAGATGCAGTCCAACTGACTTGTCTGTCAAAGATTGGGCAGGAGAGCTTCAGTTTCCTACGCTCAGCAACTGAGTTGCAGTGCAGCAGTTGGCAGCACGATGCAGCAGATTGAGAGGGAGCTGCAGTACAGATGTGGCAGTGGCAGTGGTAGCGTCATGGGCAACAGTACAAGAGAGCAGCAGCAGCGCAGTGATGAAGGGCAACAGGCCAAGCATCAGCGCAAAGACCCACACCAGAGATCAATGCAGAACTTCGGGGTGAAGTATTGTTGCTAGAGCACATTCCTCGCTAAGAGAGAGTGCTGAGATTTCTAACGTGTTGGGGTAGCTTCAGATGTGCTCTAGCTCACAAACTTTGTGGACGGACTAGAGTACATGAGATCTCCAAGACCCAAAAAGCAATTTAAGAAATTCCATCTTGTTTAAGAGATATTTAATTTATTAATCTTTTTAATTAAGGACCCTAAGTCTAACTTAGGAAAATTAAAAAATTAAAGTTAATTAAATTAAACATGTGATGAAAATGACTTAAGTCACACATATCAAGATTTCATTTAACCTTAATCATCGATTCAAGAATAGATCACGACCATTGGTTTCCCAACAAGAAGACTATAAAGGAAAGGCTTGGGGTCAGTTGGAGAACACACAGAGTGGCAAAGCACTGAGACTAAGCTGAAATTCTAGGGCATGGTTTGCTAAGAATTTCAGAAGTGTTTCGGCTGCAACGAGGGGCAGTACTGGAGAGAGGGATGATCTAATCCCAGGCCAAGAGTGCAACAAGAGGCAGAGAAGCAGCAAACTAAGCAGCGCAGAGGGAGCAGGAGCTGCGCAGCAGCTACAGCCCAACAAAGGCAGTGCAGAGGCTTCAGGGGCTACGCAGGCCCGGAAAGGGCAGCGCAGAGGCAGCAGGAGGCTAGCAGGGCTGACGCTGGAGTTTCTAGAGACTGAAAAGGGCTGAGTTCTGTAAATCCTGTTTGAGGCTGTGAATTAGTCAGTTTTTCTGTCTCCAGAACAAAGGTATTGTTGCAGTTTATTTCTCTATCGGGTTAACTAGTTGGTGCCCAGATTTGTTGTACTTGGATTCTACTTAATAATAAAAACCCTTCAGCAGCCAGAAGACCAGCTTTCCCGCATTGGGTTTTTCCGAGGACAGTTGTCCAGAAAATCCTTGTGTGTCACTTTGTCATTGTGCATGTATTCAGTATAGATCTGTATGTGTAGGTTGTTGATGTATTTACTTCGATGTTAATGTTGAATATTTCACATTACTAAATGTAAGTAGGAGAAGTAAATCTGAAAATTAACACTAGGGCTTATGTTTGAGATATTCAGAAATTTTCACAAGGAGCTCATGTATAGCCCTCTCAATCTCATCCTGATAAGCCTTGGGATGCCTATACGGTGTAGTGATCACAGCCTGGATCCCCTGCTCCAGCTCGATGGTGTGCTCGAAACCCCGGTCAAGGGGCTGCCCTGGCGGTATGTCCCCGAAAATCGTGGATTATCTGTCAAGAATGGCATGTATATCCAGGTGTGGTGGCTTCGCTACTCCACCGGCTTCTAAGACTCTCAACTCGACATCCCACTCTATATCACCACGCCTCAAGTCAACCTCCATCCTATGCGCAAAAACTATCTGCGGTGGGTACGAATGCATGCCTATCAGCATCATTGGCTTGCCATCTGTGTCCAGGAACTCCATCTCCAGCCTCTTCCAATCAATGGTGACTCTACCAAGTGCGTAGAGCCACTGGACTCCCAACACTATGTTGGTGCCCGGAATGTCAACCACAAAGAAGTGGTCGATGAAGGAGTAGCTCCCCATAGTCACTGTCAGCGTTGGGACATAAGTAGTGCACGGCATGGTCCGATCCCCTGGCATAAGCACAGAGAACCCCTCGAACTCCTCTGTCTTGATACCCCTCCTACGCACCATCTATGCATCAATGAAGTTGTGTGTGGCCCCACTGTCCACAAGCACTGAAACACGATGTCCCTATACAACACCTCAGATCCTCAAGGTCAAGTACTTGGGTACCCCACGCAGTGATGCCAAGACCCCTCCTAATGGTGCAAACATTGTTCCTCCAGTTGCTAGTGGGAGTGGAGGTGGAGGTCCATCCTCCCTAGGTGTTGCATTGTCCTCACCTTCCATCTCAAATAATGCATCTTCGTTCTCGTCACTGTCTGAAAAGACCTCTATGTAGTGTGCCTTCCTCCTACACACGTGGCTTTGTGCCCATGGCTACTGGCAAGTGAAACACAGCTTCTCCCACCGAAGATCTCTCTAAGTCTCATCATCCAACTGAGCTCGACGCTGGTTACCCCTCAGTGGTGGGGCTCTCGTATCTCTTCTCCTCTATTGGAAAACCGGCCTAGCTACCTGGGGTGCACTAGCTTTGGGTAGAGCATCCTGCAAGTCTCTTTCTCTCCCAATTGCGTCATGCAAGGTAGTGGATCTGCTCAATCTCGCTAACCCCCGAAGTGGTTCTGCTAATCCCTCTACAAACATATAGATCCTCTGAGACTCTGACAAGTCCGAGACCATCACTGACAATCTCAAGAACTCCGAAATATTGGCCTCTACGTTTCCGTTTTGCTTGAGCTTTGTCGGCTCTCCAAAGTATTCCTACGGATCTTTGCTCTCAAACCGCTCCAACACCCCCCTGGTGAACTCATCGTACGTTGCCATGCCTCTGTGCCCCAACATGGTCAACCCATGAAACCACCAGTCATCGGCTTCTCCCTCCAAATGCAAAGCATCCACCTTGATGGCCTCTATCTCAGTCATCTGATTGAGCTGGAAGTAGATATCCAGCTTCTCCACCCATGCTTTAGCTGAGCTCTTTGAGGACCCATTAACTGTCGGAAGGAACATCCTACCCACAGTATGCTGCAAATCATTCCCCTGCGTGTACCCTCCTCCTTTGGCCTGGCCTTTAGGTTTGTTGTTGTTCTTTAGCTGGAAAAACTCATTGAACATAATGGCCCTTCCAAACTCTGGCCCATAGGATTGGTACTCCACGAAGAACTCCTCATAGTGAGTCTCCTCCGACTCCTATTGTCCTGTTGTCCTTGAAGCTAGGAACGTGGGAATGGTGGATTGTGGTGGAGTGTAGGGTACGGTCGGCAAAGTAGTGTGATGGCCTACTTGGTGCTGCGAAGTGCCAGACCCTTCTCCAACCTGGAATTCCCCTTGAACTCCCTTTCCCTTACTGCCATTACTAAGTCTCTGACCCATCTCCTCAATCCTCTTGGAGAGGTCTTGTATTGATTTCAGAAGAAGGTGAGCAAAGTCTTTCTCCTCATTCCTCTCATCATCTTTATGTGCCATCTCTCTCTCTACAACCTCTGGAATGTTATCCACCTTATCTAGAGTGATTTCGAGCTTCCTCTCTTTGCTCATGTACCTCTACCTCCGATAAGTCACGTTCAGTCTACTCTCTGGTGTCATAAAATGCATGCTCCACAGGCTCAGCCAAGTCCATGAGCTCCGATATCATTGTAATATCCCAAAAGGGAAAATGAAAGCAATATAAGAAGTAAATAGACTAAAACTACAACAAACAAAATACACCATCAAGACATGAAAACTTGAAGCCAAAAGATGAGTTGAGCCATTTTATTAATGTCAAGAATTGAGTACAAAAGAGGTGTTGTAATAGGTGCACCTGGGCCTGCTCAAGGCAAGTTGAAATACTTCTCAACCCAAGCTGGAATGACTCTTTGATGGTGGCTTTGCGTGGCTCTGGTGTTGCGTTGTTCTTCCTAGAAATTATGTTATTCGCTGACTTTGGATTGTTGGTTGGGCTACTTCCCTGCTCAGAAAATTTTGGGATTTGGACATTGGACTCTATTCAAGAAACCCACAAAAACCCGTGAAGGAATTGTGGAATGCTCGAGTTCAAAAATTTGCCCCTGTTGGGCTTCACCCACTACGCAGCTCGCTGAATCTCCTCTACTGGAAAATCATTGTAAAAATGCCTCTAATGCTGGAAAATTCCACTGTTAGGAAGCCCTTAGCTTCCCCACCAAACCTCAGCTGCAAATGCTCCTCTTTCTCACCTCTCGGACCAACTCTCCAACTGAATTGCGTCCTCTGCGCAGTCCCTAAAGTGGTGATGCTTCTCCTGCAAATTTGTCTATGTAATGCTCCTCCAAAATGGTGAATCTCGAAGTCCCTCGAGGTAGAGGTTGAAATCTTCGCTTGAAGATCTCATGTGCTAAACAGCACTGCAGACATGGCACCCGGCACAAGCGTGCTATGTCAAGATGACAATCAAAATAGAAGTTGAATGAATGAGGAAATGAGTTGCCTTCACTTCCTTTTGTCAATTGAGCCCCCAACGTTCCCTTGGGCCCACCATGGACTACGCAATCCCCTCATCCAGCCACTCACTGTGTTGCCTCCATCGAGCCTCTCCCACACTGCCACCTAGGGAGCTACCTCCAAATTGAATGTTGGCCACATGGACCCCACTAAGGCCGCAATTTTTCCTTGTGAACTATAGGAGTAGGCTGTAGCTTTTCCTCAATTATTATTGTGGGTCCCAACCCACCTTGTTTCTGCCTAAACATTAGAAACATCAAAATTTATCAAAAAATAATATTCTAATTAGCAAAACTGCTAATTAGGAATATTACAGTTTCCCCAGCAGTGTTTATTTCCAGGAGGACGCAGTTGTATTCTTGTGTGATTGTTGTTGGTTGATTTGGCGAAGAAAGGTTCATTAGCTTGCTAAGCTATAGGCAGACCTAGGTTCATTAGCTTGCTAAGCTATAGGCGAACCTCAAAGGCTGAGATTGATAGCGTATCTCAATAGCAATGTGGTAGTCACTGGGACAGCACAGAGGAGGAAAAGTTAGGCACATTTGTGGGAGAGTGTCGCAACCATTTGGGCCATTGTTTGCCGGGAGAGATAGGAGAAGTGCCGAAGGCGTTATTTGTTGCATTCTTGGAGGGTTGTTGAGTATTTTGTTGGTAGTTCTGTAGACAACGCATTCAGTAGCTATTGGGGGAGCATAGGGCCTATTGGAGGTCATTTTTGGAGGGTTATGTCAGGCCAAACCATTTCTAGGTTTTGGTTGGATTGGCTTGAGAAGTCTAGGAGTGATTTTGGAGAATTTTCTTAGCACCAAAAGAGGGGTTTCGAGCTACCCCATTGCAGTAGCTAGTGCAGATTCACTGGGACAACACAGAGCATCACTAGGTAGTTTTTATGGATTTTGTGGTTTCATCTAGGCTTTGCTCAGCTTGCCTACGTAATATCCCGGATGGGATATTTTTACTAAAAATGCAGATAAATAAATAAACTCCACAAAATGCCGCAAAATCAAGATTTATTCAACAAAAGATTGCCATGTAAAATTAAACACATAAATACTGCAATTGAATACCACATAGAACAAGAGAAATCTCAGCTTTTATTATAAGTAATAAGAGGGGTTTACATATAGATCTGACCCAGAAAATGCTGAGATAGAAAACTGGCCAACAATACAATCTGCTGCACTGCTATACGGCGCTGGCCTCCCAAAACTGAACTACTGCACTCTCCCTCCAACAACAGCTACCACTAAATCCACTGAATATGATGAAGCCCAAGTTGAAGTTCTGAATGATCCTCACACCAATCTCAGAAGCTCTGTGAAACTTCTAAGTGAAGTCTCCTCAAGAGTATTGGGTTTCCGTCCAACACTCACAAATCACCCGAGGGTTTCCGTCCTGGGGCTACGGCTGAAGTAGAGAACCATGTCCTCAAACCTCTCATACACAAGCAAATGATCTACTTCAAAGATATCTCGCAATGGCCTCCTCCCTTTCTTTTATAGATCCCTTGGAGCCTTCTAGAGCATTATTTTATTATTATTTTATTCATGGAGCACTTTTCCCTTTTATTAAAATATTCCTTTTTAATGCAGAAAAGGGTAAATCGGCTACCACGCCTCCTCTGGTCACTGAAATCTATGTCTAACTATCCCATCGTGTAGGTCTCCTCGTCCCGGTTCGAATGAGCTATTACACTAAGGTGTTCCAACGTGTATTCCTCCCGGAATGCCACCTTGAGCATAATCAGCTGAGTTAAGCCCATAAATAACTCAAAATTCCGAAAGTTATCGGAATGCATCGGAACGAAAGCCAAATTGCTCGGATGATGGAGTATATCAAGCAAATGCCTCTGAACACCATGAAAACTCATCAAAACTCCTCCGAAAAGCTCCTGAGCCCACTGATAGCACCAATCTGTACATGTGACATGTCTGCTCCTAACTCTGAAAGTCCCTCCTAGCCCTGTCATGGGTGATACCAAAAATGGGAATATTACAGACCTCCCGCCCCAAGATTTCTTGCCCTCAAGCAATAGAAATATGTAGGCCACTCTGTTGGCCCGCCGCATCTCAGACCCAATCCCTGGATCCCATACCAACCTCTGGGTGCTGCTATGCACCTGTGTCAAACCTCTCGGAACAGAGACCCCTCAATGCCGGGATCCCAAATTGATCTCTCTCTGTCCCAATCAACAAACAATCCTCCCGGATCCCAAAGCCACCATGGCCAATCATCACCCAAGTCCCACGGCTCAGGCTGCGCATTGTCTCTAGCTATAGCTGATGCTCTCAGAGGTGAAGACCACCAACAATGCTCCCGGGCTCCTGTTGTGTTGTACCTGTAACTGCATATGCTGCCCCACCAACTGCATACCAACTCATCACCTCTCTCCAATCCAAGTCCTGACTCGATCCCATGTTGATCCTGCTCTCCTGAAATCGGGAAGGAATCCTGAAGTAACGACAACCGGTGCCCTCCTACCAACTGGAATCTGTAACATCTACTATGTCTAAGGGCCCCTGCTCCGTTGTGCTCCCCATGAAAAATACCGTACCATCAAGAGGGTACCAACTCATGATTTCCCGCCAATCCATCCTGGAAGAAGAATTCGATGTAGCAACAACTGCATATGGAACATGCCTAGAGTGTTGCTGCCAGCCTGTAATTGACTCCCACTGCTCTGCCCTATCTTCCAATGAAAGCTACCTGTAGAATGAAGCCCCTTTCTCTATAATAGGCCAAAGTGGGCAAGATATGTTGCAAGCCCCATCGATGTATTCCTGGAGAGTGCTACTCACTGGGAATACTGCAGTTCTACTGACTGTGTGTACATCTGTTTGCGCCTCACCCCTGTGTCGACTCACAGTTGGATGCTCCACCATATCCAACAGCTCCTCCCACTCCTGATTAGGAATGTCATGCTCCCGCTATATCTACTAGTCCCCTGCAAAACAATCCCATCAACCTCCAACACCTCCAAAGGATATGGAACTGCAACTGTCGTCACTGTACTCGGTGTCTGTGCATCTGACTACTCATCCTGAAAGGCTGACCCCAATGTTAGCCGCATATCCATCATAGGCTCAATGTGGGCGCCCATCTGGACCTCACCCAAGGAAATGTCATGCCTGATGTCCATAGTATCCTCCTCTGCTGACTCAGGCTCCATCATATGCTGCTCTGGCTGAATCGTCACAAGTGACTCATCACCCAGAGTATCTCTCATAGAGTCCCGTGACTACTCACCTTGCACACTGGAACACAGCTCTGGTCTACTGTCATCATCTCTGCATGACTGCTCTCGCTCCCCAGAAGCGTCCTCAACTGATCCCATGGACTCATCCAAAGAAGAGTCCTCACCCTGGCATACAGAAGGGATGCCCTCCTGTTCTACCTCCGCCACATCATCTGCATCACCCAAGCATGAGTGATCAGGTCCCCGAGGTTCTTTGCAGATGAAGCAAAGTCCCTTCCTCCTCAACTCATTTCTGCTGCCAGATCCACCAAACTGGAGCAGCTCCTCCATGGTCAACTGTCTCCTGAATAGCCCAATATTCTGCTCAACCAGCCCTTGGGCTAGCTCATAAGCAGCAAGTGAGACCGACTGCTTCCTCCTCCAAATGCTCAATAACCGGGTCTGCAACTCTCGGCCAATGGTCTCATGGTCTCTCATACATGATGACAAGATGGACTGCATGTGTGCTATGATGGTGTTAGGATGATGTCTCCTAATGCTGAAGAAGCATTGGAACATCTGCAAAATCAAATCATCACACTCAAGGTCAAACATGATGACATAAGTCTTGAATGTGGCCATACCCCATAAAATCTCAAACTTCTTCCCAAAGGTAGAGCCTGTGCTATTGTCCAAATCCTGAAAAGCCTCTACAATCAATCTCATAATCTTACTCATAACATCATCATTGTATGGAGCTATAGGTGCGGTCAATTTCATGATGTTACTGAGACAAGCTGCAACTGGAAGTGTGACCCCTTCACAAGGTTCCTCCAAGAATTTGGGCTGTATAAAAGCAAGCATAGCAGGCTTTAGAGCCCAAATCAGTTTCTTCCCTTCTGCTTGGTCTATTGTAGACATGAATTCATTAAACTCTTCTAGTTTGGACAAAACTCTCCATGACATCTTCATGTGTTTCAAATCTATCCCAAGTGCAAAGATTTTGCGTTCAATCCCCAATTCTTCCTGTAAATCCTTTCGCTGTCCTTTTTGAAGGATGGCATAAATTCCCTTTGAAAAGGGTTTGCTGTTCGGTTTTGTTTTCTGGTATTCTGATGCATGGTGGTTTAAGGAACCAACTTCTGTTTTTATTTTCATCAATCTGTTTAGGAATCCCTCCATGGTTCAACCAATGAATACAAGACCGTTTGTGATAATGAGATCACTATTTCTGAGTTTGTTGAATTTCTTAATGAGTTGTTTTGACAAATAGTTTCATGACAAACTACTTGTATATGTAGATTTTGTTTGTTGCTTGAACAATGACACTTGTAACAAGACTTCAGGTCAACTACTATGATAAAAAAAAAATTTGCATTCAGAAGTAATTTGAACTATTGACTATCATATGTGGATAAAAAAATTGAAAGGTGAACAATAGGGAAACCTGGTTTGCACACACAGGATTGCCTTCAGTACATCTTCTGCAGCGGTGGTAAATGGCTTTTCACTTTTCTCCTGCTACAAAAATGATGCTTCAAATCTGGAAAATAATTCACTGGTATTGCCTGGAAATCTCGGCCCAACAAATAATCTTGGGCCTCCAATAGTATTCAGGAAGCATGCTCCCAACTCGAGCCTCTTTAATAAATCACATAACTTGTTGAAGCCAATAACTCGACCTGTTCCTATCAAAAAGGTCTGCTACAGGTCTGGAAGAAAGACTCTGATATTGAGTGCAATCAGACAAGTGGCTTCTCGGCTATAAGTACCAAAATTTTCCAAACAAATTCCACTCAGCCCCTCTGAGAGGAAGTCTGCTACAGCATGAAAGTGCGGCCCAATGGTGAATCAAACTGTGGTAAACACAATCAGATGTTCAGTGCATTCAGTCTTCCTCTACAATTTATTAGTCACACAAAAACAATTGAATCTCGACCCTCCTTTATGAGGCACAAATTCAGCCCTTTCAAAATATATAATTATTAGAGATCAGACCCCTATCAAACTTCTGCCCAGAATACTGTAAATATGCTTAGAAGCAGAGGAATATTTGCGCTAGCCAGGAAATAATAAATTTGACCCACCAACAAAGAATCGATCCTCTGAGATTAAGTGTAAATCTAGCCCAATGGATTTAGCCTTTTGAGACCAAATCAGATATGGTAACGACACTGCCAAATTTATAATCTCAGCCTCTAATAAAATGATGCCCCTTCAGCGAAAAATTATAAGCTTTCCTGTGAGGAAGATATACTCGGCCCCAACATTAATTGATTTGAAACTTTCCTCCCAAAATGTTCAAATGGCAAGTTCTAGCTCTAATCGATTTAATGCAATTCGAGTTCCAATTAATTTGGCCTTTACAAGATTTTGGCAATTCGTTCCTCCACATATCTCTATCTTGTCCCCCTCTTGCTTTGCGATTTTGTCCCAACGAATGAAACTCGACCAGAAATATTTGGAAAAAGCATTTGGTCAAATGCCAAACTCCAGAATTATGTCTTGAAAATTCTCCAAGGAGTTTGTCGGAGGCAATATTGAGATTAATCGCTGCTAAGTTCCACGTTTTAATTTCAATACAGTGGCTTTTGGATTATTCCCACGACCTTCATTAAAAGAAAACGACCCCAATAATGTTTCAATCAATTCGGCCCCACTCAAAATCATATGACAGCACCCTCCTCAGTATCGATTTGCAGACTTGCTTCATAAAATTTTGGACGTTTAACGGACAAGCAGGATGGTTGTTACCGTGACTATCATGCAGAGTTACCTTCAACCCCCGAACGATGATGCCTACGTTGAGCAATTTGGTTCAGAGAATCATGCTATAGGAACTGTGCACAATTTGATGTTTACGTAACATGGATTGCACCCACCTACGCATTCGATCCCTTGGCCCGAGCTCCTTCACTTTGACAGTTCCCAGCAATTGTATGCCTCTATTAGCTGAGGGATCTGGCTTCCTTATGCCGCTACCAACAAATTAATTTCCTCCGTCTCAAACTGGGCAATTCGATTCCATTGGCGGCAAGCTCGCCCCTGGAATTAATACAATCATCGATTCTTCTGAGATGGCGGCTTAGTGTAATATTCCTAATTAGCGACAGCTAATTGGAATATTCGATTTTGTATAGTTTTGTCGTCTAAAGTTTGTAAATAAATAAAAAGTGAGTAAAGAGGGTCTAACTCACTTAAGTGAAATAAAACATTCTCCTAGTAGCGCAACGTTATGACTTAAGGGGAGCCAAGGGGGGCCAAACACCACGTAGAGGAGGGGACCCACGTACACTCTAGAAGCTTCTGCGCAGATGAGGATGAGCACGTGGAGGAGAGAGAGGCTACGTTGGGGTTTTGGAGGGAAACCAACGTTATAAAAGATGGAGAAGCCTCCTCATTTGATTCATTCTGGAGTTGATGATTTTGAGCTAGACATTTGTCTTCTTGAGCACGCTGGTTGTTTAGCCTGTCTGCAGCACTGTTTAGTGCATTGAGTGTCTTCGGTCGGAGATCTCGCCCTTAGCCCGGGGGGACTTCGAGAGCCTGCTCGGGCAAGGTTAGTTTTTCAGTATTTTGTGAGTAATTTTGTTGTTTGGGTTTGTTGCGGAGCTGGAGCTTATAGAGACTGCGCAGTCACTGGGAGAGAGGACGCAGTCCCTTTTGGAGGTGCTCCGGATTGGGGTTTCTACAAGAGATTTTGCCGAGATTTTGAGCAGAGGGTTAGCCTTTGCCCACAGGAGGATTTTAGCGGAGTTTGAGGCGGTGTTTCAGCTATTTCCATTTAGCCTCTGCGCAGAGCCTTGGAGGCCAGCGTAATTCCCTGAGGAGGCATTTTCTGGTGATTTTCGGGGGTTGGCCATTTCTGATATGGTTTTTGGGCTTTGTCCGAGTTGGTGAGTAGAGGTGGTTTGCAGATTTTCAGCTCATTCTGGCAAGGGGATCAACCCCTAGTCTTCAGTCCATTCCAGCAATAGCAGCTACACGGCAGTTTTCCAGCAACTGGGACGCAGTTCATAGAGCAGCCATTTCCTGTATTTTCTGAGTGTTTCGTCGCTTGCCTTGAGCAAGATTAGGTGCCATCATTCTGATCATCTATTGTACTCCATTATATTTCTCGGATTAATAAAATGGCTCAGCATTTCCTCTATATTTTCTGGATGAGTTGCCGTAATTTCTTTCTCTGTTATGATATGTCTGTTGCACTGTTATTCATTTATATTTCTGAGCATTCTAGTCTATACCACTTGGTGTGTTTATCTTTCACTCTTAGACAGAGTCTGTAAAGGGCCAGGTAGCCTCCGGATCTCGTCCTCTCTCAGAGGCGAAATATCCGGTAATTGCCCTCTCAGTCCATCTCTGGTTGGAGTTTGCCGTGTTTTAGAGATATCCTTGAAACGAGATATTACAGTGGTATCAAAGCATAGTTTTGGCTCAACCTATGGTCTATGACACCAAAGAGGAGACCATATATTTGTTACAGAGGCAGGAAGTACAGAGACGTGAGCGTAGGTTGGAGAACACCTACGAAGAGGGAGACTGTGTTCGGGTGGTGGACACAGAGCAGGTGAGAGAGCTTGTGACAGACGCAGAGCAGGAGGAGCCTGTATTAGATTCAGTCCAGAGAGGGTCGATGGCAGATGACACAGAGGCAAAACAGTTTGGGGAGGCACTCCTCAAATCGATGCAGGATTTAGCCAGACAGAATTTACCGTTGTAGAGGCTAGACAGCGTGAGACCCCACGAGTTTTCCAAGTAGGAGAGGGATCAGGTACATCCCATCATTTGCCGAAGCATGGTGCTGCTCAGCGTGATACTCCTCAGCCGATGGCTTCACGTGCACCTACTCGCTCTACCATGCCCACTTTCTTGGGAGCAGACACAAGGGCAGGAGCCCAGTAGGAGGCAGAGCCCAGACACATGGGCGAGTATTTTGCAGAGTATCAGGCCTATGGGCAGGAGTTTACGGATGCTCTCTCATTCTGAGATTTTGTGCAACTTCAACGAGACAGTAGACCCCGCGACCATCATAGAAGGCGCCGGCATTATCATGATGGAGATTCCCACCGTGCCTCTAGCAGATTCCATTTGCCTACGTTTGATGGCTCATCAAACAGTTCAGCAAAGTCTTGGGTGGAGAAGCTGGACATCTATTTCCAGCTTAACCAGATGTCGAAGACGGAGGCCATCAAGGTGGCAACATTACATTTGGATGGGGAGGCCCAGGACTGGTGGTTCCACGGGATGGTTACACTCGGACAAACTACAGTGACGACATATGCCGAGTTTACCAGGAGGTTGATGGAGCGTTTTGACCGAAGGGATCCGAAACAACATTTTGTTGAGCTGACAAGGCTCAAGCAGACAGGGAGCCCAGAGACATACATTGCAGATTTCTTGAAGGTTTCGGTGATCGTGTCAGATCTATCCGCGACACGAATGATCTATATGTTTGTGGAGGGATTAGCAAAGCCACTTCGAGGTCTAGTCAGATCTACTAGACCAGCTACACTCCAGGATGCCATCAGTAGGACCAGGGACTTACAGGATGCATTGCCTAGGACGCGGACACCTTACCCCCAGAGACAGGGCTTCCAGCCCAAGAGGAAGGATGTGAGGGTTCCTCCTCCAAAGGGGAATCCGGGACAGGCACAGATAGATGATGATGCTAGGAGGGAGTTGAGGAAGAAGCGGTTGTGCTTCACTTGTCAGGAGCCGTGGGCACCAGGGCATAGGTGTGCTGCTGGCAAAGCACACTTCATTGAGGTATTCTCCGATGATAACAGGGAAGAGGATGAGGAGGATGATGAGGAGGCAGGAGATAGTCAGACAGCCCAGGATCAGTTGCCGCCTCCACCTCCAGGGACAGGAGGTGCAGCTTTTGCAACCACAGGGGGGACTCTTGCAGCCTTGCGAGGAGTTCCTAAGTATCTGACGCTGCGCGTACGAGGGACAGTACGTGGCCAGCGAGTATCAGTTTTGGTTGACAGTGGGGCGACCCACAACTTCATTGATGCACAGATGGTCGAGCGGAGGGGTATATCGACCGAGAGCTTTGACGAATTTTCAGTCTTGGTCCCAGGAGCCCAGACAATGCAATGTGCTCGATATGTTCCGAAGTTGGCAATGACTATGGGTACGTACACCGTGACCGACCACTTCTTCGTGGTCAACATACCAGATACCAATGTGGTACTGGGTGTTTAGTGGTTGATTACTCTGGGGAAGGTTACCACGGATTGGGAGGCCTTAGAGATGGAGTGGGATGACACGAAGACCGAGAAGCATGAGAAGATCTGCGGGATGCATACTTACCCACCTCAGATAGTTTTGGCACACCGGATGGAGGCAGACTTCCGGAAGGGAGACATAGAGTGGGCGGTTGGGTTGCGAGCATCAGAGGCAGAGACCACCGGTCGAGCAGTTCATCTAGATATACAGGCCATCCTTGACAGGCATGAGGTAGTGTTTGGGGATATACCACCACGTCGGCCACCAGATCGAGGGTTTGAGCATACCATTGAGCTTGAGCAGGGTATTCAGGCAGTGATCACTACCCCCTATAGGCATCCCAAAGCCTATCGGGATGAGATTGAGCGGGCCATCCAGGATTTGTTGGCTCTTGGACACATCAGAGCGAGCACGAGTCCGTTTGCTTCTTCTGTAGTGTTGGTGAAGAAGGACGGCACCTTGAGGATGTGCATTGACTACAGAGCCCTGAACAAGAAGACTTTGAAGAACAAGTACCCTATACCCAGGATCGATGAGTTGATGGATGAGCAAGAGGAGCCAAGTTCTTCTCGAAGATTGATTTGAGATCAGGGTACCACCAGATTCGCGTGAGGGAACAGGACATTCCCAAGACCGCCTTCAAGTGTCATTATGGGCACTTTGAGTTTTTGGTTATGCCTTTTGGGCTAACCAACGCACCAGCCACCTTTCAATCTTGCATGAACCATATCTTTCGCAGTCATCTGAGGAAGTTTGTATTGGTTTCCTTCGATGACATACTTATATATAGCAGGACTTGGGAGGAGCATCTCCAGCATATAGAGGCAGTACTACGCATCTTGGAAGAGCAACAGTTCTATGCTAAGCTCTCCAAGTGTGAGTTTTGGATGACGGAGATGTTATATTTGGGTCACATTATTGGAGTGGACAGAGTGAGGGTCCACGAGGAGAAGATTAGAGCCATCAGGGATTGGCCAAAGCCGAAGAACGTGACGGAACTTTGGGGGTTCATTGGGATATGTACCTATTACAGGAAGTTCGTTAGAGGATTCTCACAGCTTGCTGCACCCCTTACAGATTTGACGAAGAAGGGGGCATTCAATTGGTCAGATACAGCGTAGCGAGCCTTTGATAGGCTCAAGGAGGTGATGAGTAGCTGCCCCGTGCTTGCATTGCCGGATTTCACACAGCCATTTGTCTTGGAGTGTGATGCGTCGGGAGAGTGGATCGGCGCAGTATTGATGCAGGGGGAACACCCTATAGCCTTTGAGAGCCAGAAGCTCCTTCCGCATGAGAGGTTGTATTCTATATACGACAAGGAGATGTTGGCCATCATGCATGCCTTGGCCAAATTCTAGCAGTATTTGGTAGGGAACGAGTTCAGGGTGAGGACTGACCACAACAGCCTCAGGTTCTTTTTGGAGCAGAAGCAGCTACATGAGAGGCAGCAGAAGTGGATCAGTAAGATCCAAGCATATGACTTTGACATTGAGTATGTCAAGGGTAAGAATAACGTGGTAGCAAATGCCTTTTCACGTAGACCCGCCATGTTATCTCTTATGAGCTTGGATACAGATTGGGGGGCTCAACTTTTAGTGGAGTACTCCAAGGACAGATTTGCATGTGAGGTGCTGGATGGACAGGTGGCGAATGACAGGTACAGGGTGGTTGATGAGATCATCTATTACAAAAATAGGATCTTCTTGACTGAGGGATCTCAACTTAAGAAAAAGATACTCCAGGCATCACACGATTCTCCATTGGCAGGCCATCAAGGGTTTACCAAAACCTACAGGGCCATTAGAGAGAGGTTCTCACGGAAGGGCCTCAAGGAGGACGTACTCAAGCACATCAGGGAGTGCGATGTTTGTCAGAGGAATAAGGGGGAGATGAGCCATCCCGCTGGATTGTTGCAGCCTCTTCCCATTCCGAAGGGGAAATGGGAGAGCATATCGATGGATTTCATCACAGGGTTGCCCATGGTGCAGGGCAAGGATTGTATCTTTGTCGTCATCGATCGACTGACAAATTATGCGCACTTTTTCGCCATATCCGCGCATTACACAGCAGCACAGGTGGCTGAGCTGTTCTTCAGAGAGGTTTTCAGGCTGCATGGTCTTCCTAAGACCATCATCAGTGACAGGGACAGCCGTTTCATGGGCGGATTTTGGCAGGAGCTTTTCCGACTAGTGGGGACGGAGTTGACACTGAGTACCAGTTACCACCCACAAATGGATGGACAGACGGAGATGGTTAACAAGTGGCTGGAGGGCTACTTGCGTAACCATGTCAGTGTGCAGCAACGAGCATGGTTGAGATGGTTGCATTTGGGGGAGTACTGCTACAACTCGACACATCACATGTCTATTGGTATGTCACCATTTTATGCGTTGTATGGGTACCATCCTTTATCTTTTGTTGATGTGATGTTCGGTGCTAGCAAGGCTCTTAGAGCCAAGATTTGGATCCAAGAGAGTCAGGACATCCTCCGAGCTCTCAAGGACAATATGGCTACAGCACAGAACCAGCAGAAGTTGTATGCCGACAGAGGTCGGGTGGAGAGACAGTTTGAGGTAGGGGACTTGGTCTACCTATGGGTACAGCCATACCGACAGTCATCGCTGAAGCAGAAGGGAGCTGAGAAGCTCAAGCCTCGCTTTTACGGGCCATACAGGGTGATACACAAGATTGGGCAGGTTGCGTATGAGTTGGAGCTGCCCCAAGGCAGCAAGATCCACAACATTTTCCATGTATCATGCCTGAAGAAGGCGCTGGGGCAGCAGGTGACAGTGACAGAGGAGCTACCACCTACAGATGATGAGAGGCACTTGGTGTTGCAGCCAGAGGCCATTATTGATACCAGGGAGAGGCGGTTACGGAGCAGGACGGTCCGGGAATTCTTGGTGAGGTGGAAGAATTTGCCAGATGAGAATGCCACTTGGGAGAGCGAGAAGATTTTGCAGCATCCATCACTTCAGTTGCTTAAGGACAAGAAACATTTTGCCGGGGGAGACTGTAATATTCCTAATTAGCGACAGCTAATTGGAATATTCGATTTTGTATAGTTTTGTCGTCTAAAGTTTGTAAATAAATAAAAAGTGAGTAAAGAGTGTCTAACTCACTTAAGTGAAATAAAATATCCTCCTAGTACCGCAACATTATGACTTAAGGAGAGCCAAGGGGGGCCAAACACCACGTAGAGGAGGGGACCCACGTACACTCTAGAAGCTTCTGCGTAGATGAGGATGAGCATGTGGAGGAGAGAGAGGTTACGTTGGGGTTTTGGAGGGAAACCAACATTATAAAAGATGGAGAAGCCTCCTTATTTGATTCATTCTGGAGTTGATGATTTTGAGCTAGAAGTTTGTCTTCTTGAGCACGCTGGCTGTTTAGCCTGGCTGCAACACTGTTTAGTGCATTGAGTGTCTCCGGTCAGAGATCTCGCCCTTAGCCCTGGGGGACTTCGAGTGCCTGCTCGAGCAAGGTTAGTTTTTCAGTATTTTGTGAGTAGTTTTGTTGTTTGGGTTTGTTGCGGAGCTGGAGCTTATAGAGACTGCGCAGTCACTGGGAGAGAGGACGCAGTCCCTTTTGGAGGTGCTCTGGATTGGGGTTTCTGCAGGAGATTTTGCTGAGATTTTGAGCAGAGGGTCAGCCTTTGCCCACAGGAGGATTTTGGCGGAGTTTGAGGCGGTGTTTCAGCTATTTCCATTTAGCCTCTGTGCAGAGCCTTGGAGGCCAGTGTAATTCCTTGAGGAGGCATTTTCTGGTGATTTTCGGGGGTTGGCCATTTCTGATATGGTTTTTGGGCTTTGTCCAGGTTGGTGAGTAGAGGTGGTTTGCAGATTTTCAGCTCATTCCGGCAAGGGGATCAGCCCCTAGTCTTCAGTCCATTCCAGCAGTAGCAACTACACGGCAGTTTTCCAGCAGCTGGGACGCAGTTCATAGAGCAGACATTTCCCGTATTTTCTGAGTGTTTCGTCACTTGCCTTGAGCAAGATTAGGTGCCATCATTCTGATCATCTATTGTACTTCATTATATTTCTCAGATTAATAAAATGGCTCAGCATTTCCTCTCTATGTTTTCTGGATGAGTTGCCATAATTTCTTTCTCTGTTATTATATGTCTGTTGCACTGTTATTCATTTATATTTCTGAGCATTCTAGTCTATACCACTTGGTGTGTTTATCTTTCACTCTTAGACAGAGTCTGGAAAGGGCCAAGAGCCTCCGGATCTCGTCTTCTCTCAGAGGCGAAATATCCGGTAAATGCCCTCCCAGTCCATCTCTGGTTGGAGTTTGTCGTGTTTTAGAGATATCCCCGAAATGGGATATTACACTTAGTTTCCAGCGTGTCTCCGCTTCTAAAAATTTGCCACAGGGCCCTCTGCCAGCTCGAATTTTATTTCGCCAACAATAATAAAAATAAAAATCCATAGCAATGAAGTCGATAATTTGGCCACTTTATGGCTCTACTTGACACTCAGTCCTTTGGATACAAGTGATTTAATCTCGATATGGTGGCAAGACGATGGGCCTTTAGAACTTGAAGAAAGTTGATGGAAAAATCGACCAGCCAGGCGACGAACGTCGATTATTTTAAGAGCTCGGTCCCTTGCTTAACTTTGCCCTTCAACCAAACATGCTTTCCCCAAATCGGTCCTCTTTTAATAAAATTTTAATTCTTGGTGACAATTTCACATAGCTTTTGGTAGATGCCTTCAAAATTCTCAGCGAGAACACTTGAGTGTAATTGATCTGCAATAAACCCTCGAATTTGGTCTTTCCAGATAAACCCTCAATTAAACCGTAAACCCGCAGGCTGAGCCAAGACTGTGGCTCTGATACCACTGTAATATCCCGGATGGGATATTTTTACTAAAAATGCAGATAAATAAATAAACTCCACAAAATGCCGCAAAATCAAGATTTATTCAATAGAAGATTGCCATGTAAAATTAAACACATAAATATTGCAATCGAATACCACATAGAACAAGAGAAATCTCAGCTTTTATTATAAGTAATAAGAGGGGTTTACATATAGATCTGACCCAGAAAATGCTGAGATAGAAAACTGGCCAACAATACAATCTACTACACTGTTATACGGCGCTGGCCTCCCAAAACTGAACTGCTGCACTCTCCCTCCAACAACAGCTACCACTGAATCCACTGAATATGATGAAGCCCAAGTTGAAGATCTGAATGATCCTCACACCAATCTCTGAAGCTTTGTGAAACTTCTAAATGAAGTCTCCTCAAGAGTATTGGGTTTCCGTCCAACACTCACAAATCACCCGAGGGTTTCCGTCCTGGGGCTACAGCTGAAGTAGAGAACCATGTCCTCAAACCTCTCATTCACAAGGAAATGATCTACTTCAAAGATATCTCGCAATGGCCTCCTCCCTTTCTTTTATGGATCCCTTGGAGCCTTCTAGAGCATTATTTAATTATTATTTTATTCATGGAGCACTTTTCCCTTTTATTAAAATATTCCTTTTTAATGTAGAAAAGGGTAAATCGGTTACCACGCCTCCTCCGATCACTGAAATCTGTGTCTAACTGTCCCATCGTATAGGTCTCCTCGTCCTGATTCCAATGAGCTATTACACTAAGGTGTTCCAACGTGTATTCCTCCTGGAATGCCACCTTGAGCATAATCAGCTGAGTTAAGCCCATAAGTAACTCAAAATTCCAAAAGTTATCGGAATGCATCGCAATGAAAGCCAAATTGCTCGGATGATGGAGTATATCAAGCGAATGCCTCCGAACACCATGAAAACTCCTCTGAAAAGCTCCTGAGCCCACTGATAGCACCAATCTGTACATGTGACCTGTCTGCTCCTATCTCTGGATGTCCCTCCTAGCCCTGTCATGGGTGATACCAAAAATGGGAATATTACAGCCTAAAAGGCAAGCCCAAGTGCATTTCTCTATATATTTGTACTCTTACCCATTTCATAATAAAATGGCTCAATTGTTTATGGATTTCATATTGTCCTGAGTATTTACTGCAACGTTTTGAATTTTCCATGGTGTAAATTTATGGTTTCCTGTATTAGCATTGTTTTTCCTATTTTGGAACATTACAAAAACACTACTCCTTGGTATATTGGTGGCATTATCAGCCATTTTGCCCACAGCTAGCCAAGAACATGCTTTGATACCACTATAATATTCCAACTAAGAAATAACAGTGAAAATCAAAAACATGAACTAAGCTACAACAATAAAATTTTGAAACATGCATGCACAATCAATAAACAAAGAAATATGGGCAAGAAATCTAAGCCATTTTATTAATATTGTAAGAGCAATAGAACTTAGGCTTGTTACTGCAATAAATGCAAAACCTAGGTGGAAATGTGTAGATCTAAATGCTAGAAATGGCCCAAACAAGTAACTCGCACTACCAAGAAAATTTTGCAACTGTCACTGGAATGAAACTAAAGTTTCTACCCTCATAACTACTCAAAAAAATCTGCAAATTTATCTTTGATCTCCTTTCCCCAAACCCACAAAAACCCATAAAGGGTTTGGTCTAATTCCGACTAACCCAGGTGACCCCAAAAAGTGTGTAATGTTCTCCATGGCAAATTCTACGCACTACTGAAGATGATATGCTCATGTCTACCTGAATCAACTGTTGAGTTTTCTTGAGGGTTGGGGTATCATCGGATGTGCTCTAGCTTCCAAAATTTGTGGAGGGACTAGAGTACATAAGATCTCCAAGACCCAGAAAGGGATTTGGGAAATTTCATCCGGTTTGGGAGATAATTAATTAATTAATAATTTTAATTATGGACCCTAAATCTAACTTAGGAAAATTAAATTATCAAAGGTAATTAATTAAAACATGCAATGAAATTGTCTTAAGTCACATGGATCAAACTTTCTTTTAATCTTAGCCATTGATTCAAGATTTGATCATGGTCGTTCGTTTCCCAACGAGAAAAGTATAAAGGAAAGGCTCGGGGTCAGTTGGAGAACACACACAGAGGCAGAGCACTAAGAGTAAGTTGGATTTCTAGGGCGGGTTTGCTAAGAATTTCCAGAAGTGTTTAAGCTGCAAAGAGGGGTAGTTTAGGCAAAGGGGGTGGACTGATCCCAATGCCTAGAATCAGCAAGAGGCAGAGAGTAGCTTCCAGAGGCAAAGCAGAGAAGCAGAGGTAGCAGCACCAGCAACAGAGAGAGCAACAGTTGCGCAGCGCAAAGGCAACTTCAGCTACACAGTCCCTTCGAGGGCAGCGTTGGGCAGCAGGGGACCCATCTGGGTTATGCAGAGACCCTTCAGGGGCAGTGAAGGGTCTGCGTCACCCATTCTGGGGTTACACAACCCTCTCCAGGCCAGCTTAGAGACTGTCTAGGCTGACGTAGGAGCTTCAAGGGCAACGCTGGGGTTTCTAGGGCCAAAATTTGGCTGAGTCTAGTAAATCTCGTTTGAGGGTGTGGATCAGTCAAGGTTTTGGCTTCAAAAGAACAGGTTAGCTGCAAATCTATCTTTTTCTCTGTCAAGTTAACCAGTGTGGTGCCCAGTTTTGCTGTATTCAGAAAACTACTTAAAAATATAAACCCTCTAGCAGCCAGAAGACCAGTTTTCCCGCATTGGGTTTTTCCGAGGACTATTGTCTAGAAAATCCTGTGTGTCACTTTGTCTATTGTGCATGTAATTTTCTATTTTAGATCTAAATCGGTGAAAGTCTGTTATGTGTTTACTTCAATGCTAATTTGAAGATTTCAGCATTAATAACTTGTTTAATTAGGAGAAGTATAACCAGATCTAATAGTAGATTTCTGCATAAAGTAACATTCGGAAATTTTCACATGGTATCAGAGCGATTGCAGATCTAGCAAGGTCACCAACAGAAGACTGAAAAATATTTCTGCAGAAAGCAACAAAGAGAGTAGAAGCAGCAACAGAAAGCCAAATTTGAAGGGACAACACAGTTTCAGAGGGAGCAGAGCCACGCAGAGGTCAAGGTGACGCAATCGTACTTTGTCTCCATGCAAGCCCATGTACTTACTGTGCAGAGGCAGCGCTAGGATTGTCTGCTCACATAGAGTCCAGTTAGGGCGATGCAGATCTGAAGTTGTCTGATTCAGAAGTGCCGAAAGCAGAGCTGCAGAACTTCAGAAGTTGTTGGTGGGGTTAAATTTCTGAAGATTCAAAATTTAGCCTAAGCACTAGGTGACAAAGAGTGGGAGGAGATCAACTTCTCAAAGGGTTTCTAGCCAAAAGAAATATGCAGATCGATCAGTGGATCGAAGAGAGCTGTTTCGTTGTTCATTTGGCGGATTTTTAAGAGAGGAAATTAATTGTCAGAGGGAGCAGAGGGTGCCTTTTCGCCAAAGGACCCTAGATCGGAGCTTCAGTAGAGAAGCGGGGAGAGGAAGATCTATTCTGACAGAGTAGATCTAAGCAGATGGCACCTCACGGACTACGTGATCAGGATAGGTTGGACGACCTGTCCAACTTTGCAATATAGAAGGCCAGAATCCTGGTAGTCATTGAGGCATACAATCTAAGAGAACATGCAAAAAAGGTCTTGGCCACGCCAACCAATGCAAATCTCCTGAAGAAGCATGAGGAAGCTATAGCACATGCCAAACGTTTCATAATGGATGGGGTTAAGGATCATATTGTTCCACATATAGCTTAAAAGAAAACAACTAATGAGATGTGGAAGGCCTTAAGAGCGCTATATGAGGGGAAGTTCGTAGAGAGGAAAATGCTTCTAGAGAATCAGTTGTGGTCATTCATAATGACCAAGGGAGAAGAAATAGAGCCCTTCCTCTTCAGATTACAGACGATCAAAGATCAGTTGTCTGCCATGGCAGCAAAGGTGGAGGATGATGTGATGGTAAGGACTGCACTCAATGTAGTCAGGATTGCACTCAATGCGGTCACAGAAGAGTGGGAAACCTTTGTCCAAAATGTCTTGGGCAGAGCAAACCTTCCCGACTGGGACAACATCTAAGCAATCTTACGTCAAGAAGAACTCCGCAAATTCACCGAGAAGCAGTACAACACGGGATACAGTAAGGTGAAGAAGGAAGATGAAGACGATGCAACTTGGCGTCAAAGAGGCAACAAGGGAAGAAGAAGCGTGATCTATCCAAGATCAAGTGTTTCCAGTACGGCGAATTAGGACATTTCGCCAGCAATTGTCCACAGAAGAAGAAGGACAAGGAAGCTTCTACTTCCAAGGTTGTTGTGGCAGACGATGGGTCAGAAGATGACGTAGCCATGAGCGCTCATGAACCATGAAAGTGGGGCGACATGTATCTGTAGAGCAACTACAAATGGGGGCAAGATCCTTGAGCAGCTCATCTCTTGGAACACATCCCAGCTACGAGAGCCTTAAGACAGTAGCGAGACAAGTGGAGCAGTTGGTGCAAAGAATCAAGAATGGAGCAGAGGCAGATCTGAAGGTTGAAGGGAGCAGCGCAATGCAGATGCAACAATAATGTAGTAGTAGCAGCGTAGGGGCTGATGTGACTTCAGCAGCGCAAAGCAGAGCTGCAGCAACGTGGAGGCTCTAGGGGGACAGCACAGCGCAGCGACAACATGAGATATTTCAACACAAGGGGCTGATGTGACTTCAGCAGTGCAGAAGGAGTCTGCTTACGCAATGCAGAGTTGTAGTTGTGCATCATCCTCCAAATGACAGCACAGATCAACATCCGATGGAGCTTCAGTGAAGAGGATGCAACCCAACTGAATTATCTGTCAAAGATTGGGCAAAACCTTCAGTTGTTTCTCTCAGCAACTGAAGTTGCAGTGCAGCAGTTGGCAGCACGATGCAGCTGATTGAGAGGGAGTTGCAGTACAGATGTAGCAATGGCGGTGGCAGCATCATGGGCAGCAGTACAGAATGGCAGCAGCAGCACAACGATGAAGGGCAGCAAGTCCAGCATCAGTGTAGAGACCCACACCAGAGATCAGTGCAGAGCTTCAGGGTGAAGTCGAGTTGTACTAGAGCACATTCCTCGCTAAGAGGGAGCATTGAATTTTCTTGAGTATTGGGGTAGCATCAAATGTGCTCTAGCTCCCAAATTTTGTGGAGGGACTAGAGTACATAAGATCTCCAAGACCCAGAAAGGGATTTGGGAAATTTCATCCAGTTTGGGAGATAATTAGTTAATAAATAATTTTAATTATGGACCCTAAGTCTAACTTAGGAAAATTAAATTATTAAAGGTTATTAATTAAAATTTAAAACATGTGATGAAATTGTCTTAAGTCACACGAATCAAGATTTCTTTTAATCTTAGCCATTGATTCAAGATATGATCATGGTCGTTGGTTTCCCAACGAGAAAAGTATAAAGGAAAGGCTTGGGGTCAGTTGGAGAACGCACACGGAGGCAGAGCACTAAGACTAAGCTGGAATTCTAGGGCGAGTTTGCTAAGAATTTCCAGAAGTGTTTCAGCTGCAGAGAGGGGTAATTTAGGCAAAGGGGATGGTTTGATCCCAGTGCCTAGAATCAACAAGAGGCAGAGAGCAACTTCCAGAGAGAGCACAGAGAAGCAGAGGCAGCAGCAGCAACAGCAAAGGGAGAAGCAGTTGCGCAGCGCAAAGGCAGCTTCAGCTATGCAAGTGCTACGCAATCCCTTCTGGGGAAGCACTAGGCAGCAGGGGACTCATCTGGGTTATGCAAAGACCCTTCAGGGGCAGCGTAGGGTCTGTGTCACCCATTCTGGGGTTACGCACCCCTCTCAGACTAGCGCAGAGGCTGCCTAGGCTAACACAGGAGCTTCAGGGGCAGCGGTGGGGTTTCTAGGGCCAAAATTTGGTTAAGTCTTGTAAATCTCGTTTGAGGGTGTGGATCAGTCAAGGTTTTTGGCTTCAGAACAGCAGGTTAGCTGCAAATCTATCATTTTCTCTGTCGGGTTCACTTGTGTGGTGCCCAGATTTGTTGTATTTAGAAAACTACTTAATAATATAAACCCTCTAGCCGCCAAAAGACCGATTTTCCCGCATTGGGTTTTTCTGGGGACTATTGTCCAAAAAATCTTGTGTGTCACTTTGTCTATTGTGCATGTAATTTTCTGTTTTAGATCTGAATCAGTGAAAGTCTGTTATGTGTTTACTTCGATGTTAATCTGAATATTTCAGCATTAATAACTTGTTTAAGTATGAGAAGTATAACCAAATCTAACAATAGCTTTCTACATAAAGTAACATTCAGAAATTTTCACATCAACTGTTGAAGAGCCACCAAATTACATACAAATTCTTCCCTCAAATTAGCTTTTTCTCCACCCCAAAAATCCTCTCGAAACAAGTTGTCCCTCACTCTTGCGCAAGCTTCAGCCAGTGAGCTCTACGCACTGAAAAATGAAGGAAATTTCTCCCTCCAAAATCATGTTCTTCCAGCCCTGCAAAATGGTACTAAAATATTGGTCTCAAGGCAAGGAAACCTCTTGCAAAATCTCGAATCTTCAATCCAACTCCAATTGCAGCAAACTGTATGTCACAAATTGCTTTTGTGCCCAAGGAGAGCGCAGAATAGGGTAAACTCTAGTAATAAAGTTCAAGGGAAGCCCTAAATTGGGCTCCAATTTCCCTCACTAGGGAGACACTCGAAGTTCTCCAAAATGAGGGTGAATTTCCGCTTCGAATTCGTGTGTTAAGCAACACTCCTCTTCATGTCCTCAACAACTCCAAGAGAGTTCAATTTACATAAGATAGATAGGGAAAAAGAGATGGAAAATGTGAGCCTCATTGTGGTATTTATAAGTATTGGTCTCTTCTCCCTTGGTGGGCCGCAATCTCAGCTAGCTCAAACCTTTTCTTCTCTTTCCTCTCTCCTCTAGTGTGAATTTCCCCCTGTGGTTCAAACTCCTCCCTTGTGGCCCCCACATTCCACTAACAAAATCATTTTCCCTTTTTCTCTAATGTGCATTGCCTCCTTCGTCTCCAAAAGTCAAGTTGGATCTACTTAACTCACTTTTCCTAAGTCTCTACACATCAAAATTTCCTCCTAATGTCAAAATTGCAAAAATGGGAATATGCTTAGCAAAATTATTTAGTGGGCAAATCACAATATGGCTAACAACATTTCAATGACGTTTCAACAAGTTTAAGACATGGGTATGTTAGGTTGGGGGTCACTTCCTACGACATAGATCTAAAATTCACTAGTTTCCTAGAACATATGTGATTTCTATCCATTCACCGCATGGATTATAGTTTCCAAAGATACCTTTGGCACTTGTACACAAAGCTTGAATTAAAAATCGATCAAATCAGACATAGATTTTGTCAAGTTGAATGAGTTGACCCAAAACTATACCAACTGATAATTTGATATCGAACTAACCAAGTCAATGTATGACTCAATTGATTTAGTACGAAATCAATCCAACTCAACCAAGTTTGTACCTATTCAATGAAGTCGATGCATTTCCTCACCTCAAGGCATAATTTGAAGAAAAAAACATTTTTTTAAATTACATAAACCCTAAATTTTATCACCCTAAACCTTAAAAACAAACTTCATAGAGATCCCAACCCCCCTACAATTTGCATCACACCTTTCTCATTGAGCACTTGCCTGTAATGCTTTGGAATCTTCAAAAAAAAATCATTAAAATTTTAATATTTTATGTATTTTTTAGTAAACCGAGTTATAAAATTCAAATTGCTCTAAAGTCCAAGCCTAGCCCTAGTGAAGTCCAAATTGACTCTCGATCAATTCTAAGGCTATATCCAAATTTTAAAATTTGTTTCCATCTACACCCCTAAGAGTATAACAATGACTAAAATAATAATCTTAGCAATGATAACACTTATTAATCTTTGCGTTATAACTGTTGGCACCTTGACATTTCTTGGGTTTGTTTTGTGGTTGGCATGCATTGCCTTTTCCTTTTATTTACCTTTTCCAACTAATGAATACAAGCTTGAGGTTCTCTTTGTGATTCAATTAGACAATTATTCACATGACTTCTTGCAAAAGGGTTGGACATACCATTTGAAAAATCAAACTAGATTGAGTTCCAAGGCTGTTGAAATTCCATGAAAATTCCACAATTGCTTGAATGAACAATCTGAAACTAATGCCAACTACAAACTGAAACCAAAACTTCTTTTCACCAAGACACAAAATTTCTCAACACACATAAACAGTTGAATAATCACATAGACAAAAACACAGTCGCACAAAGACACAATCATTTTTCTAGGGAAACCCAACTGGTAAAACCCTCTCCTTGTAGTAGAATTTTATTGATAGAGTTCTGAGCAATCATAATTCTTATAAGGAAAATTAGTGACCCTAAGAACCCACTTATTCTCTGCTATACTAGTTGGACACACCCTGCAACCTATCAGCCCCTGCTCTTGCTTGCGGCGTGCCTGGCCCTTTTCCCTTGCGCGGGAGATCTCCTATTTTCTAGCGCAGTCATGGCCCCTATTATTTAGGAAAAACTGTGAAAATTTCTAAATGTTACTTTATGCAAAAATTCTACTGTTAGATTTGGTTATACTTTGTAATATTCCCAATTAGCGATAGCTAATTGGAAATATTAATTTTGACCAATTTTGCCTTATTATAGTTGGAGCATGAATAAAGTGAGTAAAATATTAATTAACTCACTTAGGATAAAGCACTTTCCTAAAGTCCACATCGAAATCAAGGGAGTGGGGCCTAGTGGCCAAGTGGACAGCGCAGGAGAGGGACGCAGACCACGTGTGGCAGCGTGGGGCCTACCTCACGCAAATGAGAGGGACAATGTGGGCCATGGAGCACGTGGGAGATGGTGGGGCCTAGGGAGAGAGAGGCCCAACGTTATAAAAGAGAGGAGAGCCCCCTCATTTGGTCATTCATGTTTATGCATATTGAGCTAGTCATTTCGACTTGGAGCACGCTGGCTGTTTAGCTTGTCTGCAGTACTGTTCAGTACATCGAGTGTCTCTGTTCGGAGATCCCACCCTCAACCCCGGGAGACTTCGAGTGCTTGCTCGAGTGAGGTATTTCCATAAGCATTTTGAAAAAGGATCGGTGATTGCATTCATGGAGGAGCAGAGCATTCAGAGATTGCGCAGTCTTGAGAGGGAGGACGCAGTCCAGCTTGGGGGAGCTCCGGATTGGCATCATTTTGGAGGATTCAGGCCAGAGGATTGAGCAAGGGGCCAGCCCTTGCCTATTGGAGGCATTTGGCAGAGTGGGAGGCCATATCTTGGAGGATTGCATGCAGCACCAGCGTGGCCCTTGGGAGGATAGCGTAGATCCTCAAGGGAGGCATTTTCGCGGGTCGATCATTTCAGAAATGCTCTCTGGGCTTTTCTGGATATTGTGAGTAGAGGTTGATTCCAGAGTATTAGATTTTTCCAAGTAGGGGAGTAGCCCCAAATACTCATTTTGTTCTAGCAGTAGCAGCAGCACGGCAATATTCCAGCAGCTTGGACGCAGAGCAGAGAGCAGCCATTTCCATTGATATTCTGAGAGTATTCCTACACTTGCCTGGTGCAAGTCGAGGTGCCATCATTCTGATCACCTCTTGTACTCATTTCTATTTCTCAGTATAATAAAATGGCTTAGCATTCTCTCTATTTCATGTGTATCTGCTTCATGATATGTTTCTAGCATTTTATATCTTGTTGTATGCTTTGTATTACTGTCTATTTCCCCTTCGGGATATTACAGTGGTATCAAAGCTCATAGACCTGGCTCAGCCTGTGGAGCAAGTTGTCTATGACACGGAGAGAGAAGCCGTATATTTGCTACAGGGGCAGGAAGTACCATGACAGAGAGCGTAGGTTGCAAATCACCTATGGAGAGGGTGACTGCGTTCCAGTAGTGGACGCAGAGCAGGAGGAACCAATGGCAGATGATAGTGATGCGAAGAAGTTTGGGGAAATGCTCCTCAAGTTAGTGCAGGATCTGTCAAGGCAGATTGAGGTGATGGGACAAAGATTCATTGTTGTAGAGGCTAGACAGCGTGAAACCCCAAGGGATTTCCAGATTGGTGAGGGATCAAGCACATCCCACCATTTGCAAGAGCACGATGCCACTCAGCACATGGCATCACATGCACCCACACGTTCCACTATGCCCACTTTTCTAGCTACAGACAAAGGGGCACGAGCACAGCAGGAGCCAGAGCCTGGCCACATGGGTGATTACTTTGCTGAGTACCAGGCATACGGGCAGGAGTTCAGGGATGCCCTTTCATTTCGAGATTTTGTCCAGCTCCAGCGGGACAGCAGACCCCGCGACCATCACAGGGGACACCGGTATTATCACGAGGGAGACACCCAGCGTACGATGAGCAAGTTCCATTTGCCTATGTTTGATTGTTCATCAAACAGTTCGGCAAAGGCTTGGGTGGAGAAGCTGGACATATACTTCCAGCTCAACCAGATGGCAGAGACGGAGGCCATCAAGGTGGCAGCGTTGCATCTGGATGGCAAGGCCCAGGATTGGTGGTTCCACGAGATGATTACACTCGGGCATTCGACAATGACTAGATATGTCGAGTTCAACCGGAGATTGATAGAGAGGTTTGATCGGAGGGATCCAAAGGAGCACTTTGTTGAGCTGACGAGGCTCAAACAGACCGAAAGCCCGGATACATATATCTCAGATTTCCTGAGACTGACAGTGATGGTGCCAAATCTATCCACAGCACGGATGATTTACATGTTCATTGAGGGGCTAGCAGAGCCGCCTCGGGGATTGGTCAGATCCACTAGACCAACCACACTACATGACGCAGTTGGCAAGACCCGGGACTTGCAGGATGCCTTACCCAGGACCAAGACGCCTTACCCCCAGAGACAGGCTTTCCAGCCTAAGGGGAAGGATGTGAGGATTCCGCCTCCAAAGGGGAATCAGGGTAGAGGGCAGTTGGATGATGATGCCAAGAGGGAATTGAAGAAGAAGAGGTTGTGTTTCACCTGTCAGGAGCTGTGGGCACCAAGACACAGATGTGCTGCAAGCAAAGCACATTTTATCGAGGTCTTCTCCGAGAGCAGCGAGGAAGAGGATGAGTATGATGACGTGGAGGCAGGAGGCAGCCATGCAGCGCAGGGTCATTTGCCACCTCCACCCCCAGGAGCAGGAGGTGCAGCCTTTGCACCTACCAAAGGGACCCTTGCAGCATTGCGAGGAGTTCCCAAGTATCTGATGCAGCGCGTCCGAGGGACAGTACGGGGGCAGCGAGTGTCAGTACTAGTGGATAGTGGGGCAACCCACAACTTCATCGATGCACAGATGGTAAAGCAGAGAGGCATACAGACAGAGAGCTTCGATGGGTTTTCAATGTTGGTCCCAGGAGATTAGACTATGCAGTGTGCCCGATATGTTCCAGAGCTGGCAGTGACGATGGGCACCTACACAGTGACTGACCACTTTTTCGTGGTTAACATACTGGATACCAATGTGGTATTGGGTGTACAGTGGCTGATCACTCTAGGGAAGGTCACCACAGATTGGGAGGCCTTGGAGATGGAGTGGGATGATAAGAAGACCAGGAAGCATGAGAAGATACGGGGCATGCACACTTACCCACCCTAGACCATTTCAGCTCACCGAATGGAAGCAGATTTGCGTAAGGGAGACATAGAGTGGGCAGTAGAGCTGCGTGCATCAGAGGCAAGGACTACCGGGCAGACAGTTCATCCAGAGATACAGACCATCCTTGACAAGTATGCCACGGTGTTTGGGGAGATACCGCCAGGTCAGCCACTGGATCGAGGATTTGAGCATACGATTGAGCTAGAGTAAGGCATTCAGGTCGTCATTACCACACCCTATAGGCACCCCAAGGCCTATCGGGACGAGATTGAGCGGGCTATCCACGAGCTGTTAGCTCTTGGACACATTCAGCCTAGCACCAGTCCTTTCGCTTCTTCAGTAGTGTTGGTGAAGAAGGACAGCACATTGAGGATGTGCATTGATTACAGGGCCCTGAACAAAAAGACCATGAAGAACAGGTACCCTATACCACGAATTGACGAGCTGATGGATGAGTTGAGAGAGGCACAATGCTTCTCAAAGATTGATTTGAGATCCGGGTACCACCAGATTCGCGTGAGGGAACAAGACATTCCCAAGACCGCTTTCAGGTGCCATTATGGCCATTTTGAGTTCTTGGTGATGCCCTTCGGGCTAACCAACGCACCGGCCACCGTCCAGTCGTGTATGAACCACATCTTCCGCAATCACCTGAAGAAGTTTGTGTTGGTCTTCTTTGATGATATATTGATATATAGCCAGACATGGGAGGAGCATCTCTAACACATAGAGGCAGTGTTGCGTATTTTGGAGGAGCAGCAGTTTTATGCTAAGCTCTCCAAGTGCGAGTTTGGGTTGACGAAGATGCTATCCTTGGGACACATTATAAGGGTGGACGGAGTGAGGGTCCACGAGGAGAAGATCAGGGCCAACAGGGATTGGCCAGAGCCAAGAAACGTGACGAAACTTCGGGGGTTTGTGGGTATCTTCACCTACTACAAGAAGTTCACCAAGAGTTTCTCTCAGCTTGCTGCACCTCTTACAGATCTGACGAAGAAGGGGGCATTCAGTTGGACAGATACAGCGCAGCGAGCCTTTGACAAGCTCAAGGAGGTGATGAGCAGTTGTCCAGTGCTTGCATTGCCAGATTTCACGCAGCCATTCGTTTTGGAGTGTGATGCATCAGGAGAGGGGATCGGCGCAGTGTTGATGCAGGAAGGCCACCCTATAGCTTTTGAGAGCCGAAAGCTCCTTCCACATGAGCGGTTGTATGCCATATACGACAAGGAGATGTTGGCCATCATGCATGCATTGGCCAAATTCCGATAGTACCTAGTAGGTAACAGGTTCAGGGTAAGGACTAACCACAACAGCCTCAGGTTCTTCTTAGAGCAGAAACAGCTACAGGAGAGGCAGCAGAAGTGGGTCAGCAAGATCCAGACCAACGACTTTGACATCGAGTATGTCAAAGGGAAGAACAACGTGGTGGCTGATGCACTTTCCCACAGACCAGCCACGTTGTCTCTGATGAGTTTGGACGCAGATTGGAGGGCTCGACTATTGGTGGAGTACTCCAAGGACAGGTTTGCTTGTGAGGTTCTGGATGGACAGGTGACAAATGATAGATACAGGGTGATGGATGAGATCATCTACTAGAGGGACAAGATCTTCTTGACTGAGGGCTCTCAGCTCAAGAAGAAGATATTGCAGGCTTCTCACGATTCACCATTGTCTGGCCACCAGGGGTTTACCAAAACCTACAGGGCCATCAGGGAGAGGTTCTCATGGAAGGGCCTCAAGGAGGACGTACTCCAGCATGTCAGGGAGTGCGAGGTTTGTCAGCGCAACAAGGGGGAGATGAACCATCCGGCAGGATTGTTGCAGCCTCTTCACATTCTAGAGGGGAAATGGGAAAGTATTTCGATGGACTTCATCACAGGGTTGCCCATGGTGCAGGGCAAGGACTGTATATTCGTCGTCGTTGATCGACTGACGAAATATGCACATTTTTTTGCTATATCCGCACATTATACAACAGCACAAGTGGCGGAGCTGTTCTTTAGGGACATCTTCAGGTTACATGGTCTTCCCAAGACCATTGTTAGTGACAGGGACAGCCGCTTCATGGGCAGATTTTGGTAGGAGCTTTTTCGGTTGGTGGGGACAGAGTTGACACCGAACACCAGCTACCACCCACAGACAGATGGGCAAACAGAGATAGTTCACAAGTGGCTGGAGGGCTACTTGCGTAACTATGTCAGTGGGCAGCAGAGAGCATGGTTGAAGTGGTTGCACCTAGGAGAGTACTGCTACAACAACACACATCACATGTCTATCGATAAGTCTCTGTATTATGCATTATATGGTTATCATGCTTTATCTTTTATTGATGTGATGTTTGGTGCCAGCAAGGCTCCGAGAGCCAAGGATTGGATCCAAGAGAGTCAGAACATCCTCCGAGCTCTCAAGGATAACATGGCTACAGCACAGAACCAGCAGAAGTTGTATGCCAACAGGAGTCGAGTGGAGAGACAGTTTGAGGTAGGGGACTTGGTCTACCTACGTTTGCAACCATACCGACAGTCGACTCTGAAGCAGAAGGGAGCTAAAAAGCTCAAGCCCCGTTTTTATGGGCCTTACAAGGTGATAGGCAAGGTTGGGCAGGTTGCTTATGAGTTGGAGCTGCCCCAGGGCAGCAAGATTCATAACATCTTTCACGTATCGTGCCTGAAGAAGGCATTGGGACAGCAGGTGACAGTGACAAGGGAGCTTCCGCCTATGGATGATGAGGGGCATTTGGTGCTACAGCCGGAGGCCATTATTGATACCAGGGAGAGGCAGTTGCGGAGCAGGACAGTCCGGGAATTCTTAGTGAGGTGGAAGAATTTGCCGGATGAGGATGCCACTTGGGAGAGTGAGAAGATCTTGCAGCATCCATCAATACAGTTGCTTGGGGTCAAGCAACATTTTGCCGGGGGAGACTGTAATATTCCCAATTAGCGATAGCCTATGTTGCACGGGTACCCGCACCCAGGGGTAGGGTTCTCGTCCCCACGTACCGGGTGCTGGGACGGGTTCTTCCCAGAAGAACCCGGTTCTTCATGGAAGAACCCGAAACGTCCAACTCAAAAACAGGATTCTTTTAGGGTTCTTCGAGTTCTTTTCGGGTGCTTTTAGGGTTATTTTAGGGTTCTTCGGGTTCTTTTCGGGTGCTTTTAGGGTTCTTTTAGGGTTCTTCGGGTTCTTTTCGAGTGCTTTTAGGGTTCTTCGGGTTCTTTTAGGGTTCTTTAGCGATAGAGAACCCCGAAAATGGGTTCTTTTCGGGTTCATCGAGGGGAAATTTAGGCTAATTTTTTTTATTTTTTAATCAAAATTTGACTATAATCTAATTTTTTTAATTAAAATTTAAGATTTTTTTATTAAAATTAAAATTAAATAATTTAAGTTAATTATAGTCTATTCTTAAGGCGATTTTTTTTAAATTTTTTTTAAATTTTTTTAAATTTTTTAATTAAATTCAAAACTTAAATTAATTTATTAAATATTAAATAATAAAAACATAAAAATTAAAATTTAAAACTTAACTCATAAACTTAAAAACTAAAAATCAAATTAAAACTTAAAAATAAAAATTATAAGTTATAAGTTATAAGTTATAACATTGAAGTTAAACGGTAAACCTAAAGGCTAAGATCGACCAACCCTAAGAAGTTAACTGTTAGAACTATACCACTGCAACCGAACTATAGTCTATCGACTATACCACTGCAACCAATAGACGCAAGAAGAAGGATCCAATTGATTGGTGGTGGCTTCATGGTGTTGATGCTCCTGAGTTGCAGCAGTTTGCCATACGGTTACTTGGACAGGTAACTAGTTTGGAGTTCCTCATCTTATTTCTCATTTACATTTTTGTATTGGATTTTCAATTTTCATTTTAGCTTTTCTTTTTAAATTTTTAATTAATTTAATGGGCTTCCCCTATTTTTCCAGGTAGCTAGTTCTTCATCTTACGAGAGGAATTGGAGTACTTATGCCTTTATCCATTCAGTAAAAAGAAATAAGTTGGGCTCAAAGAAGGCAGAGAACTTAGTGTACATTCATAGCACACTTCGTCTCATATCTTGAAAAGACCCTGGGTACAAGGAGGGTCCTTTCAAGAGATGGGACCAATACACAGATGATGCTATGTGTGTGGATGAGGAAATACAACCAGATGGCCTTATTGAGCTACCTTCAACTGTTATGGATGAGCAGGAGGCTCAAGATGAGAGTGATTCCTACCTTGAGAGCATGCTAACTGAAGATCTAAGTGATGTTGATGACATGGATGCTGATGATGTGGCTTGAGGAAGCCATTGTTCACTATTTTAAATTTTTATTTGAGTATTTTGAAATTTCCTAGTTCATGTTTGGAGATGTCTTGACTCTTTGCCCTTAAGGGAAATTTTGAATGTGGTATGACAATGGACATATATCGTGACTTTTATAACTTATTAAGTTATTTAATATTATCATGATTCATATTATATATATCATTATGTGAATGTTGAATGTTCATTGTTCAATGATCTGCATGTTTAAATCTTTGAAGTTTAAACTTTAATTTTTAAATCAAAAATATTTTATTTTTCTTGTTTTATACAAATTCACATATATAAATTATAATATTATATAATATAATATAATATAATATATATATAGTATATACCCCCGACACACCCACGCACCCTGTTTCAAAAAGTGTCGTCCCCGTCCCCGTCCCCGCACCCACGTTTCCTGGCAACATAGGCGATAGCTAATTGGAAATATTTATTTTGACCAATTTTGCCTTATTATAGTTGGAGCATGAATAAAGTGAGTAAAATATTAATTAACTCACTTAGGATAAAGCACTTTCCTAAAGTCCACATCAAAATTAAGGGAGTGGGGCCTAGTGGCCAAGTGGACAGCGCAGGAGAGGGACGCAGACCACGTGGGCAGCGTGGGGCCTACCTCACGCAGATGAGAGGGACAGCGTGGGCCATGGAGCACGTGGGAGATGGTGGGGCCTAGGGAGAGAGAGGCCCAACATTATAAAAGGGAGGAGAGCCCCCTCATTTGGTCATTCATGTTTATGCATATTGAGCTAGTCATTTCGACTTTGAGCATGCTAACTATTTAGCTTGTCTGCGGTACTGTTCAATACATCGGGTGTCTCCATTCGGAAATCCCACCCTCAGACCCGGGAGACTTCGAGTGCTTGCTCAGGTGAGGTATTTCCATAAGCATTTTGCAGGAGGATTGGTGGTTCCATTCGTGGAGGAGCAGAGCATTCAGAGACTGCGCAATCTTGAGAGGGAAGACGCAGTCCATCTTGGGGGAGCTCCGAATTGGCATCATTTTGGAGGATTCAGACCAGAGGATTGAGCAAGGGGCCAGCCCTTGCCTATTGGAGGCATTTGGCAGAGTGGGAGGCCATATTTTGGAGGATTGCATTCAACACCAGCATGGCCCTTGGGGGGATAGCGTAGATCCTCAAGGGAGGCATTTTCGGGGGTCAATCATTTCAGAAACGCTCTCTGGGCTTTTCTGGGTATTGTGAGTAGAGGCCAATTCCAGAGTATCAGATTTTTCCAAGTAGGGGAGCAGCCGCAAATACTCATTTTGTTCCAGCAGTAGCAGCAACACAGCAGTATTCCAGCAGCTTGGACGCAGAGCAGAGAGCAGCCATTTCCATTAATATTCTGAGAGTATTCCTACACTTGCCTGGTGCAAGTCGAGGTGCCATCATTCTAATCACCTCTTGTACTCATTTATATTTCTCAGTATAATAAAATGGCTTAGCATTCTCTCTACTTCATGTGTATCTGCTTCATGATCTGTTTCTAGCATTTTATATCTTGTTGTATGCTTTGTAATATGTATTACTATCTATTTCCCCTTCGGGATATTACATACTTCTCCTACTTAAACAAGTTATTAATGCTGAAATATTCAAATTAACATCGAAGTAAACATACAACAGACTTTCATTGATCCAAATCTAAAACAGAAATACATGCACACATAGACAAAGTGACACACAAAATTTTCTGGACAAATGTCCTCGAAAAAACCCAATGCAAGAAAACCAGTCTTCTGGCTGCTGGAGGATTTATATTATTAAGTAGTTTTCTGAATACAGCAAATATGCGCACCTTACTGGTTAACCCAACAGAGAAAAAGATAGATCTGCAGCTAACCTATTGTTCTGAGACCAAAACTTTGATTCATCGACACCCTCAAACGAGATTTACAAGACTCGGCCAAATTTTGGCCATAGAAACCCCAGCAATGCCCCTCAAGCCCCTGTGTTAGCCTTGTCAGCCTCTGCATGCCTCTGCGTTGCCCTGGAGAGGGCTGCGTAACCCCAGAATGGGTGATGCATACCATACACTGCCCTAGAAGGGTCTTTGTGTAACCCTGGAGGGTCCCCTACTACCCAACGCTGCCCTAGAAGGGCATGCATAGTTGAAGTTGCTCTCTGTGTTGCGTAACTACTGTTGTTGCCTCTGCTTCTTTGCACTGCCTCTGGAAGCTGCTCTCTGCCTCTTGTTGATTCTTGGCACTGGTATTAAACCTTCCCCTTTGCCAATACTACCCCTCTCTGTAGCTAAAACACTTCTGAAAATTCTTAGCAAAGCCGCCGTAGAATTTCAACATAGTCTCAATGCTCTGCTACCGTGTGTGTTTTCCAACTGACCCCAAGCCTTTCCTTTATACTTTTCTTGTTGGGAAACCAACGGCCATGATCTAATCTTGAATCGATGGCTAAGATTAAAAGAAAGTTTGATCCGTGTGACTTAAGTCAATTCCATCACATGTTTAAATTAATTACCTTTAATAATTTAATTTTCCTAAGTTAGACTTAGGGTCCTTAATTAAGATTATTAATTAATTAATTATCTCCCAAACTGGATGGAATTTCCCAAATCCCTTTCTGGGTCTTAGAGATCTCATGTACTCTAGTCCCTCCACAAATTTTGGGAGCTAGAGCACATCCGATGCTACCCAAACACTCAAAATCTCAACAAAAACTCCTACAACCTAGTGCAAATCTGGCAGCAATAAGTCTCTCTATCAAAGCGTATTGGTTGCTCCAAAGTACGCACTCTCAACAAGGCTCTCACACACACAACCTCGTGCATACAAGAATGAATTAATCAGTGCATTCGTCCTTCCTTTATAGGCTCGATCCATGCTAAAATTGGCAGAGTACGAATTTAGAACAGCAGTTGTGATTGACCTGTTAACTGAGTTTAACTTGTCTCTAACTTGATTTGTTTGACTGTTAACTTGTCTCTAACTCGCCATTGCCTCAATTAAAAATTGAACCTCCCAACTCGTCTTATCTAAATTTGTAACTGACAATCAATCTGTATTCAAACTGAAGGAAGGATCCTCATAACTGGTCATCCAACTCTACGCATGAATTCTCCAGCTCCATGAACTCGCCCATGGTAAAAGGAAGGCTGAATCGTGGTCTTTCTCTGGCTAAGGCACACGCACAGAGAAGACCTTCCCTCTCTACCATTTTCAGCAAAGGCCACTTCAAAGGAGTGTAATCATGACATCTTGATATGAAGCTTTTGAGTTCCTTGATACAAGCTTTAGATCCCTTTATGATTCAATCAGACAATTGCTCGCATAACTTCTTGTGAAAAGGTCGGGCAAACCTTCTGAAAAATCTAACTAGATTGAATTCCAAAGCTACTTCCAAGTAGTGTAATAATGATATCTTGATATGAAACTTTTGAGTTGCATGTTACCAACTGCTCCGGAAGGGATTTGAACTACTTAATATGACCTATCATTCTTTGTGACTTGCATCTTCATCACGTGTAAATTTTTCTTTCTTCTGACAATTTTTTCATGTTATTGTGACACACGCATGCAAAATCATGTTGACAAGCAAATTTTAAATTACGCAAACATGAACTTTTCTGTCCATGTTTTCCCACTTCTTGATTTCAAATTATCCCGTAGTCGTCTTTGTTTCTTGCCTTCTACAATCACAATCAAGTTGTTTTCCATTAGTAACAACATCATACAGTGCTTCCAAACATTGAAACATGTGCCCTCAAATCATTCTACCAGCTTCCTACACTCAACTGTTACAACTATGGCTTTCTTCAATCTTAACTCAGAGAATGTTCTCCCTGACAAACCGTACTCAGATATGGGAACTGAAGCCTATGGCTCTAATACCATGTTTAAATACAGGATAGTGGACCGTGAAACTAGAAGAACACGTAAATACTAACAACAGAGCCCACACAGAGTAAACTCATACAAACAGAAAGTCCTTCTTATATCTTAATCAAACAGAAAATCATGGTAAGCCCACAGACTCCACCATGTTCGGACAAAGATATGTCTATACCAACCACAGATGTAACTAAGAATCTGGAATCGCAAATACATCATCACAAATTCAGGTAGAATCAAAAGTTCTCGCACACACTTATAATAATTATAGCTCCTCCCATAACAGGGCTGTTGGAACAGTAACAGCTGCTTGCGTTAGAACCGTTACAGAGTCACCTTGGCAATAACTGTACATATTATAGAATGTTCATTCAACATTAAAGTTACTATGTCAAAAGCCTATCAATCACCTGAACTAAACAAACAAACAGAATCGACCTTAAAGACCTTGACATTTGTCGAATATAGTAGCCTTCCAATGTTGAAGAAACGCCTTCAATGACTGTAATTATGCAGGGCCATATATAGAGGGTATATTATCGAAACATGTTTAAAACTCATCCTCTCTCATGCCATATCTGAGAAGAGAAGAAGTATATCATGAAAGGCTCTGCGCCGTTGCTAAAACAGGTTCCTATATATATATATATATATATATATCGATTTTCAATACTTACATGCATCTTTTCTGGTGTATTTCAGGCTAAAAATAAAAAAAGCGAATCCATAGAGTTGGACGCAAATTTGGGACACTGAAAGGAATTAGAACTTTACATGCTAAGGCATTTCCTCGTGATGTACCTTTGAGATACTCAAAAGCGGCAGGTATCTTGCAGATTCAAAATAAACCAGAGTACAATATAAAGTGTGATAAGAAAGTAGTAAATGAGTAGGTGATTAAATGTTAGGATAGTTCAAATGAATTTGATTTGGTTAAGTTATTGGTGGTTTTGGGTTTCAGTGGGAACTTATGGTTTTCATGGTAAGTGAGTAAATGTTAGAGTAATTCAAATAAACTTGACTTATTATGGTTTTGGGGTTTCAGGTTCCCATGGTTTCCATTCTCATAGCATGGTATTCATTTTCAATGTAGCCTATTCAAACCCATGATTTCCATACTTATTGTTTCCATGGTATTCATCTTTAATTAGCCTATTTTAAAAATAAAAATAAAAAATCAATGTTAATTTTTTAGACACCACCACTTCTCTTCTCTGGGTATTCCAATGATGCTAAGATTAAAACAATATAAAAACATGGAAGGTTCAGATGGGTAGTAACTCGATTGGAATGAATGAGGAAAAAAATTCAATCTGACCTGAACGATGCTGGCAATCACCGAAAGCAAAGCCGCATTTCAAATCCGGTAATAAATCTTTACAAAATGCAGTGGTTTGACCCGCAGTTCAATTGCTCACCTAAAGCCTCAAGCAAGGGCCTCACAAAAACCCCCATGGCATCTACACGTGAGGAAGCTAAAGCGCCCATAGCATCAACACAGGCATCACGTACACTGGAGTCGGAGTGAGGATCCTTTAAGCGCCGGATTATGTTCCCTACCATCTTCGGTAGATGAGGACCCAAAACTTCGCCATGGGCGTCGCCCAGAGTTGCAAACACTTTAACGCATTCTCGCCGGACGCTGCTCTTCTGCTGAGAGTCCGTCTCAAATAAACAAGACAGGAATGAACCCAATTCTTCCGGACATAATGTTTGTGCAATTCTTCCCAGCTCTTCTCCTGCAATCTGGTACGTGTCGCGGTCGCCCAACTTGTTCAGGACCACAATCACTCGCTGTTTAAGCTCCAAAGCATTTCTCTTGATCGCTCTGCTACTTTTCTGCGCCATTGAATGTGAGCTTCAGCTTTACCTCTTTCAATGCTCCATCTTCGCCACACACCCAATTCCACTGTCTATCTGTCTGTCTGTCTCAGAGCAGTAGATGCTACTTTGAAAGGCCCTTGCCTTTGCTCTCCTCCCACTGAGTGATGCGACTAACCTAACTGTGAATGCTCTGAATGCTCTGAAGAAGATGAGATAAGTCTGTTTGTTACCTTGAGGCAAAAGGGAAAGCCTGTGCACCAAGATCAAAATTCAAATTCAAATTCAAATTTTGCCTCGAAGGCAGAGCAAGCCCCCCATAAATTTCCCCGTAAAACAGAGACCAGCGATTATGACATTGGCTGCCTTTGACCCATACATCGCAATGAATGGTAAGTGGTGGGCGTCTCGTTTTTTTTAAGAGTCGTGGGCGCGGGCTTCTCACCATGTTGTGGAACTTGAAATTATTAGTGAAGCTCATGCCACGCGGACCCTTGATAATCGCTTATGCCTTCCCTTCACGCCCCTCTTGGTCTTCCAAGGAGAGGGCAACGTGCTTGGAAGTTGATACCACGATAGGTCTACCCAAACAAAGAAAGAAAGAAAGAAAGAAAGAATTTTTAATGTCCACGAGGCTAAAAATAGCCTATGGGACAGATTGCTGCACACTTTAAACAAATACATCATTTTACATCGCAAATGGGTTTTTTTTACTTAGAATTTTAGAATTTGGGTGGTATAAATTTAAGTAAGATTGTGATTTATTCGTTATTTAAAATATATATTTTTTAATGTATAAATAAATTTAGTTTTATAAAAAAAATTAATTACTTTAATTATATAATTAAATATAATTGGTAGATAAAAATGTCTTTTAAATTAATTATATCATTAGGAAACCAAATCTTAATAATGTGATTAATTGAAAGATATTTTTATTTACATTATGGATCAAAGTCTTAGATCAAAATACAATCACTGTCTTACAAATTTTTTGAACCATTTAAATTTTACAAATTAAAGAACTTAAACTAAAGTTTTAAAAATTCGTTTCAAACTTTAATTAAAATTAACCAGAAAATATACCCTAAATAATATCATTTTATGTGTTAGTTAAATTAAGTACAACTAAATTATTAAAAAAATATATTATAGTTCATGTTTGTTTGTTTGTTTGTTTGTTTTTTTTTTTTTTTTTTTTTTTAAAGACTAAGAGAAACCATACGAATCTAAAGGAAAAATTTGAGGTGAAATCTTGATTTGTGTTATTTAAACTAGTTTTTGAGAAATTAAATTGGAAAAAAAGAACCAAAAAACTTTCAAAAAATCAATATATAGAAAGTTTTTATTTTAATTTTTTAATATATATTTAAATGAGAATATTAATGTATTTAAAATTTTGATTAATTTTTTAATATAAATTTAAATTTTAAATAATAAGAATAAATTTTATTTAATTCATATTATATTTATAATATTATCTCTTGGATACAGAAGTATTTATTGAGATGATAGATTGGGTGCTTGTTGAGATGATAGATTGGATACCAGATATTGGCATACACATGGTCGCTTCAATTACTACATGGACATAGTAGATCTATATTGCCACATGAAATTTCTCCTTCGTAGAACCCTATTGAACAAGTTTGAACATCGAGCAAATCTCCTTCACTCTATCATGCACCTACTTCGCCACCTAAAGGACCTGGATCAAAGGATGGAACGCATATAGTAACACCTTGGCAACCCACCCCTAACTCAAGGCATCCCAGGCAAAAACAGACAAATTCTAATCCTTTCACTTAGTTTTATAATATGTCCATGGTTTACTTCTTTCTAGTTCCTACTTCCATGGCCAAATAGACCCACTTTTTTAGTGTTTGTATGTTTAATTTTGTGTTTCTTAGTAGTGTGACATATTATGCCTCTCTATGGAAATTTAACGTCTTCCTATTGAAAGATTGACCTAAGATTTTCAAAAGCAACATGTACACCCTTGTTTAGGGGTGGGTGTACATTTAGTTAGAAAGTATTTTAATATAAAATAGAGTATATATTTTATTATAATTATAAAATAGTTTATTTATATTAAGATTAATTTGAGTATGGGGCTTTTGCAGTGAAACATATTAGATAATCATGGAGCTTTCACACCACAACATATTAGACACTCATGGACCGTATCTATGAGTACTAGATACTCACGGAGCTTTCACAGTGCAACATATTAAATACTCATGGACCATATTCGCGATTATATTCTCAACTGCCCAAATTTATCATGATTTTGGATAGTCTAAATAGCAGTGATGCTGACACGGGTTAAGCAAGACTTCCCAAGAGTTTACCCATCCCAAGAATCCTTTGGCTCAAGTGCACTTGACTATGGAGATTTCCCACAATCAAGCTCACTTAGCTTGCTACGCCATTTGCAAAACCTTAGCAAGTATTGCGCCATATGAATTATTTAGTTAGAGCTTCATTCACCCTTTTTCATTTAAGCATGGAACTTTCACAGTGCAACATATTAGATATCATTGTGGGGATTAATTGCGTAGAATAAGTAATTAAATTATGACCATATCCATGAGTAACAGTCTCAACTCACCAAATTTCTCGTGATTTTGAATACTCCACATAGCACTCATTGCATATCATTTAGTTAAACTATGACCATAACCATGAGTATTGGTCTCAACTAACCAAATCTCTCATGATTTTGAATAGTCCACATAGCACACATTACATCAAGTGATGCTCACAAGGGTGAAGAAGTGAGATTGATGCTAGCAAAATAAATCGCATAGCATCAATCATCACCTTTGAGGCTTGCACACGGTAACCAAAACTTTGTGGGAGATCACCTATCCCAAGACTCATCTGGCTCAACCGTGCTTAACTATAGAGTTTTCCCACACTCAAGTTCACTCAACTTGCTACTCATTTGATAAACCTGAATAAATATTGTGCCATATAAACTATTCACTTGGAACTCTCTTCACTTAAAAGCATTTTAAATAAAATAGAGTATATATTTTCTTAATAAAAAAAAATATAATGAAAATTGCATTTAATTAATGGCATTTTTAGATATTATTAATTTGTACTTTAATGATATTAGTATCAATTTTAGGATATGTAATTCGTGATAAGTAAAACAAGAGCCATGTGGTGTCAATGTCAATGCTTTTGCTTCTTTTTTTTCACATTGTCACCATGTGGCTATTGTTTAATGTGCAACCGATGCCACATTTATGTTTCAAGTTCTCCATGTGAATTATGTGATCGACATGATAGATTTTACTCTGTTTCAACCCTTTTTCGCATTTTCAAAGAACTCGTGATTTGAAACCAACGTGATTTCAACATTTTCCTTTGTAATTTCAACTATGTTTACTATTGAATCAATACTTGTGATTTATCTTTACTTAAATATACTTGAAATAGCTACAAATTCTCATGATGTGAGATATATTTTCTCATTGAGAAGCACAAACACGGATACCATAGGTCTCTAGAATCCATATCATCCACATTATACACATGACATCAAAAGAGAACCAAGGGACCTTTGCTCATTTAAAAAATCCATAAGTACGCTTATGCTCCTTGCCTTTTGGCCTTACAAATATCCTAAATGTTCAAATTCCAAATACAAAGCTACATCTTCCAATGGTTGACAAAAATTCCACAAGGACAAAAAGATTTAACAGCAAATGTAACAAAATGTGCAAAATAACTGCAATGCCATGGATGCTCCCACATCTGATGCACCTATTAACACCTTTAGATAATATCTTGGTAAGTTATACATGCATTACTAGTCGATGATCCACTATGCTATTGATAAAATAAATAGTAGTGGTTGACCAATCCATTCTAATTTCTAACAATTAAATCTAAAAAAGTCATTACAAATTTGAGGCAGATAAATCCAGTTATAACTAACTATATTACCAAACATCAACTTGGTCCATATTTGTTGCATTTTATATGCCTTTGTCGAAACCTAGAAATATTGGAAGACAAAAAAAGATTATTGATGTCAAATGATCCAATCCAAGGGAAATGCCAAATGATGAAACAATTAATGTTTAACTAAAGGAATTTTTTACTAAAAGAGAGAATATAGATTTTCTACACAATTGAAAAATAATTGCAACATTACAAAAGCATGATATGAAACAAAAGAACGATGCAATCCTCAAGGTATTCCAAAAACTCAAGAGTTTCAAATATCCACCAACATACAAGCAAATTCAATAGACAATATATATATATATATATTCAAGCCCAAGCCAAAGATGTAACAGCCCTCGTGAAAATTTCATGTACTAAAAGTTAAAAATAATAACTACAGTTGATGGGACACTTATTCCAAGCTGAATGTTGAGCAAAACATCCTAGTGGGTCTTCATTTGGTTTAATATGGATAAGGAAATTGGCAAAGTCTTTGGAAAGGAAAAATGGCATTTTTGACACATTTATTTATGAAAAAAATGGAAATTAGGAGAAAAGGGAGATGAAAGGTCACAGGTTGCACGTGAGGAGGAAAGTGAAGAAAATAGAGGCCTCTTCTATAAAAATTCTTCTGAGGATAAGTTGGTACCTTTTGTCAGTGAATTTTTTGGAGCTCTCTCATTATTATCTCTCTCTCTCTCTCTCTCTCACTCTTAGACACTTAAGAGTTTTTGGAGCACTTTGGCATTGGAGCAAGAAAGGACAAAAAGCAAGAAGAAGGAGGAAGCAAGCAAGGAGGAGCAGAAATCAAGCAACTGCAGCAAGATTCTTTGCAGGTATTGATTTGCATGTATTATTTCTTTGCCAGATTTTGCGTGCATGGTATTGTGGTTTTTGGTTGTCTTGGCATGGGGTTTTGCCAGGTGTGACAGTGTATTCAACCTAGCCGTTCCATTTCCAGATAGCCACGGTGTTATGGAGTTCTCATGTTTGGTTGAGCTGGATTATCGGATGAATTCAAAGCTGAGTGAGGTGGATCTCTAAATGATTATGGAACAAGTTCATTTGTTGCCTCGATTTAGGGCCTAGTAATTCGGGTTTGGATTGCGGTAAATCTTGAGAGGTGGTTTTCTCTCCATTCAGGCCTACGAATCCCGGGTTTGGGATATATAGTAAATCCTGGAGAGTATGTCTCGGTTTAGGACCTAGTGACACTTGATTCAGACTGTGGGTTGCGATAAAGCCTGAGAGACTAGGACAGAGGAAAATTCTTCACGGTTCGGTGATAGCCATGCTTGTGTTGGCCTAGTGATCGGATGTGGATCACAGTAAAGCCTTAGTTATATTGATGAGGGTGAGGTGGTTTAGCCTCGGGATGCCCTAGTTGGTTCTGTCAGTTTGAGTCCCACATTCATGCTTGGAATATGGCACAGGGTTGATTGGCTGAAGAGAGATTTGGCTCAGCCAATCTATGGTCGGGTGGAACGTGGAAGTCCCATCTCTGGTTCGTTTTTACATTTAGTAATGAAGAGCTCAATCCTTTGGTATTTGGTATGCAAATGTACTTATTTCTATGTGGATTCTATTGTTGTTGTATCCATTGTATTTCTGCTATTATTACGTTGGCTATAAGCATGTATTATATCAGTGATGATGTATGGATTTATCCATGTGTTTTCTTGTAAATGAATGCACAATGTATCTATGGTCAAATAGATTGTATTGCAACTAATGATTTAAGGGAGAAATGCTTCTTAGTGATTCTCAGTTAAGTATGAGACCCCTATGTTTAAATTATTTTTTTTACACCTGTAGATTTAATGTTTGTGACATGTTTGAAAAAATGTCTGTCATGGCTAGGATGGGTCCAGATGAGTTCTTTTTGATGTGTTTGATTTCGTATCATTTTTATGTTGTTATTTATCATTCCCTAAGTTTTCATGAAGTTTTGGGCAGTGACCTGGGCTATGGGCTTGAAAAGGTGGCTCAAATCTTGGAGCTGCAGGCACAAAACTAAGCAATTGGGGCTTTAGTTGTTGGCTTGCAGTGTTATGCCTACAGATATAGCCTCCCAGCCATTGGTATGTAATTTCATGCTTGCGGCTATAGCTCAAAGAGGCCAAAAGGGTAGTGTGACCTACGGGTAAGAGGCATTAAAGGTTGGGTTAGCTCCTGGGGGTGTCATTAATGATGTGCAAGGTCTCTTTGTTATGTTTCTGTCGGTTCCACTTCCTTCAGGTCATCTAGGAGGTTGAATCTCATTATAGTAGCCTCTCATCGCATATTTCCCCCGGCTGGGCGATTGCTTGGGTAGATGTGGGAAGGGGGTGTTACAAAAGATCCCTTAGAAATAAGAAACATAGTGCTCAATATAGTGTGGCCTCGTGGGGTGTCCTTCACAAAGGCAATCAAATTTATCAACTCTTTATTTATAACCATACTATGATTGAAATTAATTTTGATCCGAAGGACCAAAAAATTAATGAATGAGTAAATAAGTGAAGAGCAAATGGATTACAGGCTCTACATCACTTTTCAAAAACATGTTCCTTAGTTTAAGGTTTAAACTGCTCTTACTCAAACTACTTCTACTCTCTCCACTAAGTTGCCCAAAGTAGCAAGAAATGAGATATGTACAAAATCGTTGATCTTGGAGACAAAATAATACGAGAAGTTGGTTTCTTATGAAGCATATTACTTCATTTGCAAGAAAATTCATAACATGAAAAAGCATAGCAATTTTTCTTTAATCCTTTTTACCCATGATACCTATATGAGCCTTACCATGTTACATCGAGATACAATATAACATATACCTTAACTAAAAGCCTTTTGATATAGAAAATGCAGTACCTGAGCATTTAATAGACAAACTGAAGCCAATCAGATGGATTTTCAAACCAAAATAAAAAAGAGTAAACAATTCATGTTTTAATAACAACCAAACACACTCAATGTTGTTGTAGTGAAAATGATGCAACAAAATAGGATTGAGTATTGAGTTCATAAAAATGTAGGTTTGAATATTAATTGCCTTGTACATTTCCAACCATGCATGCTTTTATGTTTTAATTTAAAACAAAACAATGGTAGAGAACAATATGTCAGCCCCATGTAATAGATGTCATGGATATAAATCAAGTTAATTTTTTTAACATATAACCATCAATTATAAATACAAATGATTATAATTTGAATGTGTTGTCTATGGTAAAATGATAAATAATCTCCAAACAAACAAATGAATATGATATTGGCATCATGGCTTTCACCGCATAAATAACACAGGTTGAGAGTATAATAAACCGAGAAGCTTAATCTTGTCATATATTTACCATAGTTAATATTTGGATGAACATTGTGTTATTACATGATTGACCCACGTATCTTACTCCCACATTTTATTCAATACAACTACTATTAAAGCAAAAAGACAATCAGGTAACCTAGCTAAAATGGAGTAGGTGCTCCCCACGAGTTCGCCATGTTGAGAGCTATTACAGAATCATTGGTACAAACATCAACGAAAATTTGGTAGTAAATGTATTGCAAGTGTCATCAAAGGAATTCGAGGTTTTTGGTCTATATGGGTGGTCGATGGATGGTTACAAATTAATCCCAATTCAATTTATAAACCTGTCGATTTAAATAACTCGGTGTGCTATGCAAATTCATTAAAACCCAATAAAATTATTCACATAAAACAAAGAAAAATCACCACAATGGAATATTAAATCTCCAAACCTAGCAGAATACTTTATTCAAATTTATTCAAATTCATAGCACTTATGTAAGATCCCAAACGTTAAAATTTTTAACAAATCTAGTACACTTTAGTGTTATGATTAAAGTAAACTTTCAATAAGAACAAGAACACAAACAAGATTTAGAAATGTAGCCCTTTATTTATATTATTAGCTGAAGAAAATAACACATGCCCATATAATAAGATTGGAACCCCTACAAATGGCATGCACGGCTGCTCAACAATGATAAATCTAAGACACTAAAGCCCACTTTTGAATCTTGGATGAATCCACCACACAAATGTCACCACGGGGTTTTTTTCTTGGGATCAACCTAGAATTGGCCATGCCAAGTTCTCAACAAAACACAATAAGACAGACAAACTTTAGATGATCCAAATTCCTAACTCCTATCCCCTTCAATAGGCTTGAGAGACTCTCTAGGAACCTTATTTTATTATTTTCCCTCGAAAAAACAAAGGAAAATACGATGGATAGATCCCATGGGTGGATTTCGTCCATTTTAACCACGTCAAGAAAAGGGAATATTACAAATCCTCACGCCCAAAGATTGCTTGCCGCCAGACAATCCACTTCCATCCAAAGCAAAAACATCTATGTATTGATATATGAATCCCATACAAACCAGTGTGTTATTCCATGATTCCATGCTAAATGATCTTGAATGCATCCTTTGATACTTGGATCCCAAACAATCCTCTGGCCAGTCTTTCCCTCAATAGATTCACATGGATCCCAATGCCACCTAAGTCCTGGGACCTATGGGTTATGATACCATCTCGACCCTCTATCATTGCTCTTGGCTAATGGCCCGAGCTGCAATATTCCCTTGGCTAAGGGGTATCCTCCTAGCAATCATCCCATCGATAGAGTTCTAACTCATAATCTCTCAACAATCCATCTCGTGGGGATGATCTAATGCAAGAATGCTTGCACATGGAATAATTCTACTATGTTGATGTTGCCTGATGCTCAACTCATGTTGCTCCACTCGGTAACCCAACATGGTCCATTTGTAGAACTCTGCCCTGCTCTCAGTGTATAAAGGTAGGTTAGCAGTGTTGCAAGCCTCATCTATGTATTCATATAGAGGGTTTCTATGGGACTCCCAATTGTACTCCTCATGCTGCCTTGTGAGGGACTCGAGTCGTTCCTCAACACTATACAAATTTGTCATTGATTCAACACTTACGCTTATGAGCTCCTCAATTTTCCTATTCTCTTGTAAGACAGTGTCTCAAATTGTCCAGACTCTCTGCTTCAACATCATAAGATTTGTCTTGAAATGCACGATATTTTCTCGAAAGTCCTATATTGGAAATTTTGGTGCCCTACTGAATGATTTTATATATGTCTACACCAGATGCTCAACTATCATAGCTCCAACTTGAACCTTTTACTGAATCTCCAGATATGGTTCATCCTACATACTATATTTTTCATGCTCCCTTCATGATCATGCTCATCATGTTGGTTTATTACTACTAGATCCTCACTTGAGTCTCCTTGAATGTCTTCTTCGTGGCCTTCTCCATGTGTGGGGATAATCTGTTGTTCACCCTCTCTGGTCGTCTAACATGGATGTACTAGTGGATTGTTATCTACACCTAATTTCCCATAATATTATGGATGTCCTCCTAGATATCTATGGACTCAACTATACAAGATTATACCACATAATTATGAGGAATTACCTCCCTCTGTCAAGTTGATCGATTATCATCAACTTGTCTTGCAAGTCTCTCTGAAAAAACATTGTGTTGATCCTGACCATATGTACCTGACTGCTTGGATCCTTCATGGGTGCTTTCCTGAAAAATGATGAACCCAACTATAGATGAATCCCCATGATCTGAAGGAGTTTCCAACTATTCTTCCCTTATTTCCTCCACCTTAACGTGAATGGATAAGTGCACAAGGTCCCTTGCAAATAAAACATAGTCCTCTCCTTCATAGTTCATTCTCGTTGCAAGTTTTACTACATTTGTTCTTGCTTCCTCCATCAATCGTTTTAATCTCCTTCTTAGTCAACACCCTTCTGAGAAATTTTATGTTTTGCATGACCAACTTATCGACTAGATCATAACTGGTTGGGGATACAATTAGTTCCTTTCTCCATATGGTCAACAATTTGGATCTTAGTATCTTGTAGATGCCAGCATCTCCTTTTAGAAACAAGGATATAATCTCTTACATGATTGTTTTGACATTGTCTGGATGAGCTAATGTAATGCTGGTGTAAAAGTTTTGGAACACTTGAAAGATCAAGTCCTCACATTCCAGATTCAACATGAATGTGCAAAAGCTGAACTCTACCATGAGTTCTAAGATTCTATGCCACTTCTGAAAGGTAGGAATCATGATGTTGTTCAACCCCTGGAGGGCTTCTACTATCAGCTACAATATCACTCTCATGATATCATTATTGTAAGGCAGTAGCGGTGATGTTAAAGCTACGATTCTGTTGATACAAGAAGCAATTGTGAGCCTTATCTCTTCATAAGGATGCTCCATTTTGGCTGCCCCACCCTAGATTGACATGTGTCTAATTCCTCCAAATTATGAAGGTCTAAGACTGACTTTGTTCGTTGTAGCTATGATCCAAGTTTGAAGAGCCTAGCCCCTCTTCCCTTTCTTTCCTTCACTTCCCATGGGAAATTTTGTTATAGAATGGAATAAACTCTTTTCGAGAAAGGACTATTGTTTTGGTCTAAAGAGGTATTGCCTGAAAAAAGGCCCCCATGTTTCTTCTATTTCATCTAGAATTTTGTCCCGAATTTAATGGATTTTTTCAGGGAAAAGTCCCAAGTTCAAAGAATTTTTTTTGTGATACCCCTTAGATTAAAAATTCGAAAGGATCACAAAAAATACCTGTCACAATTTTTTTAATTTTTTTGGTTCAAATACATCAAGCTTGGAAAGAACCCTCCAATAAACCACTACCTTATTTACAAATGAAACTACCAATTGTACCTGTACTCTTATATATATATATATATATATATTTCTTTTTTTTTCAACATAAAAATACTACTGGTTTATATTTTGTACCAAGGCAAATCTTAGATAGTTCAGAAATCAAAATAGGAAATAGGAATTTCCACAATGCATCAAATTCGTTCATGTCAGGAAAACTTTCCCAGTTATACAAAAATCAAATACTTGTGCATCTGTCAATAAAAATTTCCTATAGTTGTCCAATCATATCATCATAATTGAAGAAAACAAAAAAGGAGACTCAATCTATCTTATGTCTTCATCCTACCCTTTATGCTTTTAAATTGCTGACCTCATTTCATTCCAGCTCTAAGGATACAATCAATCTATCAACCCTTAGAAATTTACATTTCCTCTCGCTCCAAGTCCATTTGTGTTGAATAAATCATAGTGAATTTCTCCAAATGTTCTAGTCAACCCTCTTTTGGATAGGCGATCAACTTCAGTATTATTTTCCCTGTAAATGTGATTAAAAGAAATCAATGTGAAGGTTCTTTTTAAGTCATTTATCTGCTCTAGCCAATGTGATAGGTGTCCAAGATTTAGATAGGTTCTTTTGTTCATATGTTCGATGAGGACTTTTGAGTCTCCAAAGACTCACAATTTATCACATATCCAAAATTTTATATTCTTATTCTTCAAATAATATTAAATCAACAACTACAAGCCTCCCTTACATGGCATCTGGAGAGCCTACCCGACCTGATAGGACGCCCTACTGTAATTGATGAACTATGCTCCTAGAGAAACTGATATGTATGGTCTCTCGGCCTTGTAATCCTTATGATAAGTTTCCCGCTTAATGGATAGCCTGCAGCCTTAGAACTCCATCATGAGCGGCCCGTCACAACTCTGCACAAATCGACCATTCCTGGACATAGAAAATATGTTTGCTAACTTGACCATGATCAATATGGATCGATCCCCCCTGGGTTAAATGAAAATGAAGCAACCTACTAAACAAGTAATGATTTATTGTTCCCTTCAGACATAGACACACTTACAAAAACTTAATATCGCTCCATATTTGGTGTGGTGATAACTCATATATCGACCTAGAAATGGCGGCTTAGTCAAATAATGAACTTAACCTCTATTTGTACAATAAATTTGTCCATATTATTATATATATTCAACCCACTTCAGGGTTGGATATTGCATCCTACCACATCAATTAATTTATGCCTTGAAATACCAGAAACCACAACCTGCGGTCTAAGGGTAATCTTGCATTCTATCTGCTGGGATAAAACTAGTCTTTCCCCCACCGAATTGAAGCTCACGCCCAAGTATCAATTAAATCCTCCCGTCATTCAAAATCCACTCTATCCAATGCACCACATCATCTTTGTGACAACTAATGCGTTGGCGCTAAAAATTACACAAGTTTTACCCAATTCACCAACTGACCAAATCAACTCGTAGATATATAATCTGATGGCATTTTCCGCAATCATGTTCACACATAGTTTTCTAATGATCTTCTTACTATACACAGGTAACATCTCTCACTCTATTCTAGCATTTTGATCGACTCACTAATGTTGGACAATGTCGCATCACACGATCATGAGAAAGCCTGAGGTTTATGTTTGCTTCATACACAATGCATCGTTCGATCAAATCATCAAGCTAGGCTGTCATGCATTGTCAATAGCCTGCAAGCAAATCGAATTCGGTCCTAGAAAAAAATAATTGAGCAACCATCCCACGTGCGTCCATGAAATGGTAACTATCGACCTTGGACACTAAAGCCGATTTGTGAATCCTGGATGATCCATCACACAAATATCACCGTAGGGTTTTTGTCCAGGGATCAACCTAGAACTAGCCATGTTAATTTCTCAACAAAACACAATAAGATAGACAAACTTCATATCATCCAAATGCTTAGCTCATATCCCCTTTAATAAGCTCGAGGGACTCTCTAGGAACCTTTTTTTTGTTTTCCCTCGAAAATACCAAGGAAAATATTATGGGAAAATACCATGGGTGGATTCCGTCCAGTTTGACCACATAAAAAAAAGGAATATTACAACCTATATGCCTAATTTTATAAACTTAGCCCAAGATGAATAGTGGAGTCAGTGTTCTCAAGTAGTAGAGAAAAGTACAAATCTTCCAAACCTATAATCTCTTTACAAGGCCCTTATTATGAAACATAAAACCAAACTTAAACAAAATCCATGTAAAAAATATTAACCAAGCACAATCAAATGTGCAAGTATGTAAAGTCAACACAATAATTAATGTGAAAAATTTGCAAAATAACCCAATAAAAATGTTGATATCTATCTTGCACCCATACGGTAACCAATAGAAGTGAATAATGACTCATTCCATAAATCTTCAACATAAACTCCCAAAACTAAACCATCCAAAATATCAAAACGTGAAGGATCTAATATTTTTACCTTTTAGAGGTATTTTCACTTTAGCAACCTCTAATTTAAGGATGTGACATGTCCTTATTGTAGGTAGTACTGAGATTAATTGGAAACACAAATTCTACCATTGTAAAAAATGATCTGAAACCATAAAAATGCAACAAAAGACGCGTGAGAGTTTGCAAAAATAACTGAAACTCATTAGCATCTATAGTAAAAGCACTGCCATATCTAGCCCTCTTCAAAGCAGAAAATTCGAAGTCTACCCTCTTCCAGGATCTTGGAGGTTTGGATTTACAGGAGGTTTGGATATATAGATGTATAGTTTTTCATGGAATCAAGATCAAGATGTTAAAGTAAGCTAACTACTCTCACATGAAGATTTAAATAGTCAGTTGAGTAAGACGAGTTGTGTGATAGATGAATTTGGTAAGTGAGTTAGAGAGTCAGTCAAGTGAGCGTTGAGTAAGTCGAAGTTATGCGATATATGAGTTTGGTAAGTGTGTGCATGTCAAGCGATTCATGATAAATACCCTTCACCGGGTTCATTGTATTAAGAGATTGAATCCCAATCAAGTTTGTGTGATCAATAGAGAAGAGTCGCAACTCATATGTTTTGTGCGTGTTAAATTATGTTTCTCCTCTCTGCCTTTCTAACATATTGGTATTAGAGCTGATTGAAAGATCCAAGGGAGAGCTAAGGTCATAAAGAGAAGAGTTGAGAGAGATGGCGGAATACCAACAATCCATGAGTGAGAAAAGAGAAATTTTTTTCTCTTCTCTCACTCACGCATTGCTGCTAATCCGCCCTCTCTCTCAACTCTGCTCTTTATGACCTTAGCTCTCCCTTGGATCTTTCAATCAGCTCTGTAACCAAAGCCTACAACAATAATGAAGCAATTTCAAGGATATATAATTTGGAAGCAGAGAAAAATAAAATGAAAAACTGTAAAAGTTTTGAGTCATTGTAAGCCTAGCTGAGACATAGACCAGCAAGCATGTTTGAGTGATAATTGAGTCAATTTATATTGTAAGCCTAGAATTTTAGCTCCCTATATTACTAGCATTGTCTCTTATTGTTGTTAGTGTAGCTCCCTTTTTGTTATTATTTTACCCCTGTAACCCCCATATTGTTATTATTGTGCCCTTACATTATTATTGTTAGGTCGGTTAGGATTATATTGTGACCCCGTGGACTCCTATATATAGAAATGAGGTTTTGTCATTTGTATCATCCAAGAATTGTTCATTTATGTAATGTAATTGAGGTTTCCCCCTCGAAGTAGCTTAATTATAAGGTGTTGATATCTCTTTTCTTCTATTTTTGGAGCTGGTTTCATAACATTTGGTATAAGAGCTTTGGATTCTAGGGTTTCGCTGCTTCTAAAAGGCCATCATGGAATTTTCGCTATAACTTTTTTCTACGAGGGTTAAAACACTAAAAAAAATTCATTTAGAAGAAATCCTAAGGAACTTTGTGTAAAAATTTCAGATCTTGGGTCGCAATATTTTCGGAGATATGATCTGTGGAATTTAGGATTTTTGTAGGCTCCCAAATTTCATCTAAAAGAGGTTACCTTGGGAAAATCATCTTAACTCTCTCTCTGAGCATCAGATTGGAATTCTGTAAGAAGTGGCTGAAAGTACACAGACTGTAGTTTCTTGTGTATCAGAGACTGTAGTACAAGTTCATTCTACTGAACCAGTCCATAATTAGGTCATTGTGGGAGATTTGACATAATTTTTCCTTGAAGAATCAAAATTAGGTCATACCTGTGGCATTCGAAAGAATATTCAGAGGGATACTATAGGACCGAATTTCAGATATTGAAGATCCGAAATCACAAAGATAATTCAGTTTCAATATTGAGCTCCTCAAAAACAAGAAAAATGTGTGTATTTTTTTTTTTTCAAATTGCATAAGTCTTGTTTGAAAAATCAGTTTGAAGTGATTCCAAGGGCATATTGAAGCATAGATATCAGTAATGGGTTCTAAAATTCCCCCTAAAATTAATTCAACACCTATCAAGCCCTCAAAAGGCTCTACTACGACTCATGAAGAGGAAGAAATGCAACATGATATATCAAAATTACAAGAGCAAGTGCATCAAATTTCGCTCTCGCAAAGAGAAACAAAAAATGAAACGGAAGTTTTGAAGAAAGGCGTGGAAGCTAATATGGATGGTTTGAAGAAAGTCATGGAAGCTAATATGGATGTTTTGAAGAAAGGCATGGAAGCTAAGATGGATGGTTTGAAGAATAGCATGGAAGCTAATATGGATGACATGGAAGCTAACATGGAAGACGTGAAGAATGATATAAAAGCTGACATGGAATGTTTGAAGGAAGGTTTGACAAAGTTGATACAAGAAATTATTCCTAATGGCGAAAAGGTAGTACAAGAAACTCATGATGAGAACAAAATAAATGTTAATCGCGATTTCATAAACTCTAATGTTGGATGTAAGACTCGCCATATTCCAAAGATGGATATGAGTAATTTTAATGGAAAGGATCTCGTAGCATGGATACTACAGATGGAGCAATATTTTGATCTCCATGATGTGCAAAACACACAAAAGGTACGCATTGCAACTTTACATTTAGAAAAAAATACATTTGTATGGTATCGATAGCTTTGCTATCGTAAAAAAATTGTCACTTAGTAAATTTTTACGGAGGAAATGATAGTACATTACGAGGATACAAAGAGCAACACCTTCTTTAGCTAATTAATAAATCTCAAACAAAATGGTACAATGGTAGAGCACATTGAGGACTTCCAAAAATTGAATACAAGGGTAGCTGACCTTCCAGAGGAACACATGATTGATGTCTTAATAGGGAATTTAAAGGATAACATCCAACATGAGGTTCACATTAGGGAATCTGATCCATTGGAGAAGGCATTCAAGTTGGCAAGAAAAATTGAAAATAAAATTATGGCGACAAGGAAGCCTATCACTCACATCTGTAAAGATGCAAGTGTGGCTACTCCTAGACTTCCACAACCTACAAGGTTGACACCACAACAATTGGAAGAAAAAAGAGAAAAAGTGATTTTCTATAGTTGTGATAGAAAATACACTAAAGGTCATAAGTGTGCTGAGAATAAATTATTTTACATAAATCGTGAAGAGAAGGAAGAAAATGAACAAGAAACTTCAAAAGAAGAGGATATACACCAGGAACCAACCCTAGAGAAAGAAGTAATGAGTCTGTTGTGGAGGTAAATCCCCTCTGCAGACAAAGGTGATCCCTACTAGCCCAGACCGGGTCTAGCAACAATCAATCACGCTATAGCGCAGGTCCCTAATTGCAAATAAACCAACTAACGATGAAGGCTTACCTGGAATCCAACACAGTCGTTGTAGAAGAGGTGGTGCTCCCGTTCCTCAACTCTGGTAGATCACAATCCCCACGATCTCCGTGATAGGACACCTGCACATGCGAGAAACAAAACAAACGCAAGCGTAAAATCCAGTAGATGCAACTATATGTCAGTCAGAAAGGACATAACTCATCATCATAAATAACAACAAGAATGGAACCATAACCAATATTCGTTCATTAATAATCAATCAAAGGAAAATTACAACCATAGTTCTGACGCTGAATTCTCCTTCGGAGGGGGTCGCCAGCAGAACACGTCTCGAAAAGCCTGTCAAGGATGGGACAAACTTCTCTCTTCGGACCTTGACGATAGTCTCCTTGCTTGAAATTGGCCTTAAGGGAATTATGGAGGCTCTTGAAAATTTGGGAACTTGAAGACTAGCTTGCCATGGAGATGGGCAAGCTTTTATAGATGGAGGAAGAGGAGTTGGGATCCCTATAATCATGGGATTGGCCCTATCATCAAGGAAGCTTTCATGAGAGGTGGAAAACCACTTCCTCTCTATGGAAATCTGTAGCCAAACCTCCCAACTCAAGATAGATATCAGTTCCTGGATCAGTTAGGATGAAACTTCCGCCATTTATTTTTAAAAAACACCTCTCAAATTGGCTGGCGCGAGTGCGACTCTGGGACAGAGCGCCAACTGGCGCGGCCTCTTTGAAGTATTTTCCCCATTGGCGCGGGTACTGAACTGCTTACTCGCGCCAATGCTAAAAGGGCCATTTTCAGGGTTTTTCACAAGGAGATGTCTTCAGGGCAATGAAAGCTCTTGTTCAAAGGGATGTCATGAAAGTGGTTTCAAGGCATGTCACTGCTCACAGGTCACAAAATGAGCCCTCCAATGTGCAGGATGGGAATTGCAGGGACAGTGACAAATTACTGTGTAACAGATGCCCCCTAAAGCATGAGGCCCGAGAGAGAGAGAGGGGTGAAATGCTTTACGAGAACGTGTCCAACTGGAAACTCTGCCGTCGGAAAACCTGCGTGAAGAAATACAACTGATATCTCAGATACATGATATATATGCGGTATGGGTGCAACCATCCAAAACAGAGTATACAATAATCCATATCCAAGGTATGGACACAGCCATCCAGTGAGGATCGATAAATAGACTCAGGTATGGTCGCAGCCATCCAGTAAGTGAGTCATGTAATCAATCATAATAATCCACAAAATCGCAGCCTAGATTACAACAGACACAATCCAAGGTCTTGCGCTCCATCTCGACCCGAACAAAGTACAAGTTCAAGTATGCGAATATGTGAGCTGAAGTTGAACATGCAAGAACACCGCCTGATTACCAGCCAATGATGAAAGTCGTTAACAGACGTGAGAGGTACCACCAATAATGATAATGGCCCTCAAGGTACTATAGGTACAATCTACAACATGTGAATCAATGAGCTGGCGTCGAACACCCGTAGAATCACCCGATCGGAGGTCAATGATGAAAACCTCACGTTGAATGCGAAGAACCTGCCATTGAGGCATGCAGGCTCCAAGGTACTAGAAGGGAGTCTCTAGATCAACTTCCTGGATAATGAGCCGGAGTCGATAGGAAGTGATCTTGATCGAAGGTGGGCCATAGTGTTTCCCACATCATCAACATGAGACAGAGAAACATAATGTTTTTGTGAATCACGATCAGATGAGAATCAGAGGGAGGTTGATATTTGCAGAGGTCAACTTCTCTTAAACATATGAACGACACGACAGTGGACTTGGTAGTATTTGACATCAAAGGATCAAAGGTCATAGTGACGAGGCAAAGAGCAGATGAGAGGTCAAAAGGGATTACCCAAACCCATGGAGGCAAGTGAAAAACGAGATGAGATGTCCCCAACCTGACACGAATGCAGACAAGTGCCATGTTCAAGAGCGACATACTGCCGACACGACAATGATGTTGGTTCCATTTTTCCCCCGCCATTTCTGGCGAGTACCCCAATTATTTTTTATGACAAGCTTAAAGGGGATAGCATATGCTTGTGATATAAGTCTATCCTAGTACATTTAACGAGCCCTGGGAAGGAGCGACTCGAGTAGCATCATAATGACTGAATCCGATGTAATCAAGGTTTAACGAGTCTGACAAAGGAAGAACTCGACGTCTTTTCATGTTTAAAGAGTTTGAAAAAACAGCTGAAAAGTAAACTCCAATGGTCCCTTTTCGTAAATAGTTCCTCAGATCCGAAAAGGTAGAAAACTATGTCTGAGAAAACCTCCTAGTCGTGATAGGCTAGGGTATTCCTTCTTCGTAAATAATCTATCCCAGCCCGAAAAAGGGGTAAACGTATACTGGGTAGATGTCGTTTCGCAGCCACTTTAACGAGATCGAAACGACAAGGGCCTCGGCAATCTTTTCATGTTTAGAGAGTCAGAAAAGAGCTGAAAGATTGACTCCAAAGTGACTTTTTTCGTGTTTTTACCGAGTCCGAAAAAGTATAAAATACAACTCGTTTCACCGTTCAAGTCGCGTACAAACCTGTTGCTGCACACAGAGGCAAGTGTAAAATCCATTTTCGACAAAACATATTAAAATATTGATAAAAAATGACTTTTTAAACCTAATTAGAGTTCAAAAAGTTATAAATAAGTCTCAAATGGTAAAAACAAAATTACTTTTACTATTTACCTCATTGGAGAACAACATTGATCCGTTTGGTGTGCAAACTTCTGATGGCGATTGTGACCGATCCGGGCTACTATTCAGATTCCTGTTCGTTCCAGGTAAGAGGTGCTTCCCTGTACTCCATTTTAATCCATTTTTAAATAGTTTTCCATTGCTCATTAGATTTATGAGGAAGGATTTTAAAATTTTAGGGCTCCGCCCATTGGCGCGGGTATCGGGCACGGACCCGCGCCAATGGGCTTTTATATACACAGGGCCCGCGCCAACGGAGGAACCAAATTTTTCGCCCAAAATTTCTGAAGTATGAGTAACTTAAGTGAATTTTTTAAGCATGACAGAGATCTAATCAAGGGTTCTGATCATGTTGATGCAGGCAACCGAGCAAAATGGTGATTGAATGGAGAGAGCGGGAGCATGGGGAAGAGGATGAATTAGCCATGGAGAATGAAACTTGCATGAATGCCCTTAAAAATTGCGGGCTAAAGAAATTCTTCCTGACACCTTTCTTACGAGCTCAACTTGAGCTCCTACAGTACTTGATCAGTATTTGGGATGTAGATGAACAAGTGTTCAAGCTGGGGGATCAAGTATTGTAACTGGAGGTTTCTGACGTATACTTCATAACCGGACTGTCGCGCAGAGGTCCGGTGCCCATATTGACAGGAGCAGACCATCTGGTGAAAATATGGAGCAGGTAATGGCGAGGGTGTGCCCAGGGGCACAAACCGGATTTGGAAGCGGAAAGGTAGACATTCATACCATCGAGGATCTAGCACTCAGAGTAGTGCTACACACCATTACGCGGGCTGCAGGAGCACAAGCCCCGCATGAAGCCACCAAAGCCCAACTCATACTCACCTCTGAGTGTATGAGTCCCACGCTGTTTGATTGGGCCACAGCAGTGACAGTCAACATGAAGAGACAACTGACAAAATGCAAGCAAGCCAAACTGAAACAGTTTGGCTACGGTTCTATCCTGGTATCGTTCATTCTGGAACGACTACCAATCTTCCAAGACCAAGGGGCCATAGTAGCTGAGCCGATACCACGAGAGTCGAGAATGGCTCGCTGGGCAGAACTGATGCCTAGAGCGGGAGGAGGCCAACAAATGTCCTGGAGGCCAGAGTTTTTTGGGTGGATACGGCGTCAGTTGATCGTAGTCGAAGATTGGCCATATGCAGGAACCGATTTCACTGGTGATCCAGATCTTCCACTCCCGGAGGGAGATGATTGGGACGAGGAGTTGGGTAAGACCATCTTTTGATTTTTATGCATTTATGATTTTTTGTAATACATGTTCGTTCTAAAGACATTTGTTATGTGTATGCAGATGTCGGCCCAGAGCGACCTGCCGGCATGTATCCTATCTCACGGAGAACTCAACCCACAGCTGACCCTCAAGCGGAGGGTGCCGAGGGGGGAGAGTTAATTCAGAACCTCGAGGGGATTGCTCGGGGGATTCCAGACTATGCCAGGCTGGCAGATGTCCCACTAGCATACCAGAGACATACGGTGGGAGTGCCTAGTCGCCTCCACTGCGTCCTGAGACGGCTAGTGCGTGCGGTGACTTGTTATCATGAGCACCACGCAGATTAGACACCTAGGGTTTATTTCATGCATGTTTTTTGAGAGACATGTCGTCTCCGGATGTATTAAGACGAACATGTATATTTTTTGATTTTATGCGACGCACAATATGTAAACATTTTGATATCTATTTCTGGATGGATCTTTCTTTTTACATGTGATGTTGTGTTACAAATTGCGCAAATGTCTATCTAAAACCAAATTAGCTACTACATCTGTTAGTGTATTCATATGCCTGGGTATATGTTGATATGTGATATAGTCAAAATTTCTTTCCAGTAAATGAATACGCAGATACAGACGTAAAATGGATGGGTTTCTGACTGAATAATGACCATTAAGCTGTAATACTACAATTTGTGAGTCTAGATACACAAGTAATTCATGGATACCAAGGTTTACATCCTCAGTTAATAATTCTAATACAACACTATATTCCACGATGTTATTTGTAGCACGTCCTAGACACACACCTTGCAGGTTGACCAACTCACCAGCAGGATCGTAGATTACCCAGGCTGCCGAAGACAGATTCCTGGTACTGCGAGAGGCACCATCCGCGAAACCCACAAACGGATTGATGGACATCTGCACAATCAGGAAGACCCGATCAGCAGAAAAGATGTTTACATTTCACACCACACCACACATGCACACAAATGAAATAACACACTTATGTACACACACCACACCAAAAATGACTTCAAGCGTAGTATTTTCTTAGGTACAACCCATTTATGGGTTGTGCCAGCGGTACTCCTTCATAATCTATAAGCTCATAAGCCCCATTCTTTAATACCCGTTTAACTATATAGGGCCCATGCCACATGGGTTGGAGCTTACCGGCCCCAAGCTTGTCATGTGCTTGATCATATAGGAGGACGAGGTCTCCTTCGACAAAGGAACGTGGAGAAAATGATTGATCGAAGTGAGCTTTGACCCGATTTTTTTGTGCTTCAATGACTAAAGCAGCCAAACAGCGGGTTTCATCTAACCGTTCCAGATAAAAAAGACGCTCTTCCTCAGCAGAAGTATCGGGTAGAAGCTCCACAGCTAATTTCAAAGAAGGAATCTCGCATTCAACTGGAAGAGTTGCTTCCAGACCATACACCAATTGAAATGGTGTGAATCCAGTTGCACTCTTTGCAGACGTCTGGTAGGCCCAAAGAGCTGAGAATAGTTGGAGGTGCCAATTGGATTTGTGAATACCAACTGTTTGTTGAAGCATAGTGACCAGAACCTTGTTCACTGCCTCAACCTGGCCATTTTCCTGAGGGTAATATGGCGTTGAGCTATCGTGGTGTAAGCCTAATCTTGAAGTCAGCTCAGCCATCATATAATCTCGGAAATGAGTACCATGGTCGGTGACGATGGCCTAAGGGACCCCGAAACGTGCGATGATGTGGTTGAAGATGAATTGGGCAGCTGTCTTACCGTTGGCAGCTAGTGTAGGCATCGCTTCGGCCCACTTGGTGAAGTAGTCGATAGTGACGATTATATACGCATGCCCCCCGGCCGAATGAGGGTTACACGTCATAAAATCTACGCCCCATTTCGCAAAAGGGCCGACGGTAATAACAGGATGCAAAGGGAGAGGCGGCACGCGCATCTTGCGCTGAAATACCTGGCACGCATGGCATTTACGGACTGCAATGATACAGTCTTTGAATATGGACGGCCAGAAGTAACCTGCTCGCAGAATTTTCTGGGCAGTGGCATATCCGGACATATGTCCACCATAGGCGCCACTGTGGCAGTAATTTAGGACCCTTTCAGCCTCTTCCAAGGTTAGGCACCGACGGAGCACCGAATCTACTCCAACACGGTATAAGGTATCTCCTACGATGCGATAGGGTTGAGACTGATGCCGAATTCGACGTCGGGCATCTTTAGTCAACTCAGACCGAAATGTGGAGGTCTGAAGATACACAATTATGTCACCATACCAAGGGTCGCGAGTGCTGATAAGGAAAAGAGGTTCGTCCGGGATATGATCCTCGGAGTGTGAAGGAGTGGAGTCTGTTGGGAGTGAGCATATAAGATCCGCGAAAACCAGCGATTTGGTTGACTTAGCAGTAGTGAACTCTAAGTCAAACTACTACAGGATAACAATCCATTTGGAGTATTTTTCCCCCAGTAGTTGTCGAGAAAGAATATATGTCATGGGGTTGCAATCCGAAACCACTGTTATCGTACACAACAGGATGTGGTGGCGAAAATGCTGCACTGCGTGTACTGCAGCTAATGCCAACTTCTCGATGTGAGCATTACGCGTTTCTGTATTGAGAAGGTTTTGTGATAGATAATAAACAACATGTTCATTACCATCATCATCATCCTGCACCAGAACCATAGCTATGGTGATAAACGCGGCGGCGAGATACAAAGTAAAATCGCGGTGATAATCAGGAGGATGAAGCAAAGGAGCATTAACCAGTAACGTCTTCAGCTTCTCAAAGGATTGTTGAGAAATTTCGTCCCAATGGAAGGGAACGTTCTGCTTTAATAGGCGTGTGAATCCTTTGGCTACCTCCGCGTAGTTCGGGATAAAGCGTCGAAGGAAGTTTGCTTTTCCCTGTAGACTCTGTAACTGATATAACGAGGAGGGTGATGGGAGATTGATGATAGCCTCGACCTTTAAAGGGTCAAGGCGAATTCCGTCTTTGGAGACTATGAATCCCAAAAGACGGCCATAATCTACGCAAAAGACGCATTTATGATGATTAAGCCTAATATTGTAGCGCCTACAGTGAAGGAAAATCTGGCGGAGGTGTTCAGGGTGGTCCTCTCGCCTAGCTGAATGAGCTGGCAAGTCGTCCAGATAAGGCTGAACGATATGGCGAATGTCATGGAAAGCATAAGACATCGCACACTGAAAAGTGGCTCCAGCGTTATTCAAGCCGAACGGGAGATTTTTATACGCGAAAGTACCCCACGGACAGATGAATGCAGTCTTGTGTTGATCCGCAGGTAAAATATTGATCTGATTATACCCCGAGAAGCCATCCATCAAGGAATAAATCTCACTTCCGGCACATTCGTCGATAATTTGGTCTATGAACGGAGTGGGATAGTTATCCTTCGGATAGGCGCGATTAATATCGCGATAATCAACACAGAACCTAATGGTACCCTGTTTTTTATCGACAAGGACAATGTTGGAAACCCATTCTGTAAGGGGGATGGGATAAATAAAGCCCGCGTTCAGAATTTTTTCAACTTCTGCCTTAATTGCAGCAGATTTGCGAGGATGCACTGGGTGTAAGCGTTGGCGCACGGGCTTCGCACCAGGGTAGGTTGGAATTTCATGCACTATGATACTGGGATCGATCCCAGGCATTTCCTCGTAAGACCAGGCGAACACATCTCTGAATTCTTTAAAAATATCAGTATAGACTTGTATCTCATCAGGAGAACAAGTCACTCCCACGTGTATATTCTCAACGATCCCCAGTTTAACGGAGATGTTGATCGGGATGGTTTGAGTGATATTACTCAGGTTTCCTTCCGAAAGAACCTCATGTGTCAATATGGGTGTTTGGAGAGGAGGAGTAGGAACCTGAGATGCATAACGCTCTAGACAATCCGACATTGCCCCCAGGCCGGGCATAAAGGAGGAACGATGATGTCCATCGCTCCAAGGCAACTCCTTAAGAGACATGGTTTCAATAATGGCCTCATCGGAAGGAAAAGTCTCTTTAAGAGGATCAGGCGAATCGGCCTGACCAAGCCAGGGGGATTAAGAGTAGACATCTAGAGCCATGCTCAAAGGAGCATGCTAAGGAGGTGGAGGATCAGATGCATCAACAATTTCACAGTAGCTAATCTCTACTGGAGTCAAGGGCATTGATTCTCCAAACTCAAACACCTGCTCAGGCGTAGGGATGAGCCAGGGGTCATCAGACATGTTGAATTGAGCGGTGTGGGTGGTGGTGCAGGAAAATACCCATGAGGACGGGGTCCTTGAGGAGACCGGGTCCTACACTGTCAGGGGTATTTGGGATCTGATCCACGTATGGAACGTTGTTCTCGGAGGTGGAGGTGAAGAAGGACAACTAATCCACCGTAACGATTTTGCCCTCGTGAGGGAACTTAAGAAGTCGAAAAATGGTGGATGGCACGCATAGCATGGCACGAGTCCAGCTGCGACCGAGAAGTATATTGTAGTTAAGCTTAGCGTTAACTACTTCTACTTCTACGTTGACTGTCTTCCCCTGTAAAGTGATCGCTAAACTCTCGAGAACACCCAGGGGTTTGGATTCCCGACCATCGAATGCCTCTAGGGCATTGGGAGATGATGAAAGGGGTGGAGAGCCAATGGCTTTCCAGCAAGTGGACGACATAACACAGGTAGAGGCACCTTCATCCACAACGGCCCTATGGATGTTAAGACCATTGATTCCGACTTGAATAACAAGAGCGATCTGATGCGGAAGTCGGGGGGTGAAATTCTCTAAGTCGAAGGTGAGATGACTTGAATCGGCGGGATCAATGCCACCGATTGCAGACAACAAAGCCTTCCGTTGCGAAGGAAAACTCTGAAGAAATTCTAGTGCAGACATAGCAGAAGGTGCCTGTGCCAAATCCTCAACAATACTGTAGTGCTGAGCGGCACGGGCATTCGGATTGTAAGAAGATCTTCGTAAAACACCTTTAGAAGGTGGCTTCACAACAGGTTCAGGGGTGGGCTTCTCAATTTCCAACAAACCGGAGACAGGTGGGGGAGGCGGTCCATCCGCAACTGCCTTCCCAGGTGCCTGCCGCGATTCGTTGTAATCCTTCGAATGTGTGGCAATAGAGATAGGTGCAGCACCATTCATCATAAAAACTTGGGACCCAAATGGTACAGATGGCGAAGGCTGTTCAACCATCTGGGTCTGCTGAGATGGGAATGGTTCTTTAAGAACTGTCGGAGTCCCTTTAGAGCCTTTGAGAAGTTGACTAACTTCATATCGTCGTGGACAATCCTTGGTATAATGGTCTCCTTCACAAATGAGGCAAGGGTACTTCGGTTTACGTTGAGAACCATCTTCAGTACGCGGTTTGGATTCTGGCTTTGGGGCCTCAGATTTGGATTTACCTTTGCCCTTATTTTTCCCCTTGGAGGCTTTCTCCGTAGGATTGGCTTGAATAGCGTTAACCTCTGCAGTTTTGCCAGAATCGGTAGGGGCGGGAGGAGCAGAATTATTGGATGAGTTTGACTTCTGCTTCCCATTTGAAGATTTCTTCAAATTCTGAGATACGGAACCAATAACACCATCTACCACAGGGGTAGGTGGAGCTTTAGAGGTTCCAGACCATGGAGCATCAAGCAAGATATCATACAGCATGCTGGATTGTGAGTATACCAGATCCATATATTGAGCACGCGCGTTGGCTTGTTCTTCAGTCACACACGCTCCCATAGCAATATCTTGGGAGATTTTGTTAACAAAGGAGGTGGTGAACCAATGAGTTAGTATCTGATCAAGTATATGAAACTTGATCAGCCTACGACGACGTCGCCACTCATGATGTGATCAGAAATGTGGGTGGATTTGTCCTGCTTCAACGAAGTTAGGAGGTGCGTCCCGGCTTCGTAACGAACCGGTAACTGAAAATGAGTCAGAAAAGCCATGGCTAAGGTATTGAAATCTTGAAAGATGCCACGAGGTAATTCAATATACCACTTAGATGCAGCGCCAGTCAAAATGCGCTGGAAGAGGCGAAGACGAACTGAATCATCCACCCAAGAATTGGACGAACACCAAAGATGGTAGGTCATCACATGAGCTTGGGGGTCCTCCCCAGCTTTACCCTCAAACTTGGGGCAATCGCCGGGCACCTTGGTAGGAACCAAAGGCTAATAAGGATTATGCAGTATTGGATCATTCGTTAATTTTGAAACATCCGGCAACTCCAAGGTAGCCAGAAACGGCAATGGCGGATTAGACGGCATACCTGGCCCTAGGTAAGGACCAATACCTGTACTCCACGTCGGTTGGGAATATCCTTGCCCCCATGGGTTCTGTCCAGCAGGATTCTGACCGTAGGGGGTGTAGGTGTTATAACTAGCTTGATTCGGCTGCTAGTAACCAGCGTACGGGGGTTAATGACCAGACTATGGACCCTGATTAGGAGTCAGCCCCGTATAAGCAACATTTGGATTTGGCTGCTGAGTATAGGTATAATCGGGTTGTTGAGGACGATAGTTAGACCCTTGGGGCTGGCTATAATTCGGTCTATATTGACCGTGAGAATAGTAGCCGCCCTGAGGTTGAGTGGGCTGCTGGTAGGTGGGACCCTGCTGAGCCTGATAATTAGGGTGCAGCGGTTGATTTGGCTGCGCCATCGAATAAGTCGGCTGCTGTGCAGGGTTAATAGGATGGACAGGCTGGCCTGGTTGAGCAGGCTGACCTAAGTGAAGGGGCTTCCCTGGGCTAATAGGTTGACCCGGGTGAACATGTGAAGCCGGTTGCGCAGGTTGACCTGGCTGTTGAGAAGCACCGGGTTGTACCGGATGAACCAGTTGGCCTGGAGGCGGAACACCAGGTTGTGCTAGATAGACCGGTTGGCCTGGTGGAGGAATGGAGCCAGGTGGTGGCTGGTAACCGGGTTGACCTGCAGCAGGACCATAAGATGGTCCTAGCTAGTGTGCAACATTTGAATTAACAGGATATTGAGGTTGCATGGGTTGAGAAGGCTGGACTTGCCCCCTAGGACCATATACCGGCCCCGGTTGGTACCCCGGCTAAGGCTGCACAGGTTGACCGGAAGGGTTGTAATACTGTCCTTGCGGACCGTACGATGGCCCTTGCTGGCCCGCAGGATAGCCTTGCACAGGCTGCCCCTGTGGGTCATAAGGATAGCCAGGTGGGCTCGAAGGTTGGCCTTGGAAAGGTCGCCCTTGTGGGTTATAAGCCTGGTTATAAGGTAAACCTTGAGCATGGAGGTGAGCCTCAGGAGCGGGTAGACGTAAAATGTCCCCGTGCTCATCATACTGACCTAGAAAAGCATACACGGGTGTACCATCCCATGCATAGTGCGAAAAATAAGATCGGTTGGGATCTTGGGAGGATGGTCCAACCTCGAGGTTCGGTTGTTGTAGGGACATCCAATACTCCTCCGAAGAAATGTTCTCCGACATAGTAGTTGCTATATAAATGTCTTCAGGAGGCGGCATAGCCCTCGCGGAGGGTGCCATGACAGCGGGTGCATATGCAGCCACACAGACAGTGGGCCGAGCGGGTACAGAAGTGACAGGTGTCTGAGGAGACATCCCCAATGAAGGAGCAACCGGCCTCATAGAAGGAGCTGACACTCCCATAGAGGCTGCGGCGGAAATGATCTGACCCAAGGATCTATACCCTGCTGGCAATGAGAGACCGGATGATGACATAACAGCTGGTTCAGAGTTGTCTCCTAGAAATAATCTTCGTGGGAAGAGCTGATAGTCTTCACCAGACGTTGGGATTTCCTCACTGGAATCACTCATGTTTGAGCCTGCCGCTAGATCTCGTAATAGACGGCGAGGACTAGGAGGAAAAACAACAGCTATAAAAGGCGAACCCGATGTAAGAGAAAGGAACTCTACCCCTACTCTTAATTCAGACCAAGGGTCGGAAAAGGGCCAATTAAACTCAACTGGTCCCCCAAAGGGTTGCTCAGTAAGAAGCGGTCCCCCGTCAGGAAACTCGGAAACAATGGGCTGCTGAAGTTCAGCAGAGGATTGAGAAACCTCTGATGAATCGTCCATATATGGACTACCAGTAGATGAAACCGAGGGTTCCGCCACTGTGGTAGTAACGACAAGAGAAAAAGAGCAAACACACACATGGGCTGAAAAAGAGTCAAGACACACAATCAAATGGCCAACAAGCAGAATCTAACAAGGCGTGTGATCGCGGGTGATTAATTTTTTACCACATTGAAACTTTAGAAACTTCATAGTTTCATGTTTTAAGAGTCGAGAAACGGTTGAAAAGGTGACTCTATCTCTTTCAGATTTGACACAAGCGTGAAAGGACAAGCGCTTAGTGATCCTTTCAAATTTAAGGAGTCAGATAGGATCAAAATGCCTACTCAGGAATGCTAGGCAAAGGGTGTACCAAATAACCGTGAACTGCAATACACACCTTGGTTTCAAAATGAAAGAGAAATCAACCAAGGACTTTTCGTACGTCCAGGCAATCTCCTCGAATTCTGTGTCCGGTGTATCACGGTTATAGGGCGGCAGACTCAGCTTCCTATGAATAAAGGATTGAAACCTAGTGGGGTCTCCCTTTATATACGCGACGGTACAGGGAGCACAAGTCCGTACTAGCACTGTCTAAAGCCAAGAGGCGAACGACAGCTACTAGGTTTAAAGACGCCAGAACACGTCTCTAGCCTAGACCTTTAAATGTGTTTCGTTAGATTTCACTGATGCCTCAGTGTAAATTGAGTAAATTTTAAAGTTTATCTTCAATTACGTTTTAGTTTTCAGGCCCTAGCGAATGTAATGTCTCAAAATCTCTTAAATGCAATCTATATGCCACAGTATATCATTTCATTCGATGAAAGCTACTTATGAGAGAGTTGAGAGATTTTCACACAACAACGAAATGAACAGAAAACAACCAATGATGTCTCTAATGTAGCTAATGAAAACTAAAAGGCTTTTTGTTCAAGGTTACCAATCACTAATAACACCGAAAAGATTTAATTCACATTAACTAATGAAAAGAAAAAGAGATTTTTTATTTTCAATATTTCAGAGAAAAATGCACTAAAAAATAAAAACTAATGCAAAGGTAATTCGAGAAACGATGACAAGAGAGCAAAACCAAACAAATTCCACTCAATGCAAACGTACAATCAGACCTCAAATCAACCAAAAGTCCCTCAAAGTGAAAGAATCCCAAAGACTCAAGATGAGCCGTGTAATCTAGGCCCAAGACGAGACGAAGCGAGATTCGAATGAAGAAGGAAACGATCACCCAAACAACGCAATGAGACAATAGAAAACCACCAAATAAATGCAAAGAAGCAATCAGAAGGTTGACTGAACCAAAAGAGACCAAAAACTCCTAAGGAAGGCTCGACACACAACAGCACCTAGATGACCTAAGGATAAAACGCAAAATTGATGGAAATGGGAAAACAGCCAAAGGACGAAGGTAACAGTCAGTCAATCCAGGCTCCAAAACACTCAAACAGTGGAAAAATCAAGACCAAACATACAGATCAGGCTCAGGAAGCTAAGAACTGAGCAGACCCTAGTAGCTCACAGGATTGGCGCGACTGTGAGGCTGAAACTAGCGCCAGAGACGAATTGGCGCGGGTAATACACAAGCAACATGTGCCAATGGGCGCGACTGTCAAGCTGAAAAGCGCGCCAGTCGAGTTTCTCAGTCAAAAATAAAAAAGAAGCAATCCAACAAGCAGACCAGTGAATGAACAAGCTATCAAAGACCCAAATTCACAAAAAGAACCAGCCCAAAAGAGCTGATCAAGCAAGGAGGATCAAGAAATCAACCGAAAAGGCAAGACAATGCTCCAAGTGTTCAGTTTACAAACTAAAACGGAGATTGACTGAAGCATCTCTGATCTACTTCACAATTGCAGAGCAAAAGCGTTTCGAAGGCTATCTGGCCAACTTCAGGCATGTCTTCCTCAAAACGACAACAAGCCCAACGAGGTTGCGGAGTGGCAACGTTGTTGTGGAGGTAAATCCCCTCTGTGGACAGAGGCGATACCTACTAGCCCAGACCGGGTCTAGCAATAATCAATCACACTATAGCGCAGGTTCCTAATTGCAAATAAACCAACTAGCGATGAAGGCTTACCTGGAATCCAACGTAGACGTTGTAGAAGAGGTGGCACTCCCGTTCCTCAGCTCTGGCAAATCACGATCCCTACGATCTCCATGATGGGAAACCTGCACATACGAGAAACAAAACAAACACAAGTGTAAAATCTAGTAGATGCAACTATATGTCACTCAGAAAGGACATAACTCATCATCATAAATAACAAGAGTGGAACCATAACCAATAGTCGTTCATTAATAACAAATCAAAGGAAAATTACAACCATAGTTCTGACACTGAATTCTCCTTTGGAGGGGTCGCCAACAGAACACGTCTCGAAAAGCCTATCAAGGATGGGATAAAATTCTCTCTTTGGACCTTGACGATAGTCTCCTTGCTTGAAATTGGCCTTAAGGGAATTATGGAGGCTCTTGTAGCATAATGCTCTTGGAAATTTGGGAACTTGAAGACTAGCTTGCCATATATATGGGCAAGCTTTTATAGATGGAAGAAGAGGAGTTGGGATCCCTATAATCATGGGATTGGTCCTATCATCAAGGAAGCTTCCATGAGAGGTGGAAAACCACTTCCTCTCTATGGAAATCCGTATGCAATTCTCCCAACTCAAGATAGATATCGGTTCTGGATCGGTTAGGACGGAAACTTCGCCATTTATTTTTAAAAACACCTCTCAAATTGGTGGCGCGAGTGCGACACTGGGACGGAGCGCCAAGTGGGCGCGGCCTCTTTGAAGTATTTTCCCCATTGGCACGGATGCTGAACTCCAGCACGCTGGCATGTCTTGAAACCATTTGGGGTTTTTCCTGAGGAGATTTCTTCGGGGCAAATGGAGCTCTTGTTTGAGGATGTCCCCTAAGTGGTTTCAGAACATATCACTGCCTCGGTCACAAAATGAACCCTCCAATGTGTGTGGGACGAAATTCGCAGGGCTGACAAATACTTGCCAATTCTAGAGTAGACCATATCTTGTAATGCATTGGTAGGAATTGAAACTCCTCAAACTCTTAAGATAGAAGGACATATCAAGAAGAAAAAGGTAATAGTGTTGATTGACTCGGGTAGTACTCATAATTTTATTCATTGTAAGGTAGCTAAGGAATTGAATTGCTTCCTACACACAACACTAGAATGTCAAGTGATGGTTGAAAATGGAGGAACTATAAATTTCTCTGGAAATTGCCATAATATTGAGCTAACCATGGGGGAATATGTATTGAATAGTCCAATGTTTTCCATTCCAATGGGAGGTGTTGATGGTGTACTAGGAGTACAATGGTTACAATTTTTGGGGACGGTAGCTTTTAATTTTCAAGAACTTTTCTTGATTTTTTTTCCAGAAGGAAAGGTAGTTAAATTATGGGGTATTGCAAGGAAGCCGAGAAAGATAATAAGCTATAATGTCATGACAAAGTTTCTGAAGAAAGAACAACGAGGATTATTTTCACAATTATGCTCACTAGAAGTTCCAACATCAAAATCATCTATTTCTCTAGATCTCCAAAAATTCTTGGAAAATCATTCCAAGGTGTTTGAAACTCACAAAGGACTCCCACCTATTCGTGATCATGATCATGCTATTCATTTGACTCCAGGTAGTGTTCCTCCAAACATCAGGCCTCACATATATCCCTATGTCCAAAAGAGCGAAATGAATGTATGATTGCAGAAATTTTAGAGGCTGGTATAATTCAACCGAGTCAAAGTTCTTTCTCTAATCTAGTAGTATTGTTGCACAAGAAGGATGGATCATGGCACATGTGTCCGGATTATAGGGAGCTCAATAATCTCAGCTCAATAAGCTCACTATTAAAGATAAATTTCCCATTCATGTGATTGATGAATTATTGGATGAATTACATGGAGCAATTTATTTTACCAAGTTGGATCTTCGTTCAAGATATCATCAAATTAGAATGAAGACTGAAGATATTCCGAAAACAACATTTCGAACTCATGAGGGTCATTATGATTTTTTTGTCATGCCTTTTGGCCTTGCCAATGCACCTTCTACATTTCAAGGGTTGATGAATTCCATTTTCAAACCCTTAGAAAATGTGTGCTATTATTTTTTAATGATATACTAATCTACAACGGGTCTTGGAAGGATCATGATCAACATGTTGACATGGTGATCAAACTATTGTAGGAGAAACAATTATATGCAAAAGCATCCAAATGTTTCTTTGGAGTACAAGAGGTGGAATATCTAGGTCATATTGTATTTCATGAGGGTGTTAAGGTAGACCCCAACAAAATTAAAGCCATCAAGGAATGGAAAGTCCCCACAACCATAAAGTAGTTGCGAGGATTTCTCGAGTCAACAAGTTATTATCACAAGTTTATTAAGAATTACGGGAGAATAACAATGCCTCTAAAAACATTATTTAAGAAAGATGCATTTTCATGGACTCCTGAAGAAATTAAGGCCTTTGAACATCTTAAAGAGACAATGTGCCTAGCATCGGTCTTAGCTACGCCAGGCTTCACAAAAACCTTTATTGTAGAATGTAACGCCTGTAGAAATGGAATCGATGTTGTTTTAATGCAAGAAGGAAGACCCATTTCTTTTGAAAGTCGTCCAATCAAAGGAAAGTATTTACAGAAAATCTATTGATGAGAAGGAAATGTTAGCAATACTACATACACTAAAGAAATGGTGACCTTACCTAATGGGAAGACACTTCAAGGAAAAAACTGATCATGATTGTCTTAAATAATTTTTAGAACAAAGACTATCTTCAGAAGAGCGTGACAAAAATGGGTCACAAGGATGTTGGGTTATGAATTTTAAATCATCTACAAAAAAGGGAAGCTAAATGTTGTTGCAGATGCACTCTCAAGAAAGGATGAAGAGGTGAGGCATTGATTTGTGCCATTTCTATTATCCAACCATATTTTATAACCGAAGCAAGGGATGAATGGAAGAAGGACGAAGAAGTGTGGACACTCATTCAAAAGTTATAGCAAGATCCTAGTACATCTGATACATTTAGTTGGAAAAATGATTCCTTATGGTACAAAGATCGCTTATATCTTTGTAAGAATTCCCAACTAAAACAAAATATTCTTTTGGAATTACACACTTCTCTCTTAAGAGGACATTCAGGATTTTTAAAAACTTACCAGAGGGTGAAGAAAGATTTTTTTTAGGATGGCCTTAAATATGATATTCAAAGGTTTGTGGAATTTTTTTTGGTTTACCAGCAAAATAAAGTTGAGACAATTATGACCCCGGGCCTTCTATAACCTTTATCCATTCCAAGGCAACGTTAGGAGGAGATTTCAATGGATTTTATCACGGGTTTACCTAAGTCCGAAGGAAAGAGTGTCATTATGGTGGTAGTTGATAGACTTACCAAGTATGCACACTTTTGTGCATTATATGATCCATTTAGAGCAAATATAGTTGCTACTGCATTTATGGAAACAATTCAAAAGCTACATGGAAACCCAAAGTTTATATTAAGTGACAGAGATCCTATTTTTACTGGAAATTTTTGGACGAAATTATTTTCTTGTTTGGGTACTCAAATAGCTCATAGCTCATCTTATCATCCTCAATTCGATGGGAAAACTAAGATAGTGAGAAAATGTTTGGAATGATATCTTCGTTGTTTTGTATATGATAAACAAACACAATGGGTCAAGTGGTTACCTCTAGCTGAATGGTTGTATAACACTTCCTTCCATACTGCAGCAAAAATGACCCCATTTATGGCACTTTATGGATATCATCCACATTCCATCACATCATATTTAAGAGAAAATTATAAGGTTTAAGCAGTGGAAGATCACATCAAGCATCAACAACAAGTTCTCCAACTCTGAAATGATAACCTAAATTTGGCACAAAATCGAATGAAACAACAGGCAGATCAACATCGCAGCGGGAGAAGTTTTGATGTAGGAGACTAGGTATTTTTACGGCTACAACCATACAAACAAATGTCCCTCAAGCAAGCTAAGAAGGATGATAAATTATCTCCAAAGTGTTATGGTCCTTACAAGGTGTTGCAAAAGATTGGTACTATGGCATACAAATTGGAGCTTCCTACTTCTTCTCAAGTGCATCCAATTTTCCATGTTTCATGCTCAAATAAGGTTATAGGTGAAAAACTTCTAGTTCAAACAATATTGCCAAAAATTGATGAGGAAGGAAAAATCATATTGGAACCCGAAGCAGTTACGGAAATAAGAAATCAACACCTACGAAATCGATCAATTTTAGAGTATCTCATAAAGTGGAAGAACTTACCCACTGAATATTCTACATGGGAAGATGAGAATTTTATACAGAACCATCTAGAGCTACTCAAGAGTTGAGGACACCACTTTTTTGAAGGAGAGGGACATGTTAGGTCCCTATATTACTAGTGTAGTCCCTTATTTTTGTTAGTGTAGCCCCATTATTGTTATTATTGTACACCTGTAATCCCCATATTGTTATTATTTTTACCTTACATTATTATTGTTAGGTCGGCTAGGATTATATTGTGACCCCATGGAATCCTATATATAGGAATGACATTTTTTCATTTGTATCATCCAATAATTTTTCATTTATGTAATGTAAAGGAGGTTTCCCCCTCGAAATGGCTGAATTATAAGGTGTTGATCTCTCTTTTCTTATATTTTTGGAGTTGGTTTCATAACATAGAAGGCATGGTTAAGTCTTGTTTGAGTTATGTTGATTCATATGGTCGTAATTGAGGGGGAGTGTTAAAGTAAGCTAATTAGTCCCGCATGAAGAGTTAGACAGTCAGTTAAGTAAGCGTTGAGTAAGCTGAGTTATGTGATAGATTAATTTGGTAAGTGAGTTAGAGATTCAGTTAAGTGAGTGTTGAGTAAGTCAAAGTTATGTGATAAATGAGTTTGGTAAGTGTGTGCATGTCAAGGGAGTCAGGATAAATACCCTTCATCGGGTTCATTGTATTAAGAGATTGAATCCCAATCAAGTTTGTGTGATCGATAGAGAAGAGCCGCAACTCATATGTTTTATGTGTGTTAAATTGTCTTTCTCCTCTCTGCCTTTCCAACACAAAAGGAAGTTTTAAAGGACAACGTAAGAGGGACTTTGTAAACCCTCTTCAAAGTTAAAAAAATTATTTAAGATATTTAATGATTCGAGCATATAAAATCTACAACAAAAGGTGTAGGGCTTCATAAATGATGAATGCTTCAAAGCTATAAACGACTCTATGTAGAAAAAATATGAAAGAGATAAATTATAGGGGAGGGTTTCTGGAACTCTCAAAGATGAAGGTGCAAAGATTGTAAAATCCATTGGGTAAGATTTTCTCAACTTGGAAAGAACACAAAATTGAATGATGAGAAGATGAAATTGAAATTGAAAGTGAAAACAAAATAGAGCATACCTCCCATGTTCCTTGTTGTTTCTTACCTGTAAACACCTAAAATTAATTACTAGTTTGAAAGAGTACAAAATTTCTATCCAAGAGATGAGAAATTTCATTCTCTAACTCTATTATATATATCTTCATTGGAAATAAAATGTGCACACAGGTGATGAAGAGAAACTAAATTGGTAGACAAATATATAATGTTAACATGATTATCCCCTTGATGAAATGAGAAATTGACCAGCTGAAAGAAGAGACAACGATTCATTTTGAATTCAGCTAGACCTTCTCAATGACATATTGCTTACCTATACTTGATTCTCCCCTACAAAAGGCTCTCTTTCATCTGCCATAAAATTCCCAGATGGAGAAGAACCAACATAAATATGTTGGTAAACTGCATTTTGTATCACAGTGAAAGCCATGCTCCTTCTTCAATATCTTCTTTCAGGGCTCTGCATAGTGTCACATCTTGTTAAAAATTACTGTATTTACTTTTACTGTTTACCTTTGACTGCTCTGTAACTTCATTTTAACTTTCACTGACTTTTACCTGATACACTTTAACCACTGATACTCTTTAGCTGTTATGCTTTCTAACCTCTGTTTGAATAGATTTGATAACAATATTGGAGTAAACAAATCTTATGACTAGTATTAAGACTGTTTATCCAAGTATGTGATCTTCTGATCACCTCTTTAGAGGACAACCGAGTAGATTTTTCAAGCAATTCCCCAATGGACAAGGGAGTGAGGTTTTGACCAGGTTCAAAATGGAGCATTGCATTGATAGCCTGGGGAGTAATGGGGAAAAGAACACTCTGGTCAGGGGATATTACAACTCTCTGAGTGGGATCATAGTTAGAATGGCAATAGTGGATGATTTCTGGGAAAGAAATGACTGAGGGGATGAGATATCTCGGGAGATTGGATTCCCACAACCCAATGAGATCTTGCCCCTTCGAGTACTCGTCTCTGCAGCGACAATAACTTAGAAGGGGACTTTCATCAAAATGCAAGTCTTTAATCTGGAAATCTTTATCTACTAAAGGCAAATATTCTAACTCTCGGTGGGGGGCATTCAGTGGAGTTACATTCAAAGCTGCCGGGGCTTCCATTTTGGTTCTTGTGGATTCAAAACGGAGGTTTCTAGTTTTTCTTCACAGGCCAGGCGCAATTTAAATTTTAATGAGGGAAATTGGCACAATTGCAGGTTCGGGGAAACAATTCACAGTTTTAAAATCTCAGTGATAAGATTTAATCACTAATCCAGTGGAAAAAAAGGAAAACAGACTTTCTTTTGAAGTTCGAAGCGCTATAGGATAAATACCTGTTCTTGGAGGAAAGCTGGCTTTTAGCAGGTATCAGGCGGTAGCAGGAGGATGCTTGAACACAGGTCTGGCGGAATTCTGGAGCGAAATCGAATGGAACAGTAGATTTTAGTGGAAATTTGAAATTCGTAGCAGAAAGCACAGTCGCATTCAAATGATGAAAATGACATAAAAACACGCGAATTTGTTTTATTTCCAAAGTCAAAAAAGGGGTTTTTAGTTTTTCGAGGAGTGAAGTCACTTTAGTACGGGCTGACGTGTGGTGGGGGGCCGGGCGGTAAGCGGTTAGTCCCCGCACCGCTTATGGACAAAGGTGGTATTGAGCGCGGGGGGAGCGATTCCATTTGAGTATTGACACGTGGATGGAAGACTAGTCAAATACCACCAACCCCCCGCGCGTTAATGCTCTGACATTGGATGGCTAGCGGAATGAGTATTAGCCTTAGATTTGTGGAGGGGCGATCCAACAGTTGAAAGGACGGAGAGATAGTGGGGTGGTTATCACGCGGGCTCGGCATAATTAGCGTTTAATTAATCATCCCGGGTGGCACATGATTGGCGGGGGAAAAGGTTGGTTATTAACTAATTCTGATAATTAATTAATCCCACTATATAATGGAAATAGGGGTCGCGGTGGGGTTTCAATTGTGGTTGAAGCGTCGGGTGGGATGCCAGGTGGATGTGCCACGGTGGCATAGGAGCTTTTCCAAAGTTTTTAGTTTAAATTAAAACTTCGGCATTATTCATTTTTCTTTCAAACATATAAAATTATATGTTTAAATGTTTTTTCGACATTTCTTATTATATGGTAATAAATTAAATCAATTCAATTACCATAAGGGGCGGGACTATTATATAATGATATATTTAACCAAAGGGCGCATAATGTGGGTTTTTAATGATTAATTGGGAAATAAATACTTTGGTTAAACTTTATAATAAAGGGGTTTTTGGATATTTATATAAAAGGAGTTATATACTCATGATAGGGCATTTCACTAGGGATTTAGTAAATAGAGTTAAATGTTAATATGACAAAGGGACAAAGACAACTCAAAATACTTTGCATATCTAAGAAAGTGACAATTTCTGAAGTAAATTACAATATATCATCTTCAACACTTAAACTTAGAATAGTAAGTTATTTTGAGGGATTTTTATGGAAGTTTGCATGATTTTTCCTAAGCAAAATGAGATTTTACTTAGGAAAAGGTTAAATATGAATGATTATAATGATGAATTATCTCAAGTACTTAGGTCTTTTTGATCATTAGGCCGAGGGTCCGGTCCCTCCAAAAGTCAAGGAAATGCCTTGAGCCCCTTTGATCTCCAAATACCTTAGTACTTTGGGGGAAATTAGTAAAAATTTTAAGGGGAAAGTGATGAGGGAAGTTAATGATTTTGACTTTGCTTGCTGTGATTTTCCAGTGTATTTCCTGCTTCAGTATTTGTGATGAAAGTAAAGGATCAAAAACATTTAGCAGCATCATTCATCAGATAAAACTTTGTAACACCATCTACCTACCCTATCTACTCCTACCATTTGCTCTTCTTTATTAGGGTGCATTTAGACTTGCAAACCCTTTTCAACCTTTTCTTTTTACATGATAAATCTATCTATTTCTACCCTTATTACATCCAAGGGCTCGGATTAAACTGTTGAGCACCTTTTAATAACTCTACCTATCTACTTATCTATCAAGATTAAACTATTTGGTCAGATGTTTATTCTCTATTCTATAACATGAAATTGAAATATGAATAAGTCAAGTTTAAACAGTTTGACCCTTCATAAATTGTGGCAAAAGTTTGACAAGCTGCACACAATTGCTTATTTACAAAAATGAACTAGTAGTGGCATTTGGATTTGCACACTTTCCTTTGTCTATTTTCTGCTTGGGGTTCATTTCTTTCACTTTTTTGACCCTTTGATTTTTCTTACCCTTTGATTTTTCTTTTAGGGTATATCCTCTTTACATTTTTTAAAATTTTTGATTTTTTTATTTTTCAAGAATATGGAACACCTTTGCTCAAGAAAAAGGTTTGAACATATTCCATAGTTCAATCAAGACAATCATGAAAAATGACACCTATTGGTATAGGAGTCTAACAGAGTATACTCGAAAATGAGGTTGAATTCATGATTGGAGATAGGCTTCCAAGGCATGCTAATATCCTTTAGAGTACTCGAAAGAGGGTCATGTTTCTCAAAATAAGGGTTTTTCTCTACTTAAACATGTTCACTACTTCCTCACTCACTTGGGGTTTGTGCTTTGACATCTTGAATAAATTTTACAACAGCGGAAACAATTAAATTATTTGGGATAATTGGGTTCCTCTGAATGAAAATACTAAGGAACCTCAAGGCCAAGATGTTAAGGCCAATTATAGTTCCAGTAGATAAGGCCAAGTTAATCTCACTTCTTAATATTTGAAACTTTTCCCAAATTCCCTGGAAGTATTTCAATACCCTAAGAGTATAAATAGATAGCTTGGTGGATAAGAGGAGAAAATGGTTGTGAAGAGATGAAAGAAGAATGGGCAAAGCTTCAAGGACTAGGAGTGCAATTGAGGCAAACACCAAGAAAAAAAGTATGATGGAGAGCTTAATGCTTTCTCAATGTAAATACTTCTCATCGACAGCCCCTAGCAAGTGCCACTTATCTCCTTCCTTCAATCAAGGCTCTAAGGCGACCTAGAAATTCGAACTACAGAGCTCGCGTTGAGACATCATAAGATCTCGAGAGATGCAACTACAAGTAGGATCTAAAATGGAAAATTATGAAACATACATCCTAATGACATAAAAAAAAAAAAAGAAAAAAAAAAAAGTATTGTTGGGGAAATATATTGCTATACTTTCCAACATTAAATTATCAATCTGCGACTCGTAAGCTTCGAGGCACAAGCGCAGGTAACACATGATTAAAGAATCTAACTTAAACTAGGGTATAAAATCAATTCAATACCTAAGTATATAATTGTTGTTTCTATGAAAGAACACACTGGTTACTCGCTATAAAAGAACACACCATTCATTTTCCAGAAGGAAACTCTAATCTACCACTCATTTGCTGAAAATAACACTCATATAAGGAATTAAAAGAATCTCATTGTGACTCCTTAAAAGCTTTAAATTTAAAGGCTCCTAATATAGATGAAACATGAAATTCATAATAAAAAGAAAGCAAAACCAAATGATACTAAACTAATGCCTCTATTATGGAAATAAATTCACACTCAGACTATTTTACAAAGTGATTAGTTATTGTAGAAAAGGAAAATTAAATTAACACTAAGAGTTTATGAAGCAATTTTTTACACTATGAAAAATGATTAATTAATCACAAAGAAATTATCTACATTGTGAAAGACAATTAAATTAATATTCAAATTTATTTCTACAAAGTGATTGTCTATACTAAGAAAAAAAACAAGAAGTATTTTAAAGGAAATCTATGAACTACTTACAAAACTAAACTACGACAAATGATAGCAAAATTCAATTGACACACTTTGATGCAAATCGAAACCACAAATCCAATTCCAGTTAAAAATATAAACACTAGATCTAAATTCCGGGTCTTACAAATTCTCCACTTTTAACTTCAATAAACAAAAATGCATACCTATATTCATTTTCACATCAACTAATTTCAATGCAAAATCTGATTCTTAACACAGAAAACTCAATGTAAAATCTAATTATGTACTTAAAATATAAAGCTCAATGTAAAAATCTAATTATGTACTTAAAACAGAAAAATAAAAACTTAACTCAAAATAGAACTTTTAGTACATAAAACGATTTTTCACAATGTTACCAAATGTCATGATGATCAATGTTAATTCAGATTTCATTCATTCAATCAACCACAAGTTTAACTAATGCAGAAAAAAGAAGATTTACTCAAAAACCTTAATCACAATTCATGAATTAATCGCACGAAATCATCATACGACTCAAGCTATGCTCAATTGATAAATCGTTTTCATTTGAATGAGCTCAACGTTTCTTATAAGAGAGAACATGGCTCTGCGTTAAGGATTTAGGCACACTTTTGTAACAACATAAATACAATCTCAGAACGATTTACTGAATACGATGCGACAAAGGAAATTTAAATCAGAGATCTATGCAATCACAACAGAAACCTATTGAATTCTCACAAAAGATTAATATAATCTCACAACTGTATACCTACAAAAATAACAAAGAGGCTCAGTCCCAAATTGTGGTGGGCCCTTGCCACATCTGGGTGAGCCCGAAAGATTTACAAAGTGAAGGAGATCTAAGGTATTCTAATTATAAACTCACTATGACCATAACTTTGCGATGATCTGAATCAAAACATACCCATAATATATAACTGGAATGAAATATTCAAATACAAAATGGATTGTTTTGCTTGCAATTAAATTCAACAACTGATATTTATGTGGCTTAATATTTATCCATATCCTGCGTACAAGCTAAGATATTGGATTTTTATACAAAGGTGTTAATAAAACATGAGATTAATTGCACTCCAAATAAACACAACAACAAACAAATTCATGTCGTATTTAATTTCTCTAGATGGCCTTTGAATAGGCTATGGTTGGGTTTATTCTTATCAATGCATGGATGGAGGAAAAATATCCATGTTAGCTCATCCAACCTTGGCCCTCCAAGTGGTTGACCCAAAACCGTGGCCGAATTTGTCAAACTGTTCACGTTGAGCCTGTTTCTGTACTTAAGATCGTACTTAACAATTGTTATAGCCTTCACTCCCTTTTGGTGATGAATTTTTCCAAACGGTTTATGGGTTATATGAAACATGGTATTCTGAGCATGATGAAAGTCTCATAATTTCAAGATTCCTCACCATTCAATCAAAAAATTCATATTTTCACCTACAATAATCTCGTTATGTACTCAACTTGTAGCAACTAGTTTTACTTGTGGGGAGTTTTGGTAATGAAACCCCGAAACAATTAAACTTAGGAAAAACATCATTATTAAATCATGGAATAATCATATTTAATCATATAAAATCTAAGAAAACTAATGATAACCAATCATGGAGTGTATTTGACAGCAAGTTATGGAATTAGGGTATAGAATGGGTTAACAACCTGGGTTTTAGGGTATGAACGGTGATATTGCATGATGAAAACATGGGCATATTCGAGGCCCAACATCCCCCATTCCTAAGGTTTTGCATGTCCTATTGAAAACAAATACTTTTCTCATATATAGGTTTTTATGGCATCATGGATTTGGGCAGGGTTAGTTCTTGTGGAACAATCACTGCATGAAGATTTGAGGGTGATGGTTCTTGTGGAGCGACACCATTCTTATTTGACTACCATAGATTTGATTTTGAGAGCGATACAAATTGATGAATAGGATGATAGGTGACAATGAAAATGGTGGATGAGATGAGGTGGTGATGGAGATAGTAAGATATGTGCTATCATGCTCTATTTTTGTGAGGCCAATGCTTATAGATGGTTCCTTTATGAAAGGCAATAGTGAATTCACCCTTTGAAAATATGTGTGAATGTAGGAGGGGAATGTATTATAGTCACTGCTTTTGTTTACATAAACCGATATGATTATGACCTTATTAGACTAGCATGCAAATGGAGGGCATATGGAAAACCAAATATACATAATATGTAGTGGTTAATCATCAAATATTTCTTAAATTTCTAATGAGTTAAAGAATCTTAAGCCAAATTTACCTCAAGTTTTACCCTTGTTGTTTATGTCCTCAACACTGCAAGATGAAGTGAATGATGGAATGGCTGGAGCTGATGCGACTGCTGATATTACCTGCTAAAGAAGATGAAGGATAAAATGAAGGTGTTAAAAGGTCTCAACATCCACATTATCCCGAAAATGTTGATGCATGTGTATTTTTTTATCGTGGCTTCGTGAGACAACACAAGCACTGTTGGAGAGTTAAATCCCCTCTGTGGACAGAGGTGATCCCTACTAGCCCAGATTGGGTCTAACAACAACCGAGTCACGCTAAGACGCAGGTTCTGTTGAAGATGGAAACAAGAAACAGTGAAGGAGGCATCCTGAAACATCTTTCCTGATCCTAGTTGGAAAGTGATCACCAAAACTAGGTGGGGGGCCACACAAGTGATTTTTGTCGCAAAGTCTATTTTTATACATATGGATCATGGTCTATGAGTTGCAGGATGCTATTTATGGATGATTGGTCGAGTTGGTAAAATTAGATGGACCTCTATTTTTAGACATTGGGCGGAATCTATTTTTAGACTGCCGGGCTAAAAATAGAACAGTCAAATATTATTAACCCTTAATAATATTTAGACTATAAACATTATCTTATCCTCTTGGAGCACTTCATTTTGATGCTTGGATGTGGCACATGCAGCCGACAGAAGAAAATACGCTTTTCCTAAGGGTTAGTTGAGCTATTGCATGGTTGACTTCAGTTAGAACTCATGTGGCAGAGTTTGGTGGAGTTGATGAGATAGTTGGTGGAGTTGTGTTCGGTTTAACTTAGTTGAACTAGTTGTATTTAGTTTAACTGGAAAATACACTAGTGATGAGTGGTGTGAATTAATTATTAATTAATTCACTAATTATTAACTCTTAAATCAACTAAAGAATACATCAGTTAACTGCAATGCATGGACAGTTCAGTGGAGACCAGTGTTAGAGGTGGGTGAAAGGGTGAGTCTACTATCAGTTGTGACTATACTCGTGCATGGGATTTGCACACACATTGATTGAGATTGCCAATGAGGATTGCGCAGTACAAGCCAAGGGGATTCGAACTTGGATCTCATTCATTCTCATCTTGGATTGCACAGTAGAGGCAGGCAAACAGTGGAGGAGATTTGAACCCGTGACTTGTTCAGATCTGAGCCAGTTTGTGTGTAGCATGTGAGATAGTGATGAGAGCTGTGAGAGATTTGTGCTATGTATTGTTACATGTTCTCTATCATTATAATATACAGATAGTTGGGGGTTTTCAGCTGTATGCTTTCCCCATTACATACTGTGTTATATGTGTGCTTGATTATGTTTTTATGTGCGCATGCAAGCTACTCAAATAGCAAATTGATGATGTTGATTGTAGAGGTTATATGTGTAAAGCTAAACAGTATTATAAATGAAGGATATGTCTCAGATGAATAATTCATCTATTTTCCTTCCGTTCTACATGATATGAAGACGATATTGATCCTCGGATCTATTGACTCGAGAAAGTGATTGCATTTTATTTCTTGGGCGAGTACGTAATCGGGCCGAGTAGCCTCACAGGATTCATCCTTATTTGAAGGTGAAAGGTACGGTAAATGCCCCTTGCATGTTCGATCTCGGATTTGTGTTCTCATGAATTTTAGATCGGAAGCGGTGGAGTTTGGAGCTGTTGGAATTCGAATTGCAGAATTGTTTTTCTTGGTGTCAAAAGCAAAGATGTCTTTCGTCGGATTGCGATTGGAGTATGCCTTGGAAGGCAGCTCGAATTATATTGCATGGAAAGACAGGATGGAGGCAGTGTTAGATGACAATGGGCTCTTGGAATTCATAGAGAAAGAAATTCCAAAGCCTACTTCTACGGATGCTGCTGTGATTGAAGCTTGGCAAAAGAAGACATCAAGGTGTCGAAGGATTCTGTTGGAGGGCGTGAAGGATCACATAATATCCAGCCTGCATGGTAAAGCTTCTCCATTCTTGATGTGGAAAGCTTTGACAGATCTATTCCAAAGCAAGAGCGACCAGAGGAAGTTGGCGCTCAAGGATAAACTCAGGAAAATAAAGATGGAGAAGAATGACACTATTCTGGTATACTTGACAAAGTTTATCCACTGCAGGGATGAGCTTGGGAGTGTAGGAGTTAGTGTGGATGATGAGGAACTGGTGAGCTTGGCTCTCCTTGGTCTTTCGAAGAGTTGGCATGCCTATCAGGATTCTGTCAATGGTCGGGAGAATTTGCCAGGATGGGAGCGACTTTGGTCAGAACTTGTGCAAGAGGAGATAAGGCGGAGTACTAGAGATGGATCTTCATCAAAGGCATCTGATGAAGAAGATTGCGCTTTGGCTTCCAAAGCAAGGAAGGGGAAGGGAAAGAAGAATGCTTCTCAATCCAGTGCGGATGGTAAAGAGCGTGACATGTCCAAAGTGAAGTGTTTTCATTGTCACGATCATGGACATTACGCCACGAATTGTCCATAGAAGAAGAAGAACAAGCAGGCTGCTGGAGCTGCAGCTGGTGAGGCTCTTGCCTTGCAATTTGAGCTGGACTTCTCATTGATCGCATGCATGGTGTCTAGTGCATTGGGATCAGGGTGGTATTTTGACAGTGGCGCTTCCTTTCACATGACGGGAGATGTGAATCTTTTTAGTGACTTGGTGGAGATAAATCTCCAGATGCATGTTGAGTTGGGCGACAATGGACGATACAATGCGACCGACATTTACCATAACCTTTCAGATGGAGTCAGGTAAACTAATTCTTTTACAAGATATAATGCATGTTCCAGGTTTAAAGAAGAATTTGATCTCAGTCGCAATGTTAGAGGATAAAGGGTATGAAGTTGTCTTCAGTGAAGGAAAAGTTTTCCTTCAGCACAAGGCAATAGGACAAGTCAAGAAGGTTGGGATTCGAGCAAAGAATCTCTACAGACTTGAAGTAGATGGGATGTCTACGGAGCTTCCTACTGTTGGGAAGTGCGAGAAAGACATGAAATTGATGCTTGAGAGGGAGCAAGTTTTGCATGCAGGTAATAGTGAACCTCGGGATGTGGAGCAGCCACAAGATGAGGATCATGGAGTGGAAGAAACCACTCATGCAGAGAAATTTCGTTCCAGATGGGCAGAGGGAGTGCATGTAGCTATACCACCAGGTGTGAGGTGGGGCGACGTGCATGATTAATCCCAAGAGGATATTTCTGGGCAAGATTCATGAGATGGTGTGGATCTCATGAATTGAACCTGGCTACGAGGAGCCCATAGCGCAACAGTAGCATGATCAGTTGGATTGATGCAGGCAGATCAAAGTGACAGTGTCAGATACTGGAGCGCAGATCAGAGTTGACAGCAAGTGCAGAGTGCATGGGTAAAAGATTTCAACAGCGCAGTGGTTCCTGATGGCATGTGCAGTTGGTACCATCATAATTCGAAGAATTTGATGATAAATGCATCAGACTGATTGAGTTTTTTGGAGCCTATTCAGTTTCAGAGGAGTTGCAGAGCAGATGCATGGAGTTGCATGGCGCTTGTGAAGGTTGCATGGCGAATGCATGGAGTTGCATGTCGCATGCAAAGACAGTCCTTTCTTGTTGAGAGGGAGTGTTGAATATGGCAACAAGAAAGAGTGAAGGAGGCATCCTGAAACATCTTTCCTGATCCTAGTTGGAAAGTGATCACCAAAACTAGGTGGGGGGCCACACAAGTTATTTTTGTCGCAAAGTCTATTTTTAGACTATGTCTATTTTTAGACATATGGATCATGGTCTATGAGTTGCAGGATGCTATTTATGGATGATTGGTCGAGTTGGTAAAAATAGATGGACCTCTATTTTTAGACATTGAGCGGTTTCTATTTTTAGACTGCCGGGCTAAAAATAAAACAGTCAAATATTATTAACCCTTAATAATATTTAGACTATAAACATTATCTTATCCTCTTGGAGCACTTCAGTTTGATGCTTGGATGTGGCACATGCAGTTGACAGAAGGAAATACGCTTTTCCTAAGGGTTATTTGAGCTATTGCATGGTTGACTTCGGTTAGAACTCATGTGGCAGAGTTTGGTGGAGTTGATGAGACAGTTGGTGGAGTTGTGTTCGGTTTAACTTAGTTGAACTAGTTGTATTTAGTCTAACTGATAAATACACTAGTGATGGGTGGTGTGAATTAATTATTAATTAATTCACTAATTATTAACTCATAAATCAACTAAAGAATACATCAGTTAACTGCAATGCATGGACAGTTCAGTGGAGACCAGTGTTAGAGGTGGGTGAAAGGGTGAGTCTACTATCATTTGTGACTATAGCTGTGCATGGGATTTGCACACACATTGATTGAGATTGCCAATGAGGATTGCGCAGTACAAGCCAGTGGGATTCGAACTTGGATCTCATTCATTCTCATCTTGGATTGCGCAGTAGAGGCAGGCAAACAGTGGAGGAGATTTGAACCTGTGACTTGTTCAAATCTGAGCTAGTTTGTGTGTAACTATTGGAGATAGTACTGAGTACTTGTGAGGAGTATTGTACTATGATTGTTACATGTTCTCTATCATTATAATATACAGATAGTTGGGGGTTTTCAGTTGTATGCTTTCCCCATTACATACTATGTTATATGTGTGCTTGATTATGTTTTAATGTGCGCATGCGACTGCTTCTATTTCCGCAAATTGATGATCAATTGTAGAAGAGGTTATGTATTATGCATGAAGCTCAAATAGTGTGTAATCAGGATAATCTCAGTGAATAATTCATCTATTATTCAAATTTCTACAGGTTCCTAGTTACAAAAGACCAAGATGCGACAAGAGGCCTACCTTAAGTTCCACGCTGTTGTTGCTTGCGGAGAAGATGACGCTTCCGTCCTTCGCTTTGGCAGATCAAAATTCTCCCGCCTAGCACGTTCGAACACCTGTACATACACGAAGAACAACACACAACGTAAAACCCAAAACATGTAACCATATATTAGTCAGAGAAGATATAATTCATAACATAAGACATGAACATATGAATGGAACCATAATCAAAGTCGTTTATTATTAATAACAACGAAATAAAGATACAACTTGAGCTCTGACGCTGGATCTTCCTTCGACGGGTCGATAGTGGAGCACCTCTCGATGAAGCTCGTCGGGAATGGGACAAAGCTCTCTCTCTTTAGCTTGGCTCTTATAGGCTGTTTGGTGATAGTCTCCTTGCTACTGATTCAACTCTTAGTTCTATGACCATTAAGGCTAGCTTGCAAAGGGAAAATGGCAAGCTTATATAGATGGTGGAAGGGGAGTTGGGATCCCTACAATGGTGGGATTGGCCCTATCCTCAAGAAAGCTTCCATGATAGGTGGAAAACCACTTCCCCTACATAGAGATCTAGAGCCAAACCTCCCAACTCATTTTAGAGACTCCTTCAGGAGTTGGTTGGAATCAAACTTCCGCCATTTATTTTTAAAAAACAATCCTTATTAAGCTTGGCATGAGTAATACACTGGGACAGAGCGCCAGTTGGCGCACCCTCTTTGGTGGATTTCCCCCATTGACGCGAGGGTTGAACTGGCTGGTCACACCAAGGCCAAAAGGTCTATTTTTAGGGTTTTTTTACAGGAAATTGTCTTCAGAGGAATGATTTTCCTTGTTAAGGGGGACGCCATGAAAGTGGTTTCAGGTCATGTCACTGCTCACAGGTCACGGAAAAGGCCCTCCAATGTGCAGGACTGGGGATTGCAGGGACGGTGATAAATTATTGTGTAACAGATGCCCCCTAAAGCATGAGGTCCGAGAGAGAGAGAGAGGGGTGAAATGCTTTATGAGAATGTGTCCAACTAAAAACACTACCGTCGGAAAACCTGCGTAGACAAGTACAACTAATATCTCAAATACATGACGTGTGGTATGGGCACAGCCATCCATAATAGAGTATACAATATTCAGGATCCAAGGTATGGATGTAGCCATCCAGAAATTATCAATAAGTAGACTCAGGTATGGCTGTAACCATCTAATCAATGAGTCATGTAGCCAATCATGATAATCCACAAAATCCGCAGCCTAGATTCCATCAGAAAAAACCCAGGGTCTTGCGCTCCATATCGACCTGAACAGAGTACGAGTTCTAGCATGTGAATATCTAAGCTGAAGTTGAATATGCAAGAACATCGTCTGATTACCAGCCATTGATGAAAGTTGTTAACAGACGCGAGAGGAACCACCAATAATGATAATGGCCCTCAAGTTAATACAGGTACAATCCACGGAATGTGAATAGTGAGCTGGCATCGAACACCCGTAGAATTATCCAATCAAAGGCCAATGATGAAAACCTTGCGTCGAATGCGAAGAACCTGCCATTGAGGCATGCAAGCTCCAAGGTACTTGAAGGGAGTCTCTAGATCAGCTTCCTGAATAATGAGCTGAAGTCGACAAGAAGTGACCTTGATCGAAGGTGGGCCATAGTGTTTCCCACATCATCAACGCGAGACAGAGGAACATAATGTTTGTGAATTAGGATCAATAAAGAATTATAGGAGGGTTTAAAACTGCAGAGGTCAACTTCTCTTGAACATATCGGTGGCACGACACTGGATTTGGCAGTATTTGACATCAAAAGATCTGAGATCATGACGATGAGGCAAAGAGCAGATGAGAGGTCAAAAAGGATAACCCAAACCCATGGAGGCAAGAAAATAGCGAGATGAGATGTCCCCAACCCGAAACGAATGCAGACAAGTGCCATGTTCAAGAGCGACATACTGCTGATACGACAATGATACTGGTTTCATTTTCCCCCACAATTTCTGGTGAGTACCTCTTTATTTTTACACAAGCTTGAAGAGGATACCATATGCTTGTGATATAAGTTTGTCCTTCGGACAAATCCAACCTAGTACATTTAATGAGCCCTAGGAAGGAGGAACTCGAGTATCGTCATTATGACAGAATCCGATGTCATCAGGCTTTAACGAGTTTGAAAAAGGAAGAACTCGGCGTCTTTTCATGTTTAGAGATTTTGAAAAGACAAAGGAAAAGTAAACTCCAACAGTCCCTTTTCGTAGATAGTTCCTAAGATCCGAAAAGGTAGAAAACTGTGTCTGAGAAAGCCTCCTAGTCGCGATAGGCTAGGGTATTCCTTTTTCGTAAATAATCTATCCTAGCCCGAAAAAGGGGTAAACGTATACTGGGTAGATGTCGTTTTGCAACCAATTTAACGAGATCAAAAAGACAAGCGACTCGGTAATCTTTTCATGTTTAGAGAGTCAGAAAAGAGATGAAAGTTGACTCTTCCTAGAGGAACGAGTGGTATAAAGGGTAGCTACTGGTTCCGGTAATGGTGGAACTGCTCAGAACAAGTAAAGGTTAAGAGGCTGGCTAACAAGACCACTCATCATAGCGGTTCCTTAGGAATGGGTAAAACAATCAAGTGAAGGCATATGATCGGCCAAGCAGATAGTGACGATGGAGTGAGAAAACCAAGGCTCATCTAGCAAAAATAGGCTGATAAAATGGCAATCACAAGAGGTAAAATGGGAATGGTTTCATTTTTACACAAGCTTGAAATTAGGAAACTCTGCTTGAAGTTGGTTTCATTTTTACACAAGATTGAAACAAAAATAAACTATGCTCGAAACCGGTTTCATTTCTACACAAGCTTGAAATGGAAACAAACTATGCTTGAAATAGTAAGCATGCCCCCAACATGGTGACTCAATTTAAGGTACATGCCCCCCAAGCTTCAATCCATATGGAAGACAGATGGAGTGAAGGTTCAAATTACGAGATCAAGAGAAAGACTCGACTGGGATTTTACGAGATCTTATCAAAGACTTAAATTGAACAGGAAAGTGTTTCATTATTTTAACGAGGTTGAAACATTAAAAGAACTATCCTCAGATCAACTTGTTTCATTTTTTAACGAGGTTGATACAAAAGACAAAATATCCCCGGGACACCTTGTTTCATGGTTTAAGGAGCTTGACACAAGACAAGGAACTCTGCTTCTGAGAGCTTGTTTCATTTTTTAAGGAGCTTGACACAAGAAAACGAACTTTGCTCCGAAGACCTTGTTTCATTTTTTAATGAGCTTGACACAAGAAAATGAACTATGCTCCGAACGACCTCATCATAATGAACAATAAGTCATTGCTTCCAAGAGTTCCACTCCCGATGGAAGGAAAACATCCTGGAAGTTATGACCCAATGCCCCCAGCACCTGATGCACAACGACACTATCACTGAGTACAGGCACGGGGTAGGTAGCCACATAGTTGACCTGTGGTGGGGCGGATACAACAGGTGGATAAAAACCAGGAAGGGATGACAGCGGTCCAGCTGCCACATCAGGACCAAAGAACGAAAGTTGATCAATGGTCACGATCCGTCCTTCATGTGGAAAAAAGACCACATGAAAAAGGGAGGAGACAAGCGCTCCCATGGCATAGGTGTAATCGCGCCCCAAGAGCAGATTGAAATCCAAGGGACCTGGAACGACCATCACGTCCATATGGATGGTTTTAACTCCCAAAGTAACACGTAACCTTGGAAGGATCCCTAACGGTTGACTAGTTCTTCTGTTAAATGCCAACAGATTCTGCGTAATAGGTGCAAGCGGCGGCGAACCAAAAGCTTGACAAGTAGTTGAGGGATAAAATACTAACAGAGGCACCTTCGTCTAGAATGGTGCTGGGTACGACCAGACCAAAGGCCTGTACCGTTATCTCGAAAGGGACATAAGATGGAAGGCGGTATCCTAAAAATCGACTCTAGTCAAAGGAAGCGACCAAACTACTCGGAGGGGCTACCATCGAACCGATATGGTCTTCCCCTGGTGTTATGGAAGAAGAAGGAGCATCCTCCATGACCTCCATCTCGAAAGCGGGAAGGCGGAGGAGCAGCTTCTTGAGATATATGGACAGGAGAATCTTTCTCCAAGTCTGAGGAATCTGAAGAAACGAGAAGAACCTCAGGGGTGTGAGGTCCACTCTCAATGAGAAAGACCTGGTGCACCGCAGATGAGGAAAATTTAACCAATCCCATGAATAATGGTTGGTCGGGGATGGATTCCTGAATTTGAATTTCTGAGGGAGTGGAATCGACCAAGGATGATTCTTGACCAATCATAGGATCAGCTGGTGGAGCACTCAAAGAAAGCTGTTTGTAACCAGTCGGAAGGCACGCCGCAGAAACAGTAAAGTTGTCCAAAAATCACTTGGCTTCATCCATATATGGACAAAGGTGAATGGCATGGTGCCCCCCACACAACTTACAGGGATTGGCAAGCTTACCCTACTTCTTAAGAGTTTTACCAGCACTAGCTGAAGACGTGCCCCCAACCTGACTCCCGAAAGACAAAGGCAACGACGGACGACCGTTGGACCATGCTTCAACCACCTTGGGAATTCCAGGGCAATCTCGAAGAAGATGGTTTCCCTGGCACAACATGCGAGGGAACTTAACTTTCCATGAAAGGTTGGGAGGTTTATCGATGGATGGTTTCTTAGGCACAATAGTCGCAGAGCTAGCCTCTCCTTTATATGATTTCTTCTTCTTCTTCTTAGCCACCTGGTTACTCGAATCCAAACTTTCACCAGACGAAGTGGAAGATGAGGACGAAGAAATAGGCGAAGAAGGGGAGAGGTCCACCTTGGAATCAACATGATGTTGTTCAGGCAGAGGAACTGATTGAACAGTAGTCGGGACATTCAGGACCACAGAGGTTGAAAACAAACAAACAGGCAACCTAACAGTTAACCCAAGAAGGAACAACATTGCCATATAAGGAGAGCCAACATTTCCAAAAGGAGGAAAAGGACTCGGATTCCCATCGGAGGGGATTCCTTGGTTGCTGAACTCCAGAAAATTTTCCATTAGAAAATAACTTTAGAACAACACCCTAAGGAAACTAACTTTAACCAGGAATATTTCGTGGGCAGTTAATTTTTAAAACATTGAAACAAAACTCTACCGTTTCATCTTTTAAAAGTCGAGAAACAGGCAAAAGGTGACTCTATCGCTTTCAGATTGGAAACAAGTGTGAAAGGACAAGCGCTTGATGATCTTTTCAAATTTATGAGTAAGAAAATATCAAAATGACTGTTCTGGAACTCTAGGCAAAGGGTGTACCAGATATCCATGAACTGCAATATACACCTTGGTTCAAAAATGAAAGAGAAATCAACCAAGGACTTGATGTACGTGCAGGTAATCTCCCTGAATGATGTGTTTGGTGTACCACAGGTATAAGGTGGCAAACTCGGCTTCCTACGGATAAAGGATAGCAACCTGGTGGGGTCTCCCTTTATATACGCGACGGTACGGGGAGCACAAGTCCGTACTAGTGCTGTCTAAAGCCAAGAGGCGAATGACAACTACTAGGTTTAATGACGCCGGAACACGTCACTAGCATAGACCTCTAAATATTTCATTAATGTTTCAATGCTACCTTAAGGTGAATTGAATAAATTTTAGAGTTAGTCTTCAATTATGTTTCAATTTTCAGGCCCTACCAAATGTTAGGTCTCAAAAATCCTCTAAATGCACACTACATGCCACAATATATCACTTTATTCGATGAATAGCTAACTACAGGAAGGTTGAGAGCTTTTCAAATAACAAAATGATCACAAAACAACCACTAGTGTCTCTAATGCACGCTAATGCAACGAAAAGCTTTTCCTTTAGATTTATATAACACTAATAACGCAGAAAAGTTTTCAATTTACACTAATTAATCAAAAGCACAAGACTTTTTTTTGTATTTTCAATGTTTTAAGAGAAAGATGTACTAAACAAAATGAAAACTAATAAAAAGACCAATTCGAGAAATGATAGTGAAAGAGTGAAAGCAAGCGAGTTCAATCAATACAAAATACACAATCAGAACTCAAACTGATGGAGAAATCCCTCAAATTAAAGAGGAATCCCAAAAACTCATACGAACCGTGTAATCTAGGCTCGAAACGAGACAAAGTGAAATTCAAATGAGAAAGAGAGCAATCACTCAAATAACGCAATAAAACAATGAAGAACCACCAAACGAATGCAGAGAAGCAACAATGAAATTGACTGATCAAACGAAAACCAAAAACTCCCACAGGAGGCTCAACACATTATAGCACCTAGATGCCCTAGGGCTAGAATGTAAAACCGATAGTAGAGGGCAAACAACCAGAGGATAGAGGTCACACACAGTCAACCAAGGCTTCAGGACACTCACGCAGTCGAAAAAATGACACCAAAACCATAAATCAAGCTCAGAAGGCTCAGAAACAAGCAAACCCTAGCACCACATAGGATTGGCACGACTGTCTGGCTGCAACTAGTGCCAGAACAGGATTGGCGCAGGGGCCTAACCAGCAACAAGCACCAATTGGCGCGACTGTCAGGGCAAAAAATGCGTCTGTCGAGTTTACTAATAACCAAAATAAAAAAGAGAAAACAGGGAGCAGATCAGGTATGGTGAGGCTAAACAGAGGTTTAACACTAGAAAAAGGTGAACTAGAAGAGCTGATCAAGCAGACAAAGACCAAAATCAATAAAAAAGACAATACAAACTCCAATCAATGTCTCCCCAGCGGAGTCGCCAGTTTGTTGGAGAGGTAAATCCCCTCTGCGAATAGAGGCGATCCCTACTAGCCCAGATCGGGTCTAGCAACAACCGAGTCATGCTAAGATGCAGGTTCCTAGTTACAAAAGACCAAGATGTGACAAGAGGCCTACCTTAAGTCCCACACTGTTGTTGCTTGCAGAGAAGATGGCGCTTCCGTCCTTCACTTTGGCAGATCACAATTCTCCCGCCTAGCACGTTTGAACACCTGCACGTACACGAAGAAACAACACACAACGTAAAACCGAAAACATGCAACCATATATCAGTCAGAGAATATATAATTCATAACATAAGACATGAACATATGAATGGAACCATAATTAAAGTCGTTTATTATTAATAACAAAGAAAGAAAGATACAACTTGAGCTCTGACGCTGGATCTTCCTTCGGCGGGTCGACAGCAGAGCACGTCTCGATGAAGCTCGTTGGGAATGGGACAAAGCTCTCTCTCTTTGGCTTGGCTCTCAGAGGCTGTCTGGCGATAGTCTCCTTGCTACTGATTCAGCTCTTAGTTCTATGACCACTAAGGATAGCTTGCAAAGGGAAAATGGCAAGCTTATATAGAAGGTGGAAGGGGAGTTGGGATCCCTACAATGGTGGGATTGGCCCTATCCTCAAGGAAGCTTCCATGATAGGTGGAAAACCACTTCCCCTACATGGAGATCCAGAGCCAAACCTCCCAACTCATTTTAGAGACTCCTTCAGGAGTTGGTTGGAATCAAACTTCCGCCATTTATTTTTAAAAAACAATCCTTATTAAGCTTGGCGTGAGTAATACACTGGGATAGAGCGCCAGTTGGCGCGCACTATTTGGTGGATTCCCCCCATTGGCGCGAGGGCTGAACTAGCTGGTCGCGCCAAGGCCAAAAGTTCTATTTTTAGGGTTTTTTTACAGGAAACTGTCTTCAGAGGAATGATTTTCCTTGTCAAGGGGGATGCCATGAAAGTGGTTTCAGGTCATGTCGTTTCTCACAGGTCACGGAAAAGGCCCTCCAATGTGCGGGACGGGGGATTGCAAGGACGGTGAAAAATTACTGTGTAACAAGCACCATCATCAATAATCCTCTTTATTGAAATAAAGGAAATAGGTTAGATAAAGAAAAATTACCTGATCATGCTCCAAGTTTAAGATACTAGCCTAACAATTGTGATAATGAAAACCATGAGTGAGCATAAGGTGGAAATGTGAATTAAACATAAAAATCCCAATCATTTCTCTCCTAATATCTCTCTCCCCCCCCATGCCGATCACTTTGTATGTCCACATGAAAGAAAAACCTCCGACAAAGACCAAAGATTAATTAATACCGAAGGCTAGGGTTTCTATATTAGATTCATGCTTTAAACTAAAGGGAAAATTAAGTGAGAGCATGTTAGTAAGTTTCATGTGATGTCAACTTCCTTTGCATCAATAAGATAAGAAAAAGTTGTCACTGGATTCAATGATGTTAAGACTTACCTTTATTGTTCCAAAAGAGTAAGTAATGTTAGGGCTACTAAAGGAATCCTAACAATTTTGATACTGTAAGGATAATTTCATCCTAAAATGGTTAACCATAAAAATTTCCACAAAGCATCTCAAGAGTAGTCCAAAGCAGTAGGTCTTCACTTTCAATAGCCTCATTGTTATAAATAGAAGTGACATTATTTAAAAACCAAGGAATTAAAATGTATAGAAATAGGGAAAAATAAATATGACAAAATGATAAACTTCTGAGGATGATTGTCTTACCGTTACCCAAGCACATAGTTTAAGCCCCTCTTATTCAAGCAAAGTGAATCACCTGCACTAAGGGTCTCACATCCATGAAAACCAAATTATTTCTGAAAGATAGAACTCCAAAGCACATTATTGAAATGATCTTAAAGCCATTCTGAGAGAGATTTGATAATGAGTTCAGGGAAAGACAAAAACAATTGAGTAAATCACGGTGTAAAATTAAATTTCATACCATAGGCATGGCCCTGCTGCCGACAAGTGTCTATAGCCTCGACAGGGATGCTTCCTAACACAATGAAATTCCTGTGTCCCACATATTAGATATAGATTCAGAGTCATTTAAAATCATTTACTTTAATTTGAGAATTAATTGAAGTCCACTGTCCTGGCTCAATAACTAGCGAATGACATTGCCATTGACAAGAGATAACATGAATTAACAAATCAACTTGTGATGAGATCTCTTGTCTTCCAGTTTTTCAACTTGAAAGCCATTACCCTGGTTTGGTAACCAGTAGCGGTAATTTCATTCTAGTTAGGACCCATGATCATAGTAGGTCAGCTCGTAATGAGACCTCCTATCCCTCAATTGATTTGTTTATGTTAAAAAAAACTCTGATTATGATTATACTCAGATAGGTTACTTAATAGGTTGGGAGGAAAATCTACTCCTTAAGAGCACATGATGGCGTGAAAAGTTTTTAATTACTAATATTTACTGGTTGGTCTTGCTACCCTAAAGACTCATTTAAAAAAATAACATCTCAGATAATGAATGAAAGATTCCTCGAGTTGGTCATGCTATGGTTCTTATGAGAGCTCATTATGGTTTTATATGAGTGGTTCACCATAGGATAATTTTCATCAATACATTCAAAGAGAAACTTGAAAAGGTTTCTTGGATGATAGTCTGTCAAGATTATAAATGGAAATTATAATAATAACAATTTCCCTAACTGTCCTAGTAAATAATATCGGTCAATAATAAAAGTCACTTTATAAAATATGAGGCATTAAGAGTGAATTGCTTTTGAAAAGTCTTACCACAGGAGTGTATAATGACAGAAATTTCAATGGATGTGCCTTAGGAATTGCAGTTTTAAGAATGTTGTTGTAACAATTTTATTTTAAATGACAATAATACCCTACCCTACTTTATAGAGAGGAAGATATACTTCAAGTGTATGAGTAATTCCAATGTAACCATGTGTGTAGAATGCTAAATATACTCATACTCAATTTTAAAGAATATACTTCAACACATACCAGAGTATGAGAAACCAATTGCTTTAATTTACATGGTACCAAGAGTTGTTGAATAATGAGGGAATAGAGTGTATTAATGACTACTTGAAACCAGGATTCAATGAGATCCACATATTTATGACTCTCTAGCTTATGCTCATATTCCATAGTTTTATAATCATTCTCTTGGAGGAATATGGGATCTGGTGAAATACAAAAGATAAATCCCTTAAGTTCATGCTCAAATATCTGCTTTTCAAATTGACAAGAATGGTCAAGGGGAATTCTAGGGTTTTGAGCTTCAACAATAGTTTTAGAATAGGTTCCAATTATAGATTGCTCTTTCATGGTATTTGAGTTAGATCTTCTTGGGTTAAATGTTTTGTAGTGATCGGAGATGTTTCCAAAGTCACCCTATTCCCCAACCTTGAAGCTATATCATTTTGTTTAGTGGGAGAATCAACAGGAAGAACAAGTGTTGTAAATTGTTGTGCAACCTCCTTTTTTGGATTATGATTTGGGTTAAGGTTTGAACTACAATTTGGTTTAAGGCTTGGATTAGTATTTGGATTTGGACTAGAGTCAGGTCTAGGGTTTAAGTTAGGGCTAGGATTTGGATTAGGTCTAGGGTTTAAGTTAGGGATAGGATTTGGATTAGGTCTAGGGTATGGATAAGGGCTAGGGATGGATTAGGGTGAAGGTTAAAGGAAGGTTGCACAGGTACTTGATATCATGAAGGATGAAAACTTGATGGCACATTGAATGGAAATTGTGATCATTGTTGATTTTGCACGAAATAATTCCCTAGGGAAAAGGTTCCAAACCATGGGGATATATGACTCGAAGAGGAGGGCCAAGGAGAGGGCCACTGTGGCCATGAAGTAGGGTATTAAATTGGAGGTGGATTAAATTTTTTCCATGGAACTACATGATTATAAATATTTTGAGGAACCTGCTCAGGAGGATAAACATTATTCCAAGTATAAAATGGTGATGGGTTTTGAGTTATACCTGGCAGTTGATTCGATCCCTTACTTGATTTCTCGAGTACCTTTCATAATTGTGGCAGTGATGGGAAATGTTTGGTTGCATGACCATCCTCACATATTTTGCAAACTTTCAGACCGCTAAGTGGGCAATTTCCAAGGAAGTGCTTCTTTCTACAGTTGGCACAAAAGATAAGCAGTGGTTCTTCATCCTTCTCTTGTTCTTGTGAATTCTTCATTGGATGAATTATGCGTCTCTATAGCAACATAAAAAATCCTCATTAAATGATTGCTCAAAATACCATTTCATTTTTCTCAACAAGCCAACTAGTATATTCTGTCATCACATGGATTAGTACACAAGGGTTCTTACAACACCCCAAAAATGTTTTATCTTTAAATAGATTGAAATTTTAATCTAAATGAATTAAGACTCGTAATTGCAATGAAAATCACCAAACCTGCTTACTTGGACAACCAAATTTGGAGCAACCCCACTATAGTGGATGTGTGGCTCTTCATTAAAGTCTTATCATGCACTCTCCGCCCTTTGGTTGTCCTGCAACTAAGATCACACAAAAAAACTTGTGAAAGAAATTAGGCTCTAACCCCTTTAGCACCTCCCCGGCAACGACGCCAAAAATGTCGGGGAAATATATTGTTATAATTTCCAACATTAAATTATCAATCTGGGACTTGTAAGCTTCGAGGCACAAGCGCATGTAACGCAGGATTAAAGCATCTAACTTAAACTAGGGTATAAAATCAATTCAATTCCTAAGTACATAATCGTTGTTTCTATGAAAGAACACATTGGTTACTCGCTGTAAAAGAACACACCATTCATTTTTCGAAAGGAAACTCTAATCTACCACTCATTTGTTGAAAAGAACACTCATCTAAGGAATTAAAAGAATCTCATTTTGACTCCTAAAAATCTTTCAATTTAAAGGCTCCTAATCTAGATGAAACATGAAATTCATAATGAAAAGAAAGTAAAACCAAATGATATTAAACTAATGCCTCTGTTATGGAAATAAATTCACACTTGTACTATTTTACAAAGTGATTAGTTACTCTAGAAAAGGACAATTGAATTAACACTAAGATATTATTAAGCAATTGTTTACACTATGAAAAATGATTAATTAATCAAAAAGCAATTATATACACTATGAAAGACAATTAAATCAATTTTCAAATTTATTTCTACAAAGCGATTGTCTATACTAAGAAAAAAAAACAAAAAGGCTTTTAAAGGAAATCTATGAACTACTTACAAAACTAAACTACAACAAATGATAACAAAATTCAATTGACTCACTTTGATGCAAATCGAAACCACAAATCCAATTACAATTAAAATTATAAACACTAGAACTAAATCCCGAGTCTCACAAATTCACTACTTTTAACTTCAATAAAAAAAAAATGCATACCTATATTCATTTTCACACCAACTAATTTCAATGCAAAATCTGATTCTTAACACATAAAACTGAATGTAAAATCTAATTCTGTACTTAAAAAATAAAACTCAATGTAAAATCTAATTATGTACTTAAAACAAAAAACTCAAAACTTAACTCAAAACAAAACTTTAAGTACAATTTTTTTTTTTGCACAATGCTACCAAATGTCACCGTGATCGATGTTAATTCATAATTTCATTCATTCAATCAACCACAAGTTTAACTAATGCGGGAAAAAAGGATTTACTTGAAAACCTTAACACAATTCATGAATTAATCGCACAAAATCAGCATACGACTGAGGTTATGTTCAATTGATAATTTGTTTGCATTTGAATGAGCTCAGCGCTTCTTATAAGAGACAGAACATGGGTCTGCCTTAAGTATTTAGGCACACTTTGGTAACAACATAAATACAATCTGAGAACGATTTTCTCAATAAGATGCGACAAAGGAAATATAAATCAGAGATCTATGCAATCACAACATAAACCTATTGAATTTTCACAAAAGATTAATATAATCTCACAACTGTATACCTACAAAACTAACAAAGGGGCTCAGTCCCAGATTGTGGTGGGCCCTTTCCACACCTGGGTGAGCCTGAAATATTTATAGAGAGAAGGAGATCTAAGGCATTCAAATTAAAAACTCATTGTGATCATAACTTTGCGATGATATGAATCAAAACATACCCATAATATATAACAGGAATGAAATTTTCAAATACAAAATGAACTATTTTACTTGCAATTACATTCAACAACTGATAATTCTGTGGCTTACTCTCTATCCATATCTTGCGTACAAGTTGAGCTCTTGGATTTTTATACAAAGGTGTTGATGAAACAAGATATTAATTACATTCCAAATAAACACAACAACAAACAAATTCATGTGGTATTTAATTTCTTTAGATGGCCTTTGAATAGGCTATGGTTGGGTTTATTCTGATTAACGCATGGATGGAGGAACAATATCCATGTTAGCTCATCTAATCTTGGTCCTCCATGTGGCTGACCCAAAACCGTGACCGAATTTGTCAAACCGTTCACGTTCAACCCGTTTCTGTACTTAAAGCCGTACTTAACAATTGTTTTAGCCTTCACTCCCTTTTGGTGATGAATTTTGCCAAACGGTTTCTGGCTTATATGAAACATGGTATTCTAAGCGTGATGCAAGTCTCAAAATGTCGATATTCCTGACCATTTGATCACAAACTTCGTATTTTCACCTACAACAATCTCGTTCTGTACTCAACTTGTAGCAACTAGTTTTACTTGTGGAGAGTTATGGCAATGAAACCCTACTATAATTAAACTTAGCAAAACCGTAATTAGTAAATCATGGAATAATAATCTTTAATCGTAGAAAATCTAATAAAACTAATGATAACCAACCATGGAGTGTATTTGATGTCAAGTTATGGAATTAGGGTACGGAGCGGGTTAAAAACCTAGGGTTTTAGGTTATGAACGATGATATTGCATGATGAAAACATGGGCATATTCGAGGCCCAAAAAGGACACCGCTGAGGAAACACTCGTAGCTGCATTGAGATCTATAGCCCAGATGTGGTGGCGGTGTTGAGATTACCCCCCATAGAAAATAGAAGGAAAGAAAGAAAGAAAGTATTTTTAACATCCACAAGGCTAAAAATAGCCTATGGGACAGATTGCTTCTCCATCTGGCTCTTGTATTCAACCCTTTTCTTGTGGTGTTTTACAATAAACGCTCCCAACTTCTAGACAAACTCTTCGCTGAATAGATTATCCCAAGAGCTAGCTGCCAGAATACCTGCATAATTTTCCCTGTTGTCTTTGAAGGCCTCACATTCTAAAATGAAATGGTTTTATATTTCCACTTTTCTAGAAGAGAAAAAAATACATACTCTTTTCTCCCACATTTCTTTTGGCCTTTTCTAGCGCCCTGTTTCATAACAGAGTTGATGAAAATTAGTCCTTAATTGAGCAATAATAATTTTATATCTCCAAGAAATATTGGGCCGTATGTACGCTTTTTGCTGATGATTATGAGTGGGGTTAAACTCTTCAATGTAGTACTTCTTCTTTCTCCCTAGCTCTTTATCCCAAGTACTTTTGTGGAACCTATCCATAACAAATTTTTTTATCTCTTTACTGTTTGTAGGACACATGCTCAAGAAAATACACCAATTACTAAACCATTTTTTATGTGGCCACATCTAAGTCTTCTTTCTTTTGCACAATCTGTCTATAAACACAACCTTAGGCCATCTACCCTCTTCAATTTGCTCAATTTTTTTCAAATACCTTATGATTCGCACCATTGTAGTTGCTTCAATAGGAGAAGCCTCTGTTTCACTTAAAAAGATAGCATAAGGAACTGCACTTTTAATTTTTAATTTGTTTGTAATCAAACGCTTCTGTTGTTTCCACTGCATCTTGGTTGTGTTGCTGGCCCACAATTCACAATCGTAGAGAATCATCAGAATCACTAGAAGCCTAAAAAGAGTTAGAGTGGTTTTCCATTCCCATAGCTCTGCCTATCTATACCTGTTTTGAAGAGCATAAAATGCCTTCCAACCCCCCAAAGTGATTTTCTTTCTACAACCATCCCAACTTAAATTTTTGTTGAAGTCAATTCCGTGGTATTTGTAGTCTTCAACTTCTTCCAGAATGTTGCCTTCAAAGTAGAACTTATGATGGTTATGATTTCTTTTGTTAGAGAAAACCACTACTTTCATTATAATTTTTTGGTTATGCTGGTGAACCATAGAAATTCGATATAATTTTTTCCAAGCTTTTTTGTACAGTTAAAAATAATACAAATCCATCCATCGTAGATGTCACTGCTATGTAATGACATAATGATAAATTAATCCATTATGAAAATAGTAAACATGAAAATTATGGTATAAATAGGTATAATTTTGAATTTAATAAATGATTATCTTTGGAATATTTTCTATGCATATTATGAGGCAAGTATGGTGGTTAACATTTTTTCAATGAATTTGGAAAATTAAGATTAGGATTTTAATTTTTTGGAAATGGTTGGAAAGTCGAAATTAAAGTTTTTAATATTTTTTTATATGGTTGTGATATTTATTAATATGATTAGGAGTATTATTGTGTCAAAAGTGGTTGAGAATAAAATATTATTTTTTAATTATTTAAATGTTTATTTTTCAATAAATTAGTTGTTTATTATTATAAATTTATATTTAATTAATTTTATTAAATAATAAATAATAATATAAAATATTTATTTAAAAGTCATATATATATATATATATAATAAATTACAATGTATATGTGTGTGTGATCGGGTGGCAAACCCAAGAGATTCAGAGCCCAAGGAGGATATTCACTACCCCAAGTTCTAGCTAGTAATTAATTTAATTATGAATTAGCACTTGGATAGCATGTGGGAGGTTGCATCCTTAAAGACCACCTCAACGAGGGTAATTAAAATATTGGTGATGGCTTGCTTGTATCAAATAATGAGGTACAATAAGCTATTTGCTGGTTGTGCATCAATGGAGGTGAACATTAAGTATAATAGGGAGGCATTTGAAGAGGTGATGGCTCATTTGTGTAGTGAGGATTGTGAAGTGGTATGCAATGAAGGCTTCCCACTTCACTCCAGAAAGGGAATGGAGATCCTCGCGGAACTGTGGTCATAAGTATTACAATGAGAAGAAAATTATGGGTGTGGCTAAGTGATTTGTGGGAATTGGTATGAACAATTTCCATTCTCCAGTGAAACAACTTGTTCAAAGTTCAATTTTTACGTTTAGAGGTACTCGTAAGTTAACATTATGGGTGAACTATATGAGATATATGTTTAGAAGTCTGGAATTGTGTTCTCTGTTGGTCATTAGTGTAATGTTGTGTTATAATTTGAACGAATTGTGGAAGGTAGTGCACTAGTATTTCAAGTTGAGTTTAGTCGATTATGTTTGCATCCTTGTTGGGGAGCCAAACTATTTCGAGTGCAATTGGTTACCTGAGATATCTATCCAGATGTATATGTAGAAGGTGCACATTTGGAATTATAATAGTATGTAAACCCCTTGCAATTTTCTAAAGAGAGGAATTACTTTGGCATTCCTAACAGTGGTACTTGGTCCTAGTTCCAAGTTGGGTAACTCTAACGGGTCGACTCTTAATCAATTTTACGTGGTCCTGGAGACAAATTGCGTGGGAGGCCTAGAGAAGAGGGTCTGGAAAAATAAAATGTGGACATTGGGAGTCCGCTAGGGTGCATAGGAGCTCACTCAGAAGCGAAAGCTAGGTCATCAGGGCCGAGGATACAAAAGTACTCCTGGAAGTGAGGAACAAAGCTAAAAACAAGGAATGTATCCTCAACATGGTTGGAGATGCACTGGTAGTGTGGTGAGGGAGACCCAGTTCACTAAGATTCATTTGAGCGGAACTAGGGGGAGACCATGGACCATTAGCTTCCTCTTCACTCTGCCCTGAGGGGATAGCCTCCTCACCGGATAATGTCACTGATCCCTTTTGACAGATGGTTATTTCGATAGAGCAGTTTGACTGTGCTTGACATTATGACCACAATGACATACTATATTTCATGAATAATATTTAGTGGAACTTATGGGATATGCATGATGGCCTCGTTAGATTATGGAGGGGGCAAAGATGTTTCCAGAAGCAACTTGAGCGATTAGATTCTCATTTGGCCCACATGGAAGGACACATCCATTACGAATTTAGGCCACCACCTCCCCCAAGTGAGGGTCCAGATCATCCCTCCCTAGAAAATCTTGATGTTGCTAGTTTTTAATTGCTTGTATTCTATTTATTTTAGTGTTTTTTCATTTCCTGTCAGTTAGTGTATGCAAAACATTTTCATTTTTTAAGTTTTAAAAGTAACTAGGTGTGACAACCCTTGCTATATTTCCTTCATGTATATAATATAATTTTTTGACAAAATGGGTTGAGCATAGAGAAACATATTCCAGGGAATTGGGAGTTTACATGCTTGGGATGTTCAAGGTTTCCTGGTGCAGCAAAGCTGCACCAACCCACAGTATGCATACGAAATGCATATGTATATATGTTTTCCCAAATCAAAATTTCACATTTTCGGATATAGATCTTAAGCGGGCTATTTCTTGACATAAATATAAAACCCACTTATAAACCTTTCATAATAGTAGAAAGATAACTGTATGACTTACATATAAAAGGCAACAATAATAAAGTCACACGTCACAAATCTTTGTCGAGTCGAACTTAATGACGGAATCAATCCCAACATTTAAACATTTTTCATTAATCTATCACATCCATTATTTTTGTTAAACTCCACCCAAGTAAAATTGCTATGATCGTTGGATTCCCAAGACAGATGCGAAGACCGTCAGATTACTTCACTTGCTGGGTGGTCAACTTAAACATTTAACCTGGGTTTATAATTCATCGGGTCGATTTTAATGGTTAAACACTACGCAACTTATATTGCGATTTCCATCAGATTTCAATTGGATGGTGATGATTTGCATTGACTCCAGTGTTAACATACTCCTCCACTATGCCAGTTTATACTTCGTCTAAGAAACCATGGATTTTGCATTCATAAATTACATCCCTTTGTTTTAATAATACCACCTCACAATTTCCTTCACCGTGGACGCAGATCCATGACCCAATTCTTCTTGGATTCTTTACGAATTCAATTATCCAATTTTAATTTCCAGATTACGCTCCTTTTTGCTATCACTGCGATTTCATTGTGCCTTCAATTCTCGTTTAAACAACCTTAGAAATCCATCCATCAACACTCAGTTACATTCCATGAAACAATAGATTCACTATTCCAGAGAATCTAATTCTGGAGTCAATATGAATTACCCGCACTTATGAAGGATATCATGCATTGATGCTTTCGAATCTCGGGTTCAACAAAATCTAAATACAGTCACAACAAACATAATTCCTTTAATCCGTTCTCTTTTATTAAAACCACCAGAATTTATTCTCCTGCGGACATGTCTTTCGACTTCTACCCTTGTTCCAGATTAGACACACAAATTTACAATTAAATCCTTAATGTATAATTCCTTCATGGTAAATCGAAATTTCATACAATCAATTTGGCTAATGGTTCTTCATAACAGTGAATATGCCTAAATTAATTCAAATAGAAAAGCACCACCAATATACATATACAAATTCGAAATTGCCAAAGGAATTCAAATCAAACTCAATACCAGAACCAGAATTTCCCCATCAAGCTACAATCTATTATTAAAAAATTTACCTAAGCTCAGAACATGTCACATTCTATCTACTCTCTTTTAGGCCTGATTTTCATTTACTTGGCCATTTTTCTCTATATTTCTCGTCTCCTGTCTATCTCCTATTCTGTCTCCTAAATTATTCAAAGGATCACAATTTTATATAAAAACCAGTTTCATGAATCAATTTGGTTCAGATCTAGAAATTTTCCACTGTCTCCTAAAGTCTCTATTCAACTCCACTCTTTTCTCAAAAAACTCTAAATTAATCTTTTTAAATCCCTCAAATCCTATTATAACCAAATAATCTAAACTACATGGCTTGATCTCCACGCAGGGAGGATCAACTCGCCACTTTTCCCTATCTGCTCAGAATTTGACAACACATAAACTACTCACATACATTTAAATTAACTAAAATTTAATTAACCACTTGTCTTCCAGCCCTTTGTTAGCCACAACATGTGATCGCACCATCACATTGCTGGCTAGGTATAAATGCTCCTGCATCAGACTCCCTGAGTTGAAAGTTTTCATGAGCTCCTGGTCATGTGTTTCTTCTACTAAATCATCCAGAATGCCAAACTTCAATTTGTAACTTGTCACCCCTTTCATCATGCTGATGCTCTATTTCTTCTGTCACTGTTGCTTCAGTTCTTCCAAGTTTCCAAATCTTATGTTGCTGCTGTCCTCTTTTCTTGCAGATGCAGATTCCTTTTGTTAATTTCTCTTCTTCTTTTTGCTGCTTCTTCTCTTGACTAACTTTTTCATCCACAATTTTTCACAATTTGTTCTTGGTTGAACTCCACTGACATCTAACTACTGTACATTCTCCCTTACCACAGATATTATAAATTTCTGTCTAATTTCACTTTGCTTCTTTCATTTACAACTTGTTGGTTGTACTTTACAACTTCTCCTTCACTATCATTGAAGAAAATATTTTCCTTTATATTATCAGGTTCACTTAATACCTTTTCCAACAAACTAAATCTTCCCTCATATTCAATAAGCATGTAATTTGCATATGGCTCCTCTTTCCCGTATAAAATAGAATTCCCATCATAATTATAAGATTTAAAATAACTATGGTTTTCAATCTCCACAGATATTTCTGTCATTAAATCTTTATGCTGTCCTTCTGCAAATTTTATGAAACTGTCAGCAAATTTTATTTCATCACTTTCCTCTGCATTACACAGTGTTCCTTGTCCTGCCACAAGGTTATCATTCAACAAATCAATATATGGAATTTCTTGGAGCATATAATTGTGAAGTATCTTTTTATCTTCTGTACTTGTACCATTGAAACAAAATGATGTTGTTTCATCTTCATATATAATAGAAACAAAATCATATTTTTCTAAAGCTTCTTCATGGTTTACAGACTCATCAATTTGAAAATCACAGAATTCCTGAACTTCTGTATGTGTCAACATCATGATACATTCTCTCACAATTTCCATAATACTTCCATCTTTGTCCTCTACTGAAGATGCTTCATTCTGGTTATCATCACAAAATTTTATTTTCTTATCTTCAGCTTATTTAATCATGAAAATTTCCTTGCCAATACCATCATTCTAAAAATTATTAAATACATGTTCAAAATATCTTTCTATTTCAACCATCTCTTCTAGTAATCTCACTTCTTCATCAACATGCATAAGCACGTTGTCTGCTTGCTGTCCATTACCTTTTGAACCTGAAATCATACACAACATATCATTTTCAAAAATACAAGGCTCTTCATTTGAAGCCTCATTGATCAAATTTTACTGCTTCTCTGAACTATTCTGATAGTTCACTAAGTTATTGAGAATTTCTTCCTCAACATCTCTGATTTCTTTTTCAAAGAATACTTTTGGGACTGCAGCTTCTTGACTATGCTTCGCGACTTCATAATAGGTTTGTAGAATACCTTTATGTTCTACACAATTCTCTCCATCACTCAGTTTATCCAAGTAAGATATTTCTGTCTTTATCTCTTCAATGACAAGACTTTGATCCTTCAAAATATTTCTTAACTTAAATTCTTGAGCTGAGTTCTCTATGTCATCTTCTCTTCTATTCTCTTCACAAATCTGTAATGTATTTATTTTCTTTCTCTGTCCACTTTCCATTGGTCTTCTATCCATGCTAAAATTCCTTCAAACACAATCCAATAAGTTTTTAATAAGAGAAAACACAACCATTCAACCATACCTTTTAATTTCCTCCACCAATTGAAGTCTTGAAAATCTTTATGCATCTCCTTTTGTGTTTTTCTTTCTTCTGCAATTTTCACTTTTCCATGCTCATGCTCAATTTCATTAAGTTTCATACCTGCAAATGTACATTCACACAAATAACTAATCCCAAAAATATGAGACTTTATTGTCTGTGTAGATGCTACCAGCACCTTTCTCTCTGTTGAGATTCAACAATATGATGAGCTTAGTGAAAAGAGTCGCCTTCACTAAGTGGGCCTGCAGGCTATTTTTGGCGCAAGTCTATTTTTAGACTATGTCTATTTTTTGACATGGTGATCATATTTCAGAAGTTGCAGGATTCTATTTGTGGATGGGTGGTCAAGTTGGAAAAATAGATGAAATTCTATTTTTATAATATTAGGCGAAGTCTATTTATAGATCGTCGATCTAAAAATAGAAGTGTCAATTACTATTAGCTCTTAATAATAATCCGACAATAAACAACAACTTATTCTCTTGGAGCACTTAATTTCAGTGCACAGATTTGGAAAATTAGTGAGCTGAAGGAATTACGCTATTCCTAGGGTTTACTGGTGATTCATGCATGGAGGACTCAGTTAGAACTGAAGTGGAAAAGTTATGATAGAGTTGGAAGAGTAGTTCATGGAGTTGTTATTTAGTTTAACTTAGTTAATGGAGTTAAACTCAGTTGAGCTAGTTGTATCTAGTATAACTGAATGATACACTAGTGAGAGTGGAGTGAATTGATTAGTTAATTAATTCAAAAATAATAACTCATTAATCAACTGAAAAAATATAGCAGTTAACTACAGTGCATGGCATTTCCAGTGGAGACCCAGTGGAAAGATAGGTGAAAGGGCAAGATGGACTATTCATTGTGAATATAGTGATGCATTGATTGCACCACACACACATTGGAGTTTCCAATGAGGATTGCACAGTCAAGGCAAGGGTAATTCGAATTTATTCAGAGCTATTCTTCAGCAGGGATTGCACAGTGGAGGCAGGCTATCAGGTGGCAAGAAATCGGTGCATGGATTTGCAGATTTCTTCTGATTAGTGTGTGACGATTGATTGTACTGACAGCTTAATGTACTAAGATTTGTATGATATTGTTACATGATCTCCATGATACATAATATATGATAGTTGGGGTTTTTAGCTTTAGGCTTTCTCGTTAAACAACTGTGTTATGTGCAATTGTTTTTAAATCTTCATGTGTTTGCAATTGATTTTAATTTCTGCAAAAGATTAACAGTGGAAGGATTTTGTATTTATCAAGAAGTTAAATATTGTTAGATCAGGAGAATATGGATATATACATGAATCTTGTATATAATTTCTACATGGTATCATAGGAGTGTTAATTCTTGAAGATTGCAATTGTGAAGAACTGCTGAGTTTGTGCCGGTGGACAATTCGAATTTGCTACAAAAAATTCTTGGTGCAGAAGTTGAGTATACATTGAAATGTATTTCAATGGGTTGTGATTGGAGTATTCCCTTTATGGGAGCTCGAATTACATAGCCTAGAAGGATAGGATGGAGGTGGTGCTGGAGGATAATGGACTGAAGGAGTTCATTGATAGCGATGTTCCTAAGCCGGGATCTAGCGATGTTGCATTACTTGACGCATGGAAAAAGAAGATAGCAAAGACAAGAAGAATTTTGTTGGAAGGTGTGAAGGAAAATATTGTGTCCATCCTTCATAGGAAATCCAATCCATTCTTAATGTGTAAGGATTTGACAAATTTGTTCCAAAGCAGCAGCGACTAGAGGAATTTGGCGCTGAAAGACAAGATTAGAAAAATAAAAATGGAGAAGGGCGAAAGTATTCCAAAATATCTCACGAAGTTTGTCCACTGTAGGGATGAACTGGGAAGTGCGGGGATTACTGTTGATGATGAAGACTTGGTGAGCTTGGCTCTCCTTGGGCTTTCGAAGAGTTGGCATAGCTACGAAGACTCTCTCAATGGACGGGAGAAACTGCCGGGATGGGAGCGACTTTGGTTGGATCTTGTGCAGGAGGAGATAAGGCGAGGTACCAGGGATGGCTCCTCATCGAAGAATGAAGATGAAGATAATTTATCTTTGGCTTCCAAAGCAAGGAAAGGGAAGGGGAAGAAATTTCCTTCAAAATCTGATGATGTTGTGAAGACCACCTTTCATGAGAAGGAGAACTGTGCTTCGGTGATCCTGTAGAGAATTCACACAGACATGTTTGGACCTTTATCGGTTGCTTCAACAACAAAACATAGGTATTATGTTATATTTGTTGATGAATATTCTCGTAGATGTTGGATCTTCTTCATGCAGAGGAATAGCGAAACATTCTCAAAGTTCTGTGAGTTTAAAGCATTGGTGGAGAAGGAGTCGGGGAAGCAACTGAAAGCTCTACGGAGCGATAATGGTGGTGAATACATGTCGGGTGAATTCAAATACTTATGTAGCAAAGAAGGAATTCGAAGAGAACTCATAGCGCCTCATAACCCACAGCAGAATGGGGTCGCTGAGAGGAAGAATAGAACGATCGTGTTTGCTGCATGAGCAATGCTGCATGACCAGGGCCTATCGATGCACTTGTGGGCGGAAGCATGCAACACTGCGGTTTATGTGAAAAACTTTTGTCGTCATAGAGTACTTGGAATGAGTACACCTGAAGAAGCTTTTACTGGTAAGAAGCTTGATATTTCCCATTTGAAGATTTTTGGCTCATCTGTTTACATTCATGTGACAAAGGATGCTAGGAAGAAGCTGGAGCCGACTGCAGAAGTTGGGATATTTTTGGGGTATACAGAAACACCCCATAATTATTGTGTGTATTTTCCAGACAGTGGGATGATAGTGGTGCGACGGGATATAAAATTCAATGAGGTGAAAGCCATGAAGTTGTCGCTTGATAGGGAGCTACACTTGCATGTAGAGGAGGAACTTCTTATTCCCAAAGATAAGCCTCTAGATGTGGATCTGCCCAAGGAGGAGATTCATGGAGTGGAGGAGTCCACTCATGCAGAACCAAACATCAGACAAGGCAAAAAGCGTACCACAAAAGCAAAGAGACTGAAGCTTGATGCGGCACAGAATGTAGGAGTCCCTACATCACAGCGCAGACAGAGACAGTCACCTGACCGATTTACTGGATACATGGCTCTGATGAGCAAGTGTATCATGACAGAGCCATCTTATTTTGAAGAAGCAGTGCAAGAGCCCACATGGGTAGATGCCATGGTGGAGGAGTATGAATCCATTGTTAGAAACAGTGCTTGGGAGATTGTTCCAAGGCTAGTTGGTAAATAGGTTGTAGGATCAAGATGGATCTACAAGGTAAAGCAAGCTACTGATGGGAGCGTCGAGAAGTATATAAGGCAAGATTTGTTGCCATAGGCTTCTCACAGATCGAGGGGATTGATTATGAAGAAACCTTTGCACTCGTCGCATGGTATTCTTCCATAAGGACCATCCTTGCTCTCTAAGCACAGAAGAGTTGGCACATTCATCAGATGGATGTGAAGACTACGTTCCTTAATGGGATCATTAAGGAAGAGGTGTACATTGAGCAACCTGAAGGATTTGAGATCTTTAGCAGCAAGTCACATGTGTGTAGGCTCAAAAGAGCGCTGCATGGGCTTAAGAAAGCACCACGTGCTTGGTACACTCGGATCGACAACTATTTCACTGGACTTGGCTTCACCAAGAGTGAGGCAGATGAAAACCTGTACCAAATTGCGGTGGAGGGTAAGATTTTAATCATTTTTCTTTATGTTGATGATTTAATACTAACGGGTGATTAGCAGTTGATACACTCATGCAAGGTAGATCATGCAAAGGAGTTTGAGATGAAGGATTTGGGCCTCCTTCATTATTTCCTTGGATTGGAAATATGGCAGCGGGAAGGTGAGTTGTTTGTGTCTCAAGGCAAGTATGACCAGGAGATACTGGAGAATTTTAACATGCAAGGCTGCAAGCCTATCGACACTCCTCTTCCAGGAAATTGGAGGAAAGAGGATGCTACATCGGCAGAGGTAGTGGATGCCATTGTTTATCGACAGTTGGTGGGTTCGCTCATGCATTTAGTTAATAAAAGACCAGACATATGCTATGCGGTGAACCAGCTTTCACAAGCGATGGTTAAGCCTACCATGCTCTTTTGGAAAGCATGAAAGCATGTCCTGAGATTTCTTAGGGGCACATCTGAGTATGGTTTATGGTACATGCAGAGGGATGAGGTGAAGTTGCATGGCTTCATGGATGCAGATTGGGCAGGCAGCCCGACGGACAGAAAGAGCACATCAAGAGGGATTTTTAGTATCGGATCTACAGAAGTTTCTTGGTACAACAGAAAACAAAGATCCATGGCACTCATTTCAGCAGAAGCAGAATACATGGCAGCAAGTCAAGCTACATGTGAGGCTATCTGGATGAGGAAGATCCTGGTTGGTTTGTTCGGTTCACATTTAGATCCTACAGTGATACATTGTGATAATCATAGTTGCATTAAAATCTCGATTAATCATGTGTTTCATGATAGATCTAAACATATTGATATCTGATATAATCATATCAGAGATTGTGTGCAGCGGAATATCATGTTGCTTCAGTACATTCTTACGGAAGATCAGGATGCAGATATTTTGACGAAGGCGCTCACCAAGAGAAAATTAAAATACCATAGAGGCAGGATCGGGGTGAAGGATAATCCCTATCTTGTTGAGAGGGAGTGTTGAGATTCAACAAGATGATGAGCTTAGTGAAAAGAGTCACCTTCACTAAGTGGGCCCGCAGGCTATTTTTGGCGCAAGTCTATTTTTAGACATGGTGATCATATTTCAGAAGTTGTAAAATGCTATTTGTGGATGGTTGGTTAAGTTGGAAAAATAGATGAAATTCTATTTTTAGAATATTAGGCGAAGTCTATTTATAGATCATCGATCTAAAAATAGAAGTGTCGATTATTATTAGCTCTTAATAATAATCCCACAATAAATAACAACTTATTCTCTTGGAGAACTTAGTTTCAGTGAACAGATTTGGAAAATCAGTGGGCTAAAAGAATTACACAATTCATAGGGCTTACTGGTGGTTCACGCATGGAGGACTTAGTTAGAATTGAAGTGGAAAAGTTATGAAAGAGTTGGAAGAGTAGTTCATGGATTTGTTATTCAGTTTAACTCAGTTAATGGAGTTAAACTCAGTTGAGCTAGTTGTATCTAGTCTAACTGAATGATACACTAGTGAGAGTGGAGTGAATTAATTAGTTAATTAATTCACAAATAATAACTCATCAATCAACTTAACAACTAGAACAGTTAACTGCAGTGCATGGTAGTTCCAGTGGAGACCCTATGGAGAGATAGGTGAAAGGGCAAGATGGAATATCCATTGTGACTATCGTGATGCATTGATAGAACCACACACACATTGGAGTTTCCAATGAGGATTTCACATTCAAGGCAAGGGTAATTTGAATTCATTCAGAGCTATTCTTCAGTAGGGATTGTGCAGTCGATGCAGGCTATCGGGTGGCAAGAAATCGGTGCATGGATTTGCAGATTTCTTCTGATTAGTGTGTGACGATTGATTGTACTGATAGCTTGATGTACTAAATTTTGTATGAGATTGTTACATGATCTCCATGATACATAATATATGATAGTTGGGGTTTTCAGCTTCAAGCTTTCCCATTAAACAAATGCGTTATGTGCGATTGTTTTTATTTCTTCATGTGTTTGCAATTGATTTTAATTTCCGAAAATATTAACAGTGGAAGGATTCTGTATTTATAAAGAAGTTAAATATTGTTAGATCAGGAGAATCTGGATATATACATGCATCTTGCATATAATTTCTACACTCTCGTGCTGATCTGTGTAGATCATCTCTTCATCATTATCATCACTGTCTCTTTCCCCAAGGATAGGTCCTTTCTTTGGTTTACAAATAGATTCTCCATTCTCAACTCTTTGGAATATTAATTTATCAGCAAATAATTCTCTGACAGGCCACTTAACTCTTTTCCCCACATAAAATCCTTGTTTCCATTCCTCTCTGATTCCTTTCTCTATCAGCTTCTTCAAATGAGTAAGTTATATCTTCATCTGAGCTATCTCTTTGTCAATTTATTCCTTACTCATTCTTTTGAGTCCATATGATTTGACACTTTTCCCTCTTTGTCTGTGACTTTCCTCTGTACCCTTGTTAAGACTAACGATAGTCAAATTAAATTCTTCCTTTGGTGAAATTTCATTGTTCATTGGTGAGCTACAACTAACCCTTCTTTCTTTTGTAACAAGTCTGTTACTTGTCACCCATATCAAATCATCCTTTTGGTATCTTTTCTTTTCCAGGTTCTCTGCACTATAACCCATTCTTCTCCTTGAGCACTCCAGCTCAGCTTCCAAAGATATTGACTACTGCATCTTCAATTTCTCACTTCCCTTTTCCTTTAGTAACTTCATTTACTGTTGGGTACTGTCACCTTTCATTCATATGAGAGTTCTTCCTGCTTCATCTTCTTTAACATAGCTCATGTGCTATGAAGTTGATACAACTCATTCTACCTTTCAGCAATTTCACCACTTCCATTAGCCTGCACAATCTTACCTCAGGATACATTAAAGTACCTTTTCAAACCTGCCAATTTTCTTCAAAGATATCTTAAAATTAATTCCCATTCCATCAATTAAATCTTTGCCAAATGATTCATCTGTCCACTATTTCATTTAAACTTCTTCATCCAAAAGACTCCATACAGTCAGCAAATATTTCCCATCTTACTTTTCATAATGGACACTTCAACTTTTAAGATCAACTAAGATTAAATATGAAATTCAACTATATTTACAAATTCACGACAGACACTACAAATTCCTTATGATAACCTGATTGTAAGCAAATCCTATCTTTCTTCTTCAAATTCCAATATTTCAACTCTTGTAATGTCTCCCCTTTCAAATCTATTAACTCTGTTCCTTAAACCATCAATGTCATTGTCTTGAACAATACTTTAAGCACTCCTCAATCATTCTCAGTCTTACAAAAAAATTCTTCAAATCATTTAAATTTCTTCCGTCATATCAAACCACTCTTCTATTTGACTTTAAATTCAAAACCTTCTACTTCAATTTACCTTTTAAATCAAATCAATCATCCAATCAAATTACATGGAAATTTCATTTTCCTGAAAGGAAAAACATCTTCTCCTTTGAAATTTTAATCCCTTGTTGTTCTTCAGACATTCAAACAAATCTCTGTACATAATCAAAGATAAATATTCTTACCAGACCTTCGCCAGAGGATTTACTGTTTCTTCATTCTGATCTCAGTATCCACTGTGCTTCATGCTTGTATCTCCAATGTATTTTTGATCATTCCAAATACTTTTCCCGTACAATCTCTTTGTTGCAATTTATTCATTTGCTTCTTTTTCATAGCTACTTGTTGAGAATAAATTTCAATCTTTCAACCAAACTCCACAAAGCATTGGTCTAGCTCCGATACCACTAATGGTGCAGAAACGTTGCACCAACCCATAATATGCATACGAAATGCATATGTATATATGTTTGCCCAAATCAAACTTTCAAATTTTTGGATATAGCTCTTAATCGGGCTATTTCTTTACACAAATATAAAACCCACTTATAAACCTTTCATAATGGCAGAAGCATAACTGTATGACTTACATATAAAAGGCAGCAATAATAAAGTCACACCTCACAAATCTTTGCTGAGTCAAACTTGATGAAGGACACAATCCCAACATTTAAACCTTTTTCATTAATCTATCGCATCCATTATTTTTGTTAAACTCCACATAAGTACAATTGTGATGATCGTTGGATTCCAAAGATAGATGCGAAGACCGTTAGATTACTTCACTTGCTGGGTGGTCAACTTAAACATTTAGCCTGGGTTTATAATTCATTGGGTCCATTTTAATGGTTAAACATTGCGCAACTTATATTGCTATTTTTGTCTAATCTCAATTGGATGGTGATGATTTGCATTGACTCCAATGTAAACATATTCCTCCACTTTCCCAGTTTATACTTCGTCTAAGAGGCCATGACTTTTGCATTCATAAATTACAACCCTTTGTTTTAATAATACCACCTCACAGTTTCCTTCACTGTGGACACTGATCCATGCACAATTCTTCTTGGATTCTTTACGAATTCAATTATCCACTTTTAATTTCCAAATTATGCTCCTTTTCGCTATCACTGCTCCTTTTTTGAATAAATTAATTCAAACAGAAAAGCACCACCAATATATATACAAATTCGAAATTTCCAAAGGAATTCAAATCAAAATCAATACCAGAACCGAAATTGCCCCGTCAAGCTATAATATATTATTCAAAAATTTACCTAAACTCAGAACATCTCACATTCTATATACTCTCTTTTAGGCTTGATTTTCATTTACTTGGCCATTTTTCTCTATATTTCTCGTCTCCTGTCTATCTCCTACTCTGTCTCCTAAGTTATTCAAACGATAAAATTTTTATATAAAAATCAGATTCATGAATCAATTTGGTTCAGATCCATAAAATTTCCACTCTCTCCTAAAGTCTCTATTCAGCTCCACTCTTTTCTCAAAAAAATCTAAATTAATCATTTTAAATCCCTCAAATCCTATTATAACCAAATAATCTAAACTACATGGCTTGATCTCCATGTAGGGAGGATCAACTTGCAACTTTTCCCTTTTCTGCTCAGAATTTGATAACACATAAACTACTCACATACATTTAAATTAACTAAAATTTAACTAACCACTTGTCTTCCAACCCTTTGTTAGCCACAACATGTGATCACACCATCACATTGCTGGCTAGGTCTAAATTCTCTTGCATCAGACTCCCTGAGTTGAAATTTTTCATGACCTCCTGGTCATGTGTTTCTTCTGCTAAATCATCTAGAATCCCAAAATTTACTTTGTTACTTGTCACCTCTTTCATCATGCTGATGCTCTATTTCTTCTGTCACTGTTGCTTCAGTTCTTCTAGGTTTCCAAATCTTATGTTGTTGCTGTCCTCTTTTCTTGCTGATGCGGATTCATTTTGTTAATTTCTCTTCTTTTTTGGTTCTCTTCTTCTTTTTGCTGCTTCTTCTCTTGACTGACTTTTTCATCCACAATTTTTCACAATTTGTTCTTGGTTGAACTCCACTGACATCTAACTGCTGTACATTCTCCCTTACCACAAATATTATAAAATTTCTGTCTAATTTCACTTTTCCTCTTTCATTTACAACCTGTTGGTTGTACTTTACAGCTTCTCCTTCACTATCATTAAAGAAATTCTTTTCCTTTATATTATCAGGTTCACTTAATACCTTTTCCAGCAAACTAAGTCTTCCCTCATATTCAATAAGCATGTCATTTGCATATGGCTCCTCTTTCCTGTATAAAACAAAATTCCCATCATAATTATCAGATTTAAAATAACTATGGTTTTCAATCTCCACAGATAATTCTGTCATCAAATCTTTATGCTGTCCTTCTGCAAATTTTTTGAAACTGTCAGTAAATTTTATTTCAGCACTTTCATCTTCATTACACAGTGTTCCTTGTCCTGCCACAAGGTTATCATTCAACAACTCAATAGCTGGAATTTCTTGGAGAATATCATTGTGAAGTATCTTTTTATCTTCTGTACTTATACCATTGCAACAAAATGATGTTGTTTCATCTTTATATATAAACAAAATCCTGTTTTTCTAAAGCTTCTTCATGGTTTACAAACTCATCAATTTCAAAATCACAGAGTTCCTGAACTTCTGTATCTGTAAACATCATCATACATTCTCTCACAATTTCCATAATACTTCCATATTTGTCCTCTACTGAAGATGCTCCATTTTGGTTATCATCACAAACTTTTATTTGCTTATCTTCAGCTTCTTTAATCATGAAAATTTCCCTGCCAATACCATCATTCTCAAAATTATTAAATACATGTTCAAAATATCTTTCTGTTTCAGCCATCTCTTCCAGTAATCTCACTTCTTCATCAACATGCATAGGCACATTGTCTCCTTGCTGTCCATTACCTGTTGAACCTAAAATAATATACAACATATCAGTTTCATAAATACAACGCTCTTCATTTGAAGCCTCATTGATTAGATTTTCCTGCTTCTTAGAACTATTCTGATAGTTCACTAAGTTATTGAGAAATTCTTCCTCAACATCTCTGATTTCTTTTTCAAAGAATTCTTCTGGGACTGCAGCTTCTTGATTATGCTTGGAAACTTCATCATAGGTTTGTAGAATACCTTTCTGTTGTACAAAATTCTCTCCATCAATAAGTTTATCCAAGTAAGATATTTTTGTCTTTCTCTCTTCAATGATAAGACTTTGATCCTTCAAAATCTTTCTTAACTTAACTTCTTGAGCTGATTTCTCTATGTCAGCTTCTCTTCTCTTCTCTTCACAAATATGTAATGTGTTTATTTTCTTTTCTCTGTCCACTTTCCATTGATATTCTATCCATGCTAAAATTCCTTCAAAAATGATCCAATAAGTTTTTAATAAGAGAAAGCACAACCATTCAGTCATACCTTTTAATTTCCTCCACCAATTGAAGTCTTGAAAAAGTTTATGCATCTCCTTTTGTGTTTTTCTTGTTTCTTCCTTTTTCACTTTTCCATGCTCAGGCTCAATTTCATTAAGTTTCATTCCTGCAAATGTACATTCATACAAATAATTAATACCAAAAATATGAGACTTTCTTGTCTATGTAGATGCTACCAACACCTTTCTCTCATGTTGATCTGTATGGATCATCTCTTCATCATTATCATCACTGTCTCTTTCCCCAAGGATAGGTCCTTTCTCTGGTTTACAAATAGATTCTCTTTTTCCATTTTCAACTGTTTTGAATATTAATTTCTCAGGAAATAATTCTCTCACAGGCCACTTAACTCTTTTCCCCACATAAAATCCTTGTTTCCATTCCTCATTGATTCTTTTCTCTACCAGCTTCTTCAAATGACTGAGTTATGTATTCATCTCAGCTATCTCTTTCTCAATTTATTCCTTACTCATTATTTTGAGTCCATCTACTTTGACACATTTCCCTATCCATCTGTGACTTTGCTTTGTACCCCTGTTATGACTAACAATAGTCAAATTCATTTATTCCTTTGGTGAACTTTCATTGTTCACTGGTGTTGTAGAGGTAAATCCCCTCTGCGGACAGAGGCGATCCCTACTAGCCCAGATCGGGTCTAGCAACAATCGTATCACGCTAAGGTGCAAGTTCCTAATTGCAATAAACCAAATGGAAAAGAAGGCTTACCTTGAATCCAACGCTGTTGTTTGTATAGGAGATAGCACTCCCATTCCCTTGCTCCGACAGATCACAATCCTCACGCTCGCCGCGATCGAACACCTGCACACACAAGAAACACGACAAGCACAAGTGTAAAACCCAATATATGCAATTATGTATCAGTCAGAGAAGACACAACTCATGATCATAATGAAAAATACGAGTGGAACCATAACCAAAGTCCCTTATCATTAATTCATAAAAAGGAAAATACAACCTGGCTCTGACGCTGAATCTTCCTTTGGTAGGTCGTCAGCGGAATACGTCTCGGTAAAGCTTGTCGGGAATGGGACAAGCCTCTCTCTTCGATCATCAATCTCCTTGCTACTGATTTGGCTCTATGAGGACTATCAAGGCTCTTGCAGCATTCTTTAGGCTATGAAGGCTCTTGGGGACTCAACCATTCAACCCCTTAGCCATGGAAGATGGCTATATTTATAGAGGAAAGGAGGAGGTTGGGATCCCTACAATAGTGGAAGGGAGGCCTTATCCCTTGGGAGGTTCCCCATAAGGTGGAAAAAAGAGGCCAAAGGAGGAAGGCCGTGGTTATTCAGTCGAAACCACTCCTCATGACTCATCCACGAAGTTGTTGTAATCGAAACTTCGCCTCTTTTTTTTTTTTTAAATTTCCTTAAGAAGATTAGCGCGGATGCTTAACTGGGACAGAGCGTCACCTGGCACAGGCTCAGTGTTAATTTTCTCCATTGGCGCGAGGACATAATGGGCTACCAGCGCCAAGGCAAAAACATGTGTTTTTAGGGGTCTGCTCAGGAAATGATCAACAGAATAAATGTTGTCCTCATGGAAAGGGATGCAATGATGGTATTTGTAAGGCATGACACTGCTTATTGGTCATAGAAACGACCCTCCAATGGGTGAGATGGGAATTGTAGGGATGGTGAAAAATTACTATGTAATAGACGCCCCCTAAAGCATGAGGCCCGAAAGAGAGAGAGGGGTGAAATGCTTTACGAGAACGTGTCCAACTGAAAACACTGTCGTCGGAAAACCTGCGTAGACTAGTACAACTGATATCTCAAATACATGATATATGTGGTATGGGCGTAGCCATCCATAATAGAGTATATAATAATCCAGACCCAAGGCATGGATGCAGCCATCCAGTAAGGATCGATAAATAGACTCAGGTATGGTCACAACCATCCAATGAATGAGTCATGTAACCAATAATAATAATCCACAAAATCGCAGCCTGGATTCTAACAGACAAAATCCAGGGTCTTGCGCTCCATCTCGACCCGAACAAAGTACAAGTTCAAGCATGTGAATAAGTGAGCTGAAGTCGAACATGCAAGAACATCGTCTGATTACCAGCCAATGATGAAAGCTGTTAACAAACGCGAGAGGAACCACCAATAATGACAATGGCCCTGAAGGTACTATGGGTACAATCTACGGCATGTGAATTAGTGAGTTGGCGTCGAACACCCACAGAATCACTCGATCAAAGGCCAATGATGAAAACCTCACGTCGAACGCAAAGAACCTGCCATTGAGGCATGCAGGCTCCAAGGTACCGGAAGGGAGTCTCTAGATCAAATTCCTGGATAAAGAGCTGAAGTCGACAGGAAGTGATCTTGATCGAAGGTGGGCCACATCATCAACGCGAGACAAAGGAAAATAATGTTTGTGAATTAGGATCAGATGAGAATCAGAGGAAGGTTAAAACTTGCAGAGGTCAACTTCTCTTGAACATATCAGCGACACGACGGTGGATTTGGAAGTATTTGAAATCAAAAGATCAGTGGTCATGATGACGAGGCAAAGAGCAGATGAGAGGTCAAAAAATATTACCCAAACCCACGGAGGTAATCAGATAATGAGATGAGATATACCCAACCCGACACGAATGCAAACAAGTGCCATGTTCAAGAGCGACATACTGCCGACACAACGATGATACTGGTTCCATTTTCCCCCACCATTTCTGGCGAGTACCTCTTTATTTTTACACAAGCTTGAAGAGTATAGCATATGCTTGTCATATAAGTCCGTCCTTCGAATGAATCCATCCTAGTACATTTAACGAGCCCTAGGAAGGAGGAACTCGAATATCCTCATTACGACTGAATTCGATGTCATCAAGGTTTAACGAGTTTGACAAAGGAAGAACTCAGTGTCTTTTCATGTTTAGAGAGTTTGAAAAGACAACAGAAAAGTAAAACCCAATAGTCCCTTTTCGTAAATAGTTCCTTAGATCCGAAAAGGTAGAAAAATAATTCTGAGGAAACCTCCTAGTCGCGATAGGCTAGGGTATTCCTTTTTCGTAAATAATCTATCCCTGCCCGAAAAAGGGGTAAACTTATACTGGGTAGATGTCCTTTTGTAGCCACTTTAACGAGATCAAAACGACAAGCGACTCAACAATCTTTTCATGTTTAGAGAGTCAGAAAAGAGCTAAAATATGACTCCTCCCAGAGGAACGAGTGGTATAAAGGGTAGCAACTGGTTCCGGTAATGGTGGAACTGCTTAGAACAAGTAAAGGTTAAGAGGCTGGCTAACAAGACCACTCATCGCAGCAGTTCCTCAGGAATGGGTAAGACAACCAAGTGAAGGCATATGATCGGCCAAGCAGATAGTGACGATGGAATGGGAAAACCAAGGCTCATCTGGCAAAAACAGGATGATAATATGGAAATCACGAGAGGTAAAATGGGAATGGTTTCATTTTTACACAAGCTTGAAACAAAGATAAACTATGATTGAAACCGGTTTCATTTTTACACAAGCTTGAAACGGAAACAAACTATGCTTGAAAAAGTTTAAGCATGCCCCCAGCATGGTGACTCAATTCGAGGTACATGCCCCCCAAGCTTCAGTCCATATGAAAGGCAGATGGAGTGAAGGTTCAAAACATGAGATCTGAGAAAGACTCGACTGGGATTTTACGAGATCTTATCAAAGACTCGAATTGAACAGGAATGTGTTTCATTATTTTAATGAGGTTGACACATTAAAGAACTATCCTCAGATGAACTTGTTTCATTTTTTAAGGAGTTTGACACAAGAAAAATGAACTCTTCTCTGAAGAGCTTGTTTCATTTTTTAGGGAGCTTGAAACAAGAAAACGAACTCTGCTCCAACGAGCGTGTTTCATTTTTTAGGGAGCTTGACGCAAGAAAATAAACTCTGCTCCAACGACCTTGTTTCATTTTTTAAGGAGCTTGACACAGGAAAAGACCCATGCTCCGAACAACTTATCATGATGAAAAAGAAGTCATCACTTCCAAGAGTTCCACACTCGATGGAAGGAAAACATCTTGGAAGTCAGGACCCAATGCCCCGAGCACCTGATGCACAATGACACTATCACTGAGTACAGGCACAGGGTGGGTAGCCACATAGTTGACCTGCGGTGGGGCAGATACAACGGGTGGATAAAAACCAGGAAGGGATGATGGCGGGCCAGCTACCACTTTAGGACCAAAGAACGAAAGCTGATCAATGGTCACAATCCGTCCTTCATGTGGAAAACAGACCACATGAAAGAGGGAGGAGACAAGCGCTCCCATGGCATAGGTGTAATCGCGCCCCAAGAGTAGATTGAAATCCAAGGGGCCTGGAAAAACTATCACGTCCATATGGACAATTTTACCTCCCAAAGTAACAGGTAACCTTGGAAGAATCCCCAATGGTTGACTAGTTCTTCTGTTGAATGTCAACATATTCTACGTAACAGGTGCAAGCGGCAGCGAACCGAAATCTTGCCAGGTAGTTGAGGATAGAATACTAACAGAGATGCCTTCGTCTATAATGGTGCTGGGTACAACCAGACCAAAGGCCTGTACCGTTATCTCGAAAGGCACATAAGATGGAAGGCAGTATCCTGCAAATCGATTCCAATCAAAGGAAGTGACCAAAATACTCGGAGGGGCTACCATCGAACCGAGAAGGTCTTCCCCTGGTGTTACAGAAGAAGGAGCATCCTCCATGACCTCCATCTCGAAGGTGGGAGGGGTATCCTTCGGACCCTCCATCACGGGAGGTGCAGGAGCAGCTTCTTGAAGTATAGGGACAGGAGAATCTTTATCCAAGTCCGAAGAACCTAATGAAACCAGAAGAACATGGGGGGTGTGAGATCAAATCTCAATGGAAAAGACCTGGTGCACCGCAGACGGGGCCAGCTCAACCGATCCCATGACCAATGGTTGGTCAGGGATGGATTCCTGAATTTGAATTTCTGAGGGAGCGGGATCGACCAAGGATGACTCTTGACCAATCGTAGGATCAACTGGTGGAGGACTCAAAGAAAGATGTTTATAACTAGCCAGGAGGCATGGTGTAGAAACAGACGCGTTGTCCAAGAATCTTTTGGCTTCATCCATATACAGACAAAGGTGGATGGCGTGGTGCCCTTCACACAACCTACAGGGATTGGTAATCTTACCCGGCTTCTTAGGGGCCTTAACAACACCAGTTGAAGACGTGGCCCCATCCTGACTCCCAAAAGCCAAAGGCAACGGTGGGCGACCGTTGGACCATACTTCGAGCACCTTGGGAATGTCAGGGCAGTCTCTAAGAAGATGGTCTCCTGTGCACAACATGCAAGGGAACTTGAATTTCCGTGGAGGTTTGGGAGGTTTATCAAGAGGAGGTGTTTCAGAAGCAGTAGCGGCAACTTTAGCCTCTCTCTTGTCTACCTTCTTCTTCTTTTTCTTCTTCTTCTTCTTCTTAGCCACCTGGTTACTCGAATCCAGACTTTCACCAGGCGAAGTAGAAGAGGAGGATGCAGAAACAGGCAAAGAAGGGGAGAGGTCCACCTTGGAATCAACAGGATGCTATTCAGGTGGAGGAACTAATTGAACAGTAGTTAAGACATTCGGGACCACAGAGGTTGAAAACAACCAAACAGGCAACCCAACAGTTAACCTAGGAAGGGACAACGTTGCCATGTAAGGAGCACCAACATTCCCAAAAGTAGGAAAATGACCAGGATTCCTATCGGAGGGGATTCCTTGGTTGGTGAACTCTGGAAAAGTTGCCATCAAAAACTCAAAATCGTGCACGGGCTAAAAACCATGGCACACAATCAAAACGACCAACAAGAAAATTCTAACAGGGCGTGTGATTGCAGGTGATTTATTTTACCACATTGAAACTTAGAAACTTCACCGTTTCATGTTTTAAGAGTCGAGAAACAGATGAAAGATCACTTTATCTCTTTTAGTTTTGAAGCAAGCGTGAAAGGACAAGCACTTGACGATCATTTCAAATATAAGGAGTCATATAAGATCAAAATGACTGCTCAGGAATGCTAGGAAAAGGGTGTACCAAATAACCGTGAACTGCAATATACACCTTGGTTTCAAAATGAAGGAGAAATCAACCAAGGACTTAACGTACGTGCAGGCAATCTCCCCAAATGCCGTGTCTAGTGTATCACTGGTATAGGGCGGCAGACTCGACTTCCTATGGATAAAGGATAGAAACCTAGTGGGGTCTCCCTTTATATATGTGACGGTACAGGGAGCACAACTCCGTACTAGTGCTGTCTAAAGCCAAGAGGCGACGACAGCTACTAGGTTAAAAGACGCTGGAACACGTCTCTAGCCTAGACCTCTAAATATTTCGTTAATGTTCCAATGCTGCCTTAGTGTAAATTGAATAAATTTTAATGTTTATCTTCAATTATGTTTCAGTTTTCAGGACCTAGCGAGTGTTATGTCTCAAAATCTCCTAAATGCACACTACATGCCACAATATATCATTTCATTCGATGAAATTTAATTACGAGAGAGTTAAGAGCTTTTCACACAATAAAAAAATGATTAGACAACAACTAGTAATGTCTCTAATGCAGCTAATGGAAACTAAAAGCTTTTCTTTCAAAGTTACTAATCACTAATAACACAGAAAATATTTAATTCACACTAACTAATCAAAAGCAAAAGAGATTTTTTCTGTATTTTCAATGTTTAAGAGAAAAGTGCACTAAACAAAATGAAAACTAATGAAAAGAACAATTTGAGAAGCGATATCAAAGGAGTAAAAACAAGCAAATTTCACTCAACGCAAACACACAATCAAACCTCAAATTGTCAAAACAATCCCTCAAAACCAAGAGAATCCCAAAGACTCAAATGAACCATGTAATCTAGGCTCAAAGCGAGACAAAGCGGAATTCGAATGAAGAAGAAACCAATCACTCAAATAGTGCAACGAAATGATAGGCAACCACGAAACGAATGCAGAGAAGAAATCACAAGGTTGACTGAATAGATAGAAACCAAAAACTCCCATGGGAGGCTCAACACACTATAGCACCTAGATGCCCTAGGGGTAGAATGTAAAATCGATAGAAACGGGAAAAAACCAAAGGATGAAGGTCACAGTCAGTCAAACAAGGCTCCAGAACACTCAAGTAGTTGTAAAAATGAAACCAAACACATAGGTCAAGCTCAGAAAGCTCAAAACAGAGTAAACCTTAGCACCTTACAGGATTGGCATGACTGTAAGGCGGAATCTAGCACCACAACAAGATTGGCGCGGGCAATACACTGGCAACATGCGCCAATGGTCATGACTGTCAGGCTAATAAGCGCGCCAGTCGAGTTTACTATGGAAAAATAAAAAAGAGAAATCCAAGGAACAGACTAGTGATGGTAAAGCTAAACAAAAGCCAAACACACAGAAAGAGCCAGCCAAAAGAGCTGATCAAGCAAGAAAAGTCAAGAATCGACCGAAAAGACAAGACAATAATCCAAATCAACGATCCCCAGCGGAGTCACCAATTTGTTGTAGAGGTAAATCCCCTCTGTGGACAGAGGCAATCCCTAATAGCCCATATCGGGTCTAGCAAAAACCGTATCACGCTAAGGTGCAAGTTCCTAATTACAATAAACCAAATGGAAAAGAAGGCCTACCTTGAATCCAACACTGTTGTTTGTAGAGGAGATAGCACTCCCATTCCCTTGCTCTGGCAGATCACAATCCTCACGCTCACCGCGATCGAACACCTGCACACACAAGAAACACGACAAACACAAGCGTAAAACCCAATATATGCAATTACCTGACCTTGACCAATATATCCTCTGCTCCAATGACCTTGTTTCATTTTTTAAGGAGCTTGACACAGGAAAAGAACCATGCTCCGAACACCTTATCATGATGAATAAAAAGTCATCGCTTCCAAGAGTTCCACACCCGATGCAAGGAAAACATCTTGGAAGTCAGGACCCAACACCTATTGCACAACGACACTATCACTGAGTACAGGCACCGGGTAGGTAGCCACATAGTTGACCTGCGGTGGGGAAGATACAACGGGTGGATAAAAATGAGGAAGGGATGATGGCGGGCTAGCTGCCACTTCAGGACCAAAGAACGAAAGCTGATCAATGGTCACGATTCGTCCTTCATGTGGAAAACAGACCACATGAAAGAGGGAGGAGACAAGCGCTCCCATGGCATAGGTGTAATCGCGCCCCAAGAGCAGATTGAAATCCAAGGGGCCTGGAACAACCATCACGTCCATATGGACAATTTTACCTCCCAAAGTAACAGGTAACCTTGGAAGAATCCCCAATGGTTGACTAGTTCTTCTGTTGAATGTCAACAGATTTTGCATAACAGGCGCAAGCGGTGGTGAACCGAAAGCTTGCCAGTTAGTTCATGATAGAATACTAACAGAGGCGCCTTCATTTATAATGGTGCTAGGTACAACCAGACCAAAGGCCTGTACCGTTATCTCGAAAGGCACATAAGATGGAAGGCGGTATGTTGCAAATCGATTCCAATTAAAGGAAGCGACCAAACTACTCGGAGGGGCTACCATCGAACCGAGAAGGTCTTCCCCTAGTGTTATGGAAGAAGGAGCATCCTCCATGACCTCCATCTTGAAGGTGGGAGGGGTATCCTCTGGAACCTCCATCACGGGAGGCGGAGGAGCAGCTTCTTGAGGTATAGGGACAGGAGAATATTTCTCCAAGTCCAAAGAACTTGAAGAAACCAGAAGAACATGGGGGGTGTGAGATCCAATCTCAACAGAAAAGACCTGGTGCACCGCAGACGGGGCCAGCTCAACCGATTCCACGACCAATGGATGGTCAGGGATGGATTCCTGAATTTGAATTTCCGAGGGAGCGGGATCGACCAAGGATTACTCTTGACCAATCGTAGGATCAACTGGTGGAGGACTCAAAGAAAGCTGTTTATAACTAGCCGGGAGGCATGGTGTAGAAACAGACGCGTTGTCCAAGACTCTTTTGGCTTCATCCATATACTGACAAAGGTGGATGGTGTGGTTCCCTTCACACAACTTATAGGGATTGGCAATCTTACCCTGCTTCTTAGGAGCCTTACCAACACCAGTTGAAGACGTGCCCCCAACCTGACTCCAAAAAGCCAAAGGCAACGGTGGGCGACCGTTGGACCATACTTCGAGCACCTTGGGAATGTCAGGGCAGCCTCGAAGAAAATGGTCTCCCGTGCACAACATGCAAGGGAACTTGACTTTTCGTGGAGGGTTGGGAGGTTTATCAAGATGAGGTGTTTCAGAAGCAGTAGCGGTAGCTTTAGCCTCTCTCTTGTCTACCTTCTTCTTCTTTTTCTTAGCCACCTGGTTACTCGAATCCAGACTTTCACTAGGTGAAGTAGAAGAGGAGGACGCAGAAACAGGCAAAGAAGGGGAGAGGTCCACCTTGGAATCAACAAGATGCTGTTTAGTTGCAGGAACTGATTGAACAGTAGCTAAGACATTCGGGACCACAGAGGTTGAAAACAACCAAACAGGCAACCCAACAGTTAACCCAGGAAGGGACAACGTTTCCATGTAAGGAGCACGAACATTCCCAAAAGGAGGAAAATGACCAGGATTCCCATTAGAGGGGATTCCTTGGTTGGTGAACTCTGGAAAAGTTGCCATCAAAAACTCAAAACCGCACACGGGCTAAAAACCAAGGCACACAATCAAACGACCAGCAAGCAAATTCTAATAGGGCGTGTGATCGCAGGTGATTTATTTTACCACATTGAAACTTAGAAACTTCACGGTTTCATGTTTTAAGAGTCGAGAAATGAATGAAATATGACTCTGTCTCTTTTAGTTTTGAAGCAAGCGTGAAAGGAAAAGCGCTTGACGATATTTTCAAATTTAAGGAGTCAGATAAGATCAAAATGACTGCTCAGGAATGCTAGGCAAAGGGTGTACCAAATAACCATGAACTGCAATATACACCTTGGTTTCAAAATGAAGGAGAAATCAACCAAGGACTTAACGTACGTGTAGACAATCTCTCGAAATGCCGTGTCCGGTGTAGCACGGGTATAGGGCTGCAGACTTGACTTCCTATGGATAAAGTATAGAAACCTAGTGGGGTCTCCCTTTATATACGTGACGGTACGGGGAGCACAAGTCCGTACTAGTGCTATCTAAAGCCAAGAGGCGAACGAAAGCTACTAGGTTAAAAGACGCCGGAACACGTCTCTAGCCTAGAACTCTAAATATTTCGTTAATGTTCCAATGCTGCCTTAGTGAAAATTGAATAAATTTTAATGTTTATCTTCAATTATGTTTCAGTTTTCAGGCCTTAGCGAGTGTTATGTCTCAAAATCTCCTAAATGCACACTACATGCCACAATATATCATTTCATTCGATGAAAGCTAATTACGAGAGAGTTAAGATCTTTTCACACAATAACAACATGATTAGACAACAACCAGTAATGTCTCTAATGCAGCTAATGGAAACTATAAGCTTTTCTTTCAAAGTTACTAATCACTAATAACACAGACAAGATTTAATTCACACTAACTAATCAAAAGCGAAAGAGATTTTTTTCTGTATTTTCAATGTTTAAGAGCAAAGTGCACTAAACAAAATGAAAACTAATGAAAAGAACAATTTGAGAAGTGATATAAAAGGAGTAAAAACAAGCAAATTTCACTCAACGCAAACACAATCAGACCTCAAATTGTCAAAACAATCCCTCAAAACCAAGAGAATCCCAAAGACTCAAATGAACCATGTAATCTAGGCTCAAAGCCAAAAAAAGCAGAATTCGAATGAAGAAGAAACCAATCACTCAAATAGTGCAATGAAACAATAGACAACCACGAAACGAATGCAGAGAAGCAATCACAAGGTTGACTGAATAGATAGAAACCAAAAACTCCCGTGGGAGGCTTGACACACTATAGCACCTAGATGCCCTAGGGCTAGAATGTAAAATCGATAGAAACGGGAAAAAAACCAAAGGATGAAGGTCACAGTCAGTCAAAAAAGGCTACATAACACTCAAGTAGTCGTAAAAATGAAACCAAACACATAGGTCAAGCTCAGAAAGCTCAAAACAGAGTAAACCCTAGCACCTTACAGGATTGGTGCGACTGTAAGGTGGAATCTAGCGCCAGAACAGGATTGGCACGGGTAATACACTGGCAACATGCGCCAATGGGCGCGACTGTCAGGCTAATAAGCGCGCCAGTCGAGTTTACTTTGGAAAAATAAAAAAAAGCAATCCAAGGAACATACTAGTGATGGTAAAGCTAAACAAAATCCAAACACACAAAAAGATCCAGCCAAAAGAGTTGATCAAGCAAGCAAAGTGAAGAATCGACTGAAAATACAAGACAATACTCCAAATCAACGATCCCCAGCGGAGTTGCCAATTTGTTGTAGAGGTAAATCCCCTCTGCGGACAGAGGCGATCCCTACTAGCCCAGATCGGGTCTAGCAACAATCGTATCACGCTAAGGTGCAAGTTCCTAATTGCAATAAACCAAATGGCGAAGAAGGCTTACCTTGAATCCAACGCTGTTGTTTGTAGAGGAGATAGCACTCCCGTTCCCTTGCTCTAGCATATCACAATCCTCACGCTCGCCGCGATCGAACACCTGCACATGCAATAAACACGACAAACACAAGCGTAAAACCCAATATATGCAATAATGTATCAGTCAAAGAAGACACAACTCATGATCATAATGAACAATACGAGTGGAACCATAACCAAAGTCGCTTATCATTAATTTGTACAAAGGAAAATACAACCTGGCTCTGATACTGAATCATCCTTTGGTAGGTCGTCAGTGGAATATGTCTCGGTAAAGCTTGTCGGGAATGGGACAAGCCTCTCTCTTCGATCATCAATGTCCTTGCTACTGATTTGGCTCTATGAGGACTATCAAGGCTCTTGCAGCATTCTTTAGGCTATGAAGGCTCTTGGAGACTCAACCATTCCGCCCCTTAGCCATGGAAGATGGCTATATTTATAGAGGAAAGGAGGAGGTTGGGATCCCTACAATAGTGGAAGGGAGGCCTTATCCCTTGGGAGGTTCCCCATAAGGTGGAAACAAGAGGCCAAAGGAGGAAGGCCGTGGTTATTCAGTCGAAACCACTCATCATGACTCATCCACGAAGTTGTTGTAATCGAAACTTCGCCTCTTTTTTTAAAAAAAATTCCTTAAGCAGATTGGCGCGAGTGCTTAACTGGGACAGAGCACCAACTGGCATGGGCTCAGTGTTAATTTTCCCCATTTGCGCGAGGACATAACGGGCTACCAGCGCAAAGGCAAAAACAAGTGTTTTTAGGGGTCTGCTCAGGAAATGATCAACAAAAGAAATGTTTTCCTCATGGAAAGGGATGTAATGATGGTATTTTCAAGGCATGACACTGCTTATTGGTCACAGAAACAACCATCCAATGGGAGAGATGGGGATTTCAGGGATGGTGACAAATTATTGTGTAACAGATTCCCCCTAAAGCATGAGGCCCGAAAGAGAGAGAGGGGTGAAATGCTTTATGAGGACGTGTCCAATTGAAAACACTACCGTTGGAAAACCTGCGTAGAAAAGTACAACTGATATCTCAAATACATGATATATGTGGTATGGGCGCAGCCATCCATAACAAAGTATACAATAATCCAGACCCAAGGCATGGACGCAGCCATCCAGTAAGGATCGATAAATAGACTCAGGTATGGTCGCAACAATCCAATGAATGAGTCATGTAACCAATCATAATAATCCACAAAATCGGAGCCTGGATTCTAACAGACAAAATCTAGGGTCTTGCGCTCCATCTCGACCCGAAAAAAGTACAAGTTCAAGCATGTGAATAAGTGAGCTAAAGTCGAACATGCAAGAACATCGTCTGATTACCAGCCAATGATGAAAGATGTTAACAGACGCGAGATGAACCACCAATAATGACAATGGCCCTCAAGGTACTATGGGTACAATCTACGGCATGTGAATTAGTGAGCTGGCATTGAACACCCGCAGAATCACTCGATCGGAGGCCAATGATGAAAACCTCACCTCGAACGCGAAGAACCTGCCATTGAGACATGCAGGCTCCAAGGTACCAGAAGGGAGTCTCTAGATCAACTTCCCGGATAAAGAGCTGAAGTCGACAGGAAGTGATCTTGATCGAAGGTGGGCCATAGTGTTTCCCACATCATCGACGCGAGACAGAGGAAAATAATGTTTGTGAATCAGTATCAGATGAGAATCAGAGGAAGGTTGAAACTTGCAGAGGTCAACTTCTCTTGAACATATCGGCGGCACGACAGTGGATTTGGCAGTATTTGACATCAAAAGATCAGGGGTCATGATGACGAGGCAAAGAGCAGATGAGAGGTCAAAATGGATTACCCAAACCCAAGGAGGCAATCAGATAATGAGGTGCGATGTCCCCAACCCGACACGAATGCAGACAAGTGCCATGTTCAAGAGTGACATACTGCCGACATGACGATGATACTGGTTCCATTTTCCCCCACCATTTCTGGCGAGTACCTCTTTATTTTTACACAATCTTGAAGAGTATAGCATATGCTTGTCATATAAGTCCGTCCTTCGGACGAATCCATCCTAGTACATTTAACGAGTCCTAGGAATGAGGAACTCGAATATCGTCATTACTACTGAATCCGATGTCATCAAGGTTTAACGAGTCTGACAAAGGAAGAACTCGGTGTCTTTTCATGTTTAGAGAGTTTGAAAAGACAACAGAAAAGTAAACTCCAATAGTCCCTTTTCATAAATAGTTCCTCATATCCGAAAAGGTAGAAAACTAAGTCTGAGAAAACCTCCTAGTCGCGATAGGCTAGGGTATTCCTTTTTCGTAAATAATCTATCCCAGCTCGAAAAAGGGGTAAACGTATATTGGGTAGATGTTGTTTCGTAGCAACTTTAACAAGATCAAAACAACAAGCGACTCGACAATATTTTCATGTTTAGAGAGTCAAAAAAGATCTAAAATATGACTCCTCCCAGAGGAACGAGTGGTATAAAGGGTAGCAACTTGTTCCGGTAATGGTGGAACTGCTCAGAACAAGTAAAGGTTAAGAGGCTGGCTAACAAGACCACTCATTGCAGCGGTTCCTCAGGAATGGGTTAGACAACCAAGTGAAGGCATATGATCGGCCAAGCAGATAGTGATGATGGAATGAGAAAACCAAGGCTCATCTGGAAAAAACGGTTGATAATATAGAAATCACGAGAGGTAAAATGTGAATGGTTTCATTTTTACACGAGCTTGAAATCAAGAAACTCTGCTTGAAGTTGGTTTCATTTTTACACAAGCTTGAAACGGAAACAAACTATGCTTGAAAAAGTTTAAGCATGCCCCCAGCATGGTGACTCAATTCGAGGTACATGCTCCCCAAGCTTCAGTCCATATGAAAGGCAGATGGAGTGAAGGTTCAAAACATGAGATCCGAGAAAGACTCGACTGGGATTTTACGAGATCTTATCAAAGACTCGAATTGGACAGGAACATGTTTCATTATTTTAATGAGGTTGACACATTAAAGAACTATCCTTAGATGACCTTGTTTCATTTTTTAAGGAGCTTGACACAAGAAAAATGAACTCTGCTCCAACGAGCTTGTTTCATTTTTTAGGGAGCTTGACACAAGAAAACGAACTCTGCTCCAACAAGGTTGTTTCATTTTTTAGGGAGATTGACGCAAGAAAACGAACTCTGCTCCAACAACCTTGTTTCATTTTTTAAGGAGCTTGACATAGGAAAAGAACCATGCTCCGAACACCTTATCATGATGAATAAGAAGTCATCGCTTCCAAGAGTTCCACACTCGATGGAAGGAAAACATCTTGGAACTCAGGACCCAATGCCCCCAACACCTGTTTCACAACGGCACTATCACTAAGTACAGGCACCGGGTAGGTAGCCACATAGTTGACCTGCGGTGGGGCATATACAACGGGTGGATAAAAACCAGGAAGGGATGATGGCGGGCCAGCTGCCACTTCAGGACCAAAGAACGAAAGCTGATCAATGGTCACGATCTGTCCTTCATGTAGAAAACAAACCACACGAAAGAGGGAGGAGACAAGCGCTCCCATGGCATAGGCGTAATCGCGCCCCAAGAGCAGATTGAAATCCAAGGGGCCTGGAACAACCATCACGTCCATATGGAAAATTTTACCTCCCAAAGTAATAGGTAACCTTGGAAGAATCCCCAACGGTTGACTAGTTCTTCTGTTGAATGTCAACAGATTTTGCGTAACAGGCGCAAGCGACGGCGAACCGAAAGCTTGCCAGGTAGTTGAGGATAGAATACTAACAGAGGCGCCTTCGTCTATAATGGTGCTGGGTACAACCAGATCAAAGGCTTGTACCGTTATCTCGAAAGGCACATAAGATGGAAGGCAGTATCCTAAAAATTGATTCCAATCAAAGGAAGCGACCAAACTACTCTGAGGGGCTACCATTGAATCGAGAAGGTCTTCCCCTGGTGTTACGGAAGAAGGAGCATCCTCCATGACCTCCATCTCCAAGGTGGGAGGGGTATCCTCTGGAACCTCTATCACGGGAGGCGGAGGAGCAGCTTCTTGAGGGATAGGGACAGGAGAATCTTTCTCTGGAGTGTAAAAACTCTGGTAAAATTTATATGTAAATGTTATTATTGATAAAAGATGAGATATATTACAATGGGGAATCACCGAGGCTTTAAATATAGCCTCATGGTGTCCCTTGGTGAAGAGGCATGATCTTCGATCATGCCCTTTCACTTAATAAAACCTAATATAACTATATCTAACTAATAATTAATAAAATATACATAACATTTCCCCTCTCTTAAAGATGCTTTGTCCTCAAAGCATACGTAATAATGGACAATTTTGACGAATGCCTGGGTTTCTCGAGTGGCGAGCTCTTGCTTCCCTCATTTTAAAAAGATCGTGGAGCATCTTCTCGAGTTCAATCTTTTGGTGATGTGGATAGCAACAAGATTTGATATTAACAGGGTCAGGTCCTTTCTTGACTTCTATTGGATGTTCATGTTCCTTATTAGGAGGTATTTTTATTGGTAGATCTTGGAATACTCTTTCGTGTGTCCGAACAAATCCTTGTTCCTCTGGTGACTCTTCATGGCTCCCTTTTGAAGATAACATTTCTAACTGATGACATTGTACTCTAGATGCTGGCACTCCTGTTTGAATCATCTTCGTCATTAGAAAGGAAGATACGACTTGATCTTCTAGGGCTTGGAATCCATACAACCTGTGTTTCTGCCCTTTCCACTTAAAACTTATAAACTGCTTCTGATGGTTGGCAGAATAAGTACCTAAAGTTTGTAGCCATTGAATTTCTAAGACCACATCTACTCCTCATAATGGAAAGGTGTAGAATGGAGATTCTAAATGAAATTTTTTTATCTGTAGTTTGACCTTATGGCATTTCACTACTTGCTCAATCTTCTTACCATCGGCCACCATTACCTTCATATTAGGCATGGGGAAGGTAAATATGTTAAGTATTTTTGCCATGGTTGAATCTAGAAAATTGTGGGTACTGCCAGTGTTGACGAGAACCATTACGTTGTTGTTCTTGATATGTCATCTTAACCTTAGGGTTTGAGGTTGTGATATGCCTGTCATAGCTGATAATGACACTTGTGGAATAGTTTTTCCATCCACTTCTGGAGAGAACTCTAAGTTGTCTTCTAATCCTTCTATATATGAATCATTATTGTTAGCGTCATTAGTTGCTTCACAACTGTATAGATTTTTCGCTTTTCCATTAACACATCTGTGCTTAGGGTCCCAGTTTTCACCGCAACACTTGCACTTGCCCTCTCTCATTCTTTGTTTTTCCACACTAGATTTTTCATCTTCATGAAGATGGAGTGGGACATATTTTGTGTCATCTATATTTTCAGATTGAGGAAATCTTTGTCTTGAATGTACTTTTTCTGGTTTTGATAATCTTTCAAATTTCTTTTTAGCAGCTTTTGCTTTTTGCCTTGCTACTTCTACTGATGTAATTTCATGAAGTTCGAGCTCTTCTTGTATATGGATTTTAAGTCTTGAGATGTAAGACTGGATTAGACGAGATTCTGACAATCCCAGTACTCGCGTTGCCAAGGTCTCCCATTCTCGAGTGTACTCATCCACATCTCCTTTTTGGCGTAATTTAATAAACGTTGAAAAAAACTTTTCTTCTTTTATGCCTTGAAACCTTTTGAAGAATGCATCCTTAAATTTCCTCCAACTGATAGCAAGCGTCGTATTTTTCCACCACATATACCAATTATATGCTTCTCCTTCCATTTTCATGGAAGCATGCTTAATTTTTTCATCATCACTAGTAATGTCATAAATCTCAAAATATTCTTCCGCTTTATTAAGCCATGCAATGCTATTTTTTTCATTACCATCAAACTTGGGTAGCTCGATTTTGGCTTTTCGCTGATATGCTAATGGTGGAACAAGAAGAGGATATTGATTAGCAAATGCATTCTAGAGCTGCTTATTTTGAAAATCTGCATTACTATCTTCTTGATGATGTGGGGAATCGGTTTTTTCCTAATGCTCTTCTGAGTTCCTTGAATCTGCAGAATTTTTTTGTTGATTTTGTTCCATGTTAGGAAATATTGGAGATTGTGTCTGACGTAACTTATCTATCTTATCATTTAGCTTATTGAAGAGTTCTGTGGTCTCATGATGATTTAGCCACATTTGTCTTTCTATTCGATTTGTCGTGTCATGAACCTTTTTGATGTCGTCGGAGTGTCCTGCAACTGTACCTTCAAGATCGACTAATCTTTTTCTGAATTCTTCGAAATTATTATTGATTTGTTTCTCGAGATCCACTAATTTATTCTGGAATTCGGCCATTGACATCAATGAAGACATTGAACGTGTATGAGGTGGGGAATATTTTTCTGCCAGTTTTCCCCTTTTTTTTAAAAATTAATTAATTAATTAATAATTAATTAATTAATTAAATTAATTTTTTTTGAAATAATAATAATAATATATATATATATATATATATATATATATATATATATATATATATATATATATATATATATATATATATATATATATATATATATATATATATATATGGGGAAGAAATTTTGTTAACTTTGAAAAGTCACGTTGTTTTGAAAAGGGTGAATGGGTTTTAATACCATGGGCAATTACCATGGGCTCCAAAACCACGAGCTTGTAAACCACGAGTAATTACTCTTCCTTATTCTTTTTACTTTCTCTTCACATGTACGTATATGTACTTCTTTATATATATATATCTCTTTTTACTTTTTCTTTTTTTCTTTGGAACTATTTTCTTTTAAATATTTCTTTTTTCCTTTTAATTTATTTCCCCCTTTATGTTAACTTTCCTTCTTTCTTTTATTTAAAAAAACAAATGTTGTTACACAGAAGCACTTGGTTTTTAAAAAAAATCAATTTTGGAATTTTCTTGTAATTCCTTAATTCTGGATGATCACACAGATCCCGAAGAGCGATGGATTTGATACCAATGGAGTGTGAAAACTCTGGTAAACTTTATATGTAAATATTATTATTGATAAAAGATGAGATATATTACAATGGGGAATCACCGAGGCTTTAAATATAGCCTCATGGTGTCCCTTGGTGAAGAGGCATGATCTTTGATCATGCCCTTTCACTTAATAAAACCTAATATAACTATATCTAACTAATAATAAATAAAATATACATAACATTCTCCAAGTCCGAAGAACCTGAAGAAACCAGAAGAACATGGGGGGTGTGAGATCCACTCTCAACGGAAAAGACTTGGTGCACTGCAGATGGGGCCAACTCAACTGATCCCATGACCAATGGTTGGTCAGGGATGGATTCCTGATTTGAATTTCCGAGGGAGCGGGATCGACCAAGGATGACTCTTGACCAATCGTAGGATCAGCTGGTGGAGGACTCAAAGAAAGCTGTTTATAACCAGCCGAGAGGCATGGTGTAGAAACGGACGCATTGTCCAAGACTCTTTTGGCTTCATCCATATATAGACAAAGGTGGATGGTGTGGTGCCCTTCACACAACTTACAGGGATTGGTAATCTTACCCTGCTTCTTAGGTGCCTTACCAGCACCAGTTGAAGACGTGCCCCCAACCTGACTCCCAAAAGCCAAAGGCAACGGTGGGCGACCGTTGGACCATACTTCGAGCACCTTGGGAATGTCAGGGCAGTCTCGAAGAAGATGGTCTCCCATGCACAACATGTAAGGGAACTTGACTTTCCATGGAGGGTTGGGAGGTTTATCAAGAGGAGGTGTTTCAGAAGTAGTAGTGGCAAATTTAGCCTCTCTCTTGTCTACCTTCTTCTTCTTCTTCTTCTTAGCCACCTGGTTACTCGAATCCAGACTTTCACCAGGCGAAGTAGAAGAGGAGGACGCAGAAACAGGCGAAGAAGGGGAGAGGTCCACCTTGGAATCAACAGGATGCTGTTCTGGTGGAGGAACTGATTGAACAATAGTTGAGACATTCGGGACCACAGAGGTTGAAAACAACCAAACAGGCAACACAACAGTTAACCTAGGAAGGGACAAAGTTGCCATGTAAGGAGCACCAACATTCCCAAAAGGAGAAAAATGACCAGGATTCCCATCGAAGGGGATTCCTTGGTTGGTGAACTCTGGAAAAGTTGCCATCAAAAACTCAAAACCGCACACGGGCTAAAAACCAAGGCACACAATCAAACGGCCAACAAGCAAATTCTAACAGGGCGTGTGATCGCAGGTGATTTATTTTACCACATTGAAACTTAGAAACTTCACCGTTTCATGTTTTAAGAGTCGAGAAACGGATGAAAGATGACTCTATCTCTTTCAGTTTTGAAGCAAGCGTGAAAGGACAAGCGCTTGACGATCTTTTCAAATTTAAGGAGTCAGATAAAATCAAAATGACTGCTCAGGAATTCTAGGCAAAGGGTGTACCAAATAACCGTGAACTGCAATATACACCTTGGTTTCAATAGGAGGAAGGCCGTGGTTAGTCAGTCGAAACCACTCCTCATGACTCATCCATGAAGTTGTTGTAATCGAAACTTCGCCTCTTTTTTTAAAAAACTTTCCTTAAGCAGATTGGCACAGGTGCTTAACTGGGACAGAGCGCCAAATGGCGTGGGCTCAGTGTTAATTTTTCCCATTGGCACGAGGACATAATGGGATACCAGCACCAAGGCAAAAACAAGTGTTTTTAGGGGTCTGCTCAAGAAATGATCAACAGAAGAAATGTTGTCCTCATGAAAAGGGATGTAATGATGGTATTTTCAAGGCATGACACTGCTTATTGGTCATAGAAACGACCCTCCAATGGGCGAGATGGGGATTACAGGGACGGTGAAAAATTACTATGTAATAGATGCCCCCTAAAGCATGAGGCCTAAAAGAGAGAGAGGGGTGAACTTCTTTACGAGAACGTGTCCAACTGAAAACACTGCCGTCAGAAAACCTGCATAGACAAGTACAACTGATATCTCAGATACATGATATATGTGGTATGGGCGCAACCATCCATAACAGAGTATACAATAATCCAGACCCAAGGCATGGACGCAACCATCCAGTAAGGATCGATAAATAGACTCAGGTATGGTCGCAACCATCCAATGAATGAGTCATGTAACCAATCATAATAATCCACAAAATCGCAGCCTGGATTCTAACAGACAAAATCCAGGGTCTTCTGCTCCATCTTGACCCGAACAAAGCACAAGTTCAAGCATGTGAATAAGTGAGCTGAAGTCGAACATGCATGAACATCATCTGATTACCAGCCAATGATGAAAGCTGTTAACAGACGCGAGAGGAACCACCAATAATGACAATGGCCCTCAAGGTACTATGGGTACAATCTACGACATGTGAATTAGTGAGCTGGCGTTGAACACCCACAGAATCACTCGATCGGAGGCCAACGATGAAAACCTCACGTCGAACGCGAAGAACCTGCCATTGAGGCATGCAGGCTCCATGGAAAATTTTAGGGTCTAATATTCACAGGTGGGCTAATTTTCCATGGTTTTTACAAAAAAAAGATTCGCCAATTTCCAATTTTTTTATAAAAATGATTCGCCCAAGTTTTACACAATAAAATTATTTTACCTTAAAAATCGCCAACATTATATAGAAAATAGATATAAAATCATTATAAATTTGAATAATTTTACAAATACATCAATAAATATTTTATAGTTTGCATATTAGGGACTAGTGAGATTCGCCAATTTTTTAAACTTCAAGATAATTTTCCATCCTTAAAATTATCCCAGGCTCCAAGGTACCGGAAAGGAGTCTCTAGATCAACTTCCCGGATAAAGAGCTGAAGTCGACATGAAGTGATCTTGATCGAAGGTGGGCCATAGTGTTTCCCACATCATTGACACGAGACAGAGGAAAATAATGTTTTTGAATTAGGATCAGATGAGAATAAGAGGAAGGTTGAAACTTGCAGAGGTCAACTTCTCTTGAACATTTCGGCGGCACGACAGTGGATTTGGCAGTATTTGACATCAAAAGATCAGGGGTCATGATGAAGAGGTAAAGAGAAAATGAGAGGTCAAAAGGGATTACCCAAACCCACGGAGGAAATTAGATAATGAGGTGAGATGTCCCCAACCTGACACAAATGCAGACAAGTGCCATGTTCAAGAGCGACATACTGCCGACACGAAGATGATACTGGTTCCATTTTCCCCCACCATTTCTGGCGAGTACCTCTTTATTTTTACACATGCTTGAAGAGGATAACATATGCTTGTCATATAAGTCCATCCTTCGGATGAATCCATCGTAGTACATTTAACGAGCCCTAGGAAGGAGGAACTCGAATATCGTCATTACGACTGAATCCGATGTCATCAAGGTTTAACGAGTTTGACAAAGGAAGAACTCGGCGTATTTTCATGTTTAGAGAGTTCTAAAAGACAGTAGAAAATTAAACTCCAATAGTCCCTTTTCGTAAATAGTTCCTCAGATCTGAAAAGGTAGAAAACTAAGTCTGAGCAAACCTCCTAGTCACGATAGGCTAGGGTATTCATTTTTCGTAAATAATATATCCCTACCTGAAAAAGGTGTAAACGTATACTGGGTAGATGTCGTTTCGTAGCCACTTTAACGAGATCAAAACGATAAGCGACTCGGCAATATTTTCATGTTTAGAGAGTCAGAAAAGATCTAAAAGATGACTCCTCCCAGAGGAACGAGTGGTATAAAGGGTAGCAATTGGTTCCGGTAATGGTGGAATTTCTCAGAACAAGTAAAGGTTAAGAGGCTGGCTAACAAGACCACTCATCGTAGCGGTTCCTCAGGAATGGGTAAGACAACCAAGTGAAGGTATATGATCGGCCAAGCAGATAGTGACGATGGAATGAGAAAACCAAGGCTCATCTGGCAAAAACAGGCTGATAATATGGCAATCACGAGAGGTAAAATGGGAATGGTTTCATTTTTACACAAGCTTGAAATCAAGAAACTCTGCTTGAAGTTGGTTTCATTTTTACACAAGCTTGAAACAAAGATAAACTATGCTTGAAACCGGTTTCAATTTTACACAAGCTTGAAACAGAAACAAACTATGCTTGAGAAATTTTAAGCATGCCCCCAACATGGTGACTCAATTCGATGTACATGCCCCCCAAGCTTCGGTCCATATGAAAGGCAGATGGAGTGAAGGTTCAAAACATGAGATCCGAGAAAGACTCGACTGGGATTTTACGAGATCTTATCAAAGACTCGAATTGAATAGGAACATGTTTCATTATTTTAACGAGGTTGACACATTAAAGAACTATCCTCAGATGACCTTGTTTCATTTTTTAAGGAGTTTGACACAAGAAAAATGAACTCTGCTCCGACGAGCTTGTTTCATTTTTGAGGGAGCTTGACACAAGAAAACGAACTCTCCTCCAACGAGCTTGTTTCATTTTTTAGGGAGCTTGACGCAAGAAAACGAACTCTGCTCCAACGACCTTGTTTCATTTTTTAAGGAGCTTGACACAGGAAAAGAACCATGCTCCGAACACATTATCATGATGAATAAGAAGTCATCACTTCCAAAAGTTCCACACTCGATGGAAGGAAAACATCTTGGAAGTCAGGACCCAATGCCCCCAGCACCTGATACACAACGACACTATCACTGAGTACAGGCACCGGGTAGGTAGCCACATAGTTGACCTGCGGTGGGGCATATACAACGGGTGGATAAAAACCAGGAAGGGATGATGGTGGGGCCAGCTGCCACTTCAGGACCAAAGAACGAAAGCTGATCAATGGTCACGATCCGTCCTTCATGTGGAAAACAGACCACACGAAAGAGGGAGGAGACAAGCGCTCCCATGGCATAGGTGTAATCGCGCCCCAAGAGAAGATTGAAATCCAAGGGGCCTGGAACAAACATCACGTCCATATGGAAAATTTTACCTCCCAAAGTAACAGGTAACCTTGGAAGAATCCCCAATGGTTGACTAGTTCTTCTATTGAATGTCAAAAGATTTTGCGTAACAGGCGCAAGCAGCGGTGAACCGAAAGCTTTTCAGGTAGTTGAGGATAGAATACTAACAGAGGTGCCTTTGTTTATAATGGTGCTGGGTAAAACCAGACCAAAGGCCTGTACCATTATCTCGAAAGGCACATAAGATGGAAGGCGGTATCCTGCAAATCGATTCCAATCAAAGGAAGCGACCAAAATACTCGGAGGGGCTACCATCGAACCGAGAAGGTCTTCCCCTGGTGTTACGGAAGAAGGAGCATCCTCCATGACCTCCATCTCGAAGGTGGGAGGGGTATCCTCCGGAACCTCTATCACGAGAGGTGGAGGAGCAACTTCTTGAGGTATAGGGACAGGAGAATCTTTCTCCAAGTCCGAAGAACCTGAAGAAACCAGAAGAACATGGGGGGTGTGAGATCCACTCTCCATGGAAAAGACCTGGTGCACCGCAGATGGGGCCAGCTCAACCGATCCCATGACCAATGGTTGGTCAGGGATGCATTCCTGAATTTGAATTTCCGAGGGAGCGGGATCGACCAAGGATGACTCTTGACCAATCGTAGGATCAACTGGTGGAGGAATCAAAGAAAGATGTTTATAACCAACTGGGAGGCATGGTGTAGAAACAGATGCGTTGTCCAAGACTCTTTTTGCTTCATCCATATACGGACAAAGGTGGATGGCGTGGTGCCCTTCACACAACTTACAGGGATTGGCAATCTTACCCTGCTTCTTAGGAGCCTTACCAGCACCAGTTGAAGACGTGCCCCTAACCTGACTCCCAAAAGCCAAAGGCAACGGTGGGCGACCGTTGGACCATACTTCGAGCACCTTGGGAATGTCAGGGCAGTCTCGAAGAAGACGATATCCCGTGCACAACATTCAAGGGAACTTGACTTTCCATGGAGGGTTGGGAGGTTTATCAAGAGGAGGTGTTTCAGAAGCAGTAGCGACAACTTTAGCCTCTCTCTTGTCTACCTTCTTCTTCTTTGTCTTCTTCTTCTTCTTCTTAGCCACCTGGTTAGTCAAATCCAAACTTTCACCAGGTGAAGTAGAAGAGGAGGATGCAGAAACAGGCGAAGAAGGGGAGAGGTCCACCTTGGAATCAACAGGATGCTGTTTAGGTGGAGGAATTGATTGAACAGTAGTTGAGACATTCGGGACCACAGAGGTTGAAAACAACCAAACAGGCAACCCAACAGTTAACCCAGGAAGGGAAAACGTTGCCATGTAAGGAGCACCAACATTCCCAAAAGGAGGAAAATGACTAGGATTCCCATCGGAGGGGATTCCTTGGTTGGTGAACTCTGGAAAAGTTTCCATCAAAAACTCAAAACCACATATGGGCTAAAAACCAAGGCACACAATCAAACGACCAACAAGCAAATTCTAACAGGGCGTGTGATCACAGGTGATTTATTTTACCACATTGAAACTTAGAAACTTCACCGTTTCATGTTTTAAGAGTCGAGAAACGGATGAAAGATGACTCTATCTCTTTCAGTTTTGAAGCAAGCGTGAAAGGACAAGCACTTGATGATCTTTTCAAATTTAAGGAGTTAGATAAGATCAAAATGACTGCTCAGGAATGCTAGGCAAAGGGTGTACCAAATAACCGTGAACTGAAATATACACCTTGGTTTCAAAATGAAGGAGAAATCAACCAAGGACTTAACGTACGTGCAGGAAATCTCCCCGAATGCTGTGTCTGGTGTATCACGGGTATAGGGCGGCAGACTCGGATTCCTATGGATAAAGGACAGAAACCTAGTGGGGTCTCTCTTTATATACGCGACGGTACGGGGAGCACAAATCCGTACTAGTGCTGTCTAAAGCCAAGAGGCAAACGACAACGACTAGGTTAAAAGACGCCATAACACGTCTCTAGCCTAGACCTCTAAATATTTCGTTAATGTTCCAATGCTGCCTTAGTGTAAATTGAATAAATTTTAATGTTTATCTTCAATTATGTTTCATTTTTCAGGCCCTAGCGAGTGTTATGTCTCAAAATATCCTAAATTCACACTACATGCCACAGTATATCATTTCATTCGATGAAAGCTAATTATGAGAGAGTTAAGAGCTTTTCACACAATAACAAAATGATCAGACAACAACCAGTAATGTCTCTAATGCAGCTAATGGAAACTAAAAGCTTTTCTTTCAAAGTTACTAATCACTAATAACACAGAAAAGATTTAATTCACACTAACTAATCAAAAGCAAAAGAGATTTTTTCTGTATTTTAAATGTTTAAGAGCAAAGTGCACTAAACAAAATGAAAACTAATGAAAAGAAAAATTTGAGAAGCGATATCAAAGGAGTAAACACAAGCAAATTTCACTCAACTCAAACACACAATCAGACCTCAAATTGTCAAAACAATCCCTCAAAACCAAGAGAATCCCAAAGACTCAAATGAACCATGTAATCTAGGCTCAAAGCGAGACAAAGCGGAATTCGAATGAAGAAGAAAATAATCACTAAAACAGCGCAACGAAACGATAGACAACCACGAAACAAATGCAGAGAAGAAATCACAAGGTTGACTGAATAGATAGAAACCAAAAACTCCCGTGGGAGGCTCGACACACTATAGCACCTAGATGCCCTAGGGATAGAATGTAAAATCGATAGAAATAGGCAAACAACCAAAGGATGAAGGTCACATTCAGTCAAACAAGGCTCCAGAACACTCAAACAGTCGTAAAAATGAAACCAAACACATAGGTCAAGCTCAGAAAGCTCAAAACAGAGTAAACCCTAGCACCTTACGGGATTAGCGTGACTGTAAGGCGGAATCTAGCGCCAGAACAGGATTGGCGCAGGTAATACACTGGCAACATGTGCCAATGGGCACGAATGTCAGGCTAATAAGCGCGCCAGTCGAGTTTACTATGGAAAAATAAAAAAGAGTAATCCAAGGAACATACTAGTGATGGTAAATCTAAACAAAATCCAAACACACAGAAAGAGCCAGCCAAAAGAGCTGATCAAGCAAGCAAAGTCAAGAATCGACCGAAAAGACAAGACAATACTCCAAATCAACGATCCCCAACGGAGTCACCAATTTTTTGTAGAGGTAAATCCCCTTTGCGGACAGAGGCGATCCCTACTAGCCCAGATCGGGTCTAGCAACAATCGTATCACGCTAAGGTGCAAGTTCCTAATTGCAATAAACCAAATGGCGAAGAAGGCTTACCTTGAATCCAACGCTGTTTTTTGTAGAGGAGATAGCACTCCCGTTCCCTTGCTCCGGCAGATCACAATCCTCACGCTCGCCGTGATCGAACACCTGCACACGTAAGAAACACGACAAACACACGCGTAAAACCCAATATATGCAATTATGTATCAGTCAGAGAAGACACAACTCATGATCATAATGAACAATACGAGTGGAACCATAACCAAAGTCACTTATCATTAATTCATACAAAGGAAAATAAAACCTGGCTCTGACGCTGAATCTTCCTTTGGCAGGTCGTCAGCGGAATACGTCTCGGTAAAGCTTTTCAGGAATGGGACAAGCCTCTCTCTTCGATCGTCAATCTCCTTGCTATTGATTTGGCTCTATGAGGACTATCAAGGCTCTTGCAACATTATTTAGGCTATGAAGGCTCTTGGATACTCAACCATTCAGCCCCTTAGCCATGGAAAATGGCTATATTTATAGAGGAAAGGAGAAGGTTGGGATCCCTACAATAGTGGAAGGGAGGCCTTATCCCTTGGGAGGTTCCCCATAAGGTGGAAACAAGAGGCCAAAGGAGGAAGGCCATGGTTATTCAGTCAAAACCACTCCTCATGACTCATCCACGAAGTTGTTGTAATCGAAGCTTCGCCTCTTTTTTTAAAAAAATTTCCTTAAGCAGATTGGCGTGGGTGATTAACTGGGACAGAGTACCAACTGGCGCGGGCTCAGTGTTAATTTCCCCATTGGCGCGAGGACATAAAGGGCTACTAGCGCCAAGGCAAAAACATGTGTTTTTAGGGGTCTGCTCAGGAAATGATCAACAGAAGAAATGTTGTCCTCATGGAAAGGGATGCAATGATGGTATTTTCAAGGCATGACACTGCTTATTGGTCACAGAAACGACCCTCCAATGGGCGATATGGGGATTGCAGGGACGGTGAAAAATTACTGTGTAACAACTAGTGAGCTGCAACTAACACTTCTTTCTTCTATAACAAGTATGTAACTTGCCACCCATACCAAATCATCCTTTTGGTATCTTGTCTTTTCCAGGTTCTCTGCACTAGAACCCATTATTCTCCTTGAGCACTCCAGCTCAGCTTCCAAAGATATTGACTACTGCATCTTCAATTGCTCACTTCCCTTTTCCTTTAGTAACCTCATTTACTACTGGGTACTGTCACCTTTCATTCATTTGAGAGTTCTTCCTACTTCATCTTCTTTAACATAGCTCATGTGCTATGAAGCTGATACAACTCATTCTACCTTTCAGAAATTTCACTGCTTCCTTTGACCTGCACAATCTTACCTCAGGATACATTAAAGTACCTTTTCACACCTGCCAATTTTCTTCAAAGATATCTTAAAATTAATTCCCATTCTATCAATAAAATCTTTGCCAAATGATTCATCTGTCCACTATTTCATTTAAAATTATTCATTCAAAATAATCCATACAGTCAGTAGCGATTTCCCATCTTAATTTTCATAATTGACACTTCAACTTTTAAGATCAACTAAGATTAAATCCGAAATTCAACTATATTTACAAATTCATGACATACACTACAAATTCCTTCTAATAATGTTAAGTCCCTATATTAATAGTGTAGCCCCTTATTATGTTAGTGTAGCCCCCCTTATTGTTATTATTGTACCCCTGTAACCCCCATATTGTTATTATTGTGCCCTTACATTATTATTGTTAGGTCGGCTAGGATTACATTGTGGCCCCACTAGGATTATATTATGGCCCCATGGACTCCTATATATAGAAGGAGGTTTTGTTCATTTGTATCATTCAAGAATTGTTCATTCATGTAATGTATTGGAGGTTGCCCCCTCGAAGTGGCTCATTTCTAAGGCGTGAATATCTCTTTTCTTCTCTCTTTGGAGCTGGTTACACAACATTTGGTATCGGAGCTTTGGGATTCTAGGGTTTCGCTGCTCCAAACAGGTCATCGTGGAATTTTCGCTATAACTTTTTTTCTACGAAGCTTCAGAAGCTGAAATTTCTAGGGTGCGAAGCTGAAAGCTTGAGGAAGGTTGTCTAAAAATTTCAGATCTTGGTTCGCAATATTTGAGGAGATATCATCTATGGAAGTTAGGTATTTTTTCAGGCTCATAAACAGGTCATCGTGGAAATTGCGCTATAAATTTTTTTGTACGAAGTTTCAGAGTCTGAAATTCATATGGTGCGAAGCTGAAATCCTCAGGAAATTCGTCAAAAAATTTCAGAGCTTGGTTCGCAATATTTTTGGAGATATGATCTGTGGAAGGTAGTGCTTTTTCAGGCTCCTGAATTTCATCTCAAAGAGGTGATCGTGGGAAAACTTCAATAACTCTCTCTCTGGGCATTGGATTGAAGTGCCATAAAAAGTGGTCGCAAGTACACAGACTTAAGTTTCTTCGCTATCAATTTCAGAGACAAAGGACAAAACAGTGACACGTGGAAATTCGTACAAGTTCGCTCTACTGAACCAGTCCAGAATTAGGTCATTGTGGGAGATTGGACACAAATTTGTCTTGGAGAATCCAAATCAGGTCAGACCTGTGGCATTTGAAAGAAGCTTGAGAGATCTACTACAGAGCTGAATTTCAGATATCGAAGATTTTCAAATACAGAGATAATTCAATTTCAATATCGAGCTCCTAAAAGCTAGTAAAAGGTGTGTATTTTTTTCCCCAAATTGCATAAGTCTTGTTTGAAGAATCAAGTTGAATTGATTCCAAGGGTAGAATAGATATCAATATTGAATTCTAAAATGGCCCCTAAAAAGAATTCAACACCCATCAAGCCTTCAGAAGGCTCTACCATGACTCATGAAGATGAAGAATTGCAACATGATCTATCAAAATTACAAGAACAAGTGCAACAAATTTCACTCTCGCAAAGAGCGGCAAAAAATGAAATGGAAGTTTTGAAGAAAGGTGTGGAAGTGAAGATGGATGGTTTGAAGAAAGGCATGGAAGCTAAGATGGATGGTGTGCAAGCTAAGATGGAAGCTAAGATGGATGGCATGGAAGTGGGCATGGAAGCTAAGATGGATGACATGAAAGACAACATGGAAAACATGAAGAATGATCTAAAAGCATACATGGAAGGCTTGATGACAAGCTTAAAACCAAAAATTATTCCTAATGGCGGAAATATAGTAGAAGAACCTCATGATGAGAACAAAATAAATGTTAATCGTGATTTCATAAACTCTAATGTTGGCGGGAAGAACCACCATATTCCAAAAATGGATATGAGGAAGTTTGATGGAAATGATCCTGTAACATGGATACTACGGATGGAGCAATATTTTGATCTCCATAATGTGCAAAACACACAAAAGGTACGCATTGCAACTTTACATTTAGAACAAAATACATTTGTATGGTATCGATGGCTTTGCTCCCGTAAAAAAATTGTCACTTAGTCAATTTTTACGGAGGAAATGATAGCACATTATGAGGATACAAGGAGCAACACCTTCTTTAGCCAATTGATAAATCTCAAACAAAAGGGTTTAGTGGGGCAGCACATTGAGGACTTCCAAAAATTGAGTATAAGGGTAACTGATATTTCAGAGGACCACAGGATTGATCTCTTCTTAGGCAGTTTAAAGGATAACATTCAACATGAAGTTCGTGTTCTGGAACCTGATTCATTAGAGAAGGCATTCGGGTTGGCAAGAAAAGTTGAATGTAAAATTATGGCAACAAGGAAGTCTACTACTCAATTCTATAAAGAAGGAAGTGTGGCTACATCTAGATTTCCACAACCTACAAGGTTGACACCACAACAATTGGAAGAAAAAAGAGCAAAAGGGCTTTGCTAGAGTTGTGATAGCAAATACACTAAAGGTCATAAGTGTGCTGAGAAGAAATTATTTTACATAGATTGTGAAGAGGAAGAAGAAAATGAACAAGAAGAGGATATACACCGGGAACCAACCCTAGAAGAGGAAGAAATGAATCCGACCATATCGTGTAATGCACTGGCAGGAATTACCACTCCTCAAACTCTCAAGATACAAGGACAAATCAAGAAGAAAAAGGTAATAGTGTTGATTGATTCGGGTAGCACCCATAATTTTATTCATTGTAAGGTAGCCAAGGAATTAAATTGTTTCCTATACCCAGCACCAGAATGTCAAGTGATGGTTGCAAATGGAGAAACTATAAATTGCTCTGGAAAATGCCATAACATCAAGCTAACCATGGGGGAATATGTGTTGACTAGTCCGATGCTTTCCATTCCTATGGGAGGTGCTGATGTTGTACTAGGAGTACAATGGTTACAATCTTTGGGGACGGTAGCTTTTAATTTCAAGAACTTTTCTTGAAATTTTTTTCAGAAGGAAAGGAAGTCGAATTACGGGGTATTGAAGGGAAGCCGGGAAGGATAATAAGCTCTAATGTCATGACAAAGCTTCTAAAGAAAGAACAATGAGGCGTAATTGCACAATTATGCTCACTAGAAATTCCAACATCAAAATCATCTATTTCTGCAGATCTCCAACAAGTCTTGGACAATCATTCCAAGGTGTTTGAAACTCCCAAAGGACTCCCACCTATTCGTGATCATGATCATGCTATTCATTTGATTCCAGGAAGTGTTCCTCCAAACATCAGGCCTTATAGATATCCTTACTTCAAAAAGAGCGAAATTGAACGTATGATTGCAGAAATGTTAGAGGCGGGTATAATTCAACCTAGTCAAAGTTCTTTCTCTGCTCTTGTAGTATTGGTACACAAGAAGGATGGATCATGGCACATGTGTCCAGATTATAGGAGCTCAATAAGCTCACCATTAAAGATAAATTTCCCATTCCTGTGATTGATGAATTATTTGATGAATTACATGGAGCAATTTATTTTACCAAGTTGGATCTTCTTTCTTGATATCATCAAATTAGAATGAAGACTGAAGATATTCCAAAAACAACATTTCGAACTCATGTGGGTCATTATGAATTTTTGGTCATGCCTTTTTGCCTTACCAATGCACCTTCTACATTTCAAGGGTTGATGAATTCCATTTTCAAACCCTTCCTTAGAAAATTTGTGCTAGTATTTTTTGATGATATACTAATCTACAACAGGTCTTGGAAGGATCATGTTGAGCATGTTGACAGGGTGCTCAAACTATTGCAGGAGAAACAATTATATGCAAAAACATCCAAATGTTTCTTTGGAGTACAAGAGGTGGAATATCTGGGTCATATTATATCTCACGAGGGTGTTAAAGTAGACCCTAGCAAAATTAAAGCCATTAAGGAATGGAAAGTCCCCAAGACAATAAAGCAGTTGCGAGGATTTCTCGGGTTAACAGGCTATTATCGCAAGTTTGTTAAGAATTATGGGAGAATAGCAGCACCTCTAACAGCATTATTGAAGAAAGATGCATTTTCATGGACTCCTGAAGCAACTAAGGCCTTTGAACATCTTAAAGAGGCAATGTGCCTAGCACCGGTCTTAGCTACGCCGGACTTCACAAAAACCTTTATTGTGGAATGTGATGCCTCAGGAAATGGAATTGGTGCAGTTTTAATGCAGGAAGGAAGACCCATTGCTTTTGAAAGTCGTCCAATCAAAGGAAAGTATTTACAGAAACCTATTTATGAGGAGGAAATGTTAGCAATACTACATGCACTAAAGAAATGGCGAACTTACCTAATGGGAAGACACTTCAAGGTAAAAACTGATCATGATAGTCTTAAACACTTTTTGGAACAAAGACTATCTTCAGAAGAGCGACAAAAATGGGTCACAAAGATGTTGGGTTATGACTTTGAAATAATCTACAAAAAAGGAAAGCTTAATGTTGTTGCAGATGCACTCTCAAGAAAGAATGAAGAGGTGGAAACATTGCTTTGTGCCATTTCTATTATCCAACCAGATTGGATAACCGAAGCAAGAGATGAATGGAAGAAGGACGAAGATGTATGGACACTCATTCAAAAGTTGCAGCAAGATCCTAGTACATCTGATACATTTAGTTGGAAAAATGATTCCTTATGGTACAAAGATCGCTTATATCTTTGTAAGAATTCCCAACTAAAACAAAAGATTCTTCTGGAAGTGCACACTTCTCCTTTAGGAGGACACTCAGGATTTTTAAAAACTTACCACAGGGTGAAGAAAGAATTTTTTTGGGATGGCCTTAAATCTGATATTCAAAAGTTTGTGGCGAAATGTTTGGTTTGCCAGCAGAATAAAGTGGAAACAATTAAGACCCCGGGACTTCTACAACCTTTATCCATTCCAAGTCAACGTTGGGAGGAGATTTCAATGGATTTTATCACGGGTTTACCTAAGTCTGAAGGAAAGAGTGTCATCATGGTGGTAGTTGATAGACTTACCAAGTATGCACACTTTTGTGCATTATCTCATCCATTTAAAGCAAGTACAGTTGCTACTACATTTGTGGACAGAATTCAAAAGCTACATGGAAGCCCAAGGGTTATTGTGAGCGGCAGAGATCCCATTTTTACGGGAAATTTTTGGACAGAGTTATTTTCTTCTTTGGGTACTAAATTAGCTCATAGCTCATCTTATCATCCTCAATCTGATGGTCAAGCTGAGATAGTAAATAAATGTTTGGAAGGATATCTTCGTTGTTTTGTATCTGATAAACAAACACAATGGGTCAAGTGGTTACCTCTTGCTGAATGGTGGTATAACACTTCCTTCCATACTACAGCAAAAATGACCCCATTTATGGCACTATGGATATCATCCACCATCCATCACATCATATTTAAGGGAAAATTTGAAGGTTCAAGTAGTGGAATATCACAAAGAGCATCAGCAAGAAGTTCTCCAACTCTTAAAGGATAACCTGAATTTGGCACAAAATCGAATGAAACAACAGGCATATCAACATCGCAGCGAGAGAAGTTTTGATATAGGAGATTGGGTATATTTACGGCTACAACCATATAAACAAATGTCCCTCAAGCAAGCTAAGAAGGATAATAAATTATCGCCAAAGTACTATGGTCCTTACAAGGTGTTGCAAAAGATTGGTACTATGGCATACAAATTGGAGCTTCCTGCTTCTTCACGAGTGCATCCGATTTTCCATGTTTCATGCTTAAAGAAGGTTATAGGTGAAAATATTCCAGTTCAAACAATATTTCCAGAACTTGATGAGGAAGGAAAAATCATATTGGAACCAGAAGCGGTCATCGAAACAAGAACTCGACAACTACGGAATCGATCAATTTCAGAGTATCTCATCAAGTGGAAGAACTTACCCACTGAAGATTCTACATGGGAGGATGAGAATTTTATACAGAAGCACCCATAGCTACTCAAGCGTTGAGGACAACACCTTTTTGAAGGAGAGGGGCATGTTAGGTCCCTATATTACTAGTATAGTCCCTTATTGTTGTTAGTGTAACCCCCTTATTATTATTATTGTACCATTGTAACCCCCATATTGTTATTATTGTGCCCTTAAATTATTATTGTTAGGTCGGCTAGGATTACATTGTGGCCCCACTAGGATTACATTATGGCCCCATGGACTCCTATATATAGAAAGGAGGTTTTGTAAATTGTATCATCCAAGAATTGTTCATTCATGTAATGTATTGGAGGTTGCCCCCTCGAAGTGGCTCATTTATAAGGCGTGAATATCTCTTTTCTTCTCTCTTTGGAGCTGGTTACACAACAAATAACCTGTCTGTAAGCAAATCCTATCTTGCTTCTACAAATTCCAAAATTTCAACTCTTGTAATGGCTCTCCTTTGAAATCTGTTAACTCTATTCCTTCAACCATCAATATCATTGTCTTCAACAATACTTTAAGCACTCCTTAATCATTCTCAGTCTTACACAAAATTCTTGAAATCATTTAAATTTCTTCCGTCGTATCAAACCACTCTTCTATTTGACTTTAAATTCAAAACCTTTTACTTCAATTTACCTTTTAAATCAAATCAATCATTCAATCAACTTACATGGAAATTTCATTTTCCTGAAAGGAAAAACATTTTCTCCTTTGAAATTTCAATCCCTTTTTGTTCTTCACACATTCAAACAAATCGCTGTACATCATCAAAGATAAATATTCTTACCAGACCTTCGCAAGAGGATTTACTGTTTCTCCATTCGATCTCAGTATCCACTGTGCTTCATGCTGGTATCTCCAATGTATTTCTGATCATTCCAAATAATTTTCCCTTACAGTCTCTTTGCTGCAATTTCTTCATTTTCTTCTTTGTCACAACTACTTACTAAGAATAAATTCCAACCTTTCAACTAAACTCCACAGAGCATTGGTCTAGCTCCAATACCACTAATGGTGCAGCAAAGCTACAATAACCCACAATATGCCTACGAAATGCATATGTATATATGTTTTCCCAAATCAAACTTTCACATTTTCGGATATAGCTATTAATCGGGCTATTTCTTTACAAAAATATAAAACCCACTTATAAACCTTTGATAATGGAAGAAGCATAACTGTATGACTTACATATAAAAGACATCAATAATAAAGTCACACCTCAAAAATATTTGTGGAGTCGAACTTGATGACGGACTCAATCCCAACATTTAAACCTTTTTCATTAGACCATCACATCCATTATTTTTGTTAAACTCGACGCAAGTACAATTACGATGGTCATTGGATTCCCAAGACATATGCGAAAACCGTTAGATTACTTCACTTGCTGGGCGATCAACTTAAACATTTAACCTGGGTTTATAATAAATCATGTCCATTTTAATGGTTAAACACTGCACACCTTATATTGTGATTTCCGTCAGATTTCAATTGGACGGTGATGATTTGCATTGAATCCAATGTTATCATATTTCTCCACTTTGCCAGTTTATACTTCGTCTAACAAGCCACGACTTTTGCATTCATAAATTACAACCCTTTTTTTTAATAATATCACATGACATTTTCCTTCACTGTGGACGCAGATCCATGGCCCAATACTTCTTGGATTCTTTACGAATTCAATTATCCACTTTTAATTTCCAGATTACGCTCCTTTTCGCTATCACTGCAATTTCATTGTGCCTTCAATTCTCGTTCAAACAACCTCATAAATCCGTCCATCATCACTCAATTACATTCCATGAAACAATATATTCACTGTTCCAGAGCATATAATTCTGGAGTCAATATGAATTACCTCCACTTATGAAGGATATATCGCATTGATGCTTTCGAATCTTGGGTTCAATAAAATCTCAATACAGTCACAACAAACATAATTCCTTTAATCTGTTCTCTTTAATTAAAACCACTAGAATTTATTCTCCTGCAGACATGTCTTTCGACTTCTAGCCTTGTTCTAGATTAGACACACAAATTTACAATTAAATCCTTAATGTATAATTCCTTCATGATAAATCGAAATTTCATACAATAAATTTGGCTAATGGTTCTCCATAACAATGAATATGACTAAATTTATTCAAACAGAAACACACCACCAATATATATAACAATTCAAAATTGCCAAAGGAAATCAAATCGAACTCAATACCAGAACAAAAATTTCCCCATCAAGCTATAATCTATTATTAAAAAATTTAACTAAACTCAGAACATATCGCATTCTATCTACTCTCTTTTAGGCCTGATTTTCATTTACTTGGCCATTTTTCTCTATATTTCTCGTTTCCTGTCTATCTCCTAAATTATTCAAAGGATCACAATTTTATATAAAAACCGGATTCATGAATCAATTTGGTTCATATCCAGAAAATTTCCACTCTGTTGCTTCAACTTCCAAAGATATTGATTGCTGCATCTTCAATTGCTCACTTCCCTTTTCCTTTAGTAACTTCATTTACTGTTGGGTACTGTCACCTTTCAGTCATCTGGAATTCTTCGTGCTTCATCTTCTTTAACATAGCTCATGTGCTATGAAGCTGATACAACTCATTCTACCTTTTAGCAATTTCACTGCTTCCATTGTCCTGTACAATATTACCTCATGATACATTAAAGTACCTTTTCAAACCTGCCAATTTTCTTCAAAGATATCTTAAAATTAATTCCCATTCCATCAATTAAATCTTTGAAAAATGATTCATCTGTCCACTATGTCATTTAAACTTCTTCATTCAAAAGACTCCATACAGTAAGCAACTATTTCCCATCTTACTTTTCATAATGGACACTTCAACTTTTAAGATCAACTAAGATTAAATATGAAGTTCAACTATATTTACAAATTCATGACAGACACTACAAATTCCTTCTGATAACCTGTTTGTAAGCAAATCCTGTCTTGCTTCTGCAAATTCCAAAATTTCAACTCTTGTAATGGCTCTCCTTTAAAATTTATTAACTATGTTCCTTCAACCTTCAATATCATTGTCTTCAACAATACTTTAAGCACTCCTCAATCATTCTCAGTCTTACACAAAATTATTCAAATCATTTAAATTTCTTCCGTCATATCAAACCAATATTCTATTTTACTTTAAATTCAAAACCTTTTACTTCAATTTACCTTTTAAATCAAATCAATCATTCAATCAACTTACATGGAAATTTCATTTTCCTGAAAGGAAAAACATATTCTCCTTTAAAATTTCAATCCCTTGTTGTTCTTCAGACATTCAAACAAATCTCTGTACATCATCAAAGATAAATATTCTTACCAGACCTTCACCAGAGGATTTAATGTTTCTCCATTCTGATCTTAGTATCCATTTTGCTTCATGCTGGTACCTCCAATGTATTTCTGATCATTCCAAAGACTTTTCCCTTACAGTCTCTTTATTGCAATTTCTTCATTTTCTTCTTTGTCACAAATACCTGCTAAGAATAAATTTCAATCTTTGAACGAAACTCCATAGAGCATTGGTCTAGCTCTGATACCACTAATGGTGTAGCAAAGCTGCACCAACCCACAATATGCATACGAAATGCATATTTTTGTATGTTTTCCCAAATCAAACTTTCACATTTTCGGATATAGCTCTTCATCGAGCTATTTATTTACACAAATATAAAACCCACTTATAAACCTTTCATAATGGTAGAAGAATAACTGTATGACTTACATATAAAAGGCAACAATAATAAAGTCACACCTCACAAATCTTTGCTGAGTCAAACTTGATGATGGACTCAATCCCAACATTTAAACCTTTTTCATTAATCTATCGCATCCATTATTTTTGTTAAACTCCTCGCAAGTACAATTGTGATGAACATTGGATTCCCAAGACAGATGTGAAGACCGTCATATTACTTCACTTTCTAGGTGGTCAACTTAAACATTTAACTTGGGTTTATAATTCATCGGGTCCATTTTAATGGTTAAACACTGCGCAACTTATATTGTGATTTCCGTCGAATTTCAATTGGACGGTGATGATTTGCATTGAATCCAGCGTTAACATATTCCTCCACTTTGCCAGTTTATACTTCGTCTAAGGAGCCACGACCTTTGCATTCATAAATTACAACCCTTTGTTTTAATAATGCCACCTGACAGTTGCCTTCACCGTGAATGCAGATCCATGGCCCAATTCTTCTGGAATTCTATATGAATTAAATTATCAACACCTTAATTTCTGGATTACGCTCCTTTTCACTATCACTGCAATTTCATTGTGCCTTAAATTCTCGTTCAAACAGCCTCATAAATCCGTCCATGAACACTCAATTACATTCCATGAAACAATTGATTCACTGTTCCAGAGCATATAATTCTGGAGTCAATATGAATTACCTCCGCTTATGAAGGATATCACACATTGATGCTTTCGAATCTCGGGTTCAACAAAATATCAATACAGTCACAACAAACATAATTCCTTTAATCTGTTCTCTTTAATTAAAATCACTAGAATTTATTCTCTTGCAGACATGTCTTTCGACTTCTACCCTTGTTCCAGATTAGACACACAAATTTATAATTAAATCCTTAATGTATAATTCCTTCATGGTAAATCGAAATTTCATACAATCAATTCGGCTAATGGTTCTGCATAATAGTGAATATGACTAAATTAATTCAAACATAAAAGTACCACCAACATATATACAAATTCGAAATTTCCAAAGGAATTCAAATCGAACTCAATACCAGAACCGGAATTGCCCCAACAAGCTATAACTATTATTAAAAAATTTACCTAAACTCAGAACATCTCGCATTCTATCTACTCTCTTTTAGGCCTGATTTTCATTTACTTGGCCATTTTTCTCTATATTTCTCGTCTCCTGTATATCTCCTAAATTATTCAAAGGATCACAATTTTATATAAAAACCGGATTCATGAATCAATTTGTTTCAGATCCAAAAATTTTCTACTCTGTAGCTTCAGCTTCCAAAGATATTGACTGCTATATCTTCAATTGCTCACTTCCCTTTTCCTTTAGTAACTTCATTTACTGTTGGGTACTGTAACCTTTCATTCATCTCAGAGTTCTTCCTGCTTCATCTTCTTTAACATAGCTCATGTGCTATGAAGCTGATACAACTCATTCTACCTTTCAACAATTTCACTGCTTCCATTGACCTGCACAATCTTACCTCATGATACATTAAATTACCTTTTCAAACCTGCCAATTTTCTTCAAAGATATCTTAAAATTAATTCCCATTCCATCAATTAAATCTTTGCCAATTGATTCATCTGTCCACTATCTCATTTAAACTTCCTCATTCAAAAGACTCCATACAGTCAGCAACTATTTCCCATCTTACTTTTCATAATGGACACTTCAGATTTTGAGATCAACTAAGATTGAATATTAAATTCAACTATATTTACAAATTCATGACAGACACTACAAATTCCTTCTGATAACTTGTTTGTAAGAAAATCCTGTCTTGCTTCTACAAATTCCAAAATTTCAACTCTTGTAACGACTCTCCTTTCAAATCTATTAACTCTGTTCCTTCAACCATCAATATCATTGTCTTCAACAATACTTTAAGCATTCCTTAATTATTCTCAGTCTTACACAAAATTCTTCAAATCATTTAAATTTATTCCGTCATATCAAACCACTCTTCTATTTGACTTTAAATTCAAAACCTTTTACTTCAACTTACCTTTTAAATCAAATCAACCATTCAATCAACTTACATGGAAATTTCCTTTTCCTGAAAGGAAAATCATCTCCTCCTTTGAAATTTCAATGCCTTGTTGTTCTTCAAACATTCAAAAAAATCTCTGTACATCATCAAAGATAAATATTCTTACCAGAACTTCACTAGAGGATTTATTGTTTCTCCATTCTAATCTCAGTATCCACTGTGCTTCATGTTAGTACCTCCAATGTCTTTCTGATCATTCCAAAAACTTTTCCCTTACAGTCTCTTTGCTGCAATTTCTTCATTTGCTTCTTTGTCACAACTACTTGCTGAGAATAAATTTAAATCTTTCAACCAAACTCCACATAGCATTGATCAAGCTCTGATACCACTAATGGTGTAGCAAGGCTGCACCAACCCACAATATGCATACGAAATTCATATATATATATGTTTGCCCAAATCAAACTTTCACATTTTCGGATATAGCTCTTAATCGGGCTATTTGTTTACACAAATATAAAACCCACTTATAAAACTTTCATAATGGCGGAAGCATAACTGTATGAATTACATATAAAAGGCAGCAATAATAAAGTCACACCTCACAAATCTTTGCTGAGTCAAACTTGATGACAGACTCAATCCCAACGTTTAAACCTTTTTCATTAATCTATCACATCCATTTTTTTTTGTTAAACTCCATGCAAGTACAATTGCGATGATCGTTGGATTCCCAAGACAGATGCGAAGACCGTCAGATTACTTCACTTGCTGGGTGGTCAACTTAAAAATTTAACCTAAGTTTTTAATTCATCGGGTCCATTTTAATGGTTAAACACTGCGCAAATTATATTGCAGTTTCCATCAGATTTCAATTGGACGGTGATGATTTGCATTGACTCCAACGTTGACATATTCCTCCACTTTGCCAGTTGATACTTCGTCTAAGAAGCCATGGCTTTTTCATCCATAAATTACAACCCTTTGTTTTAATAATACCACCTAACATTTTCCTTCACCGTGGATGCAGATCCATGGCCCAATTCTTCTTGGATTCTTTACGAATTCAATTATCCACTTTTAATTTCCATATTACGCTCCTTTTTGCTATCACTTCAATTTCATTGTGCCTTCAATTGTCGTTCAAACAAACTCATGAATCCATCCATCAACACTCAATTACATTCCATGAAACAATCGATTCACTGTTCCAGAGCATATAATTATGAAGTCAATATGAATTACCTCCACTTATGATGGATATCATGCATTGATGCTTTCGAATCTCGGGTTCAAAAAAATCTCAATACAGTCACAACAAAGATAATTCCTTTAATCCGTTCTCTTTAATTAAAACCACTAGAATTTATTCTCCTGTAGACATGTATTTCGACTTCTACCCTTGTTCTAGATTAGACACACAAATTTACAATTAAATCCTTAATGTATAATTTCTTCATGGTAAATCGAAATTTCATGCAATCAATTTGGCTAATGGTTCTGCATAACAGTGAATATCACTGAATTAATTCAAACATAAAAGCACCACCAATATATATAGAAATTTGAAATTGCCAAAGGAATTCAAATCGAACTTAATATCAGAACCAGAATTTCCCCATCAAGCTATAATCTATTATTCAAAAATTCACCTAAAATCAAAACATCTCGCATTCTATCTACTCTCTTTTAGGCTTGATTTTCATTTACTTGGCCATTTTTATCTATATTTTTTGTCTCCCGTATATCTCCTACTCTGTCTCCTAATATATTCAAAGGATCACAATTTTATATAAAAATCAGATTCATGAATCAATTTGGTTCAGATCCATAAATTTTCCACTCTCTCCTAAAGTCTCTATTCAGCTCCACTTTTTTCTCAACAAACTCTAAATTAATCTTTTTAAATCCCTTAAATCCTATTATAACCAAATAATCTAAACTACATGGCTTGATCTCCATGCAGGGAGGATCAACTTGCAACTTTCCCTTTTTTCTGCTCATAATTTGACAACAAATAAACTACTCACATACATTTAAATTAAATAAAATTTAACTAACCACTTGTCTTCCAACCCTTTGTTAGCCATAACATGTGATCACACCATCACATTGCTAGCTAGGTCTAAATGCTTCTGCATCAGACTCCCTGAGTTGAAAGTTTTCATGACCTCCTGGTCTTGTGTTTCTTCTGCTAAATCATCCAGAATCCCAAACTTTACTTTGTTACTTGTCACCTATTTCATCATGCTGATGCTCTATTTCTTTTGTCACTGTTGCTTCAGTTCTTCTAGGTTTCAAAATCTTATGTTGCTGCTGTCCTCTTTTCTTGCTGATTTAGATTCCTTTTGTTAATTTCTCTTCTTTGTTGGTTCTCTTCTTCTCTTTGCTGCTTCTTCCCTTGACTAACTTTTTCATCCACAAATTTTCACAATTTGTTCTTGGTTATACTCCACTGACATCTAACTGCTGTACATTCTCCCTTACCATAGATATTATAAAATTTCTATCTAATTTCACTTTTCTTCTTTCATTTACAACCTATTGGTTGTACTTTAAATCTTCTCCTTCACTATCATTACAGAAAATCTTTTCCTTTATATTATCAGGTTCACTTAATACCTTTTCCAACAAACTAAATCTTCACTCATATTCAATAAGCATGTCATTTGCATATGGCTCCTATTTCTTGTATAAAACAAAACTCCCATCATAATTATCAGATTTAAAATAACTATGGTTTTCAATCTCCACGGATAATTCTGTCATCAAATCTTTATGCTGTCCTTTTGAAAATTTTATGAAACTGTCAGCAAATTTTATTTCATCACTTTCATCTGCATTACATAGTGTTCCTTGTCCTGCCACAAGGTTATCATTCAACAAATCAATAGCTGGAATTTCATGGAGCATATAAGTATCTTTTTATCTTCTTTACTTGTACCATTGCAACAAAATGATGTTGTTTCATCTTCATATATACCATAAACAAAATCCTGTTTTTCTAAAGCTTCTTCATGGTTTACAGACTCATCAATTTTAAAATCACAGAATTCCTGAACTTCTGTATCTGTAAACATCATCATACATTCTCTCACAATTTCCATAATACTTCCATCTTTGTCCTCTACTGAAGATGCTTCATTCTGGTTACCATCCCAAACTTTTATTTGCTTATCTTCAGCTTCTTTAATCATGACAATTTCCCTGCCAATACCATCATTCTCAAAATTATTAAATACATATTCAAAATATCTTTCTATTTCAGCCATCTCTTCCAGTAATCTCACTTCTTCATCAACATGCATAAGCACATTGTCCACTTGCTGTCCATTACTTGTTGAACCTGAAATAATACACAACATATCAATTTAAAAAATACAAGGCTCTTCATTTGAAGCCTCATTGATCAGATTTTCCCACTTCTCTGAACTATTCTGATAGTTCACTAAGTTATTGAGAATTCTTCCTCAACATCTCCGATTTCTTTTTCAAAGAATACTTCTCGGACTGCACCTTCTTGACTATGCTTGGAAAATTCATCATAGGTTTGTAGAATACCTTTCTGTTCTACACAATTCTCTCCATCACTCATTTTATCCAATAAGATATTTCTGTCTTTCTCTCTTCAATGACAAGAATTTGATCCTTCAAAATCTTTCTTAACTGAAATTCTTGAGCTGAGTTCTCTGTGTCAACTTCTCTTCTCTTCTCTTCACAAATATGTAATGTATTTATTTTCTTTTCTCTGTCCACTTTCCATTGATATTTTATCCATGCTAAAATTCCTTCAAAAATGATCCAATAAGTTTTTAATAAGAGAAAGCACAACCATTCAACTATACCTTTTAATTTCCTCCACCAATTGAAGTCTTGAAAATATTTATACATCTCCTTTTGTGTTTTTCTTTCTTCTACCTTTTTCACTTTTCCATGCTCAGGATCAATTTCATTAAGTTTGATACCCGCAAATGTACATTCACACAAATAATTAATCCAAAAAATATGAGAATTTCTTGTCTGTGTAGATGCTACCAACACCTTTCTCTCATGCTGATTTGTATAGATCATCTCTTCATCATTATCATCACTGTATCTTTCCCGAAGGATAGGTCCTTTCTCTGGTTTACAAATAGATTCTCTTTTTCCATTCTCAACTGTTGAGAATATTAATTTCTCAACAAATAATTCTCTGACAGGCCACTTAACTCTTTCCCCACATAAAATCCTTGTTTCCATTCCTCTCTGATTCCTTTCTCTACCAGCTTCTTCAAATGACTGAGTTCTGTATTCATCTCAGCTATCTATTTGTCAATTTATTCCTTACTCATTATTTTGAGTCCATCTGCTTTGACACTTTTCCCTCTGTGTCTGTGACTTTCCTCTGTACCCCTCTTATGACTAACAATAGTCAAATTCATTTCTTCCTTTGGTGAACTTTCATTGTTCACTGGTGAGCTGCAACTAACCCTTCTTTCTTCTGTAACAAGTCTGTTACTTGTCACCCATACCAAATCATCCTTTTGGTATATTTTCTTTTCCAGGTTCTCTGCACTAGAACCCATTCTTCTCCTTGAGCACTCCAGCTCAGCTTCCAAAGATATTGACTACTGCATCTTCAATTTCTCACTTCCATTTTCCTTTAGTAACTTCATTTACTGTTGGGTACTGTCACCTTTCATTCATATGAGAGTTCTTCCATCTTCATCTTCTTTAACATAACTCATGTGCTATGACGCTGATACAACTCATTCTACCTTTCAACAATTTCACTGTTTCCATTGACCTGCACAATCTTACCTTAGGATATATTAAAGTACCTTTTCAAACCTGCAAATTTTCTTCAAAGATATCTTAAAATTAATTCTGATTCCATCAATTAAATCTTTTCCAAATGATTCATCTGTCCACTATTTCATTTAAACTTCTTCATTCAAAATATTCCATACAGTCAGATTCATGATCAACTAAGATTAAATATGAAATTCAACTATATTTACAAATTCATGACAGACACTACAAATTCCTTCTGATAACCTGTTTGTAAGAAAATCTTGTCTTGCTTCTGCAAATTCCAAAATTTCAACTCTTGTAATGGCTCTCCTTTCAAATCTATTAACTTTGTTCCTTCAAACATCAATATCATTGTCTTCAACAATACTTTAAGCACTCCTCAATCATTCTTAGTCTACACAAATTTTTTCAAATCATTTAAATTTCTTTCGTTATATCAAACCACTCTTCTATTTGACTCTAAATTCAAAACCTTTTACTACAATTTACCTTTTAAATCAAATCAATCATTCAATCAACTTACATGGAAAATTAATTTTCCTTAAAGGAACAACATATTCTCCTTTGAAATTTCAATCCCTTGTTGTTCTTCAGACATTGAAACAAATATCTGTACATAATCAAAGATAAATATTCTTACCAGACCTTCGCCAGAGGATTTACTGTTTCTCCATTCTGATCTCAGTATCCACTATGCTTCATGCTAGTATCTCCAATGTCTTTATGATCATTCCAAAGACTTTTCCCTTACAGTCTCTTTGCTGCAATTTCTTCATTTGCTTCTTTGTCACAGCTACTTGTTGAGAATAAATTTCAATATTTGAACCAAAATCCACAGAGCATTGATCTAGCTCCGATACCACTAATGGTGCAGCAAAGTTGTACCAACCCACATTATGCATACGAAATGCATATGTATATATGTTTGCCCAAATCAAACTTTCACATTTTTGGATATAGCTCTTAATCAGGCTATTTCTTTGCACAAATATAAAACCCACTTATAAAATTTTCATAATGGCGGAAGCATAACTGTATGACTTACATATAAAAGGCAACAATAATAAAGTCACACCTCACAAATATTTGCTGAGTTGAACTTGATGACGGACTCAATCCCAACATTTAAACCCTTTTCATTAATCTATCACATCCATTATTTTTGTTAAACTCCACACAAGTACAATTGCGATGATTGTTGAATTCCCAAGACAAATGTGAATACCGTCAGATTACTTCACTTGTTGGGTGGTCAACTTAAACATTTAACCTGGGTTTATAATTCATCGGGTCCTTTTTAATGGTTAAACACCGCGCAACTTATATTGTGATTTCTGTCAGATTTCAATTGGATGGTGATGATTTGCATTGACTCCAGTGTTAACATATTCCTCGACTTCGCCAGTTTACATTTCGTCTAAGAAGCCACGGATTTTGCATTCATAAATTACAACCCTTTGTTTTAATAATACCACCTGACAGTTTCCTTCACCATGGACACAGATCCATGGTCCAATTCTTCTTAGGGTCTTTACGAATTCAATTATCCACTTTTAATTTCCAGATTACGCTTCTTTTCGCTATCATTGCGATTTCATTACGCCTTCAATTCTCGTTCAAACAACCTCAAAAATCCGTCCATCAGCACTCAATTACATTCCATGAAACAATTGATTCACTATTCCAAAGCATATAATTTTGGAGTCAATATGAATTACCTCCGCTTATGAAGGATATCACGCATTGATGCTTTCGAATCTCGGGTTCAACAAAATCTCAATAAAATCACAAAAAATATAATTCCTTTAATCTGTTATCTTTTATTAAAACCACTAGAATTTATTCTCCTGCAGACATGTCTTTCGACTTCTAGCCTTGTTCTAGATTAGACACACAAATTTACAATTAAATCCTTAATGTATAATTCCTTCATGGTAAATCGAAATTTCATACAATCAATTTGGCTAATGGTTCTGCATAACAGTGAATATGCCTAAATTAATTCAAACAAAAAAGAACCACTAATATATATGCAAATTCAAAATTTCCAAAGGAATTCAAATCGAACTCAATACCACAACCGAATTTTCCCCATCAAGCTATAATATATTATTAAAAAATTTACCTAAACTCAGAACATCTTGCATTCTATCTACTCTCTTTTAGGCCTAATTTTCATTTACTTGGCCATTTTTCTCTATATTTCTCGTCTCCTGTCTATCTCCTATTCTGTCTCCTAAATTATTCAAAGGATCACAATTTTATAGAAAACCGGATTCATGAATCAATTTGGTTCAGATCCAGAAATTTTCCACTCTCTCCTAAAGTCTCTCTTCAGATCCACTCTTTTCTCAACAAACTCTAAATTAGTCTTTTTAAGTCCCTCAAATCCTATTATAACCAAATAACCTAAACCACATGGCTTGATCTCCACGCAGGGATGATCAACTTGCCACTTTTCTCTTTTTTTGCTCATAATTTTACAACACATAAACTACTCACATACATTTAAATTAACTAAAATTTAACTAACCACTTGTCTTCCAAACCTTTTTTAGCCACAACATGTGATCTCACCATCACATTGTTGGCTAGGTCTAAATTCTCCTGCGTCATTTCCTTATTTCTTAAAGCCCGAACTACTTTTGATAACCACTGAAGGTTGGTGGGTGAGTCTTAAATACCCTAATTTTCTGAATTAACTGGGCTAATGAAAAGTACGAGGGCCATGCTACTTGGGAGGAAGGGACGAGGAAAATAGGGCGAGAATTAAATGAGGCACATGCTTTGTGTGCATTGGAAAAATATAGAAGTCAACCCTGCAAGGGGAGAGCGAGAAAAAAAAAGTTCTTTAGGAAGGGGGTTGGTTGGAGAAAGGGAAGTAATACCTATAAATTAATAGTGATAAGGATCTCTATGAAATCCCTGGAAGAGGGAGATAAAATATTTGAAGATTTGACATGAGACAAAGCATTTTGGAATCATTAAGTTAATAAGAAGCACCTAAAATAACTAATTTAATTTCCCAATATTGTCATGAGAAATTCTCTCATGTGAGGACAATGGCCTCTCGATTCCCTGTCAACTAGAGGGTGGATATTGTTTTCTTTAGAGTCCCTTGATGGTTGGGGTGGAGGGTTGATCCTTGGATTCCTGAAAGGAGGACTTATGAAGACTTTCTTGTTGTGTTGTTTTACAATGGGTTTTGGAGTCCCAAAGGTGGGTGGAACCATTGTGATAATTGTTTGAGGTTGGAGATCTGTATCTCTGGACCCCCTTGAAATTCTATGGTAGAGAGGAAGTCTCTAGGTACCCTAGAATTATTGGTTGTTGAACAGTTTAAGGGTGGAAGCAATGGGCCTCTTGACTCCCTGTGCCCTTATTGACTGCTTAAATAGTTGTTGGGTTGAGGTGGGTGAACCTTTGGAGTCCTTGTTTCAACTAGAAGTTTGTGTTTAAATCCTTTGAGTAAGCCCTTAATTCTTTGGAATCTGGCTTGGGGGTGACAAATGTGTAACACCCTCCTCCCACATTTACCCACGATTTTAGTTCCACTAGGGTAAAAATGTGACAAAGAGTTACTATGATATGATTCAACTCCCTAATTGTAGTTAAGGAAGTGGAACCGACGAACCACACATATCCCCCTCAGGTGCTATAGGACCCCCAAGAGCTAATCCACCACTCCATCTTACCAAACCCTTAGTTAACATATAATTTCAATGAATTAAACCCCCATTCACTCCCATGACGAGGCGTCTATGTGACTGGAACCCTCCAGTCACTCTCACAATGCCTACAAGGGAGAGACTGCAGTCTTTTTCAACATTTATGTGCTAGAGACTGCAAGATTTAAGACACTTTTTTAGGGCTAGCCTCCATATCATTGCCCAGAACTTGATGAGACTTTCCAAGACAATAATTTACACTAAGAAAAAGCCTCTAACATAAAACTTGATCAAGGACTTGGCCTAACCAAGCCTAACCATGAAAAAAATTCCATCTAATACATCATGAATATGTAATCTATAGGTCATAATGAGATATTTGAGTATAGGGGTCTCATACTTATCCAATATTCATAAGGAAGCATTGATGCCGTATTACATTAGCTGAATTATCATGTATTAGCTCATGTATGCATTGTTCATATATTTATCAACCAAAACATCATGAGAGCCATACATCATAACTGTAAAAAAACATATCCATAACTAACATATAAACAATATAAATAACAAGGATACAACAACCGTAAATTCCACACATGAACCAATACATTTGTACATAAAATTCCAAGAAAAGGAACTCTTATTAATGAATTCATAAGCCAACCAGGTTTGAGACTTCCACGTACCACTCGACCATAGATTGGATGAACCAAATCTTTCTTTCAACCAATCACCCCCCGCTATATTCCAAGCATGAATGTGGGACTCATAACCAAAATCAACCAGTGTTTCTCGAGGCTAAACCACCTCACCCTCATCAATAGAAATAGGCTTTACTGCAATCCACACCGGATCACTAGGTCCTAAACAAGCATGGATTCCACTTGATTTCTCCACCTACACCATGAGAATTTTTTTTGTCTCCTAATCTCTAGGCTTTACCGTATATCTCTCTATACAATGATCAAGGATCCCTAGGCCTAATCAAGACTCTAGCCTCCAGGGTTTACTATATGTCCTTCCATTCACTAATCAAGTATTCCTAGGCCTAATCGAGGGCACCCACCTCTAAGATTTACCATATATGTCGCCATTCACGGGTTGAGTATTCCTAGGCCCACCGAGGTAACAAAAAATATGTATTTACCACTACCCATAGTCTGGTTCAGGGGTTACTAGGTCAAGGCTTTACTACAATCCACGGTCTGATTTAGGGATCACTTGGCTATGTGTTCTTTCTTTCAGAGTCCACCTCACTTAGTTTCGAATCCATATGACAATCCATCTCAACCAAAACATGAGAAACCCATCACACCATGGTTATCCAAAAATGGAAAGGCAACGCTGAAGAACATTGTCACAACTGACAAAACCCATGCCAATGACAACAAGAGAAACAAGAACACATATTCATAACCACGTGTTGGGTGATTTAATCACGAGTTAAATCCTTGTCATTTAATTGTCAACCCAGGGTTTCGTAAACTAACGAGGTATAGACATACTATATGTACTAGGTGATTATCCTTCAAATTAGATTAATGTAATGCAATTAAAACTAATTCAAAAAAACAATCAATCAAAACCAAACCAAACCAAACATAAAGAAATTAAAATCACACTTGCAGAAATGAAATCACACTTGCTTGAAATTGAAATCACACTTGCATAAATGAAAATCACACCACACTGCAAAATTGAAATCACACCACACTTGCATAAATAAAAATCACACCACATTACAAAATTGAAATCACACCACACTTGCATAAATGAAAGTACTCTTTTTGAAAGGAAATCACACTCACACTTGCATAATTGAAAGCACTCTTTCTGAAAGGAAATCACACTCACACATGGATAGTTGAAATCACTCTTGCTGAAAGGAAATCACACTCGCACTCGAATAATTGAAAACACACCATTCTTGCATGATTGAAATCACGTTGCTGAAATTAAAAGCACACTTTCTGAAAAGAAATGAAATAAAAAAACTATACTATGTTACCATTATGTACAAAGATGTGAAAGTTGTGGTTAATGGGGGCCCTCCATGCCTCAGCAAGCACATTGAACAACTATCACATCTTGGAGATCAATTTGGTAGTATATATTTCATAAAACAAAGTTACAATGTATCACAAGAATTCTCTCTCCTCACGTTACAAATCACATCTTGAATGGAACTTAGAACCTCCAACTATCAACTGGCCACTAGCTACCTCTAACCTCTAACAAATGACTACACAACCTTTGTATGGAGGATGCACTTCTATTTATACAAAAATTGAGGATAGCTATACAATAAATATAGATCCTTAGATCTCTCCTAAACCCACATTTATCTCATGTGGTTACAACCAATCTCCTAAAAATGTAAGATACATATCCTCTCAAAGTTCTTTTATCCATAATTCTTCTCCTTTGAATGTGCATAGCTTAATGATCCATATCTTCCAATATTCTACAAATCCTCATGAGTTGGAATTTGAAATTCGAATTTGTAGTTAGGAGGCCAAGTATGACCCTTCTAGAATCTCCAAGTAGGCTTACCATATCATAAAACTTATATACCACTTTTATGTAGATATTAAAACATGTTAATTTTATAATATATAATCACAAATTCACTTAAAATAGTTAAAATAAATTACTTTCAAAAATATAATGCTAAGCTCATATGATCATGAAAATGGTTACTTAATGTAGCGTTATGTAGCTACGAAATTATGGAATGAGGGTAAAATGATGGAAATGTGGGTAAAAGTGGATGACATTTTGGATACCCGACACCGTGCATGCCAAAACTAGCAAGGAATTCATACATGCAACTTGATACCTACAAATAATCTCTTTGTAGCCGCTTGATCCTGCTCTTCCTTGTTTGATCTTTGCTTCCTATTTCCTTATTTTTTTTTTATTGATCCAATGTTGAAGTGCTCCAAGAAAACACCGAGTGTCCAAGAGTGAGAGAGAGAAACAATAGAGACAGAGCTCCAAAAATGAACTGAAAAAAGGTACCCATTGATCCCCATAAGCCTTTGTCGTTTCCTTTTCCAATTTCCATAGACATAATAAACCAAATGAACACCCACACTAAGATGTTTTTCCCAAAATTCAGCTTGGAATACACACCCGTGACCTTAGTTATTATTTTTTCTTTATTAACTTTATTACATGTATTTTTTACCAGGGTTGTTATAGAACCCTCCCCCTTAGGGAAACATCGTCCTTGGTTTTAAATGACACCTAAAACCAACAAGTCTGTTGAAAGAAAAACATACTACCCATGGAGATTTATAACTTTTCTCATTTTTGTATTTACAATGATCATCCTAGTAAGAAGCAAACCAACTTGACAACATAACAACATGATAAATATAATGAGATGACATCCATACCATTTATTGGAGCTGTATAACACAATGTTGAGTGTTTTAATTGCCTTTAAAACCACTTAATATTAAATTATCGACCAAGGAATCGTAATCTCTGAGTTACACTGCGTATTGGTTCAAATTCAAGATCTAATTACAGAGTAGGTGGTTTCCTTTTATAATCAATTTTTAAGTGCGGAAACCTATTTACTCAAACTCCTTTGTTACTTAGAGCATTCAACCATGAATCAAGCGTACTACTTCAAAGAAATCATACTTGTTCTAAAAGACTCAATACTCAACAAACTCACTCACTAAATATCGAAGAACTCATTCAATAAATCCTATGAAATCCATTCTGATTTTAACTCTATTCAGTCACTCATTTAAACAAGAATATTAGAACTAAGACAAGCTTGCTGCAAAACTCAAACAAATCATTTCAAACACTACTTCTCTTAACAGTGAAATCACTCTGACTTATGAAATGTTAATTAAAGAATTCAAATTATGTTTAATGGAAAACACTCATTTGAATGTTCTAATGTTGATCACAACAAAACATGAATATAAACTAAGCTAATGAATTCGAAATCTAAATTAAGCTAGTGAATGCGAAATTGAAATTAAGCTTTGGAATTCTCTAATTTAACTCAATCAAAGAGAGACATTAAATATTCAAATGCAAAGATTACCAATCTCAAAGCAACTGAAATGATACTCAAAGCAATCTAAACAAATGACATTAAAGGAAACTGAACCCTATTGTTGAGAGATTTATCAAATCGACCACCCTAATCAAACTGGAAGGAAATCTAAGAGACAATTTAAACAAACCAAAACCTCTACTCCTAATTGCGACTACAGTTGCACTACTTATTCACAATCGAAATCAAAAGAAACCTTAACTACTGTTCAAAATGGAAAATCGACTACTATCTATGATAATAGTTTTGAGAAAACCTAACTATCGTTTGTGAATGAAACAAAGTCAAAACGATTGCATACACGCCAAAGTCGAAGGCTTTTATCGCAGCAAAACTTCTATAAGATCACACAGAATTCGTAAGTCCGAGACTACTAGGAAAATTCAAGAAACTAAATTGTTATCCACACAAATCTTATAGATCTAAAACCACTTAATAGAGCTTGAGAAACCAAACCATTCTTCTCACAAAACTCAAAGGAATTTCATAACCCTATGCGCAATTCCAATGTAAACAATCTTGTATTCATTATACGACACAATCGATTGAGAAACATAATGTTGAAGTATCCATGTGCACTGTTGAATTCGAAGGGTTACAAAGCATAACGTTCGGAATACTATTCCAAATTCTATTGATAATTCAAATCAGAACGATTCACAACGCATCTGTATGATGAGGCTCTTTAGAAGAGGCAGCTAACAATTTAAATCGTTGCTCGGTGTCTATGGATTAATCAAGAAAGTTCAGTTTGTCAACTTAATCTACAGGATCGAAATAAAAACTTAGGTACAAAATCAATTAAAACATTCAAAAACTAAACAATCACACGATATGCTATGTAAAATTAACACAGTAAACTAATGCTAGACCTAGACTAACTATAAGCTTAGTTCCAGAGGTGGTGGACCCTTGCCACGCCTGGAGCAAGTTGAATTAACTCAGTAAAACGAAATTCAAAACACAACCATAATTACTTATAGTAGAACAATGTTGGAACCGAATTAGATAAAAGCTTAAACGTTGACATACATACTCTAGAGTCTCAAAAATAACATAAGTTTTTAAAATCAACAAGTCTGGAACATTACGTCACCATCATTACTTGGCAATCCCCTAAATTCAAAGTCATTGGGCATTTAAGAAGACAGTCAATGGATGCTAGGCTTAACTAACTATCTCTTAACATAGCAAATTGTTGATCGATGACTATCACAAGCTGTATAATATCTCATAAGATCAATCCTGAATCAGCCGCGCATGACTCAATTAGACTTCAGTTGGTTGCATTCGACTTGAAAAACCACTTTCTATCCTCGGTCACAGGGATATCGATGTATTATATGCTAGAAGATCCCATAAACTGCTTACTATCCCACCAAAAGAAGTTGTCAATCGTCGACTGCCATCTTAAATACAGTATTGTAAATGAAGTTTTAAGTACAAAATGGCAGTGACACTTAAATGATGAAGTGTCCACCTCCTCATGCTTTGACTAGATGTTTAGTTTGCCTTTCACCTGCCAACAGCCTCCATAGCTACAAGTCCAATAAAATAGATAGTTGGCCTAATAAGTATGATCCTATAATCTATCCAAACTTAACCAAATACATCGAAAATATGCTAAGTAGAATGCCTTTACCTCTAGTCATATGATGATAGGGTTTTGGCAATAAATGGTATTGTATAGAAGGGAAAAGAAGTACAAGATAGGTAAAAAGAGTGAAGACAGGGGTAAATATGGCGACAAAAACGGGATCCAACATCTCCCATGCCTGTACGAATGCATGCCCTCATGAATCTCTTACTGTTTGACAAAAAGACAAAATTGGACAGGCCAGGACTCAAATCCCTGTTGCCTTGACTAGAACTTCCAAACCATGAGCTAGAATTGAAGACTCCTTAAAACATAAGGCCAATTTATGAGCATCCATTTTCCTGGCAGGTTTGAGTCGGGCCGACTTCCAATGAAGTAGCTGCTCGTTCTTTGTCTTCAGTGCATCATTCTGAGATGTGAGAGAAATATTGGTGTCTTTGTATTGTTTATTATCCCCCCGAACATAACAGAATAAAAATTTATACTTAAGTGCATGTTCCCACAACTTTGAATTCTTCCTCTGCAATTTACTCACAAGGAGTTGTAGGTCTGCTTCCTCAGCAACAAGAGAGATTTTGGCTGGTGTTGCAGACTGTTGGGAAGTACTTTCTCCTCGAGCTTGGCCATTCGTATTGTTATCAGTGTTAGTGCACTGTTTCTTTTTACTAGTATTCTTACTGATCACTGGCTGGGGTGGAGACATGTCTTCTAAATATTTAACAATATCATGGGGAATGTTTTCTTCAAACAAGGGGGTGTTCATTTATTCACTTTTTGGACTTTGGCTTCTAGTATCTGGGTCAGGGGAGGAAAGGGTGTCAACGGGCTCTTGATTTAGGGTCTCTGTTACAACACATTTGACCTTACTCATACTTTTGGTTTGTCGTCGACCCTGAGTTAAGGGTTCTGCAATGGGAACTGACTTTAAGTCGGCCATAAAAAGTTTTCATTTTCGCTTGAGGGTGGTATCGACTTGTGCATATTTTTCATGGGCTTCGGGGCCATCTCTTCTGTTTCAGGAAGAGACCCTTCCACAAATTCGATTTTCTCAAGTGCTTCAGTGTGCTCAATTTGGTACTTATGGCCCCTCTTTTCTTTTGTTTCTTCCCTATAATACCTTTGTTTTTCTTCTCTACATTCTTCTTTTGTTTCTTTCCTCCTTTCGATTTCAAGACTGGTTCTTCCTCGGGGGCATCGGATTTGGGTGTTGATTCATGAGGGTTTTCTGTGGGAGTTGCTTCTGTAGGAGCGGTTTAGGTGTAGGTTTAGGCTTAGGCTTGGAGCTTTGAGTAGTCTCTTCCTTCATATATCTTGATGTTGGACTGATAAGCCTATGTTGGCCCTTAAATTGCGCCCCTTCCCCAAGAAAATTATCAATGATAAAGTCCTCCCAGGACCTTCGCCTTTTACTCAATTCGACCACTATGACCATATTGATTAAACTATGGTGATAGATGGTAGTTTCAGGGTTCTTACTTGTTGGGTACCAGATTTGTATACTTTTCTCTCCCATTTTCACCCACATTTTTATCTCTTTGTATCATTATTGTTTTTAAACACATGAGGTAAACCCCTTTCTTTTATCTTACATGGGATGTTTGATTAATGAAGTAATAATCAAGGAGGTTTTAGCTTTTGCAAACATTAACTCTGATATTTTTACAGATTTGGAAAAAGCAAGATGATTACATATGTGAGTCATGGAGCAGCTCCTAATTTCCAATGCTATCTTCACTTGTTGCTACAATGCAACAGACTCTGTTTCACCCTAGCGATATTTCATGCCTTTTCATGGTTTCCTTTTGGAAACTAGGTTGTTTTTGTAACGAATTGTATAATTGTAGATATGTAGTTGTTAGAGGAAATCTTCGATTTCCTGAACAGTCCACGGGCTGTGAATCGGGTTTAAGAAAGTACATACAGATTTTGTAACAGAACTATTTTGTAATTAATTGAATGCACAACACTTTGTTGTTTTACCTGTAGATTGTGAGTTGTCGCAGCCCTGATCAGAGAGTTGGGCCCACTCTTCTGATTAGGTGTTGTGTTATCTTTCTTTCCGTTGATTTCATGTTTTAGTTTGGTTTTGTAACTGTTGTTTCAATGTACTCTGCAATTGCTGTAAATACCTTTTTAACTCTGCAATCAATTTTAATTGTTGTTACAGTAGTTTTTTGTTCATTTATTTAAGCCTGTGATCTGATAGCAGGTTGTGTGACTGCTCTTGCATATACTTTGCGCGTTAGTCTTGAAATAACTAATGCCCTCGGGTTGATAATTTATGTGGAAAAAGGGTTTGAATATTGTTCACATCCAGACACCAACATTTTGGTGTCGTTGCCAGGGAAGGCTAACAAGGTGAAAAAACACGATCTGCAATTGATCTAAGGGCCAATCTCTCATCTTGAGGAGGGAATTTATTTCCCTACTTCAAGTCCTGAGTGTAGTGTTCTGTGTTTTTCTGTTTTATTGTTTTCTTTAGAATTGATCTCTCATCTTGGGGAGGGCATCCATTACCCTGCTCAAAGTCTTGAGCATAATGTCTTGTTTTCCCTTGCTTTGTTTTTTTTTTTTTCATTAAGACTAATCTCTCGTCTTAGGGAGGGTATTTTTTACCCTGCTCTAAGTCCTTAGCATAGTTTTCAGACTTTCTGCGTTTTTATTATTTTTCTGAAAGGGTCAACTTCTCGTCCTGGGGAGGGTATTTGATTACCCTAATTCAGGTCCCGAACTTTGATTTTATTTTCTGTTTATTCGATTTTCTATTTTGAACCTACTCTCTCATCCTCGGGAGGAAGCTATCTGTCCTGCTCTAGGTCCTGAGCTCTTTTGCTATTTTGATGAATTATTCTCACCAATTGTATGAACAAAGATCTGAATAAGAGGGGCAGAGGAAGACCCCAAAAGAAAGGAAAGGATCTGGGAAGGAAGACCTATATCTAGGAGATCATCGAAAGGGCTAAATCCATATTATCCTCTCGCATTGTTGTCAGGGTAAGGGTTCAGAAAAAGTCCAAAGGGAAGTCAGTTGAATAGCCAGTGCCATCCACGGTACTAGAGGAAGTTCTTTCGACGGTGGAAGAAGCAATAAATAAGGTATCAGTGGAGGAGACAACCCTGCTATCAGTAGAAGGGGAAGAAATAGCAAGTAGAGGGTCAGAAGAACTAAGTAATTCCAATTGGGAAGAAGAACCTCCGAAAGGGTTTGTGTCACCACGAGACCAAGGGAGTGTTGTGAAGCCTCCCGTAGTTGAATTAAGCAATTTTGATTCAGAAAGAGAATTCCTGAAGGATTTTGCGTCACCAAGGGACCAGCGAAGTGCGGTGATCCCGTGTGGATATTGGTGGTCACCCGCCTATTCCACTTGGGGCCCCACCATCGTCTCTTTCGCTTTTTCGCTCGCACAATTTACTATTTTTAGCAGTTTTTCGGGTCCTGAACTTCTAGAGCCGTTTTGAGGCCCTAAATGACGTTTTTTGGGAAAAAAGAGAGCAAAATGGGTCCATGGATTGATGTTTCTCATTCAAAATTTGTATTCCTCGGATATATCTTTCTAACAAGGTATGGTATGTGTCAAACGGAGTTGTGTTACGCCCCTGGGAAGTTGAAACACCAATTTACCCAAACGGGGCCCATAGTTTTGGCGCTTCATCTCCTAGGGTTAGGGTTTTGGCTGTTTAGGATTTCCCATTGTTTCTAAATAATAAATAGGCCCTCGAGCCTCATTGTAGCTCAGTTCAGAGGCCTGTAGCCGCCACATCTCTTCTCAGAGATAGCTACCAACACCCTAGCTAGTTTTTTTTCCCATTCTGTCTATAAGCAAATTTCAGTTCTTTGATATTAATGAAATGAAGTGTTATTTCCGCTGCATCTCTGTATTCATGGTTATGTGTTTATTCTGTTGCGTTCCTACATGCATCCAGATCATGCGGTGAAACCTTCTACAGTTGAATCACCCCAAGTACCAATCGCAGAACCAGTTGAAATCCTAGGTGAGTATTAGAGGATATTTATGGCACCTCTAATTTATTCTATTGATTTTCCAATTGGAAAAATTATAGGTGATGCACCGATGAAGCCCATTCCTTTAAAAACTCTGCATAATTTTCATGGGCTTTCTTCGAAAGACCCTGATACATTCCTCTTCGAATTTGACATTGTTTTTCAAGGGTATGATTGTATCTCCAATGCTCAGAAACTAAAAATATGTCCTGCTACCTTAAAAGGGACAACCCTGCGATGGTTCATGGGTTTAGGAGGGAGAACTGTTTCCTCATGGGATGGAATGAAAGAAGCCTTTTTAGAAAAATACCAATATTACTGTAAATCCCGTGACATTAAGGAGGAAATCTTTAAGTTTGTACAGAAAGAGGATGAGAATATGGAAGACTGTGTGGAACGATTGAAATATATATTGTAGAGTTCAGGCCATAGTGACCTGGATAAGGATATTCTGAAGATTATCCTTCTCTGGGCACTTAGGGAAGACTCCCTGCAACTTCTGAACATAGTAGGAAAGGGGGAAATTTTAAAATAAGACTTCGACACCATCTTTGACTATTGCATTCAATGGTCACGGGGGGCTGCAAGTAGTGGACAAGGAATTTCGTCATTAAAGACTTCTGGTGGGGGGGTTACAAAAGAAAAAATTGGAAACCTATTGGATAACCTAAGGACTGATATCTTGAGCACATTATCGGCCCAGATGGACACTCTGCAAGCAAAACAAAAACAAATAGAGTTGGACAAGACTATGGCTTTATTCTGCACATAGTGTAGAAAGAAGCATCCTTTGAAAGAATGCCCATTAAACACAGTGGAAGCCTGCACAATCTGTGAATAGACTCATGCGACCAGCTCATGTCCTTCCTTGCTTGGACTGAAGGCTGTTTTTCAAGGAGAAAGTGAAGAAAATGTGGTAGACTAGTTGTACTTCATGGGGCCTAAAAAGCCATGGAAACCTAGACCACTAGATATGAATCTAGGTATGTTTCATGACCCATCCCAATATTTTAATAATTTTAATATGGGTCCCCAGTCTGCACCGTTTTCATATATGTGGTCTCAATATCAATACCCCCCTTGACAACAATGGGTTCCCCAGACCAGTTCGAATCCTTCATGGAATCAGAACTGGCATGGACCCTCTCCTATTGTGGAATTTCCAAAATCTATGCCTCAAGAGAAACTTCAGTTTCCCTCTAATGTACTTCCTGGTAATCCATCCCTTTGGCCCCAGCTTCTTATCTAGCCCAATCCGAATCCTAACAATAAGGGGGTCCAATAAACATATACTATTAACCTTCCATCTTATAGCATTTATACTGCAGGACTTAATGAGATAAAATTACGATCTGGGCGGGTAGTAAATGCTCCCACTTCACCTATTAACATATAACAGATTGACAGTGAAGTTATAGAACCAGAATAGAGAAAATTCATGGATAAACCAGAGTATAATTGAGCAAACCAAACACCTCCCCAGTATGTTCTTAACCAGGGTCGTCCAATCACCCCGCGATATCCAGAAAGATTAACCCTAAATAAAGAAAACCCTCAAGCAGAGTTTGACTTCCTGGGGGAATTGCAAAATCTTTTTGTCAAGTTACCCCTGTTACAGGCTATGAGGGATGTACCTATATATTAAAAAACTCTCAAATATTACTACTCTAAGAAACCTGGGAAGAAACCAAGGGATCCGTTAACTATTCATATGGTGGGTAGATTGTCCGACATTATGCTAGGAAAAACCATGCCTATAAAATATAGAGACCCAGGAAACCCAATTCTAACAGTACAAATCAATGGGGTCGAAATCCCAAATGTATTGGTGGATTTGGGTGCTGGCATCAATATCATTACCTCTGAAACAATGAACACATTAGGTCTCGAAAATGTTAAGCCAACCCCTGCTATCTTGGAACTAGCGGATATGTTTACAATTAAAACATTAGGGAAACTGGAAGATGTGACTATTTCAGTGGATTCATGGCACTACCTCATGGACCTACTTGTATTAAAGACACGATCCTTAGTTGGTGGTCACCCATTGATCTTGGGAAGACCTTGGCTCACAACTGTAGACGTCTACATAGGGTGCCGAACTGGGCATATGATTATATCAAATGGGATGGTTACAAATAATCTTACTCTTCACCCTCCTGCGGAACCTAGCCCATTTGAAAAATTATTAACCAGTCAGAATCCTCTACCAATAGAAGAGCCTGAATTTGAAAATGAAGAAGTTAGACCAATCCTCAATATTGGGTAGGCCCTGCAATTAAAAACAGAAATTGAGGATGATACTATTAACACTTTTATTAATGATCCCGGTTCTGTTTCCAGTTCTACTCGCCAGATTCTAGAATCTGCTATGAGCTATGAGACACAGGAAAAAATTGAACCAGAATATGAAATTGAAGACATTCCTATGAATTTATCCCATGATAGTATTCCAATTGAAATTGAACCAGGGAAAACACGTAATATCAACCCCAATTTGTCTGAATTCCAGAAAAAACAAATTTTAAAAGTCCTTCATGACCATCAGGAAGATTTTGCCTGGGATTATACTGACATGAAGGGAGTCCCTGCTAACTTATGTACTCATCATATTTATATTAAAGAAGATTGTCGCCCCATGAGACAACCCCAATGGAGAATGAATCCCGCCCTAAAGAACATTTTCAAAGAAGAATTACAAAAATTATTGGATGTAGGTTTCATTTACCCCATCTTAGATAGCTAATGGGTATCCTCGCTAGTTATTGTTCCTAAAAATAATGGTAAGTGGCGGATTTGTGTAGATTATAGGGAGCTAAACAAGGCAACTCAAAAAGACCATTTCCCTTTGCCATTCATTGACCAAGTCCTGGACACCTTGGCTGGGAAGAAGTTCTTTTCCTTCCTAGATGAATTAGGTGGATATAACCAGATCCAGATGGCCCCGAAAGACCAGGATAAAACAAATTTCACATGCCCATGGGGGACCTTTGCATACAAGGTCTTCCCATTTGGCCTGTGTATTGCTCTTGCTACCTTCCAAAGGGAAATTCTGGGAATATTTTCTGATTTGGTCGATGATAATGTTGAAATCTATATGGATTATTTTACTCCATATGGAAATTCATTTGAAGAGGGATTGGAAAATCTAGAGAAAGTACTCAAAATATGTAAGTATACCCATGTATCTCTGAGTACAGTAAAATGGCATATGATGAGGGAAGAAGGGATAGTATTGGGAAATTTTCTATCAGCTGTCAGAATTCGAGTTGATCTAGCCAAAGTAGAGGTAATATTACACTTCTCGGTACCAAAGACACCCACACAAGTACATAGCTTTATTGGTTGTGCTGGTTATTACAGACGCTTTATAGAAAATTTTGCTAAAATAGCACATCCACTTTTTCAATTGCTAACAAAAGATGCAAAAGTCTTGTAGATTGAAGACTATGAAGCAGCTTTCACAAAAATTAAGGGACCGATTTTCAAAGCTCCAATCCTTCGAGGACCTGATTGGGCATTACCGTTTCACATACATGCTGATGCTTCTCATACAGCAGTAGGAGCTGTTTTAGGACAACAAGTAGACAAAACACTGTATGCAATTTATTATGTTAGCAAGAATTTAATTCCTGTTGAACTGAGTTACACGGTGACTGAAAAGGAATTCATGGCTATCATTTATGCTATCAACAATTTCCAGCACTACATCACCGAGTATCCTACTTTTGTACATACTGATCATGCAGCAATTAGGTATTTGATGAATAAACCTATCACTCCTGTCCATATTATAAGATGGTTTCTATTGCTTCAAGAATTTGATATTACAATAATAGACAAACCAGGAAAAGGTAATGTATTTACTGATTTCTTGTCTAGAATGGATAACAATGACGAATGCACACCTATAGAAGATAGTTTTCTTGATGAGCATATTTTTGTAGTTTCTACTAAACCCCTTTGGTATGTAGATAAAGCTAACTATATTTCTACAGGGAAAGTGCCTCATCATTTGTCATACAGGGAAAAATGAAAAATTATTCATCACAGTGCCCGATATCCTTGGATGGCAGGGTACCATTTTCATACATGAGCTGATAAGAAGATTCAACGCTGTGTATTTGAGGGTGATATTTGTGAAGTATTGAAGGCTACCCATGATGGCCCTTATGGAGGGAATTTGCAGACAAAAGAACAGGTCATAAGGTGCTACAAATGGGATATTACTGGCCTTATATATTTTAGGATGCAGAAAACTATGTCAGGAGGTGTGATAGTTTCCAGCGTACGGGGCAGCCTGGTCGAGCTGATGAAATGCCTTTAGAGACATAGGTAGTCCTCGAATCTTTTGAAAAATGGTCTATCAAATTCGTTGGACCCTTCAACCCACCCTCCCAGCAAAAGGTCCACATTTTGGTTTGCACAAATTATGTGACTAAGTGGGTAGAAGCCAAAGCTGTTGCGAAAGCAACAGAGCAGGTGGTCTCAGATTTTCTATTTGAAGAAATTTTTGCTCGTTACGATACCCTAAGAGAGATTGTTTCAGATGGAGGAGCAAAATTTACATCACACATGATATCAAATTTTATGCAGAAATATGGGGTCAAACACAGGGTGAAATCTCCATACCATCCCCAGGAAAATAAACAAGTAGAAAGCACAAAGAAGACATTGGAAAATATCTTGACAAAAACTGTGGCATACCATCGTTGGGAGTGGGCCAGAAGCTGCCTGAAGCTCTCTGGGTGTAGATAACAACATGGCGGAACACAACTGGGTTTTCACCATTTGAGTTGGTTTATGGGAAACCCCGTTGTTTCTAATAGAATTTGAAATTAGTACACTCAAAACAGCTCTTGAAGTTGGTTTGGATCTGTGAGATGCCTAGAAACATCGACTGGCCCAACTCAATGAACTAGATGAAATCTATTCAATGGATGTCTAGAGAACTACTGCTATTCAGCAGCAGAGAATGAAATGGCATGATAAGTTTATCAAGGACAAGGTGATTCAGAGGGGAGATTGGACATTACTTTATGACTCCCGTTTTAAGGATTTTAAGGGAAATATTTTCACTCGCTGGATGGGACCCTACGAGTTGGACATTGTATTTGATAATGGAACAGTCAGGCTAGTCACAATAGATGATACACGTGCTTCATTCATAGAAAATGAACATTGCCTGAGATTATACCACCGCCCAGCCTCTAGGGATGATTTCATCAAAAACCTCTCTGAGAAATATGGTTTGAAGGTTATCAGTGCAAAGAACTCTTCTTCTGCATCCTCGCTCTAAAAAAAAGAAAAAAAAGGAAGAAGAAGAATACATAATTATATTTCTACTATTTATTTTGTTGTATTTTTGCAGGAGTTACTACTAAGGAGTAATGTTTTAAAGATTGAGATTTTTTCTAAGTATTGATTGCTGCTACTGATGATGCTGTTACTTGGTTGCTGCTACTCATTGTTGTCAACCCTAGAGACAACCTTGAGTTGTGAAATACCAGTGCCTAGGACATATTATACAGCAAGGAGCATATGATATAATATGGGAACTTATCAGAAAAAGACTCTCATGCTATCTTTAGTCACAGGAAGGTTTAATTTCAATGGGACCGAGATTTTCAAGACTTTGGAAAATGGAAAGAAACACTGCAGGGGAAAATCGTGAAACTCTAACACGAATGTATCAGACAATTCAAAGGTAGCTTACTGTAAAGAGGGCTGGGTTCTAAAATACCTCACAGAGATGAATAATCAGAAGGTGTTTACTACGTATGAAAGATTGAGATAATACTAACTGTCATTGAGATGATATCCAGAAACAAATATCAACATGTAATGGGCTTACAAAATTAAGAATCCATACATGACAACAACGTTTTAAAAATAACATCCCATAGAAGATAATATAGCAGAAGTATGGTTGGAGTGGAAAATGAAACAGTATATCACGCCTGCGCCATATTTAAAGTGCTAGACAGATTCTGGCATGAGTATCAACTAGGATAAATTCATACCAAAACCAGTGGGCTACTCGCATTCCAGAACATGATACAAGATAAATGGATGAAAACGAGATGAATAATTAAACTATCACATATAGGGGAGAGTTACAAACTGTGAAGCACCAAGACCAGAATCCTCATTAAAGATAGAATTCCTCATCACTGAAACCCAACGGGCTCTTGGCATTCATATTAAAGCTTCAACAAAATGCATAAAAAATTCTTTCACAGCATGTTCTTCTGAAAATATGGAACCCCTTGCCATCTTTTCTTGGGGATTCTTATAGGAGAAAAATGAGTAACAGGAGTGGATGATGTACATTAAATTGATTCATTAAGACAACATGGAGGAAGCGTCCACGCCCATACTGCTTAATTGCACTGCGTTGCTGTATTTACTTTATAGTATGGTTGAGGGGTCTTTGTCAGGTCGATATCTGACCTCTGATGTTTCTTTGGAGTCCTTTCTGGTTGTAAAGCTCTCTGTTCTGCCTTCTTGAATTGGTGAACTGGATAGAAAGTTTGCGGGCCTCCATTCTCCATAACTGCTGGTTCTAACAGTCTTTAAGAAGCTTCTGTCAGTGTGATTAACTATTCCTGGGCTCGAGGAGGCATGGAGGCTTTAGTGGGAAGGTGTACTGTCTAGAGAAAAAAGTCCCGCAGATATTCAAACACAGATATGGCTGTTACGTGTGCTCTTTAGTCTTCCAAGTACATCCTTTCATTTTGAACAAGGATTAAAGCATTTAATCTTCAATAATAGGCTTTAATATTTCTAATTCGTCTCTGCTATTACTCTGGCCGCTACTGTAATAACCCCTCTGCGTTCCGAATCACAGTGAATGTGATTATGGAACCTAGAGTGAATTCATCACTTCTATAACAACCCTGCACAATACGATAAACTCATTAAGAAATCCAGGGAGTGGCAGAAGGGATGCTATGAAGGCCTGGAGGAATGGTGGCGGGAATGGTGAAAACGGGAGAAGAAATGATAATTAGTGTAAACGCCACAGTATAAGTCCCGGGCATATACAAAGGAAATGGATCGAATGAATGGAATTAGGCCTTTAATGGTGGGACCTGGTTAAGGCGGAGGGCGATTTAATGCGAGTCATCGGATCTCAAGAGGAGATCGACGGTTGGGATCATCTGATGGAGTTAATGGGGACATCCGATGAAGAAAATTGGTGACATGCGCGATACATTGTGGGCCGTAGATCTGGATCAAACGGACGGTGATGATTGGATCAGCGGATCGTAATCGGAAGGGACGGAGGGTAACACCTTTAGAACCTACGATTGGTGATTTACGATTGAGCGCCAGCCATCCGATCTGGAACAAGATCGACGACGGAGATTGAATCGGCGAGGAGGGAGGTTGATGCGATGAGCGGGAGCGATGAGATCTGGACCGTTGGATTTTTGAGAGGTCAACGACTGCGATCGGATTGGAGGATCGTGATCGGAGAAGACAGGAGGAGGGGACGCATGGGCTGGCGCGATGCGATTAGCGCTGGACCGTCAGATCTTTTAAAGATCGACGGTTGAAAACAAAGAGGAAGCCAACAGTGTAAAACTTCATCACATCGGGGAAAATCTGTTAACAAAGGAATGCGCGCTCTGTTCCTTTCGATTGCGATTAGCGCCCAGGCCTTAAGCGCTTGGTCTCGGGCATAGGGAATATGGAGGGGAAGTGGTTTAGGGGGCTGGCCGAAAGGGGCTAAGCCTGCGTATGTTAAAAAAGTGGGATTTTGGCCTATTTTTAGTGCATTTTAAGGCCAAAAAAGGGAAATGGTAGAGGAAAAAGGGGCTATTAAACTAGTCAAAAGGTATTTGAAAGGCTTAAAAGGAGAGTTAGGATGGTTTGAAGGGTAAGTGGGGAATTAAAAGGGGAGAAAAGGTGATGAAAATAGAGGCTTAGGGGGAATGAAATAAGAGGGAAAAGGCCTTTTTGGGCATTCTTCACACAAACAGAGAGGCTTTTAAACTGGAAATAGCGGTGAGGATTTATCAAAGGAAAAGGGCACAAAGAGGCTTCGAGGATGATGTGTTTTCAGAGGAAATGCATTACTTGAAGGCTCAAAAGCAATTTAGCCCCTTGTTTGGACATGTGCTTAGTTATTCAACCACATGAATTAGCTTAGGATCGTTTCTCTCCAGCCATCGTTTAAACTTTTCACCACGAGTCATGACATTCGATACTTGGCTACTCAAGGTTATCTTTAAAAATGACTAATGTTAACCATATGATCAACACTCATGATGCTATTACTTTGTTGCTACTACTCATGATGTTGTTACCTGGTTTCTGCTACTCATGATGCTGTTACTCGGTTGCTGCTACTCATGATGTTATTACTCGGTTGCTGCTACTGATGATGCTGTTATTCGGTTGCTGCTACTCATGATCCTGTTACTCCAGATGCTGCTACTCGCATCGATGTTACTCCAGATGCTGTTACTCGCACTGTTGTTACTCCAAGATGCTGCTACTCGCACCACTGTTACTCGAGATGTTGTTGCTCACATTTCTGTTACTCTGGATGCTGCTACTCGCACCATTGTTACTCCAGATGCTGCCACTCGCACTGCTGTTACTCCGGATGCTGCTACTCGTACTGATGTTATTCCAGATGCTGCTACTCACACTGTTGTCACTCCAGATGCTGCTACTCGTACTGCTATTACTCCAACCACATTATTACTTTGCCGTCATCCTACCAACCGTCACTTCGTCCAAGTAGGCCACCATATACGCCTCCACTTGAATTTTACCGATTTAATTAAATATCCCATGTGAATACATTAATGTCGCGGACGACAACTTTTAAGTTAGCGGGGGTACGTCATAATTTAATGACGGCGTAATGATGATTTATTAAGTCATTATTAAAATTCCGTGTGTGGTAGACCATACGATCCTTATCAATACTCTGTATAATCATTAAATACGTATTGGGATCCGTAACACATCCTTTCCATTTCATATGAAATAATTACCATTTTTTTCAATGCACATACCATAATTTTTCATGATTTTCTTTGGTTTCCGAAAATTACCATCTGTATTTACCATTACCACCATTCATTTTCACCATATTGTTTTTCCAAATTTGGTATCCACCATTATTTCCAACAGTTTGTTGTTCTAGAGTGCTGTTACAGTCCCCAGAGTATGGAAAAACTGGTTGTGCGGCATGAACCTGAAAATACAATTTCAGTTTGCAATAATCCAGAGTTATGGAAAATCTTTGTCAATGCAGGATGGGATACCTACTTCGATAGATTGCAGGGGTTTGACAGGGGAATCAAAAGGGAATTTGTGCTTAATTTGGATTAGAATTGCTTGTGGGTAAGAGGATTGGAAATTCCTGTCACAGAAGAAATAATTGCAGAAGTTAGCAGGCTGAGACAGTAAGGGCAACAATGGTTTGCTTGGAGAGTGCCTCTCCTAGAGTTTCTTGAATTGTTCTTGCAGGTAGGAGAAAGTGTTGTCCAATTGGGCAGAGGATATGAGCGCAAGTCTATGCCGTATCCATGGAATGAAGTCGCAGGTTTTGTAATGAAATACATAACTTGCGAGGGTGAGGCCAAAACTTTTTTTAAATATCATTTAAATTTTTTAACTCATCTTCAATTTCCACAGGCTCAGGTGCATTCCTTAAAAATGCACTTATTTTTATTAAAACAGTTGCAACACATGGTACAGTCCGCTCGGCATTCGCGTTGGATGTTGACAGTGCTCTCTAATCATGGATCGGTACGTTTACTAGTCATACATGCAACAACCATATTTCGAGTCTCTTGGGTGGAACTCTATGGATCCTCAGAAGAAGAGATAGAAACCGTTATTGTTGCTAGAGAAGAGGAACCAGGCTCTCTGGCTGGTTTGGCAGTGGAAGAACATTCAGAGCAAATTGATCAGGAAGAACCTGAAGAAATGGAAATGGAGGTTGATCAGGAGGAACCCGAAGAAGTGGAAATGGAGGTTGATCAGGAGGAACCTGAAGAAATGGGATTAGAGGAGACAATTGGCGACACAGTCGAGGCTGCCACATAAGAACTAGCCTCACTTGAAGAACCTACAGATGAAGGGATTATGGATATAGTGCATGAAGTTGAGACTGTCATATAGTCGTCAAATTTTGTTAATGAAGATCAGGAAAGTGGAATGTCTGATAGAGGGATGGCAAGTGATGCTGTTTTGCAAGAAATAACGTCACATGCCCAAGCAGATATGGATATTGAAACAAGTGGGGGTGTTACACAAGAAACACCCTCGATTAAGCTAGAATAGGGAAACAGGGAAGAAATCCATGAAGAATAGAAAGATAAAAGAGAAATAACCCGAGAGGTCAATACTGTCCCACAAGAACCAATATCGTTCGCAGAGGAGGAAATAATGCACAAAGGGAAGGAGGACAGAAGGGAAACAACCCTCAGAATCAACGTTGTGCCACAAGAACCAACGTCGACCCTGACTGAAGTAATAGTTCTTGGAAGTCCGGCCTAATCTAGAGATAAGGATGATGAAGCTATTCCCCGCTCTCCGTTGTAGTCTATAATGCATAGAGGGGTGAGGGGATTCCGCTCGTCCCAACAATTAATAGAGAAAATAGCTGTCCCACCAATGCTTAAGTTTTTCAACCTAGGAAAGGACATGGCTAATATCAACCCAGTAATTGCTGAATCTCATTTGGAGCACTCAGAGGATCGCAAAGAAGATGGGATTCTTGTGGAAATACCAGAACACAGAATAGTCTATGGAAATGCCGACCAAACGGCAGGATTCCTTGAGGTAAATATAGAGGAGGATGCCCCTGAAGATAGGGAGCCCAACTAGAAATATCTAACAGAAGAACCAACTGATAATACCGGCAGCATTCCACTGCCTCCTGAGCCTGTTATAGGCCCATAAAATGAATTTATTGTCAAAAAAGAATGGATTGAACAGTGTGAGAAAAGAAGATTACCTCTCAAGAAAAGGTATCAATTTCACTTCAATGAAACCATGAGATTGAAGAGGGAGGTTCGGGAGTTGAAGAGGCAAGTTTCCCAGTTGAAAAAGAAGGTAAAAGTCTACAAATAGAGGGTAGTAAAGCCAAAAATTGAGGACTCCTTCGCAGCTACACATGCTGGTCCAATTGAATAGTTGTTTGAAGGCCGAGAATTTTTCTTAGCCGCTGAGATCCAGAGGTGGTAGTCTGCTGTGAATGGACATAAGAAAGAGACAATGTAGGTTCGATAACAGGCTGGTGAGATCATTACAGGATACGTAGACCAACTAGATAAGGCGTGGCTGAGGCAAGCTAAACAAAAGGCCAGAATAGAAGAATTTAAAGAACAAGTGCAGCTGCTGCAATCAGATAAGGAGAAGATGTTCTCCCTGGTACAACAGGTAATGGCCTGCATACCTCCTGCACATAGCTATGCCTTATTCCTTCATGAACAATTTCTTTTCTTTTGTCTTGAGAGTATATACAAGGAAATTTGGCACGAGATTGAGGACTCCATTCAATTTCTCTGTATCTTGAAAATTCATGATATCATAGGACAACTTTTAATGTGTGAGCTCTACATGCACAGTTACTTCTTAAGGCATGATCAGGATTTTAACCCCATTCCATTCGTGGGGGATATTCATTTAAGAGCTTTTTCCTCCTACACCATCAATCATATTAAATGGAGAAATGCCTATGATACGTTTGAGGAAAACCAAGTCACAAGGCCGCTAATGATGAGGAAGGAGCATGGACAGTCAACAAATATTTATAATAAGCATTTTACCTTTCTACAACTTGAGCGGCATAAAGAGAACATGTTGAAAACCTAGAAATGGTGTGATGCCTCTGTGTCAGACATATTACAATGTTCCGTAAGGAAGCACTAGAAAGTTGTCAGAGGAGGTGGATGTTGTCGTCTTCAGCCATCAGAGGATGAGAACCATTTGGAGCACCTAACTTTGCATAGGCTCTAGAGAGGATGCCACATTTTGTAGCATGCATTCAGAACTGTGGGGTTAGATGGATGGGGCTAAGGTTTAAGTTTCCCCTTATTTGGTTGTCAGCCGAGCAATATACTCTTTCATACAATTTTAACCCAGACTAGTGGAAGGATGTTGTTCTGATGGAAGGTTATAAACCCTCGGGGACAAAAATGGCCGAAGAATATGATCTCACACAGCTTCATGCCAGTCACAGTCAGTCCAACCCAGATCTGAGGAGACGACGAGCTGCATGAGAACATGCAGATAGACTAGTTGGGGGGAGACATTGGGTACCGGATTTGTATACTTTTCTCTCCCATTTTTTCCCACCTTTCTATCTAAGTTGTATCATTATTGTTCTTAAACACACGAGGTAAACCCCTTTCTTTTATCTTACATTGGATATTTGATTAATGAAGTAACAGTAAAGGAGGTTTTACCTTTTGCAGACATTAACTCCGATATTTTTACAGATTTGGAAAAATCAAGAAGATTACAACTGTGAGTCATGGAGCAACTCCTAATTTCCAACGCTATCTTCACTTGCTGCTACAGCACAACCAACTCCGTTTCACCCCAACGATATTTCAGGCTTTTTCATGGTTTCCTTTTAGCAACTAGGTTATTGTTGTAATGAATTTTATAATTGTAGATATGTAGTTGTTAGAGGAAATCTGCGATTCCCTGAACAATTGTATAAAGAGGGCCTGCGGGCTGTGAATCGGGGTTAAGCAAGCACATACAGATTTTGTAACATAAGTATTTTGTAATTAATTGAATGCACAACACTCTGCTGTTTTACCTATAAATTGTGAGTTTGTCGCAACCCTCATCAGAGATTTGGGCCCACTCTTCTGATTAGGTGCTGCGTTACCTTTCTTTCCATTGATTTCATGTTTTAGTTTGGTTTTGTAACTGATGTTTTAGTATACTCTGTAATTTCTGTGAATACCCTTTTAATTCTGCAATCCATTTTAACTGCTGTTACAGTAGTTTTCTGTTCATTTATTTAAGCCTGTGATTTGATAGCAGGTTGTGTGACTGCTCTTGCATATACTGTGCGCGTTAGTCTTGAAATAACTAATGCCCTCGGGTTGATAATTTATGTGGGAAAGCGGTTTGAATATTGTTCACATCTGGACACCAACATTACTCTCTAATTGGACACCTCGAGCCATCTTATGTAAACTCAACCATAAGAAATGTGGAATATTTATTCTACGGTCCTCAAAGAAATGCAATAACAACTAGATATGATAAATAAGAACGACCACATACCTTCCTTCGCATGTAATGAACCTATGGATAATGGTGACCAGTGGGTGCAATTTTCCTCTAAACAACTACGTAATACCCCCTTAGACCAACTAAGCGTCTGGTATGTCGGTTTAATAAAATTCGCGCAATATGATACATTCATTTTCCCACCTTTGAAGAATGGATCACCTGTGGAAGGCAACCATGTAGCCTTGCTAATAGACTCCTCAATGACCTTAAATTTCAAAATTTTGACCTTCAAATTTTCCCCATCAAATATATGCACAAAAACTAATGCAACTCTGTCATTAAACCCTTGGAATTTCCGGAGAAAAGTCATCCACCCTCTGCCTTCTAGTATCTCCTTACACTGCCTATACTCTAGGCTCTTTGAAAATTTCCCAAAAGTACGTTCATTCCTGTTGGCCCCCATGCCGATGCAAAGCTAGGTGTCCCGAAGTTTTAGCTGTAAACAATTTCACACTCGACTAGCCTGTGTTAAAATATCACAACGTTTTTGCCTCGCCCTTATGAATTTTATATAACTTTGCTCCAATGATCGATCTGACAGCCTACACTGTACTCTGTGGGAATGAGGGAATGGGCAGAGGTGAGGTACCAAGCATTGGGCATCATGATGGACGTTCACTCAATCATCATTTCATTTAACATAAAAATAAATCATCAAGGATGAATGAGGGATTGACATGCATGATCATGATTAGGAAGCGAGTGGGGATAAGAATGGATTAATAATCATGGGAAAGAGCGATATTATGGTAAGTAATAGAGGTAACACATTTACATAACATACAATTGAATGTTTATGATCTAGTCTAGATAAATCATAGTCACATACCTTTAGTTCTAACTTATAATAATTCGGAGATCGAAGTTTGAGGAATCATGCTGTGCCTGACTTGGACTAATGGCATAATAACAGTCATGAACAATGATGTCTCTGCAACACAAATTAACTAATGGAATCTGTACATGACCTTGCTTTTGATGACAATGATCAACTAAGTAAATGCAGTTAAGTACATTAATTTTAATTATAGGAAGTTTTTAAGTACAGAATGAGTCTTAACAGAATTGTAACAAAAATATTCCTACAATATCATCACATAAATTTTTGTAGTTTACCTCTGAATCATGAAATGAATTCAAAAAAATCATCCCATTCTATTTTGACGAGGCCTGGGTTGATTGATTCCCGAGGAATTTCATATTTAGAGAGTCAGAAATGTCTAGAAAGAAGACTCTAGAGGGCTTCTTTTCCAAAAGTATTCTGCTGAGCCCCGAAAAGAATAATTCTATGCTCAGCAGATCCCTAAATACTATAACCTCATGATTTTAACGAGCTTGAAGTACCCATATGCTCGAGGCATTCAATTTTAGAGATCTTGAATAACCCAAAGTAGACTCTCAGGTGGCTTCTTTTCCGTAGATATTCCCTTGAGCCTGGAAAATAATAATTTTGTACCCAAGAAATCCCCAAAATATCATTGTTCCATTCAATTTTTATGAGTCTGGATCAGTCACTGCTCGGGATTTTTAGTTTTTGAGGGTCTGAAACATCCAAAGAAGACTCCAAAAGGTCCATTTTCCATAATTAATCTGTCAAGTCTGGTTAAAGGAATAAACTTAATGAAGACATATTTATCCTTTATTCTACATGAGCCGCAAGGAGAACACTAGAACACCTACACACACACATAATCAATTTGAAGGGCCGACAGAAGTTGAGTCCTTTTTTTGAACTAATTCCATCTTTGGATCTTGCATAACTTGCTGTAAAAATTCCTGGCGAGAAAGCGGTCGATGGTACAATTTTAACCTATGGCCATTTACTACAAACGAGGTTTGCTAATCATCAATAGTTTTAATGTGGACAGAGCCATTATCAAAAACTTCCTGTACTTCATATGGTCATAACCATTTGGTTGAAAATTTCCCTTTGAAATGTTTGAACTTACTGTCATAAAGCAATGCCCAATCCCCTGGGTGAAAAACCTTTTTCTTAATAATTTTTTCATGCCATCGAGCTCGCTAATCCTGTAATAACATGGTTATGTGAAATACATCCTGCATGATCTCATCAAGCTCATTTAACTGCATCAATCTTTGCTCTTGGGCACCATTCAAGTTCATTCCCAATTGAATGGTTGTTCAGAATAGATTTACCTGAAATTCAAATAGAAGAAAAACTTGTTTTCCATATACTAATTCATAAGGGGTGTTCCCTATTACATTCCTCCAAGTGATACGATAGGCCCATAATTCTTTAGGTAACTTGTTGTCCCAACCACCGTGGTGTAGTTGAATGGTTTTGGTGAGCATGGATTCTAAGACTTTGTTTATGGATTCCACTTGCCTGTTTGCTTGAGGGTGGTAAGGGGTAGATTTAAGATGTTTAATTTGATACTGTTCAGTGATGCCCTTCACAAATTTGGATGTGAATTGTGTTCCCTAGTCAGTAACAATTTCCCTAGCCACCCCAAAACGGGTGAATATATCTTCAAAAAGGAAATCCACCACTGCTTTCTCGAAAGCAGAATAAAAAGCCTTGGCCTCCTCCCACTTCATCACATAATCAGTGCATACCAAAATGTATATTTTCTTCTTGGACATGGGAGAAATGGGTCCCTCAAAATCCAGTGCCCATTTTTCAAATGGTTCTATTGATATCTGTGTTTGGATAAACATCTCATCTACTAGAATGAGCCTCCCCATTCGCTGACAGGCATCACAACTCGAGACAAAATTTTTGGCATCTTCAAAAAGTGTGGGCCAATAGTATCCTGCATGTAGGACTTTGTAAGTTGTTCTTTTATCTGCGAAATTCCCTCCACAAGGCTCATTGTGGCAAGCCTTTAGTACATCGAACATCTCATCTTCCCGCACACACCTTATAGGTCCTATGCGGAATAGGTCGCCATCTATCCAGGAATAATTTTCACTTCGCTGAACAATATTATGTTTCTCCTTGGTAGAAATATTTAGTGGAAATTTTCCTCTTACTAGGTAATTAGCCATATCAGCAAACCAGGGGGTAAGAGTCGATAGTGAAAACAAGTTCTCATTTGGAAAGTCATCTAGGATTGGTGCTGAAAGTATTTCTTGAGCAATGTTAATTCGGGATAAGAAATCAGCAACCAAGTTGTCTTTCCCATTAGTAATAAGTTTATTCATTAAAAATATAATGGCAGAATGATTGGTATGGACAAAAGTCTCATAAATGGTAATGTAATGTCTAAACTTGCTAATATCATGAACAACTACTAACAATTCATTTTTAGTAACTGTATAGTTTAATTCAGCCGATGAGAGATTCTTGCTAACAAAATATATAGCATGAGGAGAGTGATATTCCCTCTGACCCAACACAGATCCAAGGGCAGTGTCAGATGAATTTATGAAAATGTGAAATGGGAGAGACCAATTTGGCCCTCTCAATACCAGACCAGTTTTTAGTTTATCCTTAAGTTCCTAAAAATCATTCTGAAAGTTAGTGTCCCATAAAAATTCAACATCCTTTGAAATCAATTTAAACATTGGTGTTGCAATTTTGGTAAAATTTTTAATGAATCATCTATAGTATCCGACATGTCCCAAGAAACTACTTACCTCTTTTTGTGTTGTGGGAATATAGATATGTGATATTACCTCTATTTTCACAGGATCCAATTTTGTCCCTTCTGTTGATACGTGATGCCCCAAGACAATCCCTTTAGTTTGCATCATCTTGCATTTGACACTACTAAGGGCCAATTGGTATTCTTGACAACGGATCAATAATTTTTCCAAATTTTACAAGGCTTGGTCAAAATCATCCCCAAATACTGTGAATGCATCCATATAGACTTCTACATAGTCATGGATCAAATAAGAAAAGATAGCTAACATATCTCGTTGAAATGTGGTTGGAGCATTACATAAACAAAAGGAGGAACACGATAGGCATAGGTACCCAATGGGCAGGTAAAGGGGTATTCTCTTGATCCTATAAGGCTATTTGAATCTGGTTATAGCCACTATACCCATCTAGAAAATAAAAATATTTTTTTCCTAGACAATGTATCAAATACCTGATCAATAAACGGTAAAGGAAAATAGTCCCGCAAGATGGCCTTGTTCAACTCCCTATAGTCTACGCAAATTCACCATTTTTTGTTTTTCTTTGGAACTACCACCAATGTTGATACCCATTTACTGTCGAAAATATGATATATGAAATCTTCACTCAGGAGTTTCTGCAATTCATCTTTAACTATATCTTTCAAATATGGGTTCATACGCCTTTGAGGCTGCTTAACAGGTCTAATTTCATCATTTTTATAGATATGGTGTATACATGTGCTTGCATGAATACCTTTCAATACTCGGTGTTTCTGTTCTGCACTTAAATCATTACCAATGTACAATGTTTTCCCGTCATCAATTCCAATAGGTTCAATGTTTTCTTCATTTCTACCTTTCAGTGTTGCCATAGTGAATGTTGAAAATACAACTGGGTGACAAGTTTCTTGAAACTCATTGCTGAAAACATGCTGATAACCATTAAAGGATATATGATAATTGATGAAAGTAATGTCAGAAAAAAATTGTTGTAAAACATGGTCTTCTGATTGTTCCTGTAATCCCCGTGACTGTTCCATAGTTAATAAAGGAAACATGAAATATTCGTCCCCATAAGGACTTTCCAACCAGAGGGGTATCTCAGCAGCTATTTGGGCAGGTGGAAAAATAGTCACAGTTTGATTATGTGATCCATTAGAACTGATCATCTCTCCATTCCTACACCCAATGACTGCATCAATAGTGACCAACCATGGTCATCCCAAAACAACTGGATGTCTTGGTCTTGAGGTTTTTGGAGAGATCACAACAAAATAAACAGGATATTGCCAAGAATATTTGGTCACTACTATGTCTTCTAAGATTCCCATAGGTTTGATAATAGACTTATCGGCCATTTCAGGCATTATAGATGTAGGACTAACTCCGTGTAGTTGTAATGATGTCATAGTGTTGATAGATGCCCCCAAATCTACGAGGGTGTTTGGTAAAAGTGTGCCATTAATTTCTATTGTCACCACATGATTTCCTGGATCATTGTATTTTAGTGGTAAATCATATATCATTTCTATTATTTGACTTACTATCTTAACATTATGATTTTTATTCCTCTTTCATCCTGGCTTCTTGATATAAAGGTCCTTGATGATTTTGGTATAGATAGCAATGTCCCTAATAGATTTTAATAAGGGTATCTTTATGCAAACATTCCTAAGTTCAATTTCGAAATCATATTATGTAGGAGTCTCTGTTTTCTTAACAAGCAATATTTCTAGCTAAGAAGGTTCTTTTGATTGTTCTTCATCTTCTTCATCCTTTTGATTTTCTGTTTGTGGCTGAATTGTGTTTTCATATTTTTCTTGAGGGTACTCCTCTTGAATTATCACAGTTGATTTCTCCTTATTGATTTTTTTCCCCGATCTTAATTGTATTTCATTTACAGGGACAATAATAATAACATAAGTGGGAAAAGGCTACAATTATATGTTTTGTACTGGTTGAGGAGGTTTATTATTGGGGTTAGCGATGGGTTGTGTAGGAGAAAAAGTAGGATGAGGTGGATTAAATGATTTTGGTTCCTGCTGAGGTGGTGAGTTAGAGCTTGAGGGTAAAATTTGATGCAATGGAGGTGGAGGCAACGAGGTTTGCTGATAATGTTGGGTTGTACCATTGCTGAAATTGAGGAACATTCTGCGTGTAAGGCATCTTTGGCATGCCTTGGTATTGAGGATACGACTGATTTTGAGATTGAAATGTGTTACCATAAAATTTTCCCCTCCCTCCATGGTTCCATGGTGAATTTTTAGGTTGTTGAGTACTCCAAGGAGGGTAGGATGGCTTAAAGTTCCATGGCTATTTTTGGACAAAAATATGTGGATTAGGATATTGATACGTGCTTTGGTTTGGCCCTCTCCATGGAGGATTTTTGTTAGCTTGAGATGGGTCATTAGACTCCATACTATTTTTGTAAAGGGCTTGAAAACTAGGAATAGCTGGGAATTTTTCAGTAGCATCTTCTAATGCACAGATCCCACATACTTCAACCATATTGACAAGGAATTCCCTTTCCATGTGTTTTCACCTACATTTAGAATAAAATATTTCCATGAAAACTTTCTCCTTTTCTTGTTTCCTTTTTATTTTCAAGGTGTCTAACTGGTCACTAATAGTGTTTAGAATATCTATTTTAAATTTTTCAAGAAGGTTTCCTAGCTTGACTCTAGTGACAAAATTTGAAGAAGATTTGGTATTTTTGGACACAAAATCTTGTGAGTTTTCTCAGAGTCTTTTGCCTACTTTGGCCTGACTTCTAGGGTAGGTTCGACACAATTCAACTATTCCGGAAAAAGGTTTCTTATAAATGTCACCGACACTTAGGAGATTGAGTGTATCGATACATTATTCCCTTAATCCCTTCAAAAAGACAATCCTAATGTTCCTTTCATCTAGCCCCCCCCTTGTGATTTATGGTAGTTATAAAGGAATATCTCCAGATAATCTTCTAGACTTTCATCCTCCATCCGTTGCATCCTAAAAATGTCACTGACATCCCTACTTTTACAGTAGTCTTGATAATTTTTAAGGAAGACATATTTCATGTCATCCCAGGAGTAGATGGTGTGCTCTCCTAGGCTCATAAACCATCTGAGGCCTGAGTCTTTTAAGGTGGCAGGGAATAATTTGTTTTTTTGTACATCGTTATAATAGTTATAACTTCTGCATAAAATATCAAATTCAAATAAAAACACATTTGGGTCCTCAGAAGACATACCTTGAAAGAGTGGAAGATATGCCATAGGTATGTTCTTCATGGTAACATTTCTGGTCACGTCCATGATAGGAAATCCAAAAGTTATTTCGGTATCTTCCTCCAGGCTTCCTCTTGGTCCCTCATCATTTCCTCCTCCAAATAGAGTGTGTCTTGTGCCTTCTTCTTTATGGTCTTCCTCCGGGTTTCTGTTTTCTCCTCCTCTATTAGCCCTGTTCACTATAGGTTCTAATGGGGCTTTGGTGATAATTCAAATAGAAGAAGAGATTCAACTGGATTGATTTTACTACTGCCAAACTCCAAGTTCTTGTGAGATCGTTCTGTTGCTAATTCCAATTGTGGAACTAGCGTCAATGCTATCTCTACCGTGGTCCCCAAAGAAATTTGTTCTTGCTAAGGCACAATTTGTTTTTGATCAGTCACTTCTTGGGGTGTAATTTATTATAATAGTGCCACTTTGCTACTACTGCCTTCCCATTTTCTTCTGATACTTGCATAACAATTATCTGGATTAGTGGGTGGCGTTTTGGTGGGACCAAATATCTGAGGAAATTATTTTAAAATATACCTACTTTTCTATCTCTAGGTCTACTTTTACTCCTACACATAAGAAATAAATAATACAAATATCCACAGAGACAACCAAACTTTGGAGAAACCCCACTAAAGTGGATGCGTGGATCTTAACTCATGTCTTACCGTAAACTCCCCGCCCTCTGATTGTCCTGCAAATATCTTTGTTTCTATATAAAATAAATTTTTACCTGAACCAATTGCAACTCCCCGAAAACAATGCTAAAGATGTTGAGTGTTTTAATTGCCTTTAAAACCACTTAATATTAAATTAATGACCAAGGAATCATAATATCTGAGTTACACTACGTATTGGTTCAGATTCAAGATCTAATTATGGAGTAGGTGATTTCATTTTATAATAAATGTTTAAGTACAAAAAACTATTTACTCAAAATCCTCTATCTACTTAAAGCATTCAACCATGAATCAAGTGTATTGCTTCAAAGAAATCATACTTGTTTTAAAAGACTCAATGCTTAACAAACTCACTCACTAAATATTGAAGAACTCATTAATTAAATCCTATAGAATCCATTCCTTTTTTTAACTCTATTCAATCACTCGTTTAAACAAGAATATTACAACTAATACAATATTGTTGCAAAACTTAAACAAATCATTTCAAAAACTATTTATTTTAACAATAAAATAACTTTGAATTTTGAAATTCTAATTACAGAATTCAAATTACTTTTAATGGAAAACACTCATTCGACTGTTCTAATGTTGATCACAACAAAACATGAATCTAAAATAAGCTAATGAATTCAAAATCTAAATTAAGCTAGTGAATGCGAAATTGAAATTAAGCTCCAGAGTTCTCTAATTTAACTCAATCAAAGAGAGGTATTCAATATTCAAATACAAAGACTACCTATATCAAAGCAACTGAAATGATACTCAAAGCAATCTAAACAAATGATATTTAAGGAAACTGAACGCTACTGTTGAGATATTTATCAAATCGATCACCCTAATCAAACTGGATGGAAATCTAAGTGAAAATTTAAACGAACTAGAACCTATGTTCCTAATTGAGACTACATTTTCACTACTTATTCGCAATCGAAATCAAAAGAAACCTTAATTGTTGTTCAAAAGGGAAATCCGACTACCATATATGATAACAATTTTGAGAAAACCTAACTACTATTTGTGAGTGAAACAAAGTCAAAACAATTTCATACGCACCAAAGTGGAAGGCTTAAATCGGAACAAAAATTCTACAAGATCACACATAATTCATAAGTCTGAGACTAGTGGTGGTATTCAAGAAACTAAATTTTTATCCACACAAATCTCATAGATTTAAAACCGCTGAACAAAGCTTGAGAAACCAGACCATTCTTCTCACAAAACTCAAAGGAATTTCATAACCCCGCACGCAATTCCAATGTAAACAATCTTGTATTGATTATACCACACAATCGATTGAGAAACATAATGCTAAAGTATCCATGTGCACTGTTGAATTCAAAGGATTACAGATCATAAGGTTTGGAATACTATTCAAAATTATATCGATAATTTAAATCATAATGATTCACAATGCATTTGTATGATGAGGATCTTTATAAGAGGTAGTTAAAAATTTAAATCATTGCTAAGTGTCTATGGATTAATCAAGAAAGTTCAGTTTGTCAACTTAATCTTAAGGATTGAAATAAAAACTTAGGTACAAAATAAATTAAACCATTCAAAAACTAAACAATCACACCATATGTTATGTAAAATTAACAAAGTAAACTAATCCTAGATCTATACTAATTATAATCTTGGTTCCAGAGGTGGTGGGCCATATCCATGCCTAGAGCAAGTTTAATTAATTCAGTAAAATGAAATCCAAAAAAAATCATAATTACTTACAGTATAAAATTGTTGGAACTGAATTAGATCAAAGCTTAATTGTTGACATACATAGTCTAGATTTTAAAAAATATCACAAGTTTCAAAATCAATGAGTCTAGAACATTACATCACCATCATTACTTGGAAATCCCCTAAATTCAAAATCATTGGGCCTTTAAGAAGAGAGCCAATGGATACTAGGCTTAACTAACTATCTCTTAACATAACAAACTATTGATCGATGACTATCACGGGCTGTATAATATCTCATTAGACCAATCCTGAATCGGCTGCGCATGACTCAATTAGACTTCAGTTGGCTGCGTTCAACTTGAAAAACCACTTTCTATCCTCTACCATATGGATATCGGTGTATGATATGCCAGAATATCCCATAAACCACTTACTATCCTACCAAAATAATTTGTCGATTATTAACTTCCAGCTTAAGTACAAAATTGTAAATGAATTTTTAAGTACAAAATGACAGTGACACTTAAATGGTGAAGTCTACACCTCCTCATGCTTTGACCATATGTTTAGCTTGTCTTTCACCTTTCAAAAATATCCATAGCTATGAGTCCAATAAAATAGATAGTTAGAGATGGCCTAATAAGTATGATCCTATAATCAATCGAAACTTAACCAAAACATTGAAATAATGCTAAGTAGAATGCTTTTACCTCTAGTTATATGATGATAGGGTTTTGGCAGTAAATGGTATAGTATAGAAGGTAAATGAAATACAAGATAGGTAAAAAGAGTGAAAATGTAGGTGAAAAGAGTGAAGACAGGCGTAAATATGGTGACAAAAATGAGCTCCAACACACAGCTCATGGCGATATTTACATCCATATACATATTTACATATACCAAAACATCACACCAAAGCATATATCAAGGAAATTCTCTCAACTAGCGAATGGAGAAGGATGCATAGCCTACATCTGATCTACCATCTCCCATGTATCTTCATCGGGCAAAAAGTGCTTCCACTGCACTTTAACTTGTTCGATTGCTAGGTTTCGAAGCATGAGCATATTTATCTGCAAAATACATTGCGGTTCCAGCTGGAATTCTCCTTCGGGCTCCACATACAATAAAAACCATTCAATCACATGATCAACATATTTAACATACTTCTTAAGAAATGAAAAATGGAAAACATCATGGAATTTCATTATCAGAGGTAGTGCAAGTCGATAGGCTACTGGTCCATTCCTTTCAAGAATCTTTAAAGGTCCACAAAACCATGGTGTCATCTTGGCACAGGATCCAATCCACAATGATCTCTTCTTGGGCATGCTGCGCAAGTACACATGTTCCCCAACCTGAAACTCCTTAAACAACCTATTCTGATATGCATAGCATTTTTCATGTCTTGTGTTTCCTTTTGATTCTTCCTGATTACTTTCATTTCCTATTCCATTTATGCCAACATGTCTGGTCTAGGTAATACCCTGTTCAATGGATCACTCCAACTAATGGAAGTACTATAGCTCCGACCATATAGTGCCTCAAACGAACTCATCCTCAGTGACACTTGGTAACCATTATTGTAATAAAACTAAACCAATGGAATTTACTCCTCCAACCTCCTTTATTGATGCACCACATGCATCCTCAGCATGTGCTCCAATATCCTGTTGACCCTCTCAGTATTTCCATTTTTCTGTGAATGATAAGTTGTATCGAAGGCCAACGCAGTCCCAATCCTACAACACAACTCCTTCCAAAACTTGGAAGTGAACTTAATATCCGTGTTTAACACAATATTCTTCGGAACACCATGCAATCTGACCACATCTGCGATGAATACTTGTGCGACATCACTAGCTGAATAAGTAGACTTCACTGGAATAAAGTGTGATACCTTTATCAGCCTGTCCAACATAACCATGATGGAATCATTTTTTCTAGATGTCCTCGACAAACTTGTAATGAAATCCATGGAAATGACCCCCCACTTCCACTCTGGAATCAAAATCGTCTATAGTAATCCACCCAGATGCTTACATTCTGCCTTCATCTGGTGACAGTCCAAGTATCTAGCCATGAACTTTGCCATGTCATTTTTCAGATTCGACCAATAATAAAACTTCTTCACTGATGTAAGTGTCTGTTGATATCCAGGGTGAAATGGATAAAATTTTGCTCGAAACTCTATCAATATAGTCTTCTTGAGGTCACTATTGTCTCGCACATATATCCTGTCCCTAAATCTGATCAAGCCATATGTTCTGAGATGATAGTTCACATCCTAATCACCTATACCATACTGTAATCATTGCATAAGATCCATGTACCTGTCATCCCATTGACCTACCTATAATATCCGATCTTGTAATTATGTTCCATAAGAACTCATAGTTGTTATATGATTCACTTGTATTCCCCTGTAAAGAGCATCTACAACCCTATTCTCTTTACCCTTGATGTACCTGATCTCAAATTCGAACTCACTGATTGTGGAAAATCATATAGCTTGCTTGGAATTCAGATTCGGTTGATCAAACAAGTATCTCAACCACAGTGCCTCAATCATCAATACAAACCTCCTTCCATGAAGATAATGTCTCAAAATATTCAAATCATGAATGATTTCTACCAGTTCAAGATCATGTGTCAAATAATTCTACATGTTCTCATTCAGTTTCCATGATTCATATCATACTACATGTCCTTCCTGCATAAGGACTCCACCAAGCCCTCTCTTTCAAGCATCTGTACATACCACAAACTCTTTGTCTGGATCTTCAATATTTAACATGAGAGCATTCATCAACAACTGCTTTATTTTTTCAAAAATTATTGCACATTCCTTTGTCCATTCAAATTTATTAACTTTCCTCTGCAGTGGTGTAATAAGATATGCAATCCAAGAGAAGTTCCTGATTAGCCTCCTATAATATCCTGCTAGCCCCATAAATGATCTTACCTCATCCATGTTTCTAGGAGTTTCCCACCCCATGATAACCCTTATCTTTTATGGATCCACTATTATACCTTCCTCGGAGACCACATGCCCGAAGTAATGTACCTTTCTGTTTGAAGGTTTATGTGGATGAGTTTTGATGTTGAATTAGAATTCAGAATTGAATCCACATTTATTATTTTTTAATCGATGTTTTGGGTCACAATCAAGACCAATCATCAGGATAATCACGAGATTGAGAGAAGAGTTAATTAAGGGATACAACTTGAGTGGGCCTAATGGTTAAGAGCATGTGTTTCCTCCTAAGAGGTCACATGTTAAAAACCAGAGGGGAGTAGAGTATGTATGCCTTCGTAGACTTAGCAGTCAAGTCGCTGCGCAGAGGTGGGTCTCTTTTCCCACAAACAAGGGGGTCTCATACACCAATATGGTGTCTGGCTTGGCTCCAACCTTAAAATTACATAATAATAATAATAAATACAAGAAAAATAATGAAGAAAGAAAAAAAATAAGGTCGGCTTAAAACATGGAGTTTAAATAAAATAAATATAATAAGAATAAAATAGAATAATGGAATAAATAAAAAAAGATGAGAACGTTATAAAAAGAATAATAAGAAATGAAATATATATAGATGATGAAATAAAAATTAAAGATAATAAAATAAGAATAAATAAAAATAAAAATTAAATTAAATAATCAAATAAGAATAAATAAAATAAATAAATAAAGTAAAATAAAAATGAAATCAATATAGTAAAAATAAATAAAAATAATGAGAATACAAAAAAAAGAGATAGAATAAATGATAAACATAAAAGAATAAACAAAAATAGTATAAAATAGTATAAAATAATAAAAATAAATAAATACAATTAAAATAAAATAAAACTAATAAAAATAAAAATAAAAATAAAACTAATACAAATAAAATAAATCAAAATAAAATAATAAAATTAATAAAATTCAAAATTCAAAATATTAAATAAAAATAAAATAAATAAAACAAAAATGAAAGTAAGAGTAGGAATAAACTAGATAAATAAAATGAATAAATTAGAAAAATAAAATTAACAAGGGTAGCCGAAAGCATAACAAGGACTGCAAAAAACCTACGCAATACTTGCACAACACACCATAAGGGTAACAAAGGTTGCGCAACAAACTCCAGAAGCATAACACACTTGCCCAAAAACGTAACACAAGCTCCCAGAAGCGTAACAAGAGCTACATGAGCGTAACAAAGGAATTGCCAAAAATTTGCAAAAATAAGGCTTAAATATGGATCAATATATCTTTAACAATAATGTTTTTTGCAATACTGAGAGAATTTTTTGTTCTTTGGCATGTTTTGAACAAAAACCTCCTTTTTTCCAAAATACTTTTTCATTTTCTCAGAATCCAAGTTTGAAGTTTATCACTCAAAATTTGTAGAAGCGTAGCGCACTCTGTGCAGAAGCGTAGCACTTAGTTTCATAGGGAGTTTTGAGGCCTTACCAAAGGAGATTTGGGATGCAAGTGGTGTGGTTGGAAATATTAGGATATCTGCTATATAATGGAGTCACCAAGTATTGCAAAAACCTGCTCCAAACTCCTAAACAATTGATTTGAAGATAACCTATCCAAAAGTGCAGAAAATGACCTGGAGCAACTGTGTTTTGAGAATTTATCTCAAACCATAACACCTGTGCATACAATGAAGGAGGTTTTTGTTCTTTGGCCTATTATTGCAGAAAAAATGTTTCACTTTTGTAAAATTCATCTCCATTACTTCCGAAACTGATTTTGAAGCCAAACTGTCCCTGTGTGCAATGTAAACCCTGGCTTGATCACAAAGCTATAAAAATGATGCCATAGGTCTGTGTTGGATCAAACCTAGAATTGTGACCTCCCTTATGCACATTCTTCTCACCCTCCATGATTTTTTTCAACAAGGAAGTCCCTAGCTTGATGTAGTGGATAGGGAAGGTGGAAAATTAAGAAAATAGGGGATAGTGGTAGAGTGGTTTTAGGGACATAAATGAAGTGGAAGGAAGTTATGGAAAATTATATAAAAAATTGGGGAGGTAGGGTGATGATTTTTTTACAGGATGCAAATGAAATTTTTGGAAATGGCCATGTGAAAGGTGCCCAAAAGGTCAAAACTCAGGGTTTCACTAGTTTTTCTCCCAAAATGAAGTGAAAATTAGGGTTTTAATGAAATTGATGGAAAAGAGGGTTGTGAGTGATCGGATATGTTAAGGTATGATGAATGAAGGTTTTATATGGTTATATTATGGTTTTATCATATGAAATAAACAAAATATGAAAAACACTAAAAACATAGTGAAGGTAACCTAATGAAGGAAACCACTCATTTTTCTGATGAATTTTGACTTGAGAGAGGCATGGAGGGTGTCCACTTACTTCTTAGGAAGTGTATGAAACTTTTTAAAGTGGTTTTGAACCTTGGATAACTTATTTTGAGCTCAAACACAAAAAGCATAGCACCTGCGCAGCACACCCAAAAGCATAGCACAGGTAGTGTTGGCACAAATTTGCTTATTTTTCTTCAACCCATGACCTCTATGGAGTACAATGGTGAGAAGAGAGGATTTGTTTACTTATTTAACTATCTTTTCTAACTCCCTATGAAAATGACTTGTATTGTGAAAATGAGATTTTGTTCCCTTTGTTTTATGACATAATTGACTCTCATGGTGGCGAAACAAATGAGACCTAGACTCTGACCTAAATGAAGTTGTGGTGAATGACCTCAGACCCTAGATGATTGATGAATGACATAACCTCTGAAATAATGATGACCATGAATGGAGTGAAGAGAGTATCATTTCATACCTATACATATTCAGTGAACAATTTTTTATTTGAAAACTGACTTGAAACATGAAATTTTGACCTAGGACCACTACCAAGTAAACTAAAAGAGTACATTTGAGCACTGAAATTTGGACACTAACATTGGCTCCAACTGGGGAGTGAAACTCCTTCAGGAGGTTTCAAGAACACCATAGACCAAGTAGCCTCATCCATTGGGTAATGGAGTCATTGAAGCTACAATCCTCAAACTGATTCACATCAAATTGAAAACTAAACTGTACATCATCAACTGCAAAATCTATTGGAAATTGACACTGAAAAATATGCTCAAAATATTGATCTTGTTCATCGCACCTTACCTACTCTAATTGATCCATAATTCACTTGATCAAGTGAAGTCGAATATCCAGTGCAACCATGAAAGCAAATGGCTATTTGATTTCTTGATCCTCCTACTTTCCTAAAAAGAAAAGCATTGTGGTAATGACAACTCCAACTGAAAACTAAACCCAATCTCTATGTTTGAAAAAAAAAAACTCCATATTTTATGATGCTTCCAAAATACTTCCCAAGGGGTCTTGAAAATGATGAAACATTACCTTTTATTGATCAGAAAAAAAGAAGGGAAATGATTTCAAATATACTGGCGGATTGTTCTTCTTCATTTGGTTGATCCCTCTTAAATAGAAATGTAGCAATGTGATCTTCCATATCATCCAGATCAGAGACAAGATTGGTATTTTATTGTAGATCTTCAATTGAGGTATCCAAATCAACATCAATACAAATATCTACAAGTGGATTTTCATGTATATCAGAAAGATAATTGTCTCGCCTTTGAAAAAATTATACATCTTGATCCTTTGAAGGTTGCTGAACATGTTCATCAAAATTAAGACAACAAACTTGTTGTACAATGTTTTTGACCTCAACGGATAAATCATTACTCTTTAGAGTTTCTTTACAAGAAAACTCAAAATTATGATATGCACATATTTCTTCCTGAATTAAAAACTCAGAAGAGGATAGGGATGAAGAGTAGCTGGATAGAACATCTTCATATATATCTTGATTGCTTGAATATTGGCAAGACTATTGCAAATTATCATCAACTTCGAAAGATGGAAGATCAATATCATCCTTTGAATAATTCTGCTCAAGTTTGCTATCATCCATGGAAGAATCTGTGATCTTCTCATGGTAGTGGAAATGATTTTCATTCAAAGCATCCAAAAGTTCATCATCCATAAAATATTCATCGCCATAAGCACTTTATAGCTCTTTGTTGTGAAACCAGCTCCAAAAATATAAAAAAAGAGATATCAACGCCTTAGAAATAAGCCACTTCGAGGGGGCAACCTCCAATACATTACATGAATGAAAAATTCTTCAATGATACAAATTACAAAACCTCCTTTATATATATAGGAATCCATGGGGCCATAATGTAATCCTAGTGGGCCACAATGTAATCCTAGCCGACCTAACAATAATAATTTAAGGGCACAATAATAACAAAATGGGGGTTACAAGGGTACAATAATAAAGATAAGGGGTTTACACTAACAATAATAAGGGGCTATACTAGTGATATAGGGACCTAACATGCCCCTCTCCTTCAAAAAAGTGTTGTCCTCAACACTTGAGTAGCTTCGGGTGCTTCTATATAAAATTCTCATCCTCCCATGTAGAATCTTCAGTGGGTAAGTTCTTCCACTTGATGAGATACTCTGAAATTGATCGATTCCGTAGTTGTCGAGTTCTTTTTTCTATGACTGCTTCAGGTTCCAATATGATCTTCCCTTCCCCATCAAGTTCTGGCAATACTCTTTGAACTGGAAGATTTTCACCTATAACCTTCTTTGAGCATGAAACATGGAAAACTGGATGTACTCGCGAAGAAGCAGGAAGCTCCAATTTGTATGCCATAGTACCAATCTTTTGCAACACCTTGTAAGGACCATAGTACTTTGGTGATAATTTATTATCCTTCTTAGCTTGCTTGAGGGACATTTGTTTGTATGGTTGTAGCCGTAAAAATACCCAACCTCCTACATCAAAACTTCTCTCGCTGCGATGTTGATTTTCCTGTTGTTTCATTCGATTTTGTGCCAAATTCAGGTTATCCTTTAAGAGTTGGAGAACTTCTTGCTGATGCTCGATGTGATCTTCCACTGCTTGAACCTTCGAATTTTCCCTTAAAGATGATGTGATCGATGGTGGATGATATCCATAAAGTGCAATAAATGGGGTCATTTTTGCTGTAGTATGGAAGGAAGTGTTATACCACCATTCAGCGAGAGGTAACCACTTGACCCATTGTGTTTGTTTATCAGATACAAAACAACGAAGATATCCTTCCAAACATTTATTTACTATCTCGGTTTGACCATCGGATTGAGGATGATAAGATGAGCTATGAGCTAATTGAGTACCCAAACAAGAAAATAACTCCGTCCAAAAATTTCCAGTAAAAATGGGATCTCTGTCGCTCACAATAACCCTTGGGTTCCCATCTAGCTTTTGAATTGTGTCCAAAAATGTAGTACAACTGTACTTGCTTTAAATGAATGAGATAATGCACAAAAGTGTGCATACTTGGTAAGTCTATCAACTACCACCATGATGACAATATTTCCTTCGGACTTAGGTAAACCTGTGATTAAATCCATTGAAATCTCCTCCCAACGTTGACTTGGAATGGATAAAGGTTGTAGAAGACCGAGGTCTTAATTTTCTCAACTTTATTCTGCTGGAAAATCAAACATTCTGCCACAAACTTTTGAATATCAGATTTAAGGTCATCCCAAAAAAATTCTTTCTTCACCCTGTGGTAAGTTTTTAAAAATCCTAAGTGTCCTCCTAAAGGAGAAGCGTGCAATTCCAAAAGAACCTTTTGTTTTAGTTGGGAATTCCTACAAATATATAAGCAATCTTTGTACCATAAGGAATCATTTTTCCAACTAAATGTATCAGATTTACTAGGATCTTGTTGCAAATTTTGAATGAGTGTCCACACTTCTTCGTCCTTCTTCCATTCATCTCTTACTTCGGTTATCCAATCTGGTTGGATAATAGAAATGGCACAAAGCAATGCTTCCACCTCTTCATTCTTTCTTGAGAGTGCATCTGCAACAACATTTAGCTTCCATTTTTTGTAGATTATTTCAAAGTCATAACCCAACATCTTTGTGACCCATTTATGCTGCTCTTGTAAAGATAGTCTTTGTTCCAAAAAGTGTTTAAGACTATCATGATCAGTTTTTACCTTAAAGTGTCTTCTCATTAGGTAAGTTCACCATTTCTTTAGTGCATGCAGTATTGCTAACATTTCCTTCTCATAAATAGGTTTATGTAAATACTTTCCTTTGATTGGATGACGTTCAAAAGCAACGGGTCTTCCTTCTTGCATTAAAACAACACAAATTCCATTTCGCGAGGCATCACATTCCACAATAAAGGTTTTTGTGAAATCTGGCGTAGCTAAGACCGGTGCTAGGCACATTGCGTCTTTAAGATGTTCAAAGGCCTTAGTTGCTTCAGGAGTCCATGAAAATGCATCTTTCTTCAATAATGATGTTAGAGGTGCTTCTATTCTCCCATAATTCTTGAGAAAATTACGATAATACCCTGTTAACCCGAGAAATCCTTGCAACTGCTTTATGGTTGTGGGGACTTTACATTCCTTAATGGCTTTAATTTTGTTAGGGTCTACCTTAACACCCTCATGAGATACAATATGACCCAGATATTCCACCTTTTGTAATCCAAAGAAACATTTGGATGTTTTTGCATATAATTGTTTCTCTTGCAATAGTTTGAGCACCTTGTCAGCATGTTGAACATGATCCTTCCAAGACTTGCTGTAGATTAGTATATCATCAAAAATACTAGCACAAATTTTCTAAGGAAGGGTTTGAAAATGGAATTCATCAACCCTTGAAATGTAGAAGGTGCATTGGTAAGGCCAAAAGGCATGACCAAAAATTCATAATGACCCTCATGAGTTAGAAATGTTGTTTTCGGAATATCTTCAGTCTTCATTCTAATTTGATGATATCCTGAACGAAGATCCAACTTGGTAAAATAAATTTCTCCATTTAATTCATCCAATAATTCATCAATCATAGGAATGGGAAATTTATCTTTAATGGTGAGCTCATTGAGCTCCCTATAAACCAGACACATGCGCCATGATCCATCCTTCTTGTGTACCAATACTACAGGAGTAGAGAAATAACTTTTACTAGGTTGAATTATACCCGCCTCTAACATTTTTGCAATCATACGTTCAATTTCGCTCTTTTGGACATAAGGATATCTATAAGGCCTGATGTTTGGAGGAGCACTTCCTGGAATCAAATGCATAGCATGATCATGATCATGAATAGGTGGGATCCCTTTGGGAGTTTCAAACACCTTGGAATGATTGTCCAAGACTTTTTGGAGATCTACAGAAATAGATGATTTTGATGTTGGAACTTCTAGTGAGCATAATTATGCAATTACGCCTCGTTGTTCTTTCTTTAGAAGCTTTGTCATGACATTAGAGCTGATTATATTTCCCGGCTTCCTTTCAATACCCCGTAATTAGACTTCCTTTCCTTCTGAAAATAATTTCAAGAAAATTTCTTGAAAATTAAAAGCTACTGTCCCCAAAGATTGTAACCATTGTACTCCTAGTACAACATCAGCACCTCCCATAGGAATGGAAAAAATTGGACTATTCAATACATATTCCCCCATGGTTAGCTTGATATTATGGCATTTTCCAGAGAAATTTATAGTTCCTCCATTTCCAACCATCACTTGACATTCTGGTGCTGGGTATAGGAAACAATTCAATTCCTTGGCTACCTTACAATGAATAAAATTATGGGTGCTACCTGAATTAATCAACACTATTACATTTTTCTTCTCGATATGTCCTTCTATCTTGAGAGTTTGAGGAGTGGTAATTCTTGCCAATGCATTACACGATATGGTCAGACTCATTTCTTCCTCTTCTAGGGCTGGTTCCTAGTGTATATCCTCTTCTTCTTCATTTTCTTCTTCCTCTTCATAATCTATGTAAAATAATTTCTTCTCAGCACACTTATGACCTTTAGTGTATTTGCTATCACAATTTTAGCGAAGGCCTTTTGCTCTTTTTTCTTCGAATTTTTGTGATGTCAACCTTGTGGGTTGTGGAAATCTAGGAGTAGCAACACTTCCATCTTTATAGAAGTGAGTGGTAGGCTTCCTTGTTGCCATAATTTTACATCCAATTTTTCTTGCCAACCTGAATGCCTTGTCCAATGAATCATGTTCCAAAACGTGAACTTCATGTTGGATGTTATCCTTTAAAGTAGCTATGAAATGATCAATCCCGTGTTCCTCTGAAATATTAGTTACCCTTATATTCAATTTTTGGAAGTCCTCAATGTGCTCCCCCACTGAACACTTTTGTTTGAGATTTATCAATTGTCTAAAGAAAGTGTTGCTTTTTGTATCCTCATAATGTGCTATCATTTCCTCCATAAAAATTGACCAAGTAACAATTTTTTTACGGGAGAAAAGCCATCGATACCATACAAATGTATTTTGCTCTAAATGTAAAGTTGCAATGCGTACCTTTTGTGTGTTTTTCACATTATTGAGATCAAAATATTGCTCCATCTGCAGTATCCCTGTTACAGGATCCTTTTAATCAAACTTCCTCATATCCATTTTTGGAATATGGTGGTTCTTCCCTCCAACATTAGAGTTTATGAAATCACGATTCATATTTTTTTTTTTCTCATCATGAGTTTCCTTTACTACTTTTTCACCATTAGGAAATGTTTCTTGTATCAACTTTGTCAAACCTTCCATGTTTGTTTTTAGATCATTCTTCATATTTTCCATATTAGCTTCCATGTCATCCATCTTAGATTCCATGCCATCCATCTTAGCTTCCATGCCATTCTTCAAACCATCCATGCCTTTCTTCAAACCATCCATCTTAGTTTCCATGCCTTTATTAAAAAATTCCATGTCATTTTTTGTTACTCTTTGCGAGAGCGAAATTTGTTGCACTTTCTCTTGTAATTTTGATATGTCATGTTGCCATTATTAGTCTTCACGAGTCATGGTAGAGAATTCTAAAGGCTTAATGGGTGTTGAATTCTTTTTAGGGGCCATTTAAAAATCCAATACTGATATCTATTCTATAATATTCCCTTGGAATCAATTCAACTTGATTCTTCAAACAAGACTTATACAATTCGGAAAAAAAAAATACACACCTTTTTCTTGCTTTTAAGGAGCTCGATATTGAAATTGACTTATCTATATACTTGCATATCCTCAATATCTAAAATTCAGCCTTGTAGTATTCCTCTGAAGCTTCTTTCAAATTCCACAGGTCTGACTTGATTTGGATTCTTCAAGAAAAATTTATGTCCAATCTCCCACAATGACCTAATTATGGACTAGTTCAGTAGAGAGAACTTGTACGACTTTCCATGTGTCACTGTTTGCTCCTTTGGCTCTGAAATTTATAGATAGGAAACTACAGTCCGTGTACTTCCAGTAAGTTTTTACAGAATTCCAATCCGATGCTCAAAGAGAGAGTTATGAATATTTTCCCACAATCCCCTATTTGAGATGAAATTCGGGAGCCTGAAAAAGACCTAACTTCCACAAATCATTTCTCCCAAAATATTTCAAACCAAGCTCTAAAAGTTTGCGATGATGTTCCTCAGGATTTCAACTTCGCGCTCTAAAATTTTTAGCTTTTGAACCTTCGTAGAAACAAAGTTATAGAAAAAATTCCGCGATGACCTGTTTAACTGAAATTCAAGAGCATGCAAAAAGACCTAACTTCCACAGATCATATCTCTGAAAATATTGCGAACCAAGCTCTGAAATTTTGCGAAGATGTTCCTCAGGATTTCGACTTTGCACTCTAAAAATTTCAGCTTTTGAACCTTCGTAGAATTTTTTTTTTAGCGAAAATTCCATGATGACCTGTTTGGAGCAGCGAAACCCTAGAATCCAAAGCTCCGATACCAAATGTTGTGAAACCAGCTCCAAAAATAGAATAAAAGAGATATAAACGCCTTAGAAATAAGCCACTTCGAGGGGGAAACCTCCAATACATTACATGAATGAAAAATTATTCGATGATACAAATTACAAAACCTCCTTTCTATATATAGGTGTCCATGGGGCTACAATGTATCCTAGTGGGCCACAATGTAATCCTAGCCGACCTAACAATAATAATTTAAGGGCACAATAATAACAATATGGAGGTTACAGGGGTACAATAATAACAATAAGGGCGTTACAATAACAACAATAAGGGACTATACTAGTAATATAGGGACCTAACACTCTTGAATAAAATTCTCAAAGTGATCACAACAATCCTCAATTAAAATGAAATAAGGATAGGTTTTTCTATACTTCTCAAAAAATACAGAGTGAAAATCATTGAGAGAATAAATACAAGCAGGAGACAAGCTTTCATACCAAAACCTTGCTTTTTATTCTAATGTGATCATGAACATATTCATTAAAAAATATTTATGAAAATTAATCTTCAGATTACACACATGCATATGAAATATTATTAAATGAAGAGTAGCATCATCACCTTTTCCATATTTGAATTTTGGCAAGTATGTTTTCCAATCTACCTGAGGAATAGGATTTGGAAAGCCTGGAACATAATATCGATGCATAGGAGCATACCTAACATTCTTTCTTACAGTTGAATCCATATTGAAAATAGTGAAGTCACCAATAGTTCTTGAAGCTACCGATTTTTGACCAGTGGAGTCGCCATGAAAACTCCGAACCTTTGGATTCTTTGCCATTGGAGTCTCCAGGTGAAATGTGCACAACCTTTATTGTGCCTGACCACTGTTCACCATAAGCAATCAGAGCTAATCTTTGTTGTTCTTTCCCAAGAAATATTTAACCTTCGCTCCCTAGCAACAACACCAAGAATGTTATCACTCGCCCTGCTTCCCAAGGCTATGAATGGAGCTGAAGGAAGGTAACCACGGACCAGGCTTTAGGTCAGGTAGCTAGCCCTACCAGGACCAGAGAGGGCTCTCTCATTCTCACTTTTACAATCAAAGGAATGATTGCATCTCTAATGATATTAGGCTAGGTACGTGAGCTCAATAAATAGGATTTTGTTTGATTTTTTAAGTTCTGGATAGAAAAATCAATGAGAAAGCCAGGTCAAGGGTTTTTAGGTCTAAATTCCAAGGTAAATTTGCAAAGAATATGTGAGGCTAGAAAGGCATCTTGAAAGAATTTTTAATTGTTAATTTAGTATAGGATGAAGTGAGAGAGGGTTTGAATGAGCACCGAGGTGAATTCGTTCAATTAGAAATGAATAGAAATATCATGTAAACCTTCCCTAAAACAGAGAATGAACTGGAATGATTTCTGCTTACAAACTTACAAGATAAACATATGGAAAGATTTATCTGGAAGAAGAAGATATATCATTTAGCATGAATAGATAAACGTACATAACAAGAAAAAATTCTCTAGTGCATACCACAAGATTCTCAACACAAGTTCTACAAATCTGTCTCTGATTTCATTCTAAAATGCTGATTACAAAATCTCCACTGCAAAATAAGACTATCCCACCCCAAAAAAGACTAAAGAGAGTCTACTTATACAAAATATGGACTATGAAACCTCACCAAAATGGATCATAAATGCAAAAGATGAGTCATTTCCTATATTCCAGGGAGGCTAGAAATAATTCCCTGAATTTTAGCTATGAACTAGGAGTTTTTGTCCCTTATATTATATTACATGATAGGAGGCAAAAACCAACTCAATAACTCTAATTCCAACTCATATGAAAACAAAACCTCGAATTTGTGACATTTTCTGAGCTTGAAAAGTGTCCTGGGAATCCAATGATGATTTGTAACATTTCTGACAGAAGGGTAACATAATTTTACAGAAGCATTACAGAAGTTTGCAGGCACTTTTGAGGCACTTTTAAGAGTCCAAATCCACTTCTGAATGAAAGGTTAGCTAGAAATTTGTGTCTAGTTTCAATAACATATTTAATTTTTCAAAATGGTCCATGGTAAGGCCTCCAAAAACCCATTATCCAAGGGTTACTCGAAAAGCGTAACAGAGGCTCCAAAAAGGTGACAGAAACATGAAAAATGCGTGATTTTTGGGTTTTTTCTCCAATATTAAAGATTATCATGCTAAGGGGGCTTCTGATATGTAATTTACTCATTAAAATGCATCCATCCATGTAAATAAATCATCATTTTGATGCTTCCAAAGCAAGCGTAACAAAATTTTCTTACTCTTATGTGAGGAGGAATTCCCAAAATTGTGCAAAAATCACAAAATATACCAAAATTATTCAAAACTTCTCGAAATTGGTTCTGTAGCACCTGTGAGTGATGGAATAAACAAACAAGGAAGCTTCAGTGAACAATTCCAAGCTATCATTCTCTTTAAGCCTCATTTGAGCTTCTTTTAGCCTTTTCTTCAACTATTTTAGCCTTATTTGAGAAATTGTGTTCCTGGTGTGATAGTGATTTTCCATGTGTCTTTGGAGTTTATTGTCCCTCTTAAATATTTTCAAGAGCTTCTATAGATGTTAATTTATCCTTGACAACCAAAGTTATCTATCTTGATTAATCTCCATGGCTATAATGTCATCAAAGGTCAACCCTTCAGGTGGATGAGCTGACTGTCTTTCTAGCTCTAGTGCCCTTTTGAGGCATCTTGTTTTTGGCCTTCTTGGTTGTGTTTCACCCTTCATGTATTGCACTTGATAAAAATCAATAACATCCTTACCTTTACCTTTGTTTGATTCTATTTCTGGCTTGGGATTTCTTTGTAGCAATCACTTCACGTTTAATTGAAAATTCTCCCGCTATAAGATAGTGATTTAAGAGTTAACAATGGAAAACATCCTTCTCAATTCTGATATTTCCTCATTCTTCTTTCTAAGGATATCTTTAGTTGATCTGATATCATCCTGTTCTTCTACCTCAACCTATGTTACACATTATTTTGTCACCAAGCATTTCTTTGTCTAGGTTCATCAATACATATATAATGCTCCTTAAGTCCAAAAACCTATAATTTAACCAAGTCTTGATTTGGAAAAGCTCGTAAAAATCACTTAAACCTAGTTCCACACTTTTCCTAGCCATTACCTACGGTACCACATTTTGTAATAAAAGATTGGTACCATATTTGTGTATTAAAACTGCGGACCCACGTAAAAGGTAAAATGGAAGAAAAAGTAAGTTCTAGAAGCCCACTTAGTTGAATATTCTCCCAACTGGAAGCTTCTAGAAGGTGTTATCTGGTCGAAGCTTCAGTCCCTCCATTCATGAACCTTTATCCCTTCATTAAAAGAGCCTATCCCTTGGTATTTGGAGCTTAATCCCTTTATGAGAGGAATTATTCCTTCGTTTTTGGAACTGAAACCACATCCCTTCTGCTATAAATTGAAGCCATGGTTTAGTCTCAAGGGTAGATACTGATATGTAAAAAAGTACTTGCTTTGTACTTCATACTACATTAGAGAAGAGAATTGCTGAAGAAACATACTCTTTTTGCTAGCCATTATCCATGTGAGAACGATTACAAACTCGTATTTAGGTTGGTTCAAAGAGTGGAAGGGCTTGTCAAACCAAAGGAAAACGCTTGTTCCGAACCCCGGAAGGACTTGTACAACATCAAGGCGAACGCAGTTGTAGGACCCTTTCTTTTATTTAAAGATAATACAAATGGATCCTGTTTTCTCAATAAGTTGTTTATGTGTTTACTTGAATGACTTATTTCTTAAATTCCTTGATCATTAAGATATATTTATGATTTATGAATTAGTATATTATGCAGGGGCTTTTGATTCTCTTCCATGTCTTTGATTGCAAGTCTTAAGAGGTGACTTCTTTGGAGCGACGGAAAGAAGAATACAACTAGCATTGGATCACAGGTAGGTCCTTTCTTCATCATAGAAAATTCTAAATCATACATAATCTAGAGAAAGTAGTTTACATTTGTCCTGTTTGTTTCTAGCTATCCTTGTGATACTAGGGATATCCTTCTTGTCCACAAGAACGATTTATCCGCCTAAAAAAATGGCGAGTCCACTGGGGATTTCTTGAACTTAGTTTTATTTTTATTTTTTGAGTTTTACTTTTGAAAGAGTTTTTCTGATTTTGATTAGTCTACACTGGGTTGGGTAAATTATCTATTAGAATCCCTGAAAATTAGATCATAATTTTTATTTTTTCTATATGTTTTCTGGCCTCCGCACTTTTTCTTTCAAAACAGTGCGGTAACCTCCGCAGTTTTTATGTACAAACAGTGCAGTACCACACCTTTTTGTATTAAAACCTGAAAACTTAAGGAAATTTTTTGAAAAAATAAAAATTCCCTTTTCTAGAACCAGATTACATGATTCACTGTATTTACCCAAACTTTTTTTGACTGTCAAAAGCCTTGTGTGAATTTCTTTCAGCAACTCTTAAAATCTCGTCAGTCTCCGTTAATTTAATTGGGTGTTTTGAATATTCTTTTTGAGAAATTCTTAGTTTGATTTCCTTTGGTCATTACTTCGAGGTTTGTCTCAGTCTCTTAACAATTTTGCATCTTTTTGCTTTTGTTTTTGCAAAAAAATTTCCCCCTCATTCGCCGGGGGGGGGGGCTAAATTGTGTCTGAGTGTTAATTGCCTTTGAGTGTTTTTATTTTTTTGTATTTGGAACTCTCACCCAATTTTCTTTACTTACACTTGATTGGTTCTTTAGATTACGTTAGAATCATCTTGTGTTTGAGAATTCTCTTGCATAGATTACATTTGCATTATTAGAATTCTCATTTTTAGAATATGAATGAAAAATGTGCATAGATTACATTTGCATACTTTTCAAGTGAATTGTGCATAAATTACAACTGCATAGTTTACATTCTGAAAAATCAATCATAGATTTAGGTTAGTTTCTTTGATTTGAATTTACATGTTTTTATGCTTGTTTTAAAAACATAAAAATAAAAAATTTGGAATTGATTAGCATTGGTTTTTCTTGATGAAATTAGTGCATTAGAGAATTTGTTATATTTTCTCATATTGATCAATTTTTGCATTGTTGGAAGTGAATGGAATCTCTCTCCTTACTTTATTTAGGATTCATCGAATTGAAAATATTACATTATCACATTCGATTGCATTCAGTTTTGGGTCGGGTCATAACACCATTGGTTTCATATCCATTTACCCTTTGAGTAATAACAACCCAAATAACACAACGCTTAATAAAATAAATCTAGTAATTTTTACATTTTTAGGCCTCTTTCCACAATCTAGCATAGGATTAGTGCTTTGTAATAGGTTGTAGTTAACTTTCCAAAGCAACTAAACAAACAGTAGCATCTCGCGGTAGGAAAAATTCCAATTGTTGCATGTATGCTCTGGGAAGCTCCTCCTAAAGGAGTCAAGCACGAGATCATATCTGAACCAATGAGGTAATCATACCTATCTTATTGGGAACGATAAAAGATGTGCACATATTAAAAATGGTAAATCTCGAATAGACCATTGTCGAGGAGCCTGGGGTCACTTGTCGGTAAACCTTGGATTATGTCAAGGAGCCTTCAAGGGGATTGAGCTTGATACTCTGCCCTTGCGTGTATATCAGATCGTAGACTGTTCCTCAAGGTATATTTATTCCCATTGGTGACCTTAGTGGCTATATACTTTAGGATTCTTTCCCAAGGTGACGGTGGAGGGAAGGTCCCACTGTACCTGGAGCGGACATCGACTAGACTCACTTGGACTCTCCAGAGGGTTATCTTCACTCGAGATGGTTTAAGTGGAGAAACTTGCACTAGTCTGTTTCATTGAGCATGTTGTCAGGGTAACTGTTCCAACCGCCATTTCTACAATAAAATTCTACGCTGCGTATTTCATCACCAACTAGTGTTTTTTAATGCGGGAATCTACTGTCTGTGTGTGGTTTGACTCCTAGATTTTTTAGCGCGTGTTCATTTGTTTGTTTTAATTTTTAGAGACCTTAGGCGTGGATTATGAATTTTAATTGTTAGGTGTGAATTGCTAATTTTAGTTTTAAGTTGTTAATAAAATTCACTAAAGTTTAATCTAATGGCAACTGTTCCAAAATTTACCAACCTAGGAACCCCTCTTAACGAGAATCCTAGTACTTTTCCTTGCATTGGAAATGTTGGTCCTCTTTATATGGCTACATTGTCATTACTTGGATTTACAATAGGTTTAATGATATGGTTATTTTCAACTTTGTTGGCCCCGAATACTCCAATTGTTCCACATCAACTGGATGCTTCACCTCAACAGAGTTCACCATCTCAACATCAACAACCTCATGTTGACCCTTTAACTTCTTCGCCCAATATTTCTTCCTCCCTTTCTTCCTCTTCACTTGGTAAAAGCCTTGACGCTATTAACCAGGTGGCTAAGAAGAAGAAGAAAGGGAAGAAGAAGAAGAAGCAAGATAAGAAAGAAGTCAACCAGTCAACCATGGCTGTAAGTGTTAGTAGTGTCGAGGAAATGTCCAACATGCATTGTAAACACAAATTCCCTTGCAAGCTTTGTAAGGGTGACCAATTCCTTATCAATTTTCCTGGTATTCCTAAGTTCTTGGAAGTATGCTCTGAGAAATCTCATCAACTCATTGTTGATCCATCAACTAGTGATTGTCAGGTTCTTGGGAAAAAGGGTAAATTTAGGTTTCCTTGTAGGTTATGCAAAGGGAGTCATCAAACTCACAATTGCCCTCACATGGATGAAGCCTCAAAATTGTTGGAAAACATTACTATTCCGCAACAACAACTTCCAATTGATTACCGTAAACTTTCTCCCAACCTACTGTTAATTGAGGAAGTGATTGATCTAATTCCAAGTACAATCAATCCCACTCTTCCATTGGAGAGTGAAACTGATATCACTCAGGTTGATGATCCATTAGTTGATCAAGTGGTCGAATCAATTTCACATTCATTCGATCCCATTCTACCTATAGAGAGTGAAATTCATACCACTCAAGTTCTTCTTATTACATCATATTCTTCTACACCAGGGGGCATTTCACCTGTTTCTACAGAACCCCCTCCAAGTACAGAGGTCTTTTCCTTTGATTGGAATAGACTGACAGAACCTCGTCTTCCTACCTCCATCCCTTTCCAAATCATTGTGAAGGCTTGTGGTAAGAATGTATGCTGCACACATGTAGATGAAGGTGCGTCTGTTAGTATTTTATCCTCAACTGCTTGGCAAGCTTTGGGTTCCCCTCAGCTTGTGCATGTTACACATAATCTGTCAGCTTTTAACAGAACCATTAGTGAACCTTTAGGGATCCTTCCTAAGTTTCCTATTACCTTGGAAGGTAAAACTATCTGTATGGATCTTATGGTACTTTGAGGCCCCTTGGATTTCAATTTACTCCTTGGGAGAGACTATGTCTATGCAATGAAAGCTGTCGTATTGAAACTCTTTCGCGTGATGTATTTCCCTCACAATGGAAACATTGTGATTGTAGACTAGATTTCATTCGTTAGTCTTGATTCGACTACCAATAATCCGACATCCCTAAATGTCCCTTATACAGAAGTGGTATCTACCCTGCCACGGGTTAATTATGTGGCAACCAGTCCCATTGTTTCAATTACTGATGCAAGCGAGCCTTTCGCAGTTTTCTCGACTTCCTTTGACTTAGATATGGTAATTGACATGGAAAAATATATGGGATCATTTGAGCGTGATTTTCCTATCCCTTTTGAGTCCCTTGACATGTGTTCCTTCCAGATAATTGTTCTTCCATCTGATGAAGAACTTTTGGAAGCCATGATCGAGGAGTGTCCCTTGACATGTCTTTCTTTCAGTTGGAAGCCATAACAAGGTCACCAAGAGGAAAGTTCCTTTTACTGTGTCAACCTCGTTAAAAAATGAATCAGTTGGTCACAGGATCCCCTGAGGAGAGTTCCTTTTCCTGTGTCAACCTCATTAAAAAACGAAACATGTTCCCATGAGGATAGTTCTTTTACTGTGTCAACCTCATTAAAAAATGAAACAGACTCATGAGGATAGTTATTTTACTATGTCAACCTCTTTAAAAAATGAAACATGTCATTCAGAGGAGAGTTCCTTTTACTGTGTCAAACTCGTTAAAAAATGAATCAGCCCATGAGCATAGTTCTTTTCCTGTGTCAAGCTCATTAAAAAATGAAACAAATCCTCTCCTAATTGCATCGAGTCTTTCATCTGATCTCCTAAATGAACCTTCATTCCATCTAGCTATTAGTAATCAGTAGTCTACTTAGTTGAATGAAATGAAGCTTGGGGGGCATGCGCTCTAGCAAGTTACGCTTGGGGGGCATCAAAACTTATCTCAAGCACAGTTTTCTCTTTGTTTCAAGCTTGTGTAAAAATGAAACAAACCTATCTTAAGCATGATTTTTACTTTGTTTCAAGCTTGTATAAAAATGAAACCTATCTCGAGTCCATTTCGGTTATTATTTTCAAGACTCGTTAAACTCATGAAAATCCCGAGATTATTTTGCTATCTTTCATTCTCGTAAAACACATGAAAATGTCGAGTTCTTTCCATCTTTTCTTGCTCGTAAATTAAATTGAAAGTCGGCCATATGAGTACATTTTTATCCCTTTTTCGAACTCATTAAAACTTACGAAAAAGTGAAAATGATGAGTATACTTTTATCACTTTTTCAGGCTCTTGAAAATTACGAAAAAGCGAAATCTTGGAGTTCTCTTTTAAGCCCTTTTCAGACTCTCTAAACATGAAAAGATTTTCGAGTACTTGAATATTCGAACTCATTAAAGGAAATGAACAGTCATCCTTTTAGTATAATTTTACCCCTTTTCCGGACTGAAATGGACTATTTACGAAAAAGGTATACGTTGACTAATCATGGTCAATAGAGTTCTCTCCTATATTATTTTATCCTTTTTCGGGCTTGAGAGACTAAATTTACGAAAAAGTACACCCACCGAGTTTTCTTAAGTTTTTCTTCTGACTCTCTAAAATTGAAAAACACCGAGTTTCTCCTATACTGGACTTGTTAAAATTTAACAGTAAAGGACCTGTTGATTACAAACAGGAACGAACCACTCCTTCTTAGGGTTCGATTTTATACTAAGTTGGACTCATCCGAAGGATGAGCTTATATAACAAGCAAATGTTATCCTCCTCAAGCTTGTAAAAAATAAAGAGGTACTTGCCAGAAATGGTGGAGGAAAAGGAGAGAAAATGGATCCAGTTGTTAAACTTTGTTTAAAAGTAGTATACCACTCTTGAACATGACAATTTTTGTCCTGGGTTGGGAAAATCCTTTGCCTATCAGTTAATTAAACCATATTGAAAGTCTTCAGCCAGTTTCTGGGTATTAGCTTTAGGTCAATTGTTACCAAACCATCTGTAGTGTCATTATGTGTTCAAGAGGACAGTTCAAATAAACCATTCATTGCAAATATTTGTCTCCATTCGCATTGACCATCCCTGAGTCAGTCCTTGCAAAATATTTCTACAAAACTTGATCTAATGGTTTCGTGTCGTGGGATTTATTATGACGGGTCACTTTCTATTGACGATAACTCATCATCTAGGAATTTGATCTAGAATCCTATCAGTACCTTGGAATCTACATGCCCTAATGGCAGGTTTCTCGCCTTCGACGATAGGTTGCATCATTGATCTTCGATCGAATGATTTTGTGAAGTGTTCGACTTCAAATCATTTATTCACACTTCATGGATTGTACTGAGTACTTTGAGAGCCATTTTCACTATTGGTGTTTTCCCTCACACTTGTTAACAGTTCACATCATTGACTGGTAATCAAGTGGTTTCTACCTTGTTCGACTTCGACACAATCAATCGCATGGATAGAATCGTACTAGTTTGGGTAGCGGAAATCAAGACCTTGGATCTAGTTTCCACCATCCAAACTGTGAGGAGTTTTATTATTCATTATGCAGTAGACTATTCATAAAAGATGGCTGTGTCCATACTGTGTCTACTATTGATGTAATATTAGAATAATCCTAATTTCTATGCTCGAACATATTGAAAATTTTTAGTCACACGTGTGGACCTCACTATAGAGTGATGATATATATATATATATATATATATATATATATATATATATATATATATATATATATATATATATATATGTTTGCATTGAATGTTTTTATAGGTCTCAACCGGTGTGTCCATGAGTCGATCGTCGGAATGATAAAGCACTTCACTCTTCGAATTATCTCAGACTTCGCGCTTTAGGGGGCAATCTGTTACACATTATTTTGTCACCATGACATTTTAATATCTATATGGGTTCATCAATACCTATATAATGCTCCCTTAGAGGTCTAAAACCCTAAATTTTCTAAACCAAGTCTTGGATTTGGAGAAAATCTCATAAAAATCATAAAAAACCTAGTTCCGCACTTTTCTTAGCCATTACCTGTGGTGCCACACCTTTTGTAAAGAAAAAATGCGGTACCTACCGCATATTTTGTGTATTAAAACTGTGGACTCCCGTAAAAGGTAAAATGGAAGAAAAATTAAGTTCTAGAGGCCCAGCTGGTCGAATATTCTCCCAACTGGAAGCTTCTAGAAGGCGTTATCTGGTCGAAGCTTCACTCCCTCCATTCATGAACCTTTATCCCTTCATTAAAGGAGCCTATCCCTTGGTATTTGGAGCTTAATCCCTATATGAGAGGAATTATCCCTTCCTTTTTGGAACTGAAACCACTTCCCTTCTGCTATAAATTGAAGCCATGGTTCAGTCTCAAGGGTAGATACTGATATGTAAAAAAGTACTTGCTTTGTACTTCATACTACATTAGAGAAGAGAATTTCTGAAGAAACATACTCTTTTTGCTAGCCATTATCCATGCGAGAACGATTACACATTCATATTAGGCTGGTTCAAAGAGTGGAAGGGCTTTTCAGACCAAAGGAAAATGGTTGTTTCGGACCTCGGAAGGACCTGTACGACATCAAGGTGAACGTGGTTGTAAGAATCCTTTTATTTAAAGATAATACAAATGGATCCTGTTTTCTCAATAAGTTGTTTATGTGCTTACTTGAATGACTTATTTCTTAAATTCCTTGTTCATTAAGATAGATTTATGATTTATGAATTAGTATATTGTGCAGGTGCTTTTGATTCTCTTCCATGTATTTGATTGTAGGTCTTAAGAGGTGACTTCTTTGGAGCGACGGAAAGAATAATACAACTAGCATTGGATCACAGGTAGGTCCTTTCTTCATAATAGAAAATTCTAAGTCATACATAATCTAGAGAAAGTAGTTTACATTTGTCCTGTTTGGTTATAGCTGTCCTTGTGATACTAGGGAGATCCTTCTTGTCTGCAAGAAAGATTTATCCGCCTAACAACCTCCAATGGCGCTAATTCACTATCTTGATGCATAAGAGGTTGATGCTCTATCTTAGTTTATTTAACAATGGTGTCAAGTGTAAGAACACTTTTGGTAGACTTAGGCGCAATTACTTATCTCTTCCCCTTCCCATAGGTATGAGTAAACTCAAAAACCCTAGGAGTATCAGAAAACTTAGTTGGCATGCTAGAAGAGCCAACCTCCATTGGTTGTGCTGATGATGTACTAGGCAATATAGGAGGGCTAATGGTAGGCGTTGTTTATAATCTCTCCAAGAAATTTTTCCAAGTCATGTTTATGGAGGAAAGGTGAAGAAATACAATGATCTTGATCAGACCATGATGAAAAATAATAGTGTGATGATCTTGTTTTATTCTCTGAACCTTCTCAGTCATATTAGTCAAACTCTTGTACAAGTAATGTGGAAAATAAAGTGTTTTGGTAGAGGTGAAATGCATCAACAATTTGATATTGTACCTATACAACTTGGAAAATCTTCCTTCACATGTGAAGTACTTCATTATCAACATCATCAAAGGAACATATTTGTTTTTGAGGTGTCTGAAAGGGAAGAGGTAATTTTCTCCTCCCTAGCACGAGGCTTGAGAAATTGTTTGTAATTTTCAATGTCTAAATCCATGTCCTTGAACCACTGCTCTCCATGATAAGGAATACCTGTTGCTGAAGAAATTAGGTCTGCTGATAGGATTATATACACACCTGCAATAGTGACCTTTACCATGATGAATATTATAGGAAATAAGTTGGTCAATTTAAGATGATACCCCTCTTCCATGAGCTTTTCACAAAATCTGAAACATTGATCCCTCTCAACGCATCTTCTGGAAAATGGCGAGGCATTAAGTTCGTGCATTGTGAAGGGTTCTAACATGAGGTGACACTCTCCCTAGAAGCTCTTCTTTTCACTTTCCATATCATTTTTCACTGCAATGATGAAAACCCTAGTGTGTTGATTGGATGGGTAGATGTATGGAAATATGGAAAAACATAGTGTAGGAAAGTGTAAGTTTAGAGGATGAGATGTAGGATCATGGAGCTAAGGAAAATTCTGGAAAAAATTGAGTGGATTGGGTTATATGTTAGCTACAATTTGTGAGTGGAATGAAATGAAATGAGTGTCTCTGACTCATTTCAAATATTCCCACCATATTTATGCTTTCCCTTTGAGGCCAAAGATAACTATTCTAGCCTTCATATTATTTGTGTACTCATGCATTTCAAAGAACTTCTTCATCCCAAGTAGCCATGCCTTTGCATCCTCCTGATTCTTCAAATGTCCATTAAAGGTAGGTGGCTTCATGTTATTAAACTCATATGGAATGTATCCCCTATCATTCCTTTTGTAAGGATGATAATGATAACGATCATAGTGCGTGTCAGAACCATAACTAGAGTAAAACCTATGTTCATAACCTTTCCTATTCAAAGTATCCAAGATTTTTCAATATTTAACCATGTCATCCCTATCCAACCTGTGACCACCATGAGACCTACTACCATATGCCCCATTAGTCTTATCCTCCTGCCCATGGCTAATCTGAACTGGTCCCTGTCTCTACAATTATGAAAAGCTTTGAAGGATTACTACAATGACTTCTGCTTGTTTCTACTATGCCTGCATGATTCTGTCATTATCTGCTTTGAAAATTCTTATTTCTGCCTTCAAAATTCTCAATGTATATGCTAAGTCAGAAGAGTTCGCAACACCACGTTGCTCATCTGATCCATAAGGAGAATATCACGAACTGTAGTCTACCATCTTGCTATTCATTTTGATCTATTTCTTGCAAAGCATACTATGTTAGCTAAACCAAATCATAAACAAATAAACGTACCTTAGTATGGTTCAGGGAGGATATATCATTTGCAAGATCAACCAGATTAGTGCAATACATGTATACAAATAATCATAAAAACACATAGATATCATCCTAACCATAGTCCAATCATCAATGCATGACCATATCAACCACACATCATGACCTCATGCATGAAAACTAAAACCATATCAATGTGTCCTTAACAACATGTAAACATCAACATCCATAAACAATGCATAACCAATCATACACTCATGTCGACAATTCCACGAAAACACCATCAACTTTCACATGGCGACACCACTGCAACCATGACCACCACCATGCACATTCAACAAGCACATAGAACAAAAGTATAGGGAACACATATGTAACCGACATGAATTAATGACCAACACACCTCCCATATAGTCCAAGTGGTGAACCATGCTCTTATACCACTTTGTAACACCCTATTACCACATTTACCCTAGCGAGCCGGTCCACTGAGGTAAATATGTGATGAAGAGTTACTATGATATGATTCAACTCCATAAGCTCAATTAAGGAAGTGGAAATGATGAACCAACACTTTACAAACCTCCCTTAGGTGCTCTAGGACCTCAAGGAGCTAATCCACCACTCCAAGTTCCCACCCTGATTTAACCTAGAATTTCAATGAATTAAACCCCCAGCCGCTCCCATGACAATGCCTACATGCGACTGGAACCCTCCAGTTTCTCCCACAATCCTTTCTAGGGAGAGACTGCAGTATTTTTTAGCGAGTTCTGTGCTAGAGAATACGAGATTTAAGCCACCTTTTCAGGGATAGTCTCAATGCTACTCCCTAGAACTTGATGAGAATTTCCAAGAAATAAATGACACCAAGGCAAATCCTCTAACACAAAAATTGATCAAGGAATTTACCTAACCAAGCCTAACCATGAAAGACATTTCGTTGAATAAATCACAATCATGTAATCAACATGTCATAATAACATATCTGAGCATAGGGGTCTCATAATTATCTGATATTCGTAAGGAAGCACTGATGCCTTATCAAATTAGTCGCATTTTCATCTATTAGGTCATATATGCATTGTTCATTCATTTATAAACCAAAACATGATGAGAGACATACAACATAATTGTCATAAAACACACTCATAACAAACATATAAACAACATAAATAACAAGGATACAACAACCATAAATGTCACATATGAACCAATAAATTTTCACATAAAATACCAAGGAAAGGAAATATTATTGATGAATGCATAAGCCAACCAAGTTTAGGACTTCAATGTACCACCCGACCATATATTGATTGAACCAAATCTTTCTTTCAGCCAATGACCCCCGTCCCATATTCCAAGCATGAATATGGGACTCATAACCAAAATCAACCAGGGCTTCCTTAGGCTAAACCAACTCAACCTCATCAATAGAACCAGACTTTACCACAATACACACCAGATCACGAGGCCCTAAACAAGCATGGATGCCACGAGATTTCTCCACCTACATCATGAGGAAATTTCATGTCTCCTAGTTTCTAGGCTTTACCGTACATCTCACCATACAACAGTCGAAGATACCTAGGCCTAATCAAGACTCCACCCTCCATGATTTACCATATATCCTACCATTCACCGACCAAGAATTCCTAGGCTTGATAGAGGGAACCCACCTCTATGCTTTATTGTATATGTCGCCATTCATTGGTCGAGGATTCCTAGGCTCATCGAAGTAACAAAACATTTAGCTTTACCGCAACCCACAATTTTATTCAAGGGTTACTTGGTCAAGTATTTACCGCAATCCATAGTTCAATTTAGGGATCACTAGGCCATGCGTTCTTTCTTTCAAAGACCACCTCACTCAGTTTCGAATCCTTTGGGAAATCCATCTCAACCAAAACATGAGAACCCTATAACACCATGGTTATCCAAAAATGGCAAGGCAAGGTTGAAGAACATTTTCACACCTGGAAAAACCCATGTATGTGACAATAAGAAAACCAAGAACACACATGCGTAACCATGCATTCAAAAACTAGCAAGGAAATCATACATGTAACTTGATACTTGAAAATAATCTCATTGTAGCTGCTTGATCCCGCTCTTCCTTAATCTATATTTGCTTCCTCTTGCCTTCTTTGCTTTTCTTGATCCATTGTTGAAGTGCTCCAAGAAAAATCTAAGTGTCCAAGAGTGTGTGAGAGAGACAATAGAGAGCGAGCTCCAAAATTGAACTGAAAAAAGGTACCAACTGATCCTCAAAAGCCTTTTTATTAACGAGGCCTCTATTTTGTTCATTTTCCATTATTTTCCCTTCATTTTCCTCCTCACATGCAACGTGTGACCCTTCAACTTCCTTTTCGCCTAATTTCCATTATTTTCATAAATAAATTGCAAAAAATGTCATTTTTTCTTTCCAAAGCCTTTGCCATTGCCTTTTCCAATTTCCTTAGACATAATAAAAAAAATGAACATCCACACTAGGACGTTTTTCCCAACATTCAACTTGGAATAAGGGTCCCATAACCGTGGTTATTATTTTTCCTTTATTAACTTTATTACACGGAATTTTCACCAGAGTTGTTACAAACTCCAAACGAGGATTGGCTACAACCTGTCTATGGTTGGGTGGAGAGTTTTTGTCCTAGACTCAATTTCCCAACTCCAATTTATCAAAAGCCTCTCTTTCATCTGCCATAAAATCCACAGATGGAGAAGAACCAACATAAATATCTTGGGAAACTATGTTCTGTATAACAGTGGACACCATGCTTCTTCTTCGATATCTTCTCTCAGCCCTCTGCACAATATTATATCTTGTTAAAAGGACTACACATGGTTCACTTTTTTCTCTGAAGTAATCATTTTTTCTAGAGAATACTCTAAAATGAGGCTAACTTCAAGCTTGGAGATAGGCTTCCAAGGCATGGGACTATCCTCTATAGGGCTCGAAGGAGGGTCACGTTTCTCAGAATAGGGGGTATTATCGGTTGAAACATGTTCAGTTCTTCCCGACTCACTTGGGGTTTGGGCTTTGACATATTGAATAACTTCTATAACAACTGAAACAATTGCCTTATTTGGGATCATTGGGTTCCTCTGAATGAAAATACTAAGGAACCTTAAAGGCAAGGAGATAAGGCAAATTATAATTCTAGTAGATAAGGCCAAGTGAATCTCACTTCCTAATATTTGAAACTTTTCCCAAATTCCCTAAAAGACTTCCAATACCCTAAGAGTGTATACAAAGAGCTTGGTGGATAATAGGAGAAAATGGTTGTGAAGAGATGAAAGAAGAATGGGAACAGATTTAGGGATTAGGACCGCAACTAAGGAGGAGACCATGAAAACACACATGATGGAGATATTAATGCATTCTACACACATATACTTCTCATTTCCATCCCCTAATAGGTGCAACTTATCTTCGTCCTGTAAGAAAGGCTCTAAGGTGGCCTGGAAATTCGATCTATAGACCTCGCCTTGAGACATCATAAGATCTCAAAAAATGAAACTACAAGGAGGATTGGATAATGTTGATGGATTAAGCTAGTGTTAGCGACAATACCTCCCAATCGAGCTCATAGAAATTATCATCTGACACTAACCTATGTGGTTGAGTAGAGGTTGGCCTGTCGATAAACATCATGAGACACACAAATTATTGAGATCACGTGATAAACGTTATGGAATGTACATCCCGATGACATAACAACAAAGAACAAAAGACAATGCCAATGCATATTTTATAGTTTCATCAATCTCTGTATCCCTCATGTGGCGACAGTGATGAGATCACCCTCGAGGGAGAATTAAAACATAAGGCGAACCAGAAAATTTCCATATATTTTTTTCCAAATGTTTTTGTACAGTTAAAAATAATACAAATCCATCAATCACAGATGTCACCGCTATGCAGTGACATAATAATAAACTAACCCATTAGAATAATAGTTAACATGAAAATTATGGTTTAAATAGACATGATTTTAAATTAAATAAATGATTATCTTTGGAAGATTTTCTATACATAAAATAATATAAAATTAAAAAAGAAATAAATACTATACATATTATGAGGAAAGTATGGTGGTCAACATTTTTTCAACGGAATTTGGAAAATTAAGGTTAGGATTTTAAATTTTTTGGAAATGGTTGGAAAGTCAAAATTAAAGAGGTTATTTATTTATTTATTTAATTAATTATTATTTTTTTAAATATATATATATATATATATATATTAATTAATTAATTTATATATATATTTTTAATATGGTTGTGACATTTATTAATATTATTATGAGTATTATTGTGTCAAAAGTGGTTGAGATAATAATTTATTATTATTATTGTTATTATTTATATGTTTATTTTTCAAAAAATTGTTTATTTATTATTATGAATTTATATTTAATTAATATTATTAAATAATAAACAATAATATAATTTTTTTTAGTTGTATATATAAAAAAACAATAATAATTACAATTGAAAAATATATATAATTTTATATAATAAATATTATAATATATGTATCTGATGGGGTGGTAAACCCTAGAGATTCAGAGCCCAAGGAGAAGATTCACCACCCCACGTCTTGGCTGGGTAGTTAAGTTAAATATGTCTTGGCACTTGGATAAGATGATGAGGTTGCGTCCTTGAAGGCCACCTCAATGAGGGAAATTAAGATATTGGTGATGGCTTGCTTATATCAGAGAATTAGGTACCATAAGAGCTATTGGTGGGTTGTTCGTCGGTGGAGGTGAACATTATGTATAATGAGGATGCATTTGAAGAGGTGGTGGCTCATTTGTGTAGTGAGAATTGTGAAGTGGTCTGCGAGGAAGGCTTCCCACTTCATTGCAGAAAGGGAATGGAAATCCTCGCCGCACTATGGTATGAAGTATTACAATGAGAAAAAAATTATGGGTGTGGCTAAGTGGTTTGTGGGAATTGGGATGAACAATTGCCATTCTCCAATGAAACAACGTGCCCACAGTTCTATTTAGGTGTTTCAAGGTAATCGTAAGTCAACATTGTTGGTGAATTATACAAGATATAAGTTTAAACGTGTGTAATTGTGTTCTCTGTTGGTCATTAGTGTAGTGTTGTGTTATAATTTGAACGAATTGTGGAAGGTAGTGTGTTGGTGTTTCAAGTTGAGTTTAGTCGAGTTTGTTTTAATCCCTGTTGGGGAGTCAGATCATTTCGAGTGCAATTGGCTACCCGAAATATCTCTTCAGGTGTATGTTAGAAAAGTGCCCATTTGGAATTTTAGTAGTCTACAAACCCCTTGCAATTTTCCAAAGAGAGGAATTAATTTTTCATTCCTGGCGGTGGTATTTAGTCCTAGTGCCAAGTTGGGTAACTCTGACGGGTCGAACCTTTATCAATTTTACGTGGTCCTAGAAATAGACTACATGGGGGACCTAGCGAAGAGGGTTTGACTAAATAAAGTGTGGATGATGGGAGTCCACTAGGGTGGATAAGAGCTCACTCATAAGCATGAGCTAGGTTGTTGGGGTTGAGGATACAAAATTACTCCTCAAAGTGAGGAACCCAGGTAAAAACAAGGAATGTATCCTTAATGTGGTTGGAGATGCACAGGTAGAGCAGTGAGGGAGGACCCAGTTTTCTAGGAGTCATTAGAGTGGAACTAGGGGGAGAGGTTGGACCTGTTAGCTTCCTCTTCACTCCTCTATTAGGGGATATCCTTCTCATGGGATAATGTCACTAGACCCTTACAACATATGGTTATTTCAATAGAGAATCTTAACCGTGATCGACAGGATGAACACCGTGAAATACTTGATTTCATGAATTATATTCAGTGGAATTGATGGGAGATACATGATAGGCTCGTTAGCTTATGGAGGGGAAAAGACGTTTCCAGGAGCAAATTGAGCGATTGGATTATCATTTGGCCCACATCAAAGGACACATCCAATGCAAATTTAGGCCACTATCTCCCTCTCGTGAGGGTCTAGATCATACTTCCCTAGCCAATCTTTATGTTGCTTGATGTTAATTGGCTGTCTGCTATTTCTATTAGTGTTTTGGCATTTGTTGTCGGTTTGTGTTTGCAAAACATTGTCATTTTGTAGTTTGAAAAGTACCTAGGTGTGACAACACCTGTTATATTTCCTTCACGTATACAATTTATTTTTTTGACAAAATGGTTTGAGTTAAGGGACACAAATTCCAAGGACTGAGGCGGTTACATTGTTGGGAGGTTCAAGGTTTCATTATTACTGGAAGTCTGAACTAATTTTGATAACCACTGAAGGCTGGTGGGTTAGCCTTAAATACCCTGGTTTTCTGAATTAATTGGTTTGATGAAAAGTATGAGGGCCATGCTAATTTGGACGAAGAGATGAGGAAAAGAGGATGAGAATTGAACAAGGTATGGGCTTCGTCTCCATTGGAAAAAATTTGGAGAAATCAACCCTACAGGGGGAGAGCGGGAGAAAAAGAAGAAGAAGGAAGAATATTCTCTGGGAAGGGGGTTGGATGGAGAAAGGGCAGGCACTACCTATGAATTAACAAGGAGAGGGATCTATATGAAATATATGGAACAAGGAAATAAAATATTTGAAGATTCGATAAAAGACAGACCATTTTGGAAGCATTATAGTCAAGAAGAAGCACCTAGAATAACTGGTTTGAATTGGCAAGATTGTCATGAGAAATTCCCTCAGGTGAGAATAATGGCCTCTAGATTCCCTGTCAGCGAGAGGGTGGAGATGGATTTATCTAGAGTCCCTTTATTTCTAGGGTCACGGGTCACTCCTTGGATTCTTAAAAGGAGGACTTTGAATCCTTTCTTGTTGTGTTGTTTTACAATGGGTTTTGGAGTCCCAAGGTGGGTGGAACCATTGTGCTGATTGTTTGAGGTTGGAGATATGTATCTTTGGACTCCCTTGACATTATAGGGTAGAGAGGAAGTCTTTGGATCCCCTGGAAATATTGTTGTTTAAAAAATGAAGGGTGGAGGCAATGGGTCTCTTAACTCCCTTTTATCTTATTGATTGCTTAAATAGTTGGTGGGTGGAGGTGGGTGAACCTTTGGAGTCCTTGTTTCAACTAGTAGTTGGTGTTTACAATCATTTAAGTAAGCCCCTCAATCTTTGTACTCTAGCTAGAGGGTGAAAAAAGAAATTAAGGATTGACTGTGGCCTCTCTATTGTTGGGTGGAGTGTTTTTGTCCTAGACTCAGTTTCCCAAATAAAATTTCAATCCAAGATAAGTCTATGCACTTGAATCATATGCCATCGAATGTTTGTGTGTGTGTTCAAATTGTTAATTTAAGCTTGTGCTAATTTCTTAAACGATGCATGATTCACTTGTGAGTGAAAATAACGAGGTTTTGTTGACTGGTCCTTGTGGGCGTGATTACGAAATAACACTTTGTATGTAGGGATACTTATATTTATATTGTGTTGGATGCATTGAGTGAGCACAACTATGTAGTTAGTGTGTGTAAACACTCGAAAAGGAATGGCACATTGTGTTAACTAGTGAAATATGGAACCTGATTGTTGAGTTGAAATAATGAATGTTCCGAACACAGAGGGTATGGGGATAAAATATCGTGTCAACCTTCCAATACCCATCAAAATAATTAGTACGACTGACATTCTAAGGTTAATGGACCTCATTGTAATGTATGTAAAATGCAAGGGTTTATCATGCTAATGTTGTGTGCAGGAGGGAGAATAAGCATAGGAATTATTTAAGTGTATTATACCAAACCGATCCTTCTGTAATTGTGTGTGTGTGTGTGTGTGTGTGTGTGTGTCTATATATATATATATATATCTATATATATATATATATATGCACATATTATAGTGTTGGGGGAACACTATGTCATGTCATCCTTAGCCTAACTTGCATAACCAGTGACATAGGCGCCATCCATATAATTGACCTTCATAAAATCCTATTTGGAAATCTTTCATAGGGTTGGGGTCGAAGAGTAATGGAGGAGTTAAAATCGTTTCGTTTAAACCTCCTCATGGACTTGCGCAAAGTGTTATGTATGGAAAGGAGAAAGGGTGACATGTTCCAAAGGTCTCATCCCTGGAAGTCTAAAGGAGGTGAATGCTTGAAGAAAAGTTGGGATGATAGGGACCAAGATGACGTGGAGGAGTTGGATTCATGGAAGAGGTTAGGTGAGTGAATTCACGTTAAGTGCATTAGGAGAAAGGAGTTCGAAATGATGTGTCCCGAAGGTTCAAAGGGGAGTACTCAAGGAGGATTTATAGGATGATAAGGACCAATATGACGTGGCAGGATGCAATCGTGGAAGAGGTATGCGAGACAAGGCCCTCTTTAAGGGAGGGATGAACCTAACATGATGTGTCTCGGGGTTCCCATCCTAGAAGTTATAAGAGAGATCATATGAAGGTAGTGTCTAGGTGACAAGGCTAGCCTAGACAAATTGGAGTAGCCGATGATGTGGAAGAGGTCAATATGAGTTGAAGTTCTCACATTGTATGGTGAGATGACTGAAGGGCTAAGCAAAAAAATATATGCATTAGTGGACAATCGATAAGTAGACCACCAAGCATCCATAATTGATTGAGGTGGATATTGGTGTCCACCCACCAATTCCACTTGGACCCCCATTATTGTTTCTTTCAGTTTCTTTAATTGTAGCATAATTTACTATTTTTGGTAGTTTTGTGGGTCTTGAACTTCTAGAGATATTTTGACACCCTAAACGACATTTTTTTAGAAAACGAGAAAAACGTGAGTCTTTGACTGTTTATAGTCGAAAGTCTTATTCCTCAGATAGATATTTCTAACGAGGTATCGTGTGTTTCAAATGAAGATCGTATGCCAAAGTTACGACCCTGGGAAGTTGATGTACTAATTTACCCCAATCGGGCCCACAATTTTGGCGATTCATCTCCCAGGGTTAGGTTTTTTTATGTTTAGGGATTTCCATTGTTTCTCAATAATAAAAAATCCTTTGATCCTCATTTTAACACGGTTCAAAGGCATGTAGCCGCCACATCTCTTCTCAGAGATAAGCTACCATTGCCCGAACTAGTTTATTTCCATTATGTATGTAAGCATATTTCATTTTTTTTTTTTATATTAATGAAATTCAGTTTTATTTCTGCTGCATCTCTGAGTTTATTTTTATAATTGTATTCTATTGCGTTCTTGTATAAGTCTGAATAAGTGGTATCATATTAGTCTTTCTTTCTCTCTTTTACTTTGCATGTACTCTGTTAGCACTGCAATTTTTCCAAAGATTTTCAAAGTCTGGTCATCATTCTCCAAGGAATCAATCTGTCTTTTTCAGTTTGATTATAAGATGAAAGTGTCGCTGTCAAAGCTTAGTGGTGAGAAAATTTAATTTTCTACCTTCATTCATTTCATTTTCCCTCTTTCACCTTTCATTTTCCCAAAAAACCCAAATTCCAGCCTCTCATTTCCCTTTTCAAAACCCCTTTTAACTCATAAAATCCAATTTTTGTAGTTAAAAAGCAGCTTCACACACCCATCAACAACCATATCATATTTCCTTTTTAACTTACCATATATTTATTTTATCACAATTTTTACCCGCACCACAACAAAACCTTGGTTATATCATATATTATATAATATAACTTACCGCACTTAATAAACATTGTGGACCCATTACCTTTCATCGCAATCATCTCTTCATAGTTTTAACTCCCATTCACGTTACAATTGCCATCTCCTACAAAACCCCCGAAATGAGATTTGCGGTATGGTATGGGACCCATACTTCCCTTTGATATCCCTCAAATATGTTATAAAGCATTTTTTTTTTTTTTTTGCTTCGGGTGTCTTTTTATCATATTACCATGACTTAACAAAGTTTTCAATTTATGCTTTGAAAAGCCGTTTAAAGGGCCCCACCTACCTTTTCGCATCGCATTTTCGCAAATTTCACTTACCGCATTCACTTCCACTCCCTCAAAACTTTCGCTTTGAGATTTGCGGGGGGTCCCATCGTCTGTCATGACACATCCCTTTGTTCACATCACATATCACACTTCACTAGTTTCAACGTTTAGCTCCCGTGTTTCATAATAAAACTTCCGATGTGCAATCTGCGGGTGACCCTACTATTTGTTATGCCACGTCACCTCCACTCTCATCGCACATCGCACTTCACGAGTTTTAACATTTAACTCTTGTGTCTCATAAAAAAACTTGCGATGTGCGATCAGTCCAACTTCTTTGCCAAGTCATCACCCCATCGTAAATCACATTTTCTCCCATTTGTGTATTAAGTTTAAATGCTTCGACCCCGACTTGCGATTGCGATATATGTCTAAATTTTTTTCCCCTCCCACTTATCATTCATTCCGCTCCACCTCTCCCCTATTAGTTAAACCTTTTTCAAAGGGCTTCTTTGTAATATCTCATAAAATGAACCTCCGCCATTGTATCCAAAAAGTTTCAGGTTTTCCGCCAATACAAAGGGTTTTCCACCAAAGAAGGAAAGGAAAAATAGAATAATGACAGATTTTCTCTAAAATAGTTTTGTACCACTACTCTCAGCACTAGCACATTTCTACAAGGTACTAGGAAACATTCAAGGAACAAACAAACACCATTTTCACTGTTGTTTACATTTTTTGTGGAGTTGGTTTCACCAGAACAAAAGAGGAGTCTTCCCATAGACTGCCACATCATACAAACCACTTTGAATTGTTAGCCTTAATGCTATTTATTTTCATTATGTCATGGCACTTTTTATTATAGTTTTAGATAAGCCTCACCTCTTGCACGAGGTTTTAATGAATGTTGAAACAAATTTACCTTTTTCTGTGGAAGATGACAATATCATATTTTGTATATATATGCCAAACTGATATGAAAAAAGGGTTGTTTGGTGGTTATTGAATTTTGACTTATATGAATTGTAATATTTTTTGTCAATGAAATGGAATGATACTACTGAGGACTTATTACCAATTTACTGTGTGTATTGTCTAATTTAATTGTGTTTCCATATCTCCTTTCTTCCAGTTCCAGTTTGCAAATCATCATATTGTTATGTGTTTTTATTAGTCTCCTAAGCTTGTTATGTGTTTTATCAGTGTTTGTTAGTCTCACACAGTGAGAATTCCTAATAAAATATATATTGTAACAGTGGAAGAGCATAACTCATGATAGTTAATATTCATGATATTTTAGTGAGAATCTTGTTAGACTAGAAATAACTTTCTCTCAATGTAATATTGTCAAACTGCTACTTTTGTGAATTTCTACTAAATCAGTAGACTTATATTTTACATACCTACTGATTCTTCTCTCATCTTACTGTTTCCTCTTCTCATAAGACCACAAACTTGCACCTTTATACCACATCAATTTACAATACCCTCATTAGTAGAACTGTGGATTTGACCGAAACTCTTCAGTGAATCATAGTTTATACCATCTTCCAATCCCATAAAACAAAACATTAAAATTTCCTTAGAGTTTAATATGTGTATGGTCAGGTGCTTGCTGCAGTCCAAGTGCTGATTCCAACGCCAACATCTTTTGGTGCATCTGCTGGGAGACGAAGGTCTTGTAACAAAGTATTCTCTCGAGTCTATTTTTATGAATTGATGATAGTCAATTCTTGATGGTGAACAAGAATTGGTGACCTGAAGAAGACTGCAAATTTTCTCACCTGGCGACTCCACAAAGAGGAAGAGGAGTTTCAAGACCTCCTTCTACAAGGAGGAATTATAGATCTCTAACTATGACTCCAGTTGCTGATCCAAAGAAATTGATCAAAGATGCTAAAGGAAAACAAAGATCAGTTGAAGCCACATATCAGTCAGTGAAGAAGGTACAGAAAAAGTATGTTCCAAAGAAAAATGTATCTCTATCTACTTTAGAATCTAAAGAAGTTTTAGTTTCAAAATATTCTGTTGAAAAATCTCAAGTTGAAGCTACTCTAGAAAATAAAATGGATGTTGTTAACCTAGGCTCAGCTGAAGGTTTTTTTTACTCATCACCTAGTAAATCTGAAATAAGTAATATTTTAGTCAAAGAAGGAGAAACTGAATTTCTAAGTGTTGAAAAGAAGTCAGAAGAATTGGTGCTGACTGTAGGGGAATTCGAACAAGTATTGGCTATTGCACCTTTTCTTGATCGGGATATTTTCGCTGAAGAAGACTTCAAGACTATTTTAAATTTCCTTCAGACTGATCCTGAATACCAGTCTCTTATCACCCCTCAATAAGAATATTTTCCTTTCTCTCCAAATCTAGCTGTTGTGTCATCTTCCTATCATCCACTTAAAGAGACTGTACCGAAGGTATTACTTTTAATTTATCTGATTTCCTTGCTCAACAAAATAAATCTGAATTAACTCCATCCCCTCAAGATACAAATTTAGATTCTAATTCTTCTACTGAAGGAGGATTCAAGACATCATCTTTTCATCTTTTTGACAACCCACTCTTCTCAGTTCCAAAGCCCAAAAAATCAGCTCAAGACCCCCAATTTTCTGCTATCTTAAATCAGAATCAGAATTCATCAATTGTAGTTCCTATTTCTCAAACAACTACATCAATTATACATCAGCAAAATATGGCTCAACCTGTCCTTACAAGGATGCAGCAGATAGTGGCTATGAGATATGCACCACTTGTTCCCTCAACACATGCATGCACTTCCGCAAGGAGATTACTCGAAATACCTTCCAAAATACATTGGGGAGGGAGAAGGAGTTTCCAATGAGGAACATTTAGTGGCTTTCTATAGTTATGATGACACTCAAAATATTGAACATGAAGATGTCTAGTCAAGACTCTTTTTTCAGAGCTTGGATGTGAAGCTCGAAAATGGTTTAGAAGTTTGACTCCAAATTCAATTACATGAATTGATGAATTAGAAGAGATATTGGTGAAACATTGGGGTGATAGGAAAGACTATGTTTATTATCTCACAAAATTTGGAACTATGAATAAAAAGGCAAATGAGTCTTTAACTAATTTTAGTAAGAGGTTTAATAAGATTTATCAGAAAATTCGTGAAGAGATTTAACTTACTGAAACCACAACTATGATAAATTTTGCAAATGCTGTAGTTTCTAAGTTTTATTTTATTTTATTTTATTTATTTTTTAATGGTTGAGGGTTGAAAAAGCATAGACACTGACAAATATGCAAGAGGCTGCAATTGGAGTGAAGTCTAATCTCATGGCTTCTAATAAATTAAAAATGGAGGAAGAAAAGGCAACAAAAGACAAAAATAAGATGAAAGAAGAAAAGCCTTCTTCTTCTAAATCTCTTTCAGAAAAAGAAAAGATCGATCAAATGTCCAATTTGATCAAGGAACTTGCCTCTAAGATGTCAAAATTAGAGGTAGAAAATAAACCAGCTGTAAGAGCCAATCAAAATGAAGCTAATAGAAATCAGGCTTCCTTTAGGAGGCCTTTTCAACCTCAAAAAATCTTACAATGCCCAAGGAGGAATATTGATGAACAAAATGTTCAGCCTCCTTTGGATAATTTTGCTGAAGAAGAATAACAAGGAAATGAGGAATAAAATGAAGAAATAAACCATGTGGGAGAAAATTCACATTCAACATGTTTGACATTGGAGGAATATGAAGATAGATCAAGAATTTGTTTGTTTTTTGATGATATGAATGCTCAAATTTATGCACAAAATGATAAAAAAAACAACAAGAAGTTCAAAACAGAAATTACACTTTGAGGTCAAAAGGTCCTGTTCAGTAGCCTCAACAAAAATCAGATTCAGATAAACAAGCTGCTAATCAGAAGGCCAAGGTAAATGAGGTTCCTCCACCTCAAAATTCTGCTCCAATTGTCAAAATTACAGTAGAAAATAAGGAATTAGTTCCAATTTATTTTAGTTTCAAATATAAATTGAATAAAATCAAAATTCCAGTTCCACTCCTGGAATTATTGAAAAATCCAGCATATAAAGAGTTTGTTGCAACCTCCTCTCGCCCCTGATTCAGTCAACGTTGAGGATGAGCATCTCACCATTTATCTAGGCCATCACGTCCAAGACCAAAATGATGATAACTCACCTCCTTTCTACCTGTCACTCAATATACATGACAAGTTGTTGCATAATTTTCTGTTATATTTTGGAGCTTCCCACAATCTCATGCCAAATAAAGTGATGGATGAATTGCGATTAGAGATCACCAAGCAATACCATGACCTTTACACTTTTGACTCCAAAAAAATCAAGTGTCTAGGAGTGATTAAGGATTTTGTTGTTTCCCTTACCCAACTGCCTATTAAGAGCTTAGTGATGGAAATTGTGGTTGTTGACATTCCTTCTAGATTTGGGATGTTACTTTCCAGATCTTGGTCTAAGAAATTGGGAGGTACCCTTCAGATGGATATGTCATATGCTACCATTCCAGTATTTGGAGGGGAATTCAAAAGTTTGTATAGGGAAACTCAAATGGCCTACATCATTAGTGATCAGCACAATCCATCAAATCATCCCATATATGCTGAATAAAAGGAATTGGGGTCATAAATTCTTCACCTTGCTGTTGATGATAATGATTTCCAGCTTGAAATAAGTGAAAAAAAACACTTTCAAGGTGAAAATGATCAACATTCAGAAGGAGGAAAAATTTGGAAATTGTACTTTGACGGAGCCTCTTCAAGAGAAGGATCGGGAGCTGGTGTAGTCGTGATTTCTCCTACTTAGCAGAAGGTAACCATATCATACAAACTACAATTTTCTACCACTAACAACACTGTTGAGTATGAAGCACTTGTGCTGGGTATGAAGGCAACGAAAGATTTGGGAGAAAAACAACTAATTGCCTTTGGTGATTAAGCAGGTGAGAAATAATTACCAAGTGAAAAATTCCAAATTGAATAATTATAGGAATTAAGTCTGGGATTTGATTGAACATTAATTTTCAGCATATAATATAAATTTTGTCGCTAATTAATAAAATCAAATTGCTGATTCACTAGCTATTGCTGCTATTAATTTCAAAGTTCTTCTAGATGTCAAGGCAATATATGATGTTCAAATAAAAAAAAGACCTTCAATTCCTGATAATATCAAGTACTGACAAGTATTTGAAGATGATAGGGAGATTCAAAAATTTTTGGAGTGTGTAGAAGATTTTGCAGACATACAAATTGATGATGAGCAGGAAATTGTTGAAAATAAAAATAGTAGCCCTTTTAAGAAAATAATGGCTGGGAAAAACATTATAGATCTGAAAACTAAATTTATTCCTAAGGGTTTGGTTCCTTTAGAAATACCGTTTGATAATAATGATGTTTTTCTCAAGCTTGAAAGAAAGGTTGATGGACAGAGTACAATAGAGTGTAACATTGGTACAAAAGATCAACGGAGATAAGTCAAATTGTGCAAATTCCTTCCTCTGGAAACCATAACAAAATATATCAAATTGCTGAAGGAATTTGTTGATATTTTTTCATGGTGTTATAGTGAGTTGAAAAATTATGATAAGAGCATAATGGAACACAAGATCCATTTGAAAATAGATGGAAAGCCTGTATCATAAAAAATCAGACACGTCAATCCCATGTTGGTTCCAATCATTGAGAAAGAAATCAAAAAATTATGGGAAGCAAATATTATTCTGCCTTTGAGATTTTCTAACTGTGTAGCTAATATAGTCCCAGACTGGAAAAAGAATGGAGAAATAGGGATTTGTGTTGATTTTCGCAACCTGAACCAATGCTCCTTGAAAGATACCTATCCACTGTTCAAGATGGATTATATCTTGCAGAAGGTTGTAGGATTCAAAAGACTGTCAATGATTGATGGCTTTTCAGGCTATAATCAGATTTTAGTTGACAGGAAAGATAGAGAAAAGACAACGTTTACCACACCCTAGGGCACATTCATGTACAACAAAATTCCATTTGGTTTTATGAATGCAGGCGCAACCTTTCAAAGGGCAATGGATATTTCCTTTGTAGGAGAAAACAACAGATTTGAGGTCATCTATTTGGATGACATCACAGTATATTAAAAATTTGATGAAGACTTCTTGAAACATCTGAAGCAGTTTTTGACAAATGCAAAAAGTTTGGTTTGTCCTTAAACGCCAAAAATTCCTCTTTTGCTGTCCAAGAAGGTAAGTTATTGGGACATATTGTAACAGAAAGTGGCATCTGGTTTGATCCTGGAAGAGTAGAAGCTATTCAAAAGATTGGTTTGCCAAGGAATAAAAAATAATTACAATCATTTTTAGGGAAAATCAATTTTATGAGGCATTTTGTTCCTAACTTTGCAGAGCTGATCAAACATATAAATGTTTTGTTGAAAAAAGATGCAGAATTTAAGTGGCGAGATGAAGCAAAGAATTATTTTTCAGCAATTAAATCTGCCTTGACTGAAGCTCCAATTTTAATTAGTCCTGATTTTGAAAAGGATATTCTTATTTTTTCATATGCTTCAGAAGAAACAATTGCAGCTGTCTTATTACAAAAGAATAAGGAAGGTTTAGAGCAACCAAGTGCATTTTTCAATCATGCTTTAAGGGATTCTTAATTAAAGTACAACTTGACTGAAAAACAAGCATATGCACTAGTTAAGGCTTTGAAGTCTTTTCAAGTCTATGTGCTGCATTAAAAAATAATTTCTTTTGTGCTCGATATCACTGTTAAAGATGTGTTGCTGTAGCTAGATACAGATGGAAAGAGAGGATGATGGATGACCAAGATTCTGGAATTTGATGTTGAAATCAAACCAACTAAATTGATAAAGGGTCAGGGTTGGGCTAGCTTGATGGCTGAATCTAACTGCAAAGCTTTAAATTTGAATGTAAAGGTAGTTGAAGGAGAAGATGGCGAAGGTATTGCTAATTATCCTGAAATATTCAATTCAGATTGGTACAAGGATATAGTTTACTTCTTGTTAAATTTCAATTATACACCTGAAATGGAGAAGTCTAAAAGGAGAGCTTTTAAATTGAGAGATGTGAATTATTGCATTTTGGAATACCATATTTACTGGAAAGATCCTGGTTGAGTCTTTTTAAGATGTGTAGATGAAGGAGAATCCCAAAAGATTATGACAGAGATACATGCAGGAGTATGCGAAGGGAATTTATATTGGAGAGCCACTGCAAATAAAATCTTAAGAGCTGGCTACTATTGGCCAACTCTTTTCTCTGATGTATTTTGCAAAGTCAGGAGCTATGTCAAATGTCAGAAATTTGCTAGTAAACATAAATTTCTACCATTACCTCTCATTCCTATTTCAGTAGATGTTCCTTTCCAGAAGTGGGGGCTAGACTTCATCGGTGAAATTCATCCACCTTCATCAGGACAACATAGACGGAATGGATTCTTATAGCTACAGAATATTTCACTAAATGGATTGAAGTTGTACCAACCAGAAATGCTGTTGATATGGTAATTATTAAATTTATGTTGGAAAATATTATGTGAAGGTTTGGTTGTCCACAGAAATTAGTAACTGATAATGAAATGGCCTTTAAGTCTGCTAATATGTACAACTTTTGTCAGAAATATGGGATTTAATTGACTCATTCCATGCCTTATTACCCTCAAGGTAATGGATTGGCCGAGTCATCCAATAAAATTTTGGTAAGGATTATTAAAAAAATGTTGTCTAAAAATAAGAGGAATTGGGACACTCAACTGATACATGCATTGTGGGCGGATAGAGTAAGTGGTAAAAAATCAATTGGAATGTCTCCATTTCATCTTGTATATGGTACTGATGCTATAATGCCTTTGCAATCAGCTCTTCCTGTGATGAATTTCCTGCAAGATAAAGTTGATGATGAAAACCCAGTCCAAAGGATAATGCTACAGTTGATAGAGGCACACCAAATCAAAATCATTGTTGGAAAAAGTTCAGAAGTATCAGGCTAAAGTCAAATATGTTTTTGATAAAATACCAAATCAACAGTTATTTTAGGAGAATGATTTGGTGCTGTGTTGGGATGCTAGGAGAGAAGACCATGGAAAGCATGGTAAGTTCGACAATATGTGGTTTGGGCCATTTAAAATTGATGAATTTTTGGAGAATAATACTTTTCTGCTCAAACATTTGGATGATGATCAACTGACTGGAGGCCCAGTCAATGGCCATTTTCTTAAAAGGTTCTTTATCTAGTAAATTTAGTTGAGTCACTCCATTGTAAATATCCAGTGTGATGTGTCAATAAACTCCACGGCCAATGGTACTTATGTCTGTATATATGGTCAGTCTTGAGCCCATTCAGTCAATGATCAGCCCTAGTTTTAATTTTCAAGAAGTCTTATGAGTTTCAAAATTTTTTTAGGCACAGATTCAACAATCCTTGAAGCCTCACAGGGAGGACTTCATCCCCAATAGGAGCCACTGTTAGCACTGCAATTTTCCAAATATTTTCAAAGTCTGGTCATCATTCTCTAAGGAATCAATTTGCCTTTTTAGTTTGATTATAAGATGAGAGTGTTGCTGTCAAAGTGTAGTGGTGAGATAATTTCATTTTCTACCTTCATTTATTTCATTTTCCATATTTCACCTTTGATTTTCCCAAAAAACCCAAAGTCTAGCCTCTCATTTTCCTTTTCAAAACCTCTTTTAACTCATAAAATCCATTTTTTATAGTTAAAAAGCAGCTCTGCACTCCCATCAACAACCATATCATATTTCCTTTTTCGCTTACCATATATTTCTTTTATCACAATTTTTATCCGCACCACAACAAAAGCTTGGTTATATCATATATTGTATCATATATAACTTACCGCACTTAATAAACATTGTGGAACCCTTACCTTTCATCGCAATGAGCTCTTCACAGTTTTAACTCCCATTCACGTTACAATTGCCATCTCCTACAAAACCCCTGAAATGCGATTTGCTGTATGGTCTGGGACCGATACTTCCCTTTGATACACCTCAAATATGTTATAAAGCCTTTTTTTTTGCTTCGGGTGTATTTTTATCATATCACCATGACTTAACGAAGTTTTCACTTTTCGCTTTGATAAGCTGTTTAAAGGGCCCCACCTACCTTTTCGCATCACATTTTCGTAAATTTCACTTACCGCATTCACTTCTGCTCCCTCAAAACTTCCGATTTGCGATTTGCGGGTGGTCCCACCATCTGTCATGATATGTCCCTTCGTTCACATCACATATCGCACTTCGTTAGTTTCAACGTTTAGCTCCCATGTTTCATAATAAAACTTCCGATGTGTGATTTGCGGGCGACCTCGCTGTTTGTTATGCCATGTCACCTCCACTCTCATCGTAGATCGCACTTCATGAGTTTTAACATTTAACTCTTGTGTCTCATAACAAAACTTGTGATGCGTGATCTGTGTTGTGAAGCTAGCTCAAAAAATAGAAGAAAAGAGATATCAATGCCTTAGAAATAAGCCACTTCTAGGGGGAAACCTCCAATACATTACATGAATGAACAATTCTTGGATGATACAAATTACAAAACCTCCTTTCTATATATAGGAGTCCATGGGGCCACAATGTAACCCTAGCCGACCTAACAATAATAATTTAAGGGCACAATAATAACAATATGGGGGTTACAGGGGTACAATAATAACAATAAGGGGGTTACACTAACAACAATAAGGGACTATACTAGTAATATAGGGACCTAACATGCCCCTTTCCTTCAAAAAAGTGTTGTCCTCAATGCTTGAGTAGCTTTGGGTGCTTCTGTATAAAATTCTCATCCTCCCATGTAGAATCTTCAGTGGGTAAGTTCTTCCACTTGATGAGATACTCTGAAATTGATCGATTCCGTAGCTGTCGAGTTCTTGTTTCCATGACCACTTCATGTTCCAATATGATTTTTCCTTCCTCATCAAGTTCTGGCAATATTGTTTGAACTGGAATATTTTCACCTATAACCTTCTTTAAGCATGAAACATGGAAAATCGGATGCACTCGTGAAGAAGCAGGAAGCTCCAATTTGTATGCCATAGTACCAATCTTTTGCAACACCTTGTAAGGACCATAGTACTTTGGCGATAATTTATTATCCTTCTTAGCTTGCCTGAGGGACATTTGTTTGTATGGTTGTAGCCGTAAAAATACCCAATCTCCTACATCAAAACTTCTCTCGCTGCGATGTTGATCTGCCTGTTGTTTCATTCGATTTTGTGTCAAATTCAGGTTATCCTTTAAGAGTTGGAGAACTTCTTGCTGATGCTCAATGTGATCTTCCACTGCTTGAACCTTCGAATTTTCCCTTAAATATGATGTGATGGATGGTGGATGATATCCATAAAGTGCCATAAATGGGGTCATTTTTGCTACAGTATGGAAGAAAGTGTTATACCACCATTCAGCGAGAGGTAACCACTTGACCCATTGTGTTTGTTTATCAGATACAAAACAACGAAGATATCCTTCAAAACATTTATTTACTATCTCAGTTTGACCATCAGATTGAGGATGATAAGATGAGCTATGAGCTAATTGAGTACCCAAACAAGAAAATAACTCCGTCCAAAATTTTCCAGTAAAAATGGGATCTCTGTCGCTCACAATAACCCTTGGGCTTCCATGTAGCTTTTGAATTCTGTCCATAAATGTAGTAGCAACTGTACTTTCTTTAAATGGATGAGATAATGCACAAAAGTTTGCATACTTGGTAAGTCTATCAACTACCACCATGATGACACTCTTTCCTTCGGACTTAGGTAAACCTGTGATAAAATCCATTGAAATCTCCTCCCAACGTTGAGTTGGAATGGATAAAGGTTGTAGAAGTCCTGGGGTCTTAATTGTTTCCACTTTATTCTGCTGGCAAACCAAACATTCCGCCACAAACTTTCGAATATCAGATTTAAGGCCATCCCCAAAAAATTCTTTCTTCACCCTGTGGTAAGTTTTTAAAAATCCTGAGTGTCCTCCTAAAGGAGAAGTGTGCAATTCCAGAAGAATCTTTTGTTTTAGTTGGGAATTCTTACAAAGATATAAGCGATATTTGTACCATAAAGAATCATTTTTCCAACTAAATGTATCAGATGTACTAGGATCTTGCTGCAACTTTTGAATGAGTATCCATACATCTTTGTCCTTCTTCCATTCATCTCTTGCTTCAGTTATCCAATCTGGTTGGATAATATAAATGGCACAAAGCAATGCTTCCACCTCTTCATTCTTTCTTGAGAGTGCATCTGCAACAACATTAAGCTTCCCTTTTTTGTAGATTATTTCAAAGTCATAACCCAACATCTTTGTGACCCATTTTTGCTGTTCTTCTGAAGATAGTCTTTGTTCCAAAAAGTGTTTCAGACTATCATGATCAGTTTTTACCTTGAAGTGTATTCCCATTAGGTAAGTTCGCCATTTATTTAGTGCATGCAGTATTGGTAACATTTCCTTCTCATAAATAGGTTTCTGTAAATACTTTCCTTTGATTGGACGACTTTCAAAATCAATGGGTCTTCCTTCCTACATTAAAACAACACCAATTCCATTTATGGAGGCATCACATTCCACAATAAAGGTTTTTGTGAAGTCTGGCGTAGCTAAGACCGGTGCTAGGCACATTGCCTCTTTAAGATGTTTGAAGGCCTTAGTTGCTTCAGGAGTCCATGAAAATGCATCTTTCTTCAATAATGTTGTTAGAGGTGCTGCTAGTCTCCCATAATTATTAACAAACTTGCGATAATACCCTGTTAACTTGAGAAATCCTCGCAACTGCTTTATGGTTGTGGGGACTTTACTTTCCTTAATGGCTTTAATTTTTTTAGGGTCTACCTTAACACCCTTGTGAGATACAATATGACCCAGATATTCCACCTCTTGTACTCCAAAGAAACATTTGGATGTTTTTGTATATAATTGTTTCTCCTGCAATAGTTTGAGCACCTTGTCAACATGTTCAACATGATCCTTCCAAGACCTGTTGTAGATTAGTATATCATCAAATAATACTAGCACAAATTTTCTAAGGAAGGGTTTGAAAGTGGAATTCATCAACCCTTGAAATGTAGAAGGTGCATTGGTAAGGCCAAAAGGCATGAGAAAAAATTCGTAATGACCCTCATGAGTTCGAAATGCTGTTTTTGGAATATCTTCAGTCTTCATTCAAATTTTATGATATCCTGAACGAAGATCCAACTTGGTAAAATAAATTGCTCCATGTAATTCATCCAATAATTCATCAATCACAGGAATGGGAAATTTATCTTTAATGGTGAGCTTATTGAGCTCCCTATAATCCGCACACATTCGCCATGATCCATCCTTCTTGTGTACCAATACTACAGGAGCAGAGAAAGAACTTTGACTAGGTTGAATTATACCCGCCTCTAACATTTCTGCAATCATACGTTCAATTTCGCTCTTTTGGAAGTAAGGATATCTATAAGGCCTGATTTTTGGAGGAACACTTCCTGGAATCAAATGAATAGCATGATCATGATCATGAATAGGTGGGAGTCCTTGGGAGTTTCAAACACCTTGGAATGATTGTCCAAGACTTGCTGGAGATCTGCAGAAATAGATGATTTTGATGTCGGAACTTCTAGTGAGCATAATTGTGCAATTACGCCTCGTTGTTATTTCTTTAGAAGCTTTGTCATGACATTAGAGCTTATTATCCTTCCCGGCTTCCCTTCAATACCCCGTAATTCGACTTCCTTTCCTTCTGAAAAAAATTTCAAGAAAAGTTTTTGAAAATTAAAAGCTACCGTCCCCAAAGATTGTAACCATTGTACTCCTAGTACAACATCAGCACCTCCCATAGGAATGGCAAGCATTGGACTAGTCAATACATATTCCCCCATGGTTAGCTTGATATTATGGCATTTTCCAGAGAAATTTATAGTTCCTCAATTTGCAACCATCACTTGACATTCTGGTGCTGGGTATAGGAAACAATTCAATTCCTTGGCTACCTTACAATGAATAAAATTATGGGTACTACCTGAATCAATCAACACTATTAAATTTTTCTTCTTGATATGTCCTTCTATCTTGAGAGTTTGAGGAGTGGTAATTCCTGCCAATGCATTACACGATATGGTCGGACTCATTTCTTCCTCTTCTAGGGCTGGTTCCTGGTGTATATCCTCTTCTTGTTCATTTTCTTCTCCCTCTTCACAATCTATGTAAAATAATTTCTTCTCAAAAGATATGTTGAGTCCCGAATTTGCCTCTTTTCCATACACTTTTCCATATCTTTTCCACTACCTGAACTTCAAACACAATATCATGTAAAAAAGGGTATCTAACAGAGCTTTAATTACATGGTGTTTTCTATTTGATTTAGATTTTGTTCATACAAATTTCATGGGAATCCTGTCAATCCTGTCACTTCTTCACAAAATCGCCGCAACTTTTCAGTACTATTTGTGGAAAATGTTACATGACACTTTTCCATATCTTTTCCACTCACCTAAACCTCCAAAATTGTCAATATCATGTGCAAAAGGGTATCTAACATGGTTTTTAATTATGTTTTTGTGTTTTCTATTTGATTTAGATTTTGTTCATACAGCTGCAGAAACTTGTCACTTTTCGCAGCTGCTGCAACTTTCCGCAGCTATTTTGTGGAAATCTATGTTACAGGTGTCCACGAAGGAAACGAGCCACATGGGCAGGCTAGGAATGACAAGGACATGGTTCGTGTCCTATTGGTTCAAGTAAATTCGTCAAGGAAAGCCGCGGTCAAAGCCATCCACGTGGAAGTCAACTGTGGAGTTCTATGTCGGCTGGACTCTGTTTCTTGGCATAGAAACATCCATACGGCCGTTTCCAAGCTTGCGGAGGTTAATTGACATCTGTGCAAAGTTCTGGAGTTGAATTTAAGCGCCCACCTTCCATAGATCCGTTTTCCAACATGGCCATACTCCTATATCCGTGGCCTTAGTGGTCTACGTGTTGGCTGCTATCATAAACTTCAGGAGACAGTTACATTTTATTGTTTTATAAAGAGCGTTTGCATACGCACATAGTTGTTGAGTTGTTAGTTGATCATAGCTGTTGAGTTGTTAATTGATAGTTGATGTGCGTACTCTGTTATGTAGTGATTACGCTGCCTTGAGCCATAATACTACCAGTCTGTAATGAACTGCTTCTTAATGTGAAAAGACTCTGTTTTCAATTTAATTCGTGTTGAGGATCGTACCAGAGCTGTGTAGAGGGCCCCTTCTCAGCCGAGGTTCTGTGTATTAATGTATATATATTTCATTTCATTTCTTTTAAAAGTCATTGTATCATAATCCATTACATGTTCATATTTCATAGTTGTTTCATTTCTGTTCATACATTTCTATAATTTCCATTGCATTCTTGTCTTTCATGTTTTTATGATTGTTAAATCACTGATCAGTTTTCTTGTGCAAGTTTTAGGTAGACAGCCCGGGCATTTTCATAGTATTTTAGCTAATGATATGAGACTAACATTATTCTGCTGCTAGTTTCCTTTTCATAGCATTTGTTTAACTTCAGTCTTGCTTTGTACATTTCAGTTTTGTTTATCTGATTCAGTAGTTAAATTTAAATATATTAAGCTACTCATAGTGTCTTCGGTTACCTCTGAAAGCCACAGCTGGATTGATGGTGAGGGGCTGCATGATGAAATGTGTAGTTTAGTATTAGTTTCCTTTCTGCAAAATTAGATATATTAAGCTGCTCATAGCGTCTTCAGTTACCTCCGAAAGCCACAGCTGGACTGATGGTGAGGGGCTGCATGATGAAATGTGTAGTTTAGTATTAGTTCCATTTCTGCAAATTTAGATATATTAAATCATGTATGACATCTTCAGTTGCCTCCGAAAGCCACAGCTGGACTGATGGTGAGGGATTGAATTATGTGTGTATGGTTTAGTATTAGTTTACTTTCTGCAAATTAAATAATCAGTTACACAAGTTGTTTATGATTACTTCCGCAAGTCATAGCTGGTCTAATGATGAAGGGCCAGAAAATGAATTGATGTAATCTGATTTAGATTTATTTCATTGCAATTTTGAATTTCCATAAGCGTAGTTTCTTTTGTGTTCAGTTGGCAGCAAGAATAGTTTAGTTTTCATGTTCACTATTTTCTTGTTTTGATTCATTAGATTAGCAGCACTTTTCATTTCAGCAGTACACTTTTACTTTCTTTTGTCATTGTAATTTCAATTTGCTTTTAAAGTTTCGAGATTGGTAAATAATTATAGGGGATATCACTTCCTTGAATAAATATAACCAAGCTTGTTTTTCACTTTAGAATTTCCATTTTACCTTAGAAAGACCACAAACGACAAAAAGTTAAGAAAGAGGTTATCTTGCACATATAGTGCGCCGCACTTCATCAGCTTACGATTCCCGGATTGACAATTAAATGCAGCAATTTAGGACACACTAAATCGACCAAACATTTTGGCGCCGTTGCCGGGGAAGTGTAACTAGGTAGCCAATTTCTTAAAAAAAAAAAAACATAAAATCATAAAAGAAGGGAAAACTTGATAACTTCTTGAAGTATGCTCTCCTCTTGCACCTAGTGTGATCTGGAGGATCAGAAAAGAGAGTTATTGGTTTAGTAATTTCTTAAGTATGATCTCTTCTTGCACCTAGTGTGATCTGGAAGATCAGAAAGAGAATTATTAGCCCAACTTTTTAAAAAATAAAAAATGACATGCATAGAGCAAGAGATTCTAGGGGAAGGTTTATAGCTAAAGCCAAGAGTTCGATTTTCACAACTCCATATTCTTCAAGGCATAGACCAGATTCACCACCATCTACCCCTAGCCTTAAGATTTTTGGAAGTCAAAGAACAGCTGAATTAGAGGATTCTCCTATACCACCTACTAAAACCCACTTAGAAAACAAAGAAACTTTCTCTCATCCTTCATTGGTAGAAGAACTAGAGGACTATAAGGACTCTAAAGAAACTATCATGGCAGAGGAAGTAATAAATAGAGGTGGAGGTAGAGGAGGAGGAGATAATGAAGATAACAATGGTGAAGGAAATAACGGTAGAAATAGGGACAATTTTCTTGGATTCCCTACAGTTGATGAGGAAACTCATGCAACAATGAAAAATATCTCACCATCTGTTCTTCCTAACTTTTATGGATTACGAAGTGAGGATCCTGAAACATTTCTGTTTGAGTTTGAAGTAGTGTGCCGAACTTATGACTATATGGAAGATTCTCAAAAACTCAAACTGTTTCCTTCAACATTGAAGGGATCTGCTTTGAAATGGTTCATGGGATTAGCCACTCAATCTATTAGGACTTTGAATGATATGAAACAAACATTTTTGGATAGATACTTGGACTATTGTATGCCCACCAATCACAAGGATGAGGTATTCAAAATGATGCAAAAAGAAGATGAAAATTTGGAAGACTTAATTCAAAGATTTCAATACAACTTGAAAAGAGCAAAGATGAGCAACTTAGATAATGAAACCTTGAAAGCCCTCCTATTAAAAGCCATTAGAGATGAATGGATAGAAATTTTAAACATTATGGGGAAAGGAGACATTTCTCAACTCCCATTTCATGATATAACAGAACTATCTATCCAATTCTCAAGGGGAAGATCTAAAACTGGAAAAGGGCCTAGGGATTCTTCTCTTATTAGGGCTAAAAAATCTGCAACTGGATCAGTAAGTAGGGCAGAGATTGGTAATATGCTTGATGAGTTTAAAACTGATATCTTAGGGGGTCTTAGTGAACAACTAGACACCCTTAAAATCCAAAACAAGCAGAAAGCAGAAACATATGCTTTAGCCATCTTTTGTCCGAAATGTAGAAAGAAACATGCTTTAAGGGAATGTCCCTTGGATGCAAAAGTTGTAGAAACATGTATGATTTGCTCGGAAAATCATGAGATCAAGGATTGTCCTTCAATCCCTGGACTCAAAGCTGTTTTTCAAGAAGATCCAAATTCAATAGAATCTCTCTGTTTTGTCGCAAGGAGACCTTGGCAGGGACAACAATCTCAAGGGTTTAATAACCCTATGAATCTTCAAACCCCGCCAAATTGGACTCCTTGGCAACAATCTTGGCCCCAACATCAAAATTCATATCACCCATGGGTACAAGGGATGCAAAATCCTTATGGGAGATTTGCTCAATTTTATCAATATCCTCCATCTTTTCAAAATCAACAAGCTCTACAATTTCCAAGCCAAAATCCACAACAACTTTCATTACCATTTCCACAACAACAACCTTCTCAACAAAATACAAATCCTCAACTCATGCTTCCATACCAATAGAAGACAAATCAACTTCCAGCTCAGCCATTGCCAAATCCTAACAATAAGAATCCTCAAACTACTTATATGGTAGAAGGACAACAATTTCCTACCTATATGATTGCTCCTCTCAACGATGTACAACTCAGATCTGGTAGAGTTTTAGAAAAACCTTCTATAGACATTCAAGAGCAAGATACCTCTGAGGAGGACTCTCTTCAAGTCAATAAGGGTTCTGAGGAAGAATCTCTTCAAAATTCAAAATTTCAAAAAGAAAAAGAAAAGCTAACATCCACAACTCCTATAGTTGAGCAACCTGTATCTTCATCTACACCTCCTTTTCCGGAAAGACTACAAATTGATAAGGGGGTGGAAAAACAAATCTTGTTGACTAACTATGACTTTCTAGATGAATTGAAGAATGTTTGTATCAAGATTCCATTGCTACAAGCCATTCGAGAAATTCCTATTCTAGCAAAAACCATAAAGGAGTTGAGTTTCAAAAGACCAGGAAGAAAGCTAAAGGACACAAGAAGAATCTACCTGGTAGGAAAGATTGCATACATTATGATGGGAAAAATTACCATGCAGAAGTATGTAGATCCAGGAAGTCCAATTGTCAAGACACATATAAATGGGATAGAAATTCCAAACACATTGATTGACTTAGGGGCTGCTATCAACATTATGAGTAGACAGACCATGGAACAGTTAAAACTTCCTAACCTTCTTTTTACACCTACTTTATTGCAACTTGCAGATCGATCGGTTATTAAACCAGATGGTGTATTAGAAGATATTTCAGTCTCCTTAGATTCTTGGGAATATCCAATAGACTTTATGATTTTGACTCCCAAAAGTAATCTAGGAGGACATCCAATTATTTTAGGAAGACCTTGGCTGGCCACAGCTGATGCTTTTATTAGTTGTAGATCTGGAGACATGTACATTTCTAATGGTAATTCGACAAAGAAATTCAATTTGTATCCTCTCGCAAGAGCAATTACAGAAATAGGAGACAATGAATGGGTCGATGATGAGAACACTATACAACCTGTCTTTACCATTTCTGAGATTAGTGAGGATAGTCAAATTCTGAACACATTAGAAAATTTTGAGATAACTTTAGAATATGACCCCACACAATTTCAGTTGGAATCTGACATAGAATATTTATCATCAAGACAAATGTCTCTTTACTCTATGGAAGAGTTTGGTAATTCTGCTATTGAGATTTTTCCAGAAAAGACATTGAATATCAACAAACATCCGGAGAAGTCACAACAAGAAGAACTAACCAGAATCTTGCAAAAACATTCTACTGCATTTGCATGGGAGTATACTGACATGAAGGGTATTGATCCTAAGACTTGCATCCATCATATCTATATTGAGGAAAACAGTAGACCAATCAGACAACCTCAAAGAAGAATGAATCCAAATCTTAGGGAGATAGTGAAAGAAGAGCTCCAAAAACTACTCAATGTAAACTTCATTTATCCAATTTCAGATAGCCGATGGGTTTCTCCTTCGGTTATAGTACCTAAAAAGAATGGTAAATGGAGGGTATGCATTGATTACAGGGAATTGAACAAAGCAAATTTGAAGGATCACTTTCCTTTGCCTTTTATTGATCAGGTATTAGATACATTAGCAGGTAAAAAGTACTTTTCATTTTTGGATGGTTTTAGTGGCTATAATCAAATTCAGGTAGCACCTGAAGATCAAGATATGACCACATTTACTTGTCCATGGGGAACTTTTGCCTACCGAGTGCTTCCTTTTGGGTTATGTAATGCACCTGCAACATTCCAAAGAGCAGTACTAGGAATTTTTTCTGATCTAATCCATGATTGTGTAGAAGTTTATATGGATGATTTTACAGTTTATGGTAATTCATTTGAAGAGGCATTAGAAAATTTGGAAAAAGTTCTTATAAGATGTAAAGAAACAAACCTTTCATTAAGCCATGAAAAATGCTTTATGATGTTTACCGAAGGGATTGTTTTAGGACATCATATTTCAGGAGATGGGATTAAGGTTGATAGATCAAAAGTTGAAGTCATCTCCAAGTTGCCTATTCCAAATTGTCAAAGAGATGTTAGAAGTTTTCTAGGATTTACCGGTTACTATAGAAGATTTATAGAAAACTTCACTAAAATAGCATCTCCACTCTTCAAGTTGCTTACAAAAGACTGTGAATTTAAATGGGATCCTGATTGTCAATCCGCTTTTGAAACCTTGAAAACAAGAATATCTGAAGCACCTATCTTGAGAGGACCAAATTGGAAACTTCCTTTCCATATTTCTACAGATGCTTCAGATACAGCTCTTGGAGCTGTGTTGGGTCAAAAAGATTTAATTCCTTATGCCATTTATTACACCAGTAAAAATTTGACTCCCACAAAGTTGAACTATACTGTGACTGAAAAAGAGTTCTTAGCTGTTGTTCATGCAATTAATAAGTTTAGACATTACATAACAGGCTATGAAACTTTTATTCATACCGACCATTCTGCAATTAGATATTTAATGAACAAACCTGTTACTAATGGAAGAGTGACAAGATGGCTTTTACTTTTGCAAGAATTCAATATTACTGTGTTGGATAGACCAGGAAAACAGAATACAGTAGCTGATTTCTTGTCTAGAATTCAAAATACTAAAGAAGATTCTCCCGTAGAAGATAAGTTTCCTGATGAATATTTGTTTGCAGTAACTATTAAGACCCCTTGGTATGCAGATATTGCTAACTATTTGGTTACAGGGAAACTACCTTCACATTTATTTCCAAGTGAAAAACGAAAAATTATTCAAGAGAGTTCAAAATATTCATGGATTTCTAACGAATTGTTTAAAACAGGGCCAGATCTTGTGATCAGAAGATGTGTCAGGGAAGATGAAATGCCCGATATTCTTAAGGCATGTCATGATGAACCATGCAGCGGACACTTTGCAGACAAAAGGACGGCCTATAAAATCCTCTCTTTAGGATATTATTGGCCTTCCCTCTTCAAAGATGCAAAACAATATGTCAAAAGGTGTGACAGCTGCCAAAGAGTAGGGAAACCTACCCTTTCAAATGAAATGCCATCGCAAACACAGGTACTCATTGAACCCTTTGAAAAATGGGCTTTAGATTTCATTGGACCTATTAATCCACCATCTAAGCAAAAGAAGTATATATTGGTTTGTACCGATTATGTTACTAAATGGGTGGAAGCTAAAGCATTAGTATCTGCTACTGAAAATTCAGTTATTCATTTTCTTTATGAGGATATTTTTACTCGCTTTGGTGTTCCAAGAGAAATTGTGACAGATCAGGGGAGCCAATTCACATCCAATTTGGTCGAGAAGTTGATGGAAGAATACAAAATCAAGCACAGAAGATCTACTCCTTACCATCCACAAGAAAATGGTCAAGTGGAGTCCACAAACAAAGTTCTTGAAAGTATCATCACCAAAACTGTTCATCTACATAGAAGAGATTGGGCAGAAAGGCTTCCAGAAGCCTTGTGGGCCTACAGAACTACATGGAGGAATACAACAGGACATTCTCCCTATGAACTTTTTTATGGGAAAGAAGTCTTGTTTCCCATTGAGTTCCAAGTCAAGACCTTCAAGATAGCAGTTCAGTTGGGAATGGACTTATCAGAAGCCCAAAAGCATAGAATGGAGCAGTTGAATGAGCTAGATGAGATCAGACAAGAAGCAATTCTAAGAACCGATCTAGTTCAATATCAAAGAACTAAATGGCATGAAAAATATATCAAAGAAAAGAAGTTTCAAGAAGGAGATTGGGCATTGTTATTTGATTCCAAGTTTAAAGATTTTCAAGGGAAATTTCAGACTCATTGGCTTGGGCCATATGAGATTGACAAGATCTTTAACAATGGAGCTGTAAGAATCAAGACCATTGATGAGTTTCAAACTCCTCTTTTAGTGACTGGCCATAGATTGAAAGTTTATCATAAGCCACTTTCTAAAGAGGATTTTGTCAAGTTGTTTCAAGAAAGTTCTGCAATTAGGCTGGTACAGAAGAATTCTTCTTCTTCACCAGCCTAGCTTTTGTTTTTCAAGTTTAAAAAAAAAAAAAAAAAAAAAAAAATGGTATAAGCCTGAAAACCAATCATTGATTGGCAGTCTTATACAGAAAATATGGGGTGAAAATCAGGGACACCTGACACTCTATATTTTCCAAATTTTTTTTTTTTTCTTTCATTTCATTTCATCTCACCACCCACTCCATTTCATTCCACTTCATTTCATTTCATTTCATTTCATTTCATTTCATTTCACTTCATTCCACTTCATTTCATCCATTCCATCAATAAAAATCTTTTTATGGCCATTTCCACCTGGTCATTTGTCATTTGTTCATTTCTATTTCAAATTAAGTAATAAATTGCATGTATTTTTTGGTACCGATATCATGTTCCGCAATGATCAGTCACACTTGTATGCATTCCGCAGCTACTACTACTCTGTTTTCAAAAAGAATGTACAGTTAGTTGTTATTTTCATAAATTATGAAATAAAATGCAGGAGAGTATCAATGGGACATTCAAGACACTAATGAAGATCAATCAGTTGAATACCAAGGGCAAAAGCAAGGATTCCAAAGGTATGAATAAAGTTTATTTTAAATAGTATCGAAAAACACATTTTTATGTAATTTTAAACTATGAGCTCTACCCATAACGCGCAATGATTATATTGACAGTCCGTAACCTTCACGATCTCTATGTTATCCTCTTGCATTTATTCACAAACGGTTTCATCATTGAAATTCCGACTCTCACTCATGTTCAAATATCCCACCGTAGATAATGATACGTGTTTGAATTGACAAAGGACTCTTACAAGCCGCATAACTTCATAATCATTGATTGAAACGTGTTCATATTTATGACACAGCCACCAAAATTCAAAATGCGGCCGAATGCATTATACTTTGTTAACCTCTTTGTCGTGTCTCTGTCGTGTTTACAAAACCCCACTCTACTCATTCTCACTCCCTGTTTCATTTCATTCCGTTCCTTTTGTTCACTCTCATTTCCGTATATCCACCCACAGTCTTATTCCATTCTGTTTATGGTGCTCATTTCCGTTTTGTGATAACATCCCCACAGTATTGTGCTAGATTCTGTGTATTCCATCGTTCCATTTCCACTTAAACCCTCACAAAGGCAAGCCTGTGAAGCACAGAGAAGTAAAATGGGAAAATTATTAAGGGCAGAGCCGGAAGGACATAAATTTATAGAGGGATTTCCACAAGCAAAAGAGATGTTGAGGAAAGCTAAATGGCTGCGTTTTATTCAGAAATTCAGGGGTTACCACATAGAAGTTACCAAAGCGTTTGCAAGATCATTTGATGGCTCGGAAGCAGAAGTGGGAGACCTCAAGTTTTTAGTCAATGAAGCATCAATAGCAGCAGCCACAGAGCTTCTTCAGGAAGGAGAACGTTGGTTCAAAAACAAAAGTATCAGTGAAGAGGCATGGAGAACAATCCTCCGAAATCAAGGTATGGATATCACTGTTTTCAAAAGAGGAATCCCTGTGCATGCAATAAAAGATGAATGGGCCACTTTACTACTCATTGTTCAGAAATTTATCACATGTGAAGGTCGTTTTGGCTCCATGTACATGTATCATACTAGGCTATTGATGAATTTTCTTGAAAACCAAACTCTCAATCTTCCTTATTTCCTATTCAATAGCTTGAAGAAAATGGCTGTGACTGTGCAAAAACACCTAGGAGATGTAGAGCCTCATTTATATAATCATGGGCTTATAAAAATTTTGATTGAAAAGGAGCTAAAAGAAAGAAAAGATACATGGGAACAATTCCTAGTTAGAAACTTCTTTGAAGAACCTCAGGAAATTCCTGAAGGTAATCCAATTAGAAGGAGTAGAAGAAAGAAAATGGATGTTGAAACCCAAGTTGCTCCTACACAGGAAATTTCCGCAGCTGGCACAGCAAAAAGAAGTAGAAGGAAAAGAACAGTAGATGAAATCCATACTTCTACTATTACTATGAAGAAAAATGATAGGGAAGAGAGATTGGTAAAAAGGAAGAAGAAGGAAATCAAAACTAAGAAGCCAATAATACCAAAAGGGAAAGAAATTATTGAGGCTGTCCATAAAACTTCTTCTTCTGAAGAAGAAGATCACCAAATTCTATCAAAAAGATTAATTTTTCTTCAAAAACAGTCATCTCTATCCAAGAAGGCAAAAATAGGAAAACAAGAACAAAAGGGTAGTGTACCACAGCATGTGAGGAGAAGCAGCAGGCTTAAGGGAAAACTGAGAAAAACACAAATTAAAGGTCCTCATTTCATTGATTTGGGTGAGGAGACATCTGAACAGTCTCCAACTGACAATAGTCCATTTCAGTCAGTTAGTGAACCCGACTCCTTTCACTCCCAATCAGACAATGAGCGTACTCCATCTTATTCTCAGCAAAATATTGATGAAAGTTCTCCTCAGCCAAATTTTGAACATAATTCTCCCTTGCAGCATTTTGAGGACAGCCCAATGAAAAAGACACCGGAAGTAGACCCCAAACAGCAGGAGGTGTATGATTATATAGAATCCTTGGAGAAGGCAGCCACAGGCCCAAGTACCTCTTCTATTCAGCCTCATACATTGCAGAATGATTTGGTTCAGTCATTAAAACAGGAGATTTTTGAGCTTGAGCTTTTGAATCGGCATATCAAAAATGAAAATGAAACACTCAAAGAGCAAGGCAAACCGGACAAGATTATCCATGACAATACTATGTTACATTTGGGTATTTGGCAAAAGAAGAATAAGAAGCTAAAAAGGAAATGCCAAAAATTGAGCAGAGCACTTGTGAACATCAAATTCAGGTGCCTCATGAAGAAACCCAGAATGATGGCAGTACCAAAGAAGAAGAGAAGGGGGTTAGATGTGTTGGCTGAAGTATCAAGGCACATGAATTGAACAAAGAGTGTCAAAATTTTGGTTGCATGAGGACATGCAACACCTTCACAGTGGGGGTATGTTGAGTCCCGAATTTGCCTCTTTTCCATACACTTTTTCATATCTTTTCCACTCACCTAAACCTCCAAAATTGTCAATATCATGTGCAAAAGGGTATCTAACATGGTTTTTAATTATGTTTTTTTGTTTTCTATTTGATTTAGATTTTGTTCATACAGCTGCGGAAACTTGTCACTTTCCGCAGCTGCTGCAACTTTCCGCAGCTATTTTGTGGAAATCTATGTTACAGGTGTCCACGAAGGAAACGAGCCACATGGGCAGGCTAGGAATGACGAGGACATGGTTCATGTCCTATTGGTTCAAGTAAATTCGTCAAAGAAAGCCGTGGTCAAAGCCATCCACGTGGAAGTCAACTATGGAGTTCTATGTCGGCTGGACTCTGTTTCGTGGCATATAAACATCCATACGGCCGTTTCCAAGTTTGCGGAGGTTAATTGACATCTGTGCAAAGTTCTGGAGTTGAATTCAAGCGCCCACCTTCCATAGATCCGTTTTCCAACATGGCCATACTCCTATATCCGTGGCCTTAGTGGTCTACGTGCTGGCTGCTATCATAAACTTCAGGAGGCAGTTACATTTTATTGTTTTATAAAGAGCGTTTGCATACGCACGTAGAGTTAGTTGTTAGTAGATCATAGCTGTTGAGTTGTTAATTGATAGTTGATGTGCGTACTCTGTTATGTAGTGATTACGCTGCCTTGAGCCGTAATACTACCAGTCTGTAATGAACTGCTTCTTAATGTGAAAAGACTCTTTTTTCAATTTAATTCGTGTTGAGGATCGTACCAGAGCTGTGTAGAGGGCCCCTGCTCAGCCGAGGTTCTGTGTATTAATGTATATATATTTCATTTCATTTCTTTTAAAAGTCATTGTATCATAATCCATTACATGTTCATATTTCATAGTTGCTTCATTTCTGTTCATACATTTCTATAATTTCCATTGCATTCTTATCTTTCATGTTTTTATGATTGTTAAATCACTGATCAGTTTTCTTGTGCAGGTTTTAGGTAGACAGCCCGGGGCATTTTCATAGTATTTTAGCTAATGATATGAGACTGACATTATTCTGCTGCTAGTTTCCTTTTCATAGAATTTGTTTAACTTCAGTCTTGCTTTGTTCATTTCAGTTTTGTTTATCTGATTCAGTAGTTAAATTTAAATATATTAAGCTACTCATAGTGTCTTTGGTTACCTCCGAAAGCCACAGCTAGACTGATGGTGAGGGGCTGTATGATGAAATGTGTAGTTTAGTATTAGTTTCCTTTCTGCAAAATTAGATATATTAAGCCGCTCATAGCGTCTTCAGTTACCTCCGAAATCCACAGCTGGACTGATGGTGAGGGGCTGCATGATGAAATGTGTAGTTTAGTATTAGTTCCCTTTCTGCAAATTTAGATATATTAAATCATGTATGACATCTTCAGTTGCCTCCGAAAGCCACAGCTAGACTGATGGTGAGGGATTGAATTATGTGTGTATGGTTTAGTATTAGTTTACTTTCTGCAAATTAAATAATCAGTTACACAAGTTGTTTATGATTACTTCCGCAAGTCATAGCCGGTCTAATGATGAAGGGTCAGAAAATGAATTGATGTAATCTGATTTAGATTTATTTCATTGCAATTTTGAATTTCCATAAGAGTAGTTTCTTTTGTGTTCAGTTGGCAGCAAGAATAGTTTAGTTTTCATGTTCACTAGTTTCTTGTTTTGATTCATTAGATTAGCAGCACTTTTCATTCCAGCAGTACACTTTTACTTTCTTTTGTCATTGTAATTTCAATTTGCTTTTAAAGTTTCAAGATTGGTAAATCATTATAGGGGATATCACTTCCTTGAATAAATATAACCAAGCTTGCTTTTCACTTTAGAATTTCCATTTTACCTTAGAAAGACAACAAACGACAAAAAGTTAAGAAAGAGGTTATCTTGCACATATAGTGCGCCGCACTTCATCAGCTTACGATTCCCGGATTGACAATTAAATGCAGCAATTTAGGACACACTAAATTGACCAAACATTTTGGCGCCGTTGTCGGGGAAGTGTAACTAGGTAGCCAATTTCTTAAAAAAAAACATAAAATCATAAAAGAAGGGAAAACTTGATAACTTCTTGAATTATGCTCTCCTCTTGCACCTAGTGTGATCTGGAGGATCAGAAAAGAGAGTTATTGGTTTAGTAATTTCTTAAGTATGCTCTCTTCTTGCACCTAGTGTGATCTGGAAGATCAGAAAGAGAATTATTAGCCCAACTTTTTAAAAAAAAGAATAAAAAAATGACATGCATAGAGCAAGAGATTCTAGGGGAAGGTTTATAGCTAAAGACAAGAGTTCGATTTTCACAACTCCATCTTCTTCAAGGCATAGACCAGATTCACCACCATCTACCCCTAGCCTTAAGATTTTTGGAAGTCAAGGAACAACTGAATTAGAGGATTATCCTATACCACCTACTAAAACCCACTTAGAAAACAAAGAAACTTTCTCTCATCCTTCCTTGGTAGAAGAACTAGAGGACTATAAGGACTCTAAAGAAACTATCATGGCAGAGGAAGTAATAAATGGAGGTGGAGGTAGAGGAGGAGGAGATAATGAAGATAACAATGGTGAAGGAAATAACGGTAGAAATAGGGACAATTTTCTTGGATTCCCTATAGTTGATGAGGAAACTCATGCAACAATGAAAAATATCTCACCATCTGTTCTTCCTAACTTTTATAGATTACGAAGTGAGGATCCTGAAACATTTCTGTTTGAGTTTGAAGTAGTGTGCCGAACTTATGACTATATGGAAGATTCTCAAAAACTCAAACTGTTTCCTTCAACATTGAAGGGATCTGCTTTGAAATGGTTCATGGGATTAGCCACTCAATCTATTAGGACTTGGAATGACATGAAACAAACATTTTTGGATAGATACTTGGACTATTGTATGCCCACCAATCACAAGGATGAGGTATTCAAAATGATGCAAAAAGAAGATGAAAATTTGGAAGACCTAATTGAAAGATTTCAATACAACTTGAAAAGAGCAAAGATGAGAAACTTAGATAATGAAACCTTGAAAGCCCTCCTATTAAAATCCATTAGAGATGAATGGATAGACATTTTAAACATGATGGGTAAAGGAGACATTTCTCAACTCCCATTTCATGATATAACAGAACTATGTATCCAATCCTCAAGGGGAAGATCTAAAACTGGAAAAGGGCCTAGGGATTCTTCTCTTATTAGGGCTAACAAATCTGCAACTGGATCAGTAAGTAGGGCAGAGATTGGTAATATGCTTGATGAGTTTAAAACTGATATCTTGGGGGGTCTTAGTGAACAACTAGACACCCTTAAAATCCAAAACAAGCAGAAAGCAGAAACAGATGCTTTAGCCATCTTTTGTCCGAAATGTAGAAAGAAACATGCTTTAAGGGAATGTCCATTGGATGCAAAAGTTGTAGAAACATGTATGATTTGCTCAGAAAATCATGAAATCAAGGATTGTCCTTCAATCCCTGGACTCAAAGCCGTTTTTCAAGAAGATCCAAATTCAATAGAATCTCTCTGTTTTGTCGCAAGGAGACCTTGGCAGGGACAACAATCTCAAGGGTTTAATAACCCTATGAATCTTCAAACCCCGCCAAATTGGACTCCTTGGCAACAATCTTGGCCCCAACATCAAAATTCATATCACCCATGGGTACAAGGGATGCAAAATCCTTATGGGAGATTTGCTCAATTTTATCAATATCCTCCATCTTTTCAAAATCAACAAGCTCTACAATTTCCAAGCCAAAATCCACAACAACTTTCATTACCATTTCCACAACAACAACCTTCTCAACAAAATACAAATCCTCAACTCATGCTTCCATACCAATAGAAGACAAATCAACTTCCAGCTCAGCCATTGCCAAATCCTAACAATAAGAATCCTCAAACTACTTATATGGTAGAAGGACAACAATTTCCTACCTATATGATTGCTCCTCTCAACGATGTACAACTCAGATCTGGTAGAGTTTTAGAAAAACCTTCTATAGACATTCAAGAGCAAGATACCTCTGAGGAGGACTCTCTTCAAGTCAATAAGGGTTCTGAGGAAGAATCTCTTCAAAATTCAAAATTTCAAAAAGAAAAAGAAAAGCTAACATCCACAACTCCTATAGTTGAGCAACCTGTATCTTCATCTACACCTCCTTTTCCGGAAAGACTACAAATTGATAAGGGGGTGGAAAAACAAATCTTGTTGACTAACTATGACTTTCTAGATGAATTGAAGAATGTTTGTATCAAGATTCCATTGCTACAAGCCATTCGAGAAATTCCTATTCTAGCAAAAACCATAAAGGAGTTGAGTTTCAAAAGACCAGGAAGAAAGCTAAAGGACACAAGAAGAATCTACCTGGTAGGAAAGATTGCATACATTATGATGGGAAAAATTACCATGCAGAAGTATGTAGATCCAGGAAGTCCAATTGTCAAGACACATATAAATGGGATAGAAATTCCAAACACATTGATTGACTTAGGGGCTGCTATCAACATTATGAGTAGACAGACCATGGAACAGTTAAAACTTCCTAACCTTCTTTTTACACCTACTTTATTGCAACTTGCAGATCGATCGGTTATTAAACCAGATGGTGTATTAGAAGATATTTCAGTCTCCTTAGATTCTTGGGAATATCCAATAGACTTTATGATTTTGACTCCCAAAAGTAATCTAGGAGGACATCCAATTATTTTAGGAAGACCTTGGCTGGCCACAGCTGATGCTTTTATTAGTTGTAGATCTGGAGACATGTACATTTCTAATGGTAATTCGACAAAGAAATTCAATTTGTATCCTCTCGCAAGAGCAATTACAGAAATAGGAGACAATGAATGGGTCGATGATGAGAACACTATACAACCTGTCTTTACCATTTCTGAGATTAGTGAGGATAGTCAAATTCTGAACACATTAGAAAATTTTGAGATAACTTTAGAATATGACCCCACACAATTTCAGTTGGAATCTGACATAGAATATTTATCATCAAGACAAATGTCTCTTTACTCTATGGAAGAGTTTGGTAATTCTGCTATTGAGATTTTTCCAGAAAAGACATTGAATATCAACAAACATCCGGAGAAGTCACAACAAGAAGAACTAACCAGAATCTTGCAAAAACATTCTACTGCATTTGCATGGGAGTATACTGACATGAAGGGTATTGATCCTAAGACTTGCATCCATCATATCTATATTGAGGAAAACAGTAGACCAATCAGACAACCTCAAAGAAGAATGAATCCAAATCTTAGGGAGATAGTGAAAGAAGAGCTCCAAAAACTACTCAATGTAAACTTCATTTATCCAATTTCAGATAGCCGATGGGTTTCTCCTTCGGTTATAGTACCTAAAAAGAATGGTAAATGGAGGGTATGCATTGATTACAGGGAATTGAACAAAGCAAATTTGAAGGATCACTTTCCTTTGCCTTTTATTGATCAGGTATTAGATACATTAGCAGGTAAAAAGTACTTTTCATTTTTGGATGGTTTTAGTGGCTATAATCAAATTCAGGTAGCACCTGAAGATCAAGATATGACCACATTTACTTGTCCATGGGGAACTTTTGCCTACCGAGTGCTTCCTTTTGGGTTATGTAATGCACCTGCAACATTCCAAAGAGCAGTACTAGGAATTTTTTCTGATCTAATCCATGATTGTGTAGAAGTTTATATGGATGATTTTACAGTTTATGGTAATTCATTTGAAGAGGCATTAGAAAATTTGGAAAAAGTTCTTATAAGATGTAAAGAAACAAACCTTTCATTAAGCCATGAAAAATGCTTTATGATGTTTACCGAAGGGATTGTTTTAGGACATCATATTTCAGGAGATGGGATTAAGGTTGATAGATCAAAAGTTGAAGTCATCTCCAAGTTGCCTATTCCAAATTGTCAAAGAGATGTTAGAAGTTTTCTAGGATTTACCGGTTACTATAGAAGATTTATAGAAAACTTCACTAAAATAGCATCTCCACTCTTCAAGTTGCTTACAAAAGACTGTGAATTTAAATGGGATCCTGATTGTCAATCCGCTTTTGAAACCTTGAAAACAAGAATATCTGAAGCACCTATCTTGAGAGGACCAAATTGGAAACTTCCTTTCCATATTTCTACAGATGCTTCAGATACAGCTCTTGGAGCTGTGTTGGGTCAAAAAGATTTAATTCCTTATGCCATTTATTACACCAGTAAAAATTTGACTCCCACAAAGTTGAACTATACTGTGACTGAAAAAGAGTTCTTAGCTGTTGTTCATGCAATTAATAAGTTTAGACATTACATAACAGGCTATGAAACTTTTATTCATACCGACCATTCTGCAATTAGATATTTAATGAACAAACCTGTTACTAATGGAAGAGTGACAAG